>RJWH01000092.1:0-1210482 GCA_004363575.1 Solenodon paradoxus
CACACACACACACACACAGAAAGAGAGAGAGACTGGAAAAGGGTTGCAGCAGGCTCATTTTGTTCGCCAGAATTGACGATTGGCAAGTAGTGGCTGGATCCCATAGAGAAAAAGAGAAAAAGAAAGAAAATGAACTTCATGGTAATTCTGGTGACAGGCATTTTATTCCACATTGGTTCTCAAACTTAGTTATTTGGGGGTGAACAAGGCACCCCAGAGAGATGTAAGGTCTCTCCAGAAAGAGTCATAGGGAGTAATTTGGCCCGGATCACACGGCAAGTTTATTAGAATTAGCAGCAGTTTATATAAGTTCCCTGGGGCCTGGAAAAGTTGCGTTAAGAAAGGAGTACACATGTGTCTGAGCCTGCCACGTTCATTATTCCTCATGGGTTACTGGCATTGCCTTTCAGAGTCAAAATGGTTTCCCAGATATACCTTGGGGATGGAGCCCCTTTCGTGAGTGTAATCAGGCACTGGGACTCTTAAGAAGAGAGCTGCTAAGGTTAGCTTGGATTATTGCAAGAGCTGGTAGAGTTTCCTGGAGAAAAATGGCTGGAGTACCTAGCGGGTTGACACCCAGGACTGGGTTACCAAGGAATAATCTTTGTAAGTTCATCTTTATCATAACTGTGTGGGAGCATTGATCTGCATACTTGCTTTATAATATTTCAATACCTGTCTCTCCATCAATCACACCCAATATTAACTTGTTCATTTATTCAGACTGGAAAAAAACAGAGAAGTGGGTAATTTTTCCTTTGAACTCCACGCATAACTTAAAATATTTTGAAAAAGTTACAGGGGCACAGGAATAATCTTTTAATACTCCTCTCAGTTCTTCTCGGCAAAAGACAAAGTAAAATTCAGACACATTGACCAAAAAAGTTTAATAATATGTATGCTTACTGTATATTTAAAATAAACACTGTAAAGATGATTATCACACCAGAATAACTTAATAATACCTTAAATATATTCAGATAAAGATTAATGCCATGGGTTGTCACCTATGGGAGGTCACCAGCAGGAAAGGCACAGGAAGAGCAAATTGGTTATGCATTTAGGTTCTACTTTCTCCACTGATACAAGTTAAAGTGATTAGAGCTTCCCAATGCAGTGAGGGAGATGCTTTCATAAAGGAAGATTTTTTTTTTTTAGATGTAAATATATCTTACAGAAAAAAAATCTTTAATCAATCTTCAGAGCCCTTTCTATGAAAGAATTCTTATGCCAAAAAGACTTATATTGGAGGTGGGAAATTTACCTCCCTTTCCTTTCTAATTTTGGAAGTTCCTAAAAAGTTTCACAATTCAGCTCTGACAATAGATCTATAGCCAATGTGCAAGAGTTGATTTTTGTTTTGACTGTTCCTTTTCTTTCTTTTTAGTCCACATATGAGTGAGATCATCTGGTATTCATCTTTCTTCTGTCTTTTTTCACTCAGCATAATCTCCTCTAGTTACAACCATGTTGCGTCAAATAACAGGATTTCATTTATTTTTAGTACTGTGTGGTAAATCATTCTGTATAAACCACATCTTTATCCATTCATCAGTGATGAATACCTAGATAGTTTACAATTCTTTGTTATTGCAGATATTGCTGCAATAAAAAAATGGGTTACTTAAATATCTGTAAATTAGTGTTTTAGCTATTTGAGGATAGATACCGAGAAGTGAGATGATGGGAACTTACGAGATTTCTACCCTCAAGTTTTTTGGGTAATCTTCATATTACTTTCCACAGTTTCTGCCAGTTTACACTCTCACCAACACTGTAAAGTGTTCCTTTTTTCTGCATCTTTGCCAACATTCATTGGTTCCAGACTTTCGGATAACAGTAAATTTCACAGGCGTATGATGATACTCATTGTTTTGATCTATAATTCCCTACTAACATAAGGGGAAGAACACCTTTTTAATATGCCTTTTGGTCATTTGTCTGTCTTCAATGGAGAAATGTATATTCAATTCTGCCCATTTTTTGATTGGGTTATTTTTCCTATTGAGTTTTATGAATTCTTCATATATTTTGGATATTAAGTCCTTACCAGATGTATGATGTACAAATATCTTCTCTCAATCTGCAGATTGTCTTTTCATTGAGTGATAATTTCTTTTGCTGTGCAAAGGCTTCTTAGTTTCCTACAGAATCATTTTTTTAATTTTTGTTTTTGTTAACTTTGCCACTAGAGTTGAGTCTCTGAAGAGTTTGCTAAGGCAGATGACACAGAATTACTTGCTTATGTTATATTCTAAGTTTTTTTATGATTTCTAATTTTGCATCATGCCTCTAATCCATTTTGAATTAATTTTCATGTACAGTATTAGAGTGTGGTCTATATTAATCAATTTGCATGTGGTTGTCTATTTTTTACTTCTTAATATGTTCTTGGCTCCATTATTATAAGTTAACTAAACATACAATAGCGAGCACATTTTTGATGATTCAATTCTGTTCCACTGATCTCTTTATCTAATTTCAGTTCAGTACCATATAATTTTGATGACCGTTATTTTATAGAGTAGTTCAATAACTGAGACTGCAATACCTCCAGATTTTTTTTTTCTCATGATTTCTTTGGGGTCTTTTATTATTTTATACATGTTTAAAATTTTTTGTCACATTTCTTTGAATAATGCCGGGAGATTTAATGGGGATTGCATTAAACCTGTATATTGCTTTTGGTAAGATGGAAATTTTAAAGATGTTAATTATTCCCAACCATGAATGTGGACTGTCTTTCAGTCTTTTGTTTCTTCCTCTATTTTCTTTAAGAAAGTTTATAGTTTTCATTGTACAAGTTGTTCACCTCTTTTTTAAAGTGTATTTGATGATATTTCTTTTTTGATTCAATTGTAAATGGTATAGTTTTCTTGATTTCATTCTCTTCTATCATTTTCATATAAAAGGCAACAATTTAATGTGCATTGATTTGGTAGCCTTCCATTCTATTGTACACGATGATTAATTCTAGAAGGTTTTTGATGAATTATTTTAGGATTTTCTATACATATTATTATGTCTTCTGAAAAGAGTGAGAGTTTTACTTCCTGTTTTCCAATTTCAATTCCTTTTATTTCTTCTTCTTGTCTAATAACTCTGACCAGAACCTCAAGTATGATGTTAAATGGAAGTGGTAAGAGTGGTTCTTGTTTCTTGAAGTAAGCTTGGATTGCAATAAACTTCTCTCTTAGTACCACTTTTACTGCATCTCATAGTTTCTGGTGACTCTTACTTTCATTCTTATTTATGTCCAGGTACTTTTTAAATTTCCACTAATTTTCTCTTTTACCCAGTAGCTATTCAGAATCATGTTCTGTAGCCTCCATGTAATTTGGAATCTTGCATCTTTCTTTTAGTGGTTGAATTCTAGTTTTACGCCAGTGTGGTCAGAGGTATTTGGTACAATTTCAATCTTTGTAAATATATTCAGACATGTTTTGGTTCCCAACATACGGTCCATCCTTAAGCATACTCCACGAACTGTTAGAAAAAAATATGAATCGTGCAGTAATTTGATGAAATGTTTTATATATATAAATATGTTTATATATGTATATATATAAATTTGTTCTAATTTAAAATGATTTTTCCCTGCTAATTTTCAGTTTGGTTGATCTGTTCATTGTTATAAGTGGGATGCTGAATCCTTCTATTATTGTTTTCCAATCGATGTCTGTATTTAGCTCTGTTAATAATTTCTTTATGTATTTTGATCTTCATTTGGTGCATGTATATTAATAAGTTACGTCTTCTTGCTGAATGATCACCTTAATAATTACATAATGTCCATTCTTATCTTTTGCAACCTTATTTAGTCGGAAGTTTATCTGATATAAATGTGACCGCCCTTGCTATTTTTGACTACCATTTGACATTAGGATTGTCTTCTAAACCTTGACATTGAGCCTATTACTATTTTTCGAGTATAGATGAGTTACCTGAATATAACAGAAAGTTCGTTAGGCTTTTTAGTCCATTTATTCACTCTGTGACTTTTTTGAGTGTTAGAAGTCATTTAATACCACAACTGAGATCAAAGCAGTCTTCTCTCAGATTAATTCAATTCTTATGCTTTTTTGATCAGCAGTAGGACCTAATTGTTGTTACCCAAATATATTTCTCAAATAAAATGTAAAGAAAATAATCCAGAAGTCAAAGGAGAGGTTTGTTTGCATAATAATGTGATATTTTAAATTATAATCATTATTATTCATTAAGTGCTTGGATGTGCCAAACACTGTGCTTACTTAATACCTACTTTCATCATTTTATTTCATTCTCACCATTCTTACAGATGGTTTTTAATTACCTTCATTTTGTGAATAAGGAAACTGAGACTGAACTAGTTAAGTAAGTTACCCAAAGTAACACAAACTTAGTTTTGCTTTATTCTGAAGCTTTTGTATTGAACCACTGTCTAATACTTGTTTGTGGTAGAAATAACAATAATATCAGCTAATATAACAGGATGTCAATGCAACTATTCTTGTCCTCTCTGAGGACAGCAGCGGCCTCAAAGGCAAAAATCAAAGCATATAGAAGTCAAATACCTTAATATTCTAAAAAGAGCAAAGCCTATAAGGTGGGGTGACCAAAAACTAGCTTTTTTGTCATCAGTTCAAGACATATGACATATGTCAAAACTTTGTGAAGAGAATCACAATTCCTTAGTTGTAAAGATTATAAGGGACAACAGAGAGGACTTGATCAAATTTACAAACCAACCATAAGTGCATGTTTCTCTGTCTCTTAAGGGAAAAGGGGAGGTACTACCTGACCACCTCAAGCCAAGGAACTGGAACCTCAAGACAACCGCTCAAGGTGCTTCATATGTATCCTGAAATGAAAGGATATAGGGGTGGGTCATTGACTCCCAGATTAGAGGATAAAAAGAATTGGCTTGAAGCTAAATTTTAAAGACTTTCAAGTACAACTGTCAAGTTAATGGTTTTGGAAAAAGTTTTACAAAATGCACAATGTGGAAAACACATATAAATTCAACTTTAATAACATGAAACTTTAGAATTTCATTATATTAAGACAATGTTAATAAATATCCACATAAATGAATAAAGTTTGTCCTTATCTTTTTTTTTTTTAAATTTGAGTAGATTTTAATAAAATGGGATGATTTACAAGGTATATAGGACCAGGAACTAGAAGCCACAGGGAGCCATTAACATCACTAGGCCTACTGGAGAGATGGGGGAAGTAAGTAGTGATGGAGCTGGAGAAAGAGCACCTGACAGGTGTCTTTGATGAATGGACACAGCCAGCTCATGAAGACTCTGCAGGGAGGTCAGCTCAGGCTAACTTTCTTGGTTCTCTCTGAGCTCTGACTGGTGTCATTTATGATAAAATCCAACCAGAAGCTAGTCATTCTACGTCTTTTGATTGATGAGTATAATCCATTGACATTAGAGGGATTATTGATAAGTGACTATTGACTTTCATCTACTTTTTTCTGGGTGTTGTTGCAGATAGTACCTTTGTTCATTTGTTTCTCTTGTCAGCTGATTTAACATGATTTAAGTTGTGTTTCATTTTCCTTCTTATTTTCTTCTTTTTTCTCCCTGGAGTTATGTTTTCAGATTACCCTGGAGTTTACATAAAAATTTCTATGCTTATAACCTGTAATTACTTAAAAGCAAGTCAGTCTTACATTCATTCTAACAGTCCAAGTTTACTCTTCTCTCTCCACATTCTGTGTTTGATGTTTTGCTTTTTCTATACTTGATTTTTTAATAGAATTTTTCATTAGTTTTTCTTGCAAAGCTGTTTTTTTTTTTGGTGATGAATTCCTTCAATTCTAGTGATAATATATTAGAGTAGATTGTCCTTGCTTGGAAGTCCTCTTCTTTCATTTCTTTGAATATATCTTGCCATTCCCTTCTGTCACAGTGGGATGTTGGACCTAATTTAGTTATGTGATCTCAACACACATTAGATTTGTTGAACTGTAAGGGAAGACCTGTTTTGAGGTCTGAAAGCCCAGACTGTAGGGTTAGAGTTGGTGTAACGAATGCAGAGGTTTCCCCCAGAGTCATAAATATGAACAATAAGACCCAAGAAGAGACACCCAAGAGTTATAGGACCAGTCACCACTGACCATAATCCCAAAAGATACCACAAAAGAGAGAATCTGGAACTTGTCTCAGTGGATCACAATCCCTTAAGAAAGTCCTTTGATTTTCCATAGGAGTGGCAGTCTCAGCAAGGACTGGTAAACAAGTTCTGAAGCCTGGGGGTGAAATTTTGGGAAATCCTAAGCAGACTGACATCTGTAGCCCCAGTATGGTAATAATTGCTGTTATGATAAAGTCCTTCCAATTATTTCACCCCTGAGACGGGTAGACCGTAATCCTCTTTGTCAGCAACTAGTTAAATATTCAAATGGGTGCTGACTAACTGTCAGATTCTGGCAACCCACGAAAGGCAGAGGTGAATACCAACACCTTTGCAGCAGTGCTCTAATAGCAGAGAGAGCATCATAGGATTGTCTCTGAGGTTTATATTATGACCAATTCTTTCTCTCACTGATTACAAGTCAGAAAGTTGAGAGAAAACCTGGAAGTATTAGTTCAAAGTGTCATGGTAACATATTGGCAAAAACTAGAATTCAGGATAAAGTTCAGTTTGTAAATAAAAGACCAAAACTCAAAAGAATTAATCGCACTAGAATGCAATATCTAGAAAGTTGTAAAAATAATTTTCTATCTCAAATCATCCTCAGAATTTACCAAAGTTAGACAATGAGACTAATTTATTTGTAAAGTAAACCTATCTTCACTAATATTGGTCCAGTAATTTACATAAATGCCACACAAATAGCCATTAACCAAATCATTTTCTAAATTTGCCTTGATGGAGGTTTTTATAAGAGATCAGGCTGAGCTCTTTATAGCCTCTCAAGACTCAAAAAGCTTCATTTCAGTTAATTTCTCTGTTCTCAAGGTTCCCAAAATATTCTGAGGCTTATGAGCCTGGAAGTGACCATCTTTATACATGGAATAAGGATGTCTGGGACACTTAAGCAACTATTTGCCAAGTCTCCAAAGGTTTTTACAGACGTCATAAAGTCAATCTAGTTCCTTAAAGCTATGTAATCATATCTATCTATTTACATCCTCAATATGACATTCTATTCAAAACCTTGATAGATTTTGTTCTCCTATATTAAGGATTAATCATTCATGATAAATATTTTGCACTTTATCTGTTATATTACTTTGAATTCTTAGATTTCAATAATAAAAAACGCTTACTGTAGTAAATTTTTCAATTAAGTCTAAGAACAACATGCCATCTAAAAACTCCTGATCAATATATAATCCTCTTAAACTGTGCATTGAATCAACATACAGTCCAAAATTACTATAAACATATTTCTCCTTCATAAATCCAACACAAACTTTTTATTCTTCACTACGTTTATACAGTCACTGATCAAACTACATTTATTTCTCTACCGTAAAAGTTGATAATAAATTGATTTCAAAAATTAAACTGTTTTCCCCTATCATTTTGAAGACCTAAGAAATGTATAGGTGGCAACAAACTCTGCCACTTAAATTACACCAATCCTTCAGGGCAGTTGTCTTATTCTGGTTGACTTAATTTTGAGCCAGGACTAGGCAAAAATAATACACACTATTAAAATACATATGGAAACCATGGTCCAGTTCAAGAATTAAGAGTATATTAGAATAATAATGGAAATGCAGCTGTTCTCTACTATCAACCTCACACACAGCTGTTCATTTATAATGTAAAGTTTCTCTATTTTTAATGGAAATACTCTTAAGTAGTATGTATTTTCCCCTAGAAGGGAACTGTAAAAGATATGATCAAGACTATAATACAAGGGCAAAAAGTGATGAGATAAGAAGCTGTAAAGTGTATGACATTTTTCAAATGCTCTTATTTCCTTTTAAATGGTATAGAAAAAGATTAAAAGCAGGGTTTTAGAATTATTTTAAAGGCTTAAATATGCTAGAAATAATGCTGACACTTAGCATCATTCCAAATATACAGACTATATCCAAAAGTGATTCCCTGCTATGAAAATATATTTTAGAGATTTAATGGAGAAAGAAAAAGAATATGAAACATTTCAGCATTAAGTGAAAATATTGATTGAAGACAAGGAACCAATCTGAAATAAGTTAATGGATCATATTATTTATGTATTTATTCTGCAATTTAAAAGAATCAACTAATATGTACATTATAATGCAAAAAAATTGTGGGGACAAAAATCAGAAAACTAATTATGTTCAACGTCCTTATCTGTAACAAAACTCAAATTAAGTCTAGGTAAAGTTGGTAGACATAGATACATTTTGAAGTTTCATTATAGTTTATTTTAGTTTATATTTAAGTTGAGAATAAATAATTCGAGATTTCCAAAATTGTGTTTGTAAAGTTTTGATCTAATGTAATAAATGAATCTTTTTTGAATGAAAGAAAATCTGTGAAAATTTAAAATATCAGATTTTCGAGATAAAAGTATAATAGTGGTTCTAAAAAAGTCATTTTAACTCAAGTGCATAGTTTTTTTGGAAAAAAAAAATGGAAATTTTTTAAAGGACACCAGTTGGAGATATCTGTATCTAAACAAAAACATAACACAGTTCCAGAGGCTGTTGAGAGTTGGTGTCAAGCATATCCAGGTGATTTACCTTCCAGAAAAAAATGAAAGTCAGTCACAGACTTTCCATGACAGACACTTAACCAACACACAAAAGGATACAAATTAAAAGTAAAGTAAGGCAAATTTCCTGTCAGTACTTTTCTGATGGTGAAAAAATTGGAATTTATTAAAATGACCATCAATATGTGACAAGTTAAATGTCCATTGATTCCTTGAAATACGGTTATCTTAAAAAACATATGAAGTATAAGTGACTATATTGCTTATATACTTAAAATATATTAATTACCAAGAGAAAAACAAATGTAAAAGAGTATTTTCTTACCACATACAATGCTGTATAAATTTTTAGAAAGAAATGCAGTCTTATTACTAATAATTAAGGTAGGATGATGAATGAAGAACAATTATTTCATTTTTCTTGAGTGTTTGTCTATTGATGAATATTTAAAAGTTTATTTCCATTTGTTTCTTTTTATTTATAAATGATTAACAAGGAATCATTTTGTTGTATGGTTTTACAACTCTGTCTTTGGTTTGCAATATTTGATAATTCTTGAATACAAAACAAAAAACCAACCTAATACAAGTTCTCAAAGTCAGAAATAAAGTGCCGAATCTAATTCCATAATGTTCTACAAGCTGATCCTGGTAAAACTCTTAACTAACTGCTAATACTTGATATAATGATTAAAAATTTAGTTATTGTAACATCTGTTTTATGAGGTTGCTGTGTAGATTAAATGAGGCAACATGAGCATTTTGGACATTGCCTGAATTTCATCTATTTTCAATAATGTTAATTTTTATAATTATAATCACTCATTATTAATATCAACTCATTAAGATTATTCTTTTAAAATATTCAACAGAAATAATAAAATATCAGATTTGGACCAATTTTCCATAAGAAAATTTCAGAGAAGGAAAATATTGCTTAAACTTCAGACAAAATGTTTCTACAAATCAAAAATATTTTTAATTACCAATAAAAAAGTGCATACATTTTTGTTATTTTGCATTATAAAGTCATGCTAAATACAGATATGCCCACACATGTCAATACAGTGACTAATTTTAAAAATGAATATGAATTACTCTTCAAGAAATGGTGTGGGAAAAACTGGACTGCCACATACAAAAGAATGACACTAAACCACTCTCTAACACCATCGAAAATAATTAACTCAAAATGGACTAGATACCTGGACATAAGACAAAAAATCATAAAGCTCTTATAATATAACTTAAAAAAGACTTTCATGACATCAGTCACAAAGAAGCCTTTATGGACTCAACGGCACCATCAAAGGAAACTGAAACAGAAGTAAACAAGCAGGCCTACATCAAACTAAAGAGCTTCTTCACAACAAAAGAAAACATTACCAAATCCAAAAGGAAACTTACTAACTGGGCAAAAAAATTTCATTCGATATTTCCGACAAAGGCTGAATATCTAAAATATGCAAAGAACTCATAAAACTCAACAACAGAAGAACAGGCAAGCCTATCAAAAAATAGGAGGAGGATTTGGGGAGAAGCTTTTCTGAAGAGGATATACAGATGGCCAACATACACATGAAATTATGTTCCTACTTACTGGCTATCAGGGAAATGCAAATTAAAACAACAATGAGATATCACCTTACACCTGAAAGACTGGCTATTATCCAAAAGTCTGGAAACAGCATATACTGGTGAGGATGTGAAGAAAGGGAACACTTCTGCACTGTTTGTCAGAATGCAAATTGGTGCAATCCCTATGGAAAACAGTTTGGAAATTCCTCAAAAAACTGAAGATGGAAATCCCATATGATCCCTTCATTCCATTTCTGGGTATCTACCCAAAATATACAAAAGCACTCATTTTCAGAGATATGCACCCCATTTTTATTGCAGTCCTATTCACGATAGTTAAGAACTGGAAATTACCTAAGTGTCCAACATCATATGAACGAATACAGATGTGGTACATATACAAAATGAAATATTGCACAGTCCGTAAATGATATGAAGCCCTATCATTTGAATCAACCTGATGGAACTAGAGGGGATTACTCTAAGTAAAACAAGGCAAGAGAAGAAAGATAGATACCTGATGACTTTATTCATAGGTGGAACGTGAATAAACAAAACAAAGGAACAGACGAAACAAAACCACCCCTGGAATATTTTCAACAGAACTGAGTTAACCAAAAGGGAATGGGGGTGGGCAAGGGCAAATGATGGTGAAGCCAACTGGAGAATGGAGACGAACACTTGGTGATTTGGTGGAGGGCATGGTGTGTTGAAATATATCTAAGAAATGGGGAGCCTATACATAGGAAATTATTTTGATGTGTAGAATAACTACTACAATTAAAATACACATAAATTTAAAAAAGAATGTGAATTATATTACTTTTGATTAAAATCAAAGCTATTCTGCAATTTATTTTTACTTTCTAAGTCTTTATCATATAATTAAGGAGTAAATAAATGTTATATCTTTACTATAATGTTAATTGCTTCTTTTATACTATAAGCCCAGATTTCAGGGCTAGAAGAAGGATTTTTGACCTCTCTTTAAATGTACTAAATAAATTATATGATAATTAAAATATTAAATTCATGACAAATGAGTATATTATTATGTAACTTTACATACATAAGAGAATGATCATCTTGCTTCATTTAAAAATATTTTTAAAAAGTTTTTTTAACAAAGCAATCAAAATTTAGAGCAAAATAGTTCTACTTCCAGAGATATAGTCTTTTGAGTTGAGAAAGGAGTATGTCAAATTAATACTGAATTACACATTTACATGATTTGGTTCTATACATAACACTCCAACATCACACAAGGTTTTGTCATGGGATAGAACAAACTGTACATTTTACAATAATGGCTCTTGCAGTATGCATTTATTTGAATTCAGGAAAGGCAATCATTGATTATCTGACTCACTGTAAAAGGCAGCACTATAAATAAAGCATGCATCTTTTTATTCAATAATATAAAAAGTTATGCTTTGTATGAATCTTTGGATTTAGTTTTCCCATTGTAAGGCAGTCTAAGGACTTTCCAATTAAAATGAGACAAACTTTGAACTTAAATAGATAAATAATCTTTAAGTATGTCGTAAAATGCTTGCCAAAATAGAACTATGAGAAAATCTTTCAGAACTATAAGTAGTCTAGATTACACAGGGAGATATTTACCAAAAATTAATTGCTGATTGGAAAGCAAAAACACCTACAGAAATATAAACCATGCTCTGTATACATATCATTCCACAGATTCTGTCTCTAAAAAATTCCACTCACATTGTGACTAAGCATAATTAAATTCCATGTTGAATCATGTATTGAAAATGATTATACAAATATGCACATGCAAGAGATATTAAATTTAATGTTTCTTCTTACAGGTGAGATGTGCAACATTTTTATAGCTTTATGCTTATAGTTAAATCTCGAACATTTTAGAAGAAGTGTGTAATTACATATATACAGCTGAGGTAGAAGTATCATGTGGCTAAAGAGGTTGACATGCTTTGCAATGTTTGCAACCAACTCCACCAATTTACAACTAGTCAGACTTTTGTGTAAAGCTCAGTAATTATTTCAATGCTAAATTCCACCATTTCTTATTTTCATGAAGTTGAGTACCATCTGTTACCTATTTGTAATATATATATATAAATGAAAATAGAAAACTTATCAGTAAGACTCATGATTCAAAAGGGAGTTTTGATCATTCTGAACAAAAATCATAACTGATTTTTCTTCTTGGATTATCATTTTCTAGCACTAAATCAAACTGAGGAGCAATACCTTAAATTCCATAGAAAAGTAATAGAAAACAGGACATTGAATTTAGAAAGTCAAATTACTAGCAATTAGGAATAACTGACCTCCTCAAACCAATCCTCCACTGAAAACATTAGTGCCTTTAAACAAGTCACTCTCATTCAGAAAAAAAAAAAGCAGATTAAGTTAAATAGTTCAGACATAAAATATAGTGCAAGAAAACCAGTAGCTATCCCAATAAAAAGTAAGCTAGTCACTAGAAGTTGTGGGGGTCAAGGAGAAGACACCACATTTTTCTAAGGTTCTTTGCTTGCTAAACCAAGGACACATTAATATTAGGTGTGATTAGTAAGGAAAAGCCTATATTTATTGACATATTTATGGAGAATTTACATGACAATGAATTCTAAGGTAACTGGGGCAGATCAATAATTTATATTCTATACTTGGGTTTTGGCAGAAAGAGGAGCAGGCCAGTAGTGACCAGGAGATAGGTTTCTTTAGATAGAGAGGACTATTTATAGATAAAGTATATTTTGGATTAAGACTTTCCCAAACTATATTCTTTTAGAGAATAAGGATAAAATACTATTTCTAGATTAGGAAAAGGGTGAAGACACAGATTGTAGCACGTGGCTTCTTTGATTAAGGAAGGTCTTTGCCTGTGGGGTGGGTTGTCCTCTATTGTCCTTGACTTCTTTGAGTCCAGCATCTACAAGAGAACGATTCTGAGAGGCATAGTGTGCTCTGTTTTAGCTCCTTCACAATTGCCAGAGGTTTCTCTGTTGCAGGTTTCCTGTTGTATGACCTTTGGGGAGGACGTCAGAAGGGGTAAATTATCCTGACAAAGAAATGATGCTCCCTAAATTGTTTCTATACACTTGTAATGACAACCCCAAATAATAAATGCCTCAATGCCTCTGCAGCAACTGAAGTTAAGCCAGTGGTCCGATACAGTGATCATGTAACTTCTTATCTTACATTTTGGCTTCCTATACCCAAAGGATATAAAGTCAAGTACAGAAATTTCTACAGTAATCACCCCCACATGGGAGGTTTTATTTTTCTGATGACTTTATAGAGAATAAAGTTTTTCGTGATCCACGTGTATGTTTGTAGTGGTGACAATGTGGGGAGAAGTGGGGCAATATTTCCTGTTACTACCAAAGAAAGTCAATTTCTGAAGAAAGCCAGTATCTGTTGCCTTTACCTTTAGAAAGATGTCAGGTAAAAGACAGAAGTTAGAAATTGCATACTGTATGAGATGAAAGGTTAAAATAAATTTTGTGACTGCTTCTTGGACTATTTAGACATATACAAGAAAAGGTATAAAGAATATTAAATTGGTATGCTGTTTCTCTCTGTCTCCCTGTCTCTGTCTCTGTCACTCACTCTTTCTCTCCTCCACCCTACCACCTTACTTAACACTCGCATAAAATGTTAAGCTACTTTCTAGATCTATAAAGAATGATTCTTTTTAGACTATCAAAATTTTCATTTATTAGGAAAAAAACATCTATTTACTTGAAAACTTTACTTGAAAACTTGAAAAATTATTAAAGACAGAGTTTATGTTATGACACATAGGCACAGAATGTTATCTTGTGAAGTTAGGAAAAAATGTAAGGTGATTTCCTTTTATGTTGAATCTTAACATCTCAATAAAGATTAACAAAGGGAATTTAGGCAATATATCAGTCTCTAACTGACTTGGGAGTTTGAGCAATAATGATTCATAAATATGAACGCTGATAGTATGGAGTGATCTTGGAATGATTAGGGAGAGTGAGAGATAATGTGCTTAGACAAAATAAACCATGTGTTGAGTTCAAAGTTAATGATTTTAGTTTGGTGAGTTGTCACTGTAACTTGCTGAGTGTAGTTTATTAGTAAAATTCAATTTTTTTTTTTTTTTTTTTTTTTTTAGAATTCTGGGGGTGTTGCAAGTTGCAGAATATATTTTTGTGCTTAGTGAAGATATTTGATCTAATTAACCTAGAATTAGACTTTTTTTCATCAATTCTGCCCAGTAAGATAGCAGAAAAATAATAGAGAATTGAGCTGTCCAAACAGTAATTTAATTTGAACACAAGACAAAAGAAAAATTAGCAAATTGACCTCTGTCAGTTTGCCACATTTCACAATTAAAATCTAGTCTTCAGTTAAATTTTTCAGATAATTATCAAAATTTACAAATGTGTACACAAGCACCATTTAAACCTTAGTGTGGTCCAGTAAATCAGGGAAAACTTTTTGACTAAATCTTATATAGAAAGAGCATATGACTCAGAAGAACTTTAAGTAATGAGAGGCTATCATTTTTTAAATTTTCTTTGATATGTTAATTTTATGATATATTTGGAAGATGAAAAGATGGGGAAGATTTTTTACATTCTTTCCTACAAAAACATTCAACAAAAAGTATAGCAGTAAGAAAATTCATTTTCATTTCAAGTTTTGAAATGGTATCCTTCACCATTATGAATGTAATTAAGTGAATTATTTATCATAAAAGCATTCATACTGAAAATGTGTCCAGATATGATGATACAGGTTCCTCCTTGTAAGAATAATACATTTTCTAGTGTATGAATAGAAAATAATGGGACAAAGAAAACTAGTAAAATAGTAGTGGTTAGAACAACATAAATGTTAATTAAAAATCTATAAATATGTTAAAGAAGAAAAATAATTGAATGGCATTGATTCCAAAATAAAGAAGTTAATATATCAGAATACTATTCATAAAAGTTAGATTCAATGGTTTTGCTAATGGCAATAGGACATTTTATTATTTCTAAGAGGACACTATAGGATTTTAACCAATTTATGACTAATTACATAATAATTAATACTTAAAGTGTTTAGACTCATAGGCTATAATTTTATGGAAATCAAGTAGTGATTTTACTAGTATAATCACATTAAAAGAATGTACTGGGTATTTTAGTAATCGATACTGAAATTATAGGATAGTTTAAGAAATTTACTTATGTTATTCTGAATTGATGAGAGAATGAAAATAATTTTATAAATAAATTTTCACCCACCTGGAGAGAGACTAGAAAGAGATGCTATGGTTTGAATATACACCAAAGAACAAAAAATGAAATATTTTTGTTTAATCTGTAGCATTTTTATGTCAAAAAATTAATAAGAGATTTTGGTTACTAAAACTGGTGCTCAAAACTGAAGACAAATATGTAAGAAAAAGACAGTATTATAATTTATCAGAGTGCCTGAGCAAATGTTTTATTGCCTCTAACTTACGTCATTCATGTTAGTATATAGTCATTAATCATTCAAAATAAAATGGTAAAAATGTGGACTACATGGTAAATTTAAATCGTAGTATAAGTTTGGGTCATTATTGTGGAAAATTTTTGATTTAAGTTTGGAGAATTTTTAAGTTCCCATCATGCACTGTAAGCTTGTTAAGATACAAAAAATGTGAAACTGTCACAGTTGTCTGCTAAGTAAGAATAATGAGGTCTATACTGAAACATCTGGAGAAGCTTTGAAACACAAATACTTCACCAGATGTGAGTAAGAATTGAAAGATAAATGTTTTGTTGAAGGGCATTGAGATGACTGTTTCCAAAGAGGATGTCAGTTTAAAAACTTCCTTTCGATATGGAACAATCAAAATTACCAAAGCTGTGTGGTCTCTGGAAGTGTAGAAGCTGTTAGAAATTAATCCAAGAAGGTGACAAAGAAGACGGCAGTCACTACTGGGATACATGTCTGTTATGATTGGCATGTGCTTTCTTGCACAGAGAGACCTAAGAAAACACTTGGAAAGAGAGAGGAGAGTAGGAGATATGAAGTATAGCAAATATTTGTAATCTAATCACACATTTTGCAAACTGATACACAAGTTTTCAAAGTCCCACTTTCCTCTTCTGTGATATGGGGCTAGTTGTATCCTTTTTTAAAATTCTTGCAGGATTTGATGAGATGTAGAAAACCCAGTGTTATAACATGGAAATGTTGTGCTTCTTTGTTCCTTTAGCTTTTTTCCTCTTAAGTTACCTTCTCAGTGAAATTCCAAACCCCTCTGGACTCTTCACATCTTCAACATTGCTTGTATTTGCCTTAGAACTTATAATTAATAGTCTTTCTTGTTTCTACTTGCCAGTTCTAGAATATAAGACTAAACACAGCAGGACCTCTTTATTTTCTGCTCACAGTTAAATCCCATCACCTAGAAAAAAGCTTAATGAATAATATGTAATCAGTAAATATCTGTTTAAATGAAAAAAAATAGTGAATGAAGTGATAGGTACCTAGCACTAAAGTCATCTCCAATTCAGCTAAGAAGTATTGGTATTTTCCAATCTTCAGTCTTTCCAAATTTGCCATTTCTTTCTCCAACATTGAGAAACTGATTTCTATAAACTTCAGTATTAAAGCCATCCTTTTTTATTCGTGATAAACCAGCCTTAAAGGAAAAGAACATAAAATAAACTAATCCACTTCTGGTGGATACTAGGTGCTTTACATAAAGAAGAGACTGCTGGCTCCATAAAGGATTGACTTTCTGTTCAGGAGGAATCACTTAAGTTAATAGATACTGGCTTCTCAAATGAAGCCTCACTCATGGTTGGCCATAGGTTAGGATGATCATAGGTACCAATTTAAATGGTACAGTATTTTTTTCATATTTTTTGATTGTCCTGTTATTTTAGTATGTTAATTTTGTCCCATGATAAATAAAGCAGGAGTGAGTGTCTTTCATACAAGGCAAAAAGAGCTATTGAATTGCCCTAGACCAGTCTGTTGAGAGGGTCCAAAAGCAGGTAAATACTATGAGTATATCGATGGCACTATGGGGCTTATCTCAGCACTATGGAGGTTATTGGGAATTTCTGGTATGGTTAAAGTAGCACGTGTTCTATTCGGGACATTATGAGCGGGGTTTATAGAGCTGTCATTTTGGGGTTTCACCTAATGCACCAAAATTATTTGCATTGGCCCTAACTATTTTAAATAAAGTCTTGCTAGACTATGAATACTGGTACTTACTGCTTTCTGGCCTCCACCCTCTCTTCTCCTTTTACGTTAGCATTCAGTGCAGAGCCCTATCCTATTTTTGCCACAATATACTGTTTTTGTCTCAAAGAAATGTGGTTAGCCTACCTTGGGTAAATCTTTTTCTGAATAAATACATAATAGAAATCCTATAATATACAACCCTATTCTTTTCACTGGTCCCCAAAAGTTTTACCTTTGGGGCCAAAGAAATACATAATTTTGCTCTGTGCCACTTATGCTATTATACCAAATCTAAGCAGATGTACGCCACAATCACAGCAGAGTATCTTCTATTGGATTAGGGATATGTGAGAATATATGGATAAGTAGATAATCCTACATTGATTACTAGAGTATTCAGCCTTCATTTATTTAAAAATCTGTGTAGGGCCCTGTGGGGAATCCTAGGTCTGGGACATCATTGACCCTTAGCCTCACTTCTGCAGTGGGTCATGTGGTGCTCACCATCAATGGCATAGACAGCAAGTTAATGCCTAATGGAAAAAAGGTGCAGGAATACCTAGGCAACTCTGCTAATTACCATGTCCATTCACTCACCTCCAATGATCCCATGCTGGTCTTCATGTTTCACTCTTTATTTGCTTCCAGTTGTTTCCTGAACAGGACATTTGAGGCATTAAGATGTTACAGACTGACACATTCAAACTGCACTACTTCTAGGCACTGTCAGGGATTGTTTGTGGAGTTGACAGATCCTACACAATTTGGAATAGATTCTCTTCTCCAAAATATTTATGAGATGTACTCAGATTTTGCCCTAAGAATCAATTCTATGCCCTGGAAAAGTCCATCAGGTGTGAGCCATTTGACCAGAGCTTGAAATTAGCCCAGGACATGGTGGAGAATGCTTGACATTTTGGACATGCATCATAGGCTGAACCTGCAATGAACTTCCCACTCCCAATTCTGAGAAATTCTGCAGCTGACATAGGACTGCTTGTACTCCAACGTAGATCCCAGCAGCCCTGTGAATGCACTTAAAAGTGGAAAAAAAGCTAAGGCTAATGATGTATTCTTATCCCAGAATCTTAACATCCTCCCTTCCCTCTTGTATCTATCAGAGGCCTGTTTCTCAACTTTGCACAGATTTATTTACGGAAGAGGTAGTCCCATAAATGTTATATTCTACATTTATTTGATTTAAAAAATAAATGTGTAAAGTGTCCATTTCAGTCCATATATTTGAATGGGTTTAGAGAGATTAAAATAGGCCATATTAATTTTATCTATCTGCCTCAGAAGTTATTTTGCAACTATATACTGCATTTCTGGAATTATCTGTGTTTCTGAAACAAATTTAGTAATATTTATCTCCAAAGACCATATATATATGTATATATATATGTATTTATCTATATATATAGATACATGTCTATGAGTATACATATATATATGTGTGTGTATGTATATATATGTATATACATATATACATATATATATACAGGGTTTTGTATTTCTTTCTAAATCTTTAAATATGGAAACTTCATGATATATTAAGAAAAAGGAAAATAGATTAAATTAGTTTGAATCAGCCATATGTAAGAATAAAGTTTATGGGGTAAGAAATGTTCATTACATCTGCTTTCATTTATCCACTAGCATGTATTTTTATGAATTTCTAAGATGTCCCAGATATTGTTAAAATTGATTACTCTGAATAATCTTTATGTATGGTGTTTATAGTTAGACTTGTCATATCTTACACTGAACATCAGATGATGGCAAGGAGGTCAAAAACTTTGAACAGCTATTTCATTTCAGGCTCTTTGAAAGGAAGTGATTAATCTGGATCACAGTGAGCATATTTTTGGGGGGCACTCTCGATAAAACATTTCTACTATACAAAAAGACTGAACATGGCTTCTATCATGCCCCTCTGCCTTGTTTTCCTATGTTCTTTTTTCATTATTTATTGCTTTACTGTCCTGCTAAAATACATAACAAGTGGTGGCATCTGAATATTTTATCAAATAAATGTGTTGACAGAAAATTTCAGAGATTTCCTAGAATTAATTAACATATATGCCTTGATTCCAGTGTATTTGAAAATAATTTTTGAATAATCACAAGTAAATAAGTAGCCAGCAAAAATGTTAATTGCAGACAGAGACAACCACATATTCTGAGATGAATCTACTTTTGTAGATGACCACTATATGCTTCCTTAAATATGAGGTAATATATATATTTCTATGAATATCTCTGACATTTCCAATCAATCTACCCTGTTATCATGAAATTAAACACTATTTTGGAGCTTTAAATATTTTTTGACTCCAGTGAGATTCATGATGCTATTGAAGTAAATTTGATAGATGAGAAAGAAATTTTATAAAAATTATAGGGCTTGTTTTAGAACTGTACGTCCTTAGGAATCCTGTTATTCATCAGAGTAAATTCAATGTTTAGAAACCATTTAAGCAGCCAGATTCCCTAATGTAAAAGACATTAATTCTATTAAAATATTGATTGAAAATACATCACTGGGAAGGAAATTTATAGAGTTAACTTGAGAACAATAAGGCTAGTAAAAGATAGTCTATAGAATTTATTACTAGAAATGGAAAGTAATATTTAAAACTTCACCATTTTCATTTAAATCACAAACTGATATATGTGCCTACAAAATGTCAGTGTTTAATGAAAATATAAATACTGGAAATATAATTTTGTGGTCAACCAAACATTTTTGGAATATTTTAGACTTTATATTCAGACCTAATAAAACCTTATTTCATATGTATAGCATAAAGCCATAACATAACATTTGTAATCTTAGTTTTAACACAAAGTAGTTGAGTGTATGTATTTAGTGGGAAAGAAGAATTTTATGTTGAATTAGCAATTTTCCCCAATTTTCATTTTAAATGGATTTCATCACATTGATTATACATTGGGTCTTATCTTCTTTTTTCCAATAATTCATCTTTGGATTATTTTGTTGTTATTTTAAGTAAAATAAGGATAAGGAAACCTCTCAATCATCCATTTAATATTTACTCTGAGTAAATAACTACATTGATAAATTATGGAGAATACATGAAAATTTGAAGCTATAAATTTATCTATAGCTCTAATAGCAGGGGGCAATCATTGTCAAAATTTCAAATTTTTTCCAGAACTACACTGAATATTTTTATGATAAATATTTTATCATTCTTATGGCAATTCCAAAAGACTGAATTATTGAATTAAGGCCACTACATCAAAGAAAATGTTCACTTATAAGTCTCTTTTCATCTTCTAAAATAACTTTCAAGAGATGCTGCACTAATTTATAGAACCAACTAAGCAGTATATGAAAATGGTCACTTCTTTCAATGTTCCCAACAAGAATTGAATAATATAGATTGCAAAGTTTTATTAATAAGTTTTTCTGTAATCATCAGATAATCATTCAGCAAATATTTATTTTAATGCAAGTTATGTTTATAGCTAGCAGGTAGAAAATTTAGAGAGAAAGCAGAGTTACCTAACAATCCAATAAAATGCTAAACAACAGCAAAAATATTAACTTGAATTATATTTGTATTGGGGTGGCCCTCTCTAGGTAAACTTGAAATAGTTCATTGGAATCTAAGCAGAGTTTTGGAAGGTCAGAGGGTTTAGAAGGTAACTGAAAGCTGAAATAAAAGAATGAACAAAATCATGGGCATTTAAAATAGATGACATATTTAGGAATGCATGGTCCACATGTGAATGCAACATTGAATACGGAGAAGATTTAAACACAATCTTCATGGGAAGCTAGATTAGAAAAAAATTTAGAACATTCCGAATGAAATTTAAGTGGTGCCTGTAAATTTATTAGGAGGAAAGTATTTTACATCACTTATGTTTTTAAATAAATATAAAAGTGCTAGTGGGGGGATGGTACTCAATAGGACACACCGGTTGATCCAGGACATCAAAAAAATTTCTTTTTAATCACCTATTTTCCTTAGACAAACATTAAGAAATGGCTGACACTTCAACTGGAGACAGAACAGCTGATGACTAACGGTGGGTTGGGGCACCTGGCGCAGTCCTCACCTAAGCCTTAGATTTGGATTTGGAATGGCGTTTCGGAGTCTCCAGATGTGAGAAGAGGCCGAGGCTAGGAATTTCTGGACCAGCTGCATAGGCAGTGTGGGGAGGGCCAAGTGGGGCTGAAATGCTGAGTCACAGAGGGTCCACTTGGGAGTGGATGAAAGGAGAGCCAGCACAACGACAGCTGAGCTGGAGCCTGCGCGGTGAAATAGTGATGGTTGCAGCCATAACCGAATATCAGCCAAAGAAGCTTCAAGTTCAAACTCCAGGCACAATCATTTCTATCAGAGCCTGTGGTCCAATGAAATCCCACCTATCCCATAACTGCCCATCAGAAATCTCTGCCATCAGATACCCTGTTCCATGGATTATAGTGAAAAGGCAGTTCCAAACCTCAATGCTAACCACTAGCGCCAACTTATAGGTGGAGTTGAAACTGCAGCCCTATTGCCAACCTCGGTGAGTCACACCTACACAACGCCAGAGAAACTGACTTCTGAAATATAAACAGATTGCTGAATAGAGCAAAGACATAGAGAAATGTACATGAAAATATGAATATTGCAGACATATGTAAATTACGTGAAGAGTAATTTAGGGTAGCAATGATTAACATACTCCTGGGAATCCAGAAATCAGTAGAGTCCGTAAACAAGAATGTCAGGAAGAAAAGAGAAGAATTAAAACAAGACATCAAGCAGGTAAGAGACACAAAGACTGAATTAAAAACTCAATAGAGGGGCTCAAAATTAGGATGGATAAAGCTTCCAATATAATCAGTAATCTGGAATACAGTACAGAGGACCTCACTGAGCAAACCAACAAAGATAAAAATCTTCAAAGAATCAAAGATAACATTCGAGACCTCTGGGATAACATCAAAAGGAACAACATTTGCATCATAAGGTTCCCAAAAAAGAGAGAAAAGAGGGCAGAAACTATATTTGAAGAAATATAAGAGATGACAACTTCCCTAATTTAATGAATGAAGCAAGTCTCCAGATAAAGGACTCTCAAAGAGTTCCTAATAAAAGGAACCCAAACAGAAATACACCTAGACATATCATCATTAAATGTCAAAAATACAAGATAAAGAAAGACTGTTAAAAGCAGCAAGAGAAAAATGTGTCACACACAGAGCAACCCCCATACGATTGTCAGTGGACTTCTCAAATGGAACTCTACAAGCTAGAAGAGAATGACATAATATATTCAAAGTGCTGAAAGAAAGGAGTTTCAACCTTGGATACTATACCCAGCAAGATTATCATTAAGAACTGAAGAAATGATAAAAACATTTTCTGGCAAGCAAAAGTTAAAGGAGTTTATCACCACAAAGCCAGATTTGCAAAAAAATATTAAGACTCCGTAAAGCATGAAGAAACCACACAGAAAAACAGTGAGACAGAAAGTAATAAAAGTGGGAAGGAAAAGAATAAAAATGTGCATAGTTACAATGAGCGGAAGACTAATAGTCCTCAAATAAAATTAGTTAATTAGCAAAGAACATCCCCGGGGAAAAAAACAAAGAAGGAAACAAAGGGTAAAATCAATTAAAACTTAAGTGTACCCATCAAATATAAAAACAAAAAGAGAACAAATTCATCAGCTGGAGCAATATACAAAAAGGCACATTATTAAATGACAGTAAGTAGCTATATAACAATAATCACCCTAATGTTAATGGACTGAATTCACTAATAAAATGACACAGAGTGCATGGTAGCATAATCCTAACTTTTTCTGCATTCAGGAAACTCACCCTCTTCCAAAAGATAAACAAAGGTTCAAAATCAATGGCTGGGAGATAATCCTACAGTCAAATGGCAATCACAAAAGAGAAAGAATAGTTATATCAGATAAAACAGACTTCCATCTAAAAAGCATAACAAAAGACAGAGGTGGACACTACATAATGATTAAAGTATCAATCCAGCAAGAAGCAACACTTAATAAAATATATGCAACAAATGAAGGAGCATCAAATATACATTGAGTAAATATTGTTAGACCTGAAGAGAAAATGACAGCAACACAACAATAGTGGAGATATCAACACCCCACTTACAACAGTGGAAAGACCAACCAGTCAGAAAACTAGTAGGCAAACAGTCATTATAAATGAACATATGGAACAGATAGGTCTAATAGATGTACACAGATCATTTCACCCAATGACTACAGATTTCACTTTCTTCTCAAGTGCTATGGAACATTCTCAAGGATACATCGTATGCTGGGATACAAAGCATCTCTCAACACATTTGCAAAGATTGAAGTTATACCAAGCATCTTCTTTGAACACAATAACCTAAAACTGGAAACGAACCACAAAAAGAAAGCTGGAAGACCCCAAATGAATCGGAAATTCAAAAATATGCTCCTGAACAAATCTTGGGTAAAAGAGTAAATCAAAGAGGTACTTGAAAAATACTTAGAGACAAATGAGAATAAAGTCATGAGCTACCAGAATCTATGGGATTCAGCAAAAGCAGTGCTAAGAGGAAAGTCCATCTCAATTCAGGCTTAGCTCAAGAAACAAGAAAAATGGCAAATAAATGACTAACTCTACATTTAAAACAAGAGAAAGAACAAAGCTAAAAATCAGCAGAATGAAGGAAATAATACAAATTCGAGCAGAAATAGATGAAATAGAAAAGGACAATCCAGAAGATCAATGAAACAAAAAGTTGATTATTTGAAAAAATAAAATTGACAAGCCAGTGGTTAGACTCACAAAGACAAAAAAGGAGAAAATTCTCATAACTACAATCATAAATGAAAGGGGAGAAGTTACAATAGATACCACAGAAATTTAAAGCATTATAAGTGACTACTAGGAACAGCTCTATGCCACCAAAATGGATAACCTCGAGGATGGGGACAGTTTCTAGAAAAGTATAGTCTACTAAGATTGAACTCAGAAGAATTGGAAAACCTGAACAGAACAATTGCAAGCAAAGAAACTGAAGAAGTAATCAAAGGACTCCCCCCAAATTGAAGCCCAGGACCAGATGACTTCTCAAGTGAGTTCTGCCAACCATTCAGAGAAGAATTAACAACTATTCTTCTAAAGATTTTTGAAAATAGTGAAGAAGAGGGAACTCTCCCAACTACCTTTTATGAGACTAACATTACACTGATACCAAAAGTCAAGAGCGATGTCACCAAGAAAGAAAAATACAGACTGATATCTCTAATGAACATAGATGCAAAAATTCTCAGCAAAATATTAGCAAACCAAATTGAACAATGCATAAAAGAAATCATCCATTATTATTAAGTGATTTCATTCCAGGGATGAAAGAATTGTACAACCTACATAATTCTATTAATATCACAGACCATATCAACAAGAGCAGAGAGAAAAGTCACATAATCATGTCAATAGTTGCAGAGAAAGCTTTTGACAAAATCCAAAACCCATTTGTGATTAAAAACCCTCCATAAATTGCGAATAGAAGGTTCATACCTCAACATAATAAAAGTCATATATAAAAGACCCATAGACATCATCATAGTCAACAGCAAAAAGTTGAAAGCGTTTCCTCTTAAGTCAGAACAAGGTATTGTTGTTCATTCTCACCATTGTAATTTAACATTGTGCTGGAGGTCTTAGCCAGAGCAATTTGGGAAGAAAAGGGAATGAAAGTCATCCAAATTCAAAATGAGGAAGTAAAACTCTTATTATTTGCAGATTACATGATTATTTATATTGAAAATCCAAAAAGTATCAAAAAACTTCCAGAACTCATCTAGAATACAGTAATGTGGCAGGCTACAACATCAATGCTCAAAAATCTGTTGCGTTTTTATAAACAAACAACATGCTAGTAGACAATGAAATCATGAAAATCACACCATTTAAAATAGGTGCTACATGAATGAAATACCTGGACATATACCTAACAAAGGAAATAAATCAGTCATCTATCTATACAATGAAAACTACAGGTCCTTCCTAAAAGAAATAGAGGAGGACTCAAACAAATGGTAAGACATCACCTGCTCATGACTGGGAAGAATCAATATCAGTAATGGCCATCTTACTCAAAGAAATATATAGGTTTAATGTAATCCCCATTAGAATCCCATGGGCTTATTTCCAGTAAATACAACAAAAACATCTTAAAATGTGTATGCAACAACAAAAGACACTGAACAGCCAAAGTAATTGTTAGGATAAGAAGAATATGGAGGGGTTACAGTTCCAGACTCTGAAGTATATTAAAAGGCAATAGTCATCAAAACAGTATGGTACTGGAATAATAACAGAGGCACAGATCAGTGGAATAGAACTGAATCACTAGAAACTGTCCCACTCATATACAGTCAGTCTACAACAAAGGAGTCAAAAGCATATGATGGAAAAAGAAATGTGTCTTCAACAAATGGTGTTGGGAAAATTGGACAGCCACATGAAAAAGAATGAAGCTAGACCACTCTGTAACATGAGGCACAAAAAATAACTCAAAATGGATTAGAGATTTGGACATAAGATGGGAACATATAAATCTCTTAGAAGACAACATAGGAAGGACTTTCCATGGCATCAGTCATAGAGAAGCCTTTCGACTCTACCATCAAAGGAAACAAAAAGAAAAATAAACAACTGGGACTATATTAAACTAAGGAGATTCTTCACAACAAAAGAAAACATCACCGAAACCAAAAGGAAACCTAACTGGGCAAAGAAATTTACCTTCGATATTTTCTACAAAGGCCTAATATCTAAAATATACAAAGAACTCATAAAACTAACGAAAGAAGAAATGGCAATCCAATCAAAAAATGGGAGGAGGATTTGGAGAGACACTTTTCTGAAGAGGATATACAGATGGCCAACAGGCACATGAAATTATATGTCCCTACTTACTGTCTATCAGGGAAATGCAAATTAAAACAGCAATGAGATATCACCTTATACCTGAAAAACTGGCTATTATCTAATAGTCTGGAAACAACAAGTGCTGGTGGAGAAAAGGGAACACTTGTGCATTGTTGGTGGGAGTACAGATTGATCTAACCCCTATAGAGAACAGTTTGGAGATTCCGCAAAAAACTGAAGATGGAAATCCTATATGATTGCATCTTTCCGCTTCTGGACATCTACCCAAAAGATACAAAAGCACCCATCCCCAGAGATGCATGTATCCCCATGTTTAATGAGGCCCTATTCACAATAGCAAATAACTGGAAAGTGCCCAACATCAGATGATTGGATAAAGAAGATGTGGTACATATATACCATGGAATACTAAATAGCCCTTAGAAGAGATGACACCCTGTCATGTGAATCAACATGGATGGAACTAGAGGGAATTATGCTTTGTGAAACAAGGAAAAAGAAAAAAGATAGATCTCAGAAGACCACATTCATGTGTGTGATGTGAATAGACATAACAAAGGAACAAATGAAACATAACCAACCCTGAAACATTTGCAACAGAACTGAGGTTACCAAAAGGGAATGGGGTGGATGGGGGCAAATGGAACCCACTGGAGAACTGGAAGAACACTTGGTGATTTGGTGGAGGGCATGGTGTGTTGAAATAAATGTAAGAAATGAGGAAGCCAAACACAGGAAATTATTTTACTATGTAGAATAACTACTACAATAAAAAATAACATCATATTTTAATTTAAATGACGATGATCTATGCAAAAAAGTTAACGTGATTTAAGCCTTAAAAAATAAGAATACGTTAGAAGATGGTAGTACTGGAAACATCAGTTATTTGAGCTTTCACTTTTAATATGCCAGATGAAAAAAAGTACAGTAATAGATATTACAGTGTTAAAAAAAAAAGTGAATACATTTCCTAATTGGGTGAAAAGGAGAGGGGAAAATCATTACTGTAACATTCAACTTCATGAAAGCAGTTGGCTATAGAACAATGATTTCATTATTTGAAAGGAAAACATGAGAATGAAGAGGAAAGAAGATGTTCTTCTTTGGTTATTAATTCTTCGGAAATCCCGTTAGTAGTCAGTTTCAATAATGTCTATTCAAAAGTCATTAAAGTAGAAATGGCTTTTCCCAAAAACTTATTCTCTTTAGAATTTGAGAAAAAATAAAATTCAATGACAAATTTCTTGTTATTTTTAATTATCTTTAATGCTTAAGAGTATATAAATAATATGTTTAAGAACAGTATAATTAAAACAATCTTAATATTCAAATAAATAATTTTTAAAAGAGTTCTCAAAACCAATCTTTAAACTGACTTGACCAGATGATTCTACCTACTCTAGAGCAAGAAAATGTGATCTCTTTTTTCATGAATGTCTGGATAAAGATGAAGGTGTTTTGTTTTTTCTAGTTAAATTTAATTTCTGCCATCAACCTCTCAACTAAACCATCATTGATTTTTTGGTAAGTGGAAATATTACAGGACACTTATATAGGTTTTTTTTTTTTTTCAATGCAGTAAAAGAATTAGTGTCATTTTAAAATAATTTTTCACATCTTAGTTTAGGTCTACTTCTTTGAACCTGGCATAGAGAATACGTAGGAAACGTTATTTGCAAAAATTAACAAGGCATGAATTTTGTGAATAAATAATTTAAAAGACTGTCTAAAACTTATATCATTGTTCCATATATTTGTTTCTATAGAGTGAATGCATTTTGGTAAACTAGAAATATAGAATAATGTTAGAGACACCAGATATTTGTTTATATATGGGCAAATCTATTTATCAACTTTTGTAAGATAGAGAGTCTATTTGTGCTGCAACTGAGTCATATAAGACATGTCAGGACAATTGGAGAAGAGGTTTCTGAGACAATGCCTCATAGCACAATCAAGTAGTGTTTTTCTATTTTGTTTTATTTTTATGCCTCCAAGTGCCCAGAACAGGGTTTGGCAAAAAATATGAATTCAAAATAGGTTAACTTATTATTCTTTCCTTTATTTTGTGTGAGTTCTATTTAACTTTGCAATACTTTTTATCTTTTAGGTTTACTTAAAACTCCATTTTTAGGTAAGATAGAAAACATTCTTTGAAATAAGAACTCATTTATTTTTAACCTGAAACACTCATTAGGCTTTCTTGTTCTTGTAGCTCCAAGTATGAGGACAGACACAAATTTTGACTTGTATAGCTATTTTTCTTCTTTGTTAGTTCCAAGTCAATTAAAGTGAGAAAAGCTTCCTAGGGTCCCCATGTAGCAATAATCCAGTTCTTATTTTAATCCAATTTCAATGACTTTTCCTGCAGTTGACAGTAATATAGCCCTCATGATGACCAATTAGGTATTCCACATAAAATTTGCAGCTGCTTCACTGGAAAAAATGAGTACTGTAACATCTGGTAGTGTACTGATAAGGTTATCATGCAGGAAACTAAATCTTGAAAATCAACTGCTCTTTATTCCAGTTTCCTTCAACTATCATAAAACTATTATTTCCTGTACATATACAAGATGAGTCATCTCAAGCAGAGAAAAAAAATCAGTCAGAATATTAACAGTTGATTTTAAATGTATCTACAAGTCAGGTGAGACATAATTCAAACATGAAATAAACTGTTGACACTTCCCAAAGAACAGTATATTAATCAAAAATTTGTAGTATAATGATATTTTACACTCTTCTTGGAATGTATTGTATGCCATTATATATACATTGGTGCATAATATATCCTTGAGAATGGCAATAAAATTTCATAAAATAAATTAATATATTAGGGTCTTGTATATATAGACACACTATGCATATACACATATGTATATATTGTGTCCATGTGTATTCATATACTTTTGTTTATATCTATCTACCTCTCTGTGTATATATATATATGTATATTATGTTATTTTTATCTCCATAGAGAGGTAAATTTATATTTCAGAAGCAAGGTAAAGCCAATTAAAGAGACCAAAGCTAGAGTCCCTATATTATACCATGCAAGAAAAAAATATATTACTGTGTTAAACTGGAAAATGTGAAAATTTTGACAATATAATAAAAATTACCAAAAATGTATACGATAATATGTTCATGCTATGAACAGAAGTATTCACAAACAAGTCAAGCCAAGTAAGTAACGCAACTTTTGGTAATCATGACTTTGAAAAATAAAAAGGTTTAAACCATATGACAAAATGTCAATATAGTTGATAAACTACAAAAATACATATTGTATTTATACTGAAGACTAAGGAGTAGTAGTTTGATTGGAAATTAAATTACTAAAAATTAAACAAGTAACAATTTATTGTGAAAAGATATAGATAGGCAACTCAGGAAATATAAAATATAGTCAATGAATATATGAATAAGAGATCATCCTCAGAAACAATCAAGATTTTAGTTATACAGACATATAAATAGAAATAGATATGTTTTTAGTAGATGATAGATGATGACAGCAATTTCTCATTGGACTGTCAATATTTTAAAACAAAATTAACCTCAATAGTTCAGGGAATTATAGTAAAATGGACTATTTTAATACAGACATATTTAAAATGTTCAAGTATCTTTGGAACACATTTATAGTGTTAAATGAAATTACAAGTGAATATTCACTAATTCAGCAATTTTAATTTATCAATATCTTGGTAACTTCCATACAGAAAATTCACAGCTTTGTTGAAGGAGAAATGTAAATTATTCCTAATCGAAAACAAGCGTCCCCTTACAGGAATACTGCTAAATAGGCTACATAAAAATTATGCTATTGATAAATCTAATTGATCTATAACATATCTATGTGTTAAATGCATATCTTAATGTATGCATATGTATATAATAGATTTATAGCTGTATAGATTTTGTCAAGTTCCTTCAGATATATTGCTCAACTTTTTAAAAAGTTACAGAATTCTATGGGCGCTACGCTATTTGTGTTCAAAATTGCACACAAAATACTAAAGAATTTTCTATTGGGACATCTATACGCATGGAGACGCAATAAAAATCAGAATAACAATGACTGGTCAGATAACTACCAGGTAAGAAGAGAAGTGTTTTATTTTAAGTCAAGAACTGGGTGTTGTTCAATAGTCTTTGGTTTTAGTTGTAATGATCTAGTTTATAGAATGATAATTTACTTATGTAATTAAGAGCACATATTTTCATACAGCATTTTAAATACAATGCTGAAAAATTTGAATCAAAACTGGAATCACAAATACTTGTGAAACTGTAGATTACAGGGGAATAGTATCAGCTAAATAAACAGAGGGAGATGAGTGCCTGAGTGAAGAAGGAAGTTAGAAAAATATAACAAAGAAAGGAAAGGAGGGCAGAAGGGAGGAGAAAGAAAATAAACAGTGCCAAGTAGAGAAATTTCTTAATTTTTATATCTGTGATGTAAATGTGAGCTTCCTTGTAGATATGGCAAAAAATAGCAAAGAACACAAATTAGTCAGATTATTTTTGGTAGGTAATCTTCCTCAATCTTCAATAAAACTTGTGGCATTATTTAGCATGCTGTTTCTTATTGAAGAGATATGAGCAAACATGGAGAGTGTCTACATATGCAGTTGTAGAAGAGAGAGAACTATGTGTTTCTTACGTCTATTCTCTATAAATTAAGGTTATAATATAGTGCAGACTTTTCTAAAATGTAACAATCATTGTGATAATTTAGTTATCTGGGTGGAAATGTGTGGATAAATTCAGCATGGCTAAATAACAGATATGACTCCTACAGTAATTCATCTGAGAGAGGCCAAGTCTTTCTAATTGTGCATGGCCAACACTAGCTTGGATATATATATATATATATACATACATATATATATATATATACACATAGTGTGTGTTTTAGTTGCTTTAATGTTTACCATATGAAATAAACTTCCTTTTCAAGATATTTATCCATTTTTGGGAAACTCCATTATTTCTATTGAATTTTTAAGTATTTTTTTATATTAAGACTATAGGTTATTTTGTTGTGATATATAAGCAGGTGTATTTTTAAATGTCCTTGTATTTTACTCTCTATCGTTTAAGAGATAAACTACAACTTGGTACCAGGCACATTTTAGGATTCCAATTTAAAAGAAAATTCATGGGTAGCTTCTTACTTCTGAGTGGTCTCATTTATCAGCCATTGTAGTTTGGGGTTGAAAAAGAGGGTTACAAACGACAAGGACTGATTAAGAAAAAGCAAATAGTTTTTCCAATTAGAGATAACTGATGATGGAGGAAACTCATTGAGCAACAACCACAACCAGACAGAAAGAGTTGTTAAGGATTCTCTCCTACAGATAAGACAGTTTCTGGTTAATTTGCAACTATTCTTTGACTATTTGGGAAACAGTCACATTCATGAGTCACAATAGCTAAGATCTTAGAAGAAATTCAGATTTGAAGTGAAGTTTGAAATTTTTGACTTCTATTAACATATTTGACTCCCAATGCCTTTTCAGCTATCATAAATCAATATTAATAGTGGCTAATAGCTACTGATTGTCAACTACAAGTCCATACATTAACCTGGTGTTCAAAATGTATCTCATTAAATACCTCTAATCTTCAGTATCATCACATAGGAAAATTATTGTTTTATTCATCTCTCAGTAGAAGAGACACTGAGACACAGGAAGGAAAATGAATTTTCCATCATCTCATTCATATTCAGTGTTTAAACTTGTTTCAGCTCCAGTGCATGTTGTACACTGCTTATCAAAACTAAATAGCACTAACGAGCACTTACTAAATTCTCACAAGGCATAAACTATGACTCTATGACTTTAGTTCTTTACATCAATCTCTTAAAAGTGGAGCAAGTTCACATGGTCCCAGAGGGGGAAAGCAAGCGTAACAACCCACTTATTTTTCCCATTATCCTAATTTTCCTATACCTTTCAAAAAGTACTTAGCAGATTTTCTAGTTGGGTAATCAGATGACTGGACAGAAAGGTCCAAATGTTTAATAACTGTGTAGACTGATTACTTCTATTATGCTCTGACATAAAGTTCACTAAAGTGAGATAGTGTTTCCAAAAAAATGACAAATTCTAAGAATGTAAACGTAGGGAACCAAACTTAATTACAGTTATAAAATCTCATGTTACGTAAGCTTTTAATGACCACAGTATGAATTATTTGAACAATGCATTTATTTGGTGATGAGTTAAGGTCATCAAGTGTTTAGTAGCAGTTTTTAAAACACTGTAATGGACTTGTTAGGACTAAAATCTATAAACATTAGTGAATCATACCCAAAAAAGATTAAACTGTGATTGATAAAGTAATATAATTTTCACTTATTTCTTAATACCTGTCACATTGCAAAGATTTTCATAAGCTCAGAGAAGTGTAAAGAAAAGTGAATGGTTTCTGAGTGAGGCAGATCGAATTGAATTGTGGGTCTATTACTTATTAGCTCTGTGATTTGGGGTACATTACCTACACTTGAAGCTTAATTTTCAATTGGGAAAATTACATTACCTACCTGCGGCATTTTTGTGATAGTTTTAGAGAAAATTTATAGTAGTGCACCAAGTATAAAATAGCTTAATAGTGTTCAAACTTCTTATTTTGTTAGGTGTAAATGAATGTAGATGAATTCACATTACATAAATAATTACGTTTAGATGCTTTTAATGTCAACACAGGACTTCTGCTAACTTCCCACAAAGCTCCAGGCTCTATTTATGAGTCATCTGTGGCTATTTTACCCATGGTCAGGAAGCTTAACCTGCTAGTACCATCCATTTGTAAATTGGATGTCTAAGGAGACTGCCATGCTTGGTAAGCTGTGTCATATCTTTGGCATCTCCTGGTGCTATAGGGACCTGAAATGCTTCCAGGGATCACTGTGATATCTAGGGTTTGGTCTCTGGGAACTCTTATGTGCTACCCTCTTACGTTATAATGTAGCTATGTTCTCCTTCCAAATCTCAGTTGATAACATATCAAGAAAAGTTAAAGAACAAATGAAGGAAATTTGCTCTCTGGTGACCAAAAATACAAGCTGTTCTCTACAGCTTTCTTCTTTTTCTATCTCTGGACACAATCCATTGCAAACTTTTCAACTTTCTTCTCTGCAGTCTTTTCTCCTTCATGCTCATCATTAGTATTTCCAACCATATTGCCCAGGGACATTGGTGACACAATCCTCCCTTGAGAGAAAAGGAAAATGAAATGTGAGATTTATTTGAGGCCATATATTAAAAACAAATTTCCTATTCAGAATTTACATTCTTATTACCACAGCTTAGTTATAAGATTCTCCAAAACTGAAATTGTTTTTCTTAGGAAAGAATTGTTTCTGCCCTCATTATAACCCTTGTCATGGAGAAGTTATTAAGAGACTGCCTCTACTAAGTACTATAAGTTCATTTCTTTTAGTCCTAAGACAAACCCACAGAGTAGGCATGATGATAATAATTGCTTTATAGATAAGTTAGTGATGATTTTGAGTTATCAGGTGAAATATGAGAGTAAGACGTGATGAATGAATGTTGTATATAAGCATTGTTTCATCTTGTCAGGTCTCCAGTCTCCTAAACTCAGACATTGTGACAAAACAGATTCCCACCAAGACACTGGACCCTGGATAATTCTCATTAGTCATGGTACATTTTAACAAAGTGACCAACCCAAAGACTTTGCATGGAGGCTTCAAGTATTTTTTAATTTTGCTTTTCTTTCCACTCAATCCCATATGCCCTCATAAAAGTCTTTAACAACCAAAATATATTCAGAAGTTATTTCAGTGTGCACATGTGTTCATACTGAAAATAATATTTTGCTTATAAAAATATTCTTCTAATTATTATAAACAATAAAACACAACATAAAAAACAAGCAGTGAAGCAGATGGTGAAACTCAAGTTTTCAAAAATACAAAATAGCTTTCATATTGCTTTTTTTAAATATCAAATAATTTATACTCTCTCCATGTTCTTTAAATATAATAAAATATTTATTTTAGTGAATTTGCAATGAGAGATTATGTACAAAATAACAGATTAACAAATTTATTTTAAAAAGTATACATTTTCCTAGATTAGTATAATTGCAAACACATGCTGAGACAATCTTGGGTTTATTCCCAGAGAGAAAAATAATAACATATTTTAATTGCTCAAAAAGAAAGATGTTAGAGCTTCATATTTATTTTAAAAATATGATTCTATGTTTTCATGAATTTTTCACAATGAAATCCAAGAATGACATTTAGGCATTCCAGAGATCATATTTTATAAAAAACATATTCCCCACAGGTATATTTGCAGAACTTTTCATTGCACAGAGTAAATAAAGAAGGAGCTTTGAGAGCATGAGATTTTAATATCAAAGAAAAAGGGAAAAACTGATAGGAAACAATACATAGAATTTTAATTATCTTTTCCTTTTTTAGGAATTTTGCAGCACAGGATTGCTTTTCAGCATGTTAAAGCAAACAGACTATAATTTGTCCATAAAATTCCTCCTCCATGATATTATTCCCACTTTAATTTCATTACCCTTTATTTTTCTGACTCATAATCTGGTCAACATCATTTTTTCTTTTTTTTTTAACCTTCAGTGACTAAGTTTTACCTGCCAATTGCAATATCTTAAATATTGGTGCTTCTTGAAGTTTAAAGTACAGTCATCTTATTCTTTCATTAAACTACCATCTTTCCTGTGACAATTTTATCCACTCTCATCACGAGTTTCACTTTGCTTGAGGATGACACCAAGTCTGGTTTCTTTCTAAAGTTCAATTTCATGCCTAACAATTTTTTTTATCTTTTTTCATAAAACTCATTGTTTCTTCTCTGATATTTCTCCCAGTTAATAATTTCAACACAAATCCAAAAGAGCAGAAATAAAATGTTGATAACAATATTGAATTTCCCAACATCTCTAACCCTGAACATTAACCAGAACTCTTAAATACTACTTTTGAAAGGTTGCTATGAACATTGTGCTTCCTTTCTCACTATTATGACCCTGAAGTCTGCTTATTTAGATTATTAAAAATGTTATTTCCTGACTTCAGTGTCTCAAATCTTTCTTCACATGGACAATGAAAACTTGAAAAGACATTATAGTGTTACCCGCTTTGTTAAAAGTTATTGGATTACCTTTGCAAACCTTGTATCATTTTGTGTCTCTGCTGTTTTCTCCATATCTTATTTTCCTGATAATGATTTCATTCTTTAAATGATATTACTGTCTCATCACTGTAACTGTGCACACCCTTAAAGTTCCAGCACAAATGGCTTTTCTTCTGTAAAGCCCTATTTTACTCTAGAATTATTTTATCTTGATCCATGGCCTTTACAAGCTTCTCTTTAAGCGTTCTTCGTACAGCCTAGAGTCTGTATTTTAAATTAAACCACTATTTATACTAAAAATTTAATAATCTATGTTTTGTTGTATTTATTGTATGTATTGTATGTATTCTGAATATAAATAATATAAGCCAGTTTTCTTCTAATTCAATAAAAAATAAGATTTTTTTGATATTTTTGAGGCAGGAAGTAAAATATTTTTACCTACAAGGACATTTTTAACATTATTCTCTATAACCAGTGATCATATTTGCAGATATATGAAAGCAAAAATATTTCCATATATTATTTTTAATAAAAGAAAAGGTTATTATATTTATATATGTTCTATTTTTTACTTTTTTCATCAATAGTAACTGTAGAGCACATACTTCTGGATAGAACCAAAAATATGAACCTAAAAAAAAATCGTTTCACATTTTCCATGGTTTAAGAAAATGCAAATGTATTTTTAGATACAGTAAAATGTAACAATGGAGAAAATAAAAAACATATACTCTATAAATATACTACAACAAACGTTCATTGTTAACTCAGATGAAAATGAAAAATAGAGCAGCTTTATGCAATTATAACATGATGCAGTGGTTAAATTCAAGAACTTTGGAGTAGCCACCTTGATTTTTATCATAGCTCCTCTACTGACAAGTGAAATAATTTTGAGTCTCCTATTTGGACAACACAGATCTCTGTATGTAAGAATTAAAGGTAATTATGTGCAGCTAGTCATGTACAGAAAAGTTACTCCCTTTAACTTTACAGAATGACACAATATTCAAGGACAGAGATGTCTTTGGAGACATCTATGTAGCAAAAGATAAGAGAGAATAAAGATGGAGTAATGCTAATGATGATCATGTACATACAACACATATAGGTTTCTTATAGTTCCATTATCTTGAACATGCATAGCTTTCCTCATTATGAACATCACTCATCAGAACAATTCATTAGTTCTTTACCAAGAAGAAATTTACATTGATACAATAATAGTCACTAAAAATTCATTATTTACTATAGGATTCACTCATAATTTTTCTCATTTAATGGCTGTGAACAAATATTTAGTGACATATTCATCATTATAACATAATACAGTATATTTTATTGTCATAAAAATTCTCTGTGATCTATTCTCTCTCTCCTAACCCCTCATTATATGCCTGACAGTGATCAGTTTATTGTCTTCATAGTTTTAACTTTTCTGGGGTGTCATATGCTGGATATACAGAATATGGTTTTCTAGATTTAATTATTTTACTTATTAGCGTTCATTTAAGGTTATTCCATGTCTTCTTATACACTGAATAAAAATTTCAAGTCTGTGTGTCTTCTCTCCTCTCTCTCTCTCTCTCTCTCTCTCTGTATATATATACATATATATATATATACATATATGTGTGTGTGTATTCTCTCTCTCCACATAAATACATGCATATATTCTTCGTGTTACATATTTATAGATATCAATTGTTTTTAAGCAATTATGAAAAAATATACTACTACCATTTTTGTACAGGGTATAAAGCATATGGACATAAGTTTTAGTTCCTTTTGGTAAATACCAAGAAGCGTGATTGCTGGATTTTATGGTAAGGATATGCTTAGTTTTGATTTTATAGCTTTTTGTCAAATATATACATTACATGCCCTAAAATTCCTTCTAAACACTGTTTATGTTGTTTCAAGCTAATTTTGATAAATTGTGTTTTCATTTGGTAAAAAATAATTTTAAGTTTCTAATTTAAGCCATGTGTAATTTAAAAGTGTGCTGTTTAAGATCTATGTTTTCTGGAATTTTCAATTATCTTTGTGGTATTGAATTCTAGATTAATCATATTTTGTTCTGATAGACATTTTATAACTTCTATTCTTTAAATTTGTTAAGTATATTTTATAGGCCAGAATATGCTCTATCTTAGTCAATGTTTCATATGAACTTGAGAAAAATGCCAAGTCTGCTACTTATAGATGTCAATTCAATTCAACTGATTGATGGTGGTTTCAGCCAATTGATTTTCTGTCTACTAGATCTGTCCGTTTCTGAGAGAGAGAGCTAATTTAGACTTCAACCATGACTATGAAAACATCAATTTCTTCTTGAAGTTCTATCAGTTTTGGCCTTCTAGAGTTTAAAATTCTATTATTGTATACATACATGCTAAGAATCATGTATTTGTAGAGAACTGACACCTTTATGCAACATCCTTCTTCATAAGTAAATACTTTCCTTAGTTTTAGGTCTGCTTTGTATGAAATCAATACAGCGTCTCATGCTTTTTTTGATGGTATATTTGCATGGTAAATTTTTTATCCATAATCCATTTATGACTTTATTTTTAAGTTGAACTAATTGTAGCCAACATATAATTGGGATTTTTTTATCCCACTCTGTAAATTTCTATTTTAATTAGTTCATATAGCACACTTACATTCTAAGTGATTATTGACATAATATATTAATGTCTAGCATATTTGTTAACTTTTTATGTTGTTTTTTAAATTGATTTTGTTTTAGGAAATATTTAATTTCAAAATTAATTAGGTTTATGGTATTCATAATGCTAAATTTATATTTATGCAATAAGTTTACCATTATTTCCTTTTTTCCTTCACTATATAATTAATCCTCTCCTCCATTTCTTCTTATACCCACTGATTTGCTTTTTTCCCCTAAAAACCTATTGTTGCCTGATTTATTTCATTTATGAAGACCATAATTTCTTAACTCAGCTTGTTTGCTCACTATTTCTATATACCACATTTGAGTGAAATCACACGATGTCTGTCTTTCTTCTTCAGGCTTATCTTGCTAGGTCTATCCATATTGCTGCAATGGCAGTCTTTCTCCTTTTCTGATATATAATATATTGCATATAATATGTACATAAATATATAATATTATATATTATTTGCATGTATTACATACATACTTATGTAGACATATATGCATATATGTTATATATAGTAATGTATAATATACATATGTTTCTCTCTCTCTCTATATATATATATATAAATCACTTGTTGGGCATTTAGGTTTTTTCCAGCTCTTGTCCATTGTAAGTAGCATTTTCAACAAACATGGGAACACGAATATCTCTGTGAATAAGTGTTGTGTTTTTTAAGGTAAATACCCAGTAGAGAAATAACTGGATCATCTGGTAGTTGCATTCTCAATTATTTAAGGAATCTTTATACTGCTTTCCAAAATGATTGTCTCATTTTATATTCCTATCAACAATGTATAAGAATTCTCTTTTCCCCACATTCTTCAGCACTTGTTGTCTTCTGGGAGACAGATGTGCTTAGAGTTACGAGGTGATAGCTCATTGTTTTGATTTTCATTTCCCTTATGACAAAGAAGTAGAAAATCTTTTCATTTGCCTGTTGGCCATGTGTATGTCTCCTTTAGACAAGTGTCTATCAAGGTCATCTGTCCATTTTTAAATCAGATTATTAGCTATTTTGTTGTTGAGTTTTATGAGTTCTATTTTAGATAATAATCCATTGTCAGAAGTGTGATGTGTAAATATATTCTCCAATTCAGGTGAATATCGTTTTGCTTTGATGAGAATTTCTTTCGCTGGGCAAACGCCTTCAAGTTTGATGTAACCCCATTAGTTTATTTTTCATTTTCCCTCTTTTACTACTGGAGCTGAATCTCCAAAGATATCTCTTGGTTCAATGTCCTATAATGATTTACCAATGTTTTCTTCTATGTATTTTATGGTTTCCTACCCTGTCTAAGTCTTTAAATCATTTTGAGGTAATTTTTGTGTATAGTGTTAGGTAGTTGTCTAATTTCAGCCTTTTGCAAGTGGCATTCCAGTTTTCCCAGCACCGGTTATTAAAAAAACTATCCTTGCCCAATTGCAAGTTTTTGACTTCTTTGTTGAAAACAAAATGTCCATATATGGGTGAGTTTGCATCAGGACTTTCAATTATGTTCCATTTATCTGTATTTCTGTTTTCATTTCAATACCATGCTTCTTGATTATTGCTTGGTAGTAGAGTCTGAAGTCTGGGACTGTAACACCTCCATTTTTTGTTTTCTATATTTTTCCCCTCAGAATTCATTTAGTATGTTGTTGAATTAAGTTTGCTAGAATTTTGTTGAGGATATTTATATCAATATTCATCAGAGTTATGTTGTCTGCAATTTTCTTATTTGGTGTTGTCTTTATCTGGCTTTACGTCAGAATAATTTTAACATCTTAAAAAGTGCTTGGAAGTTTGCCATCTTCTTCAATTTTATTGAACAGTATAAGAAGGACCGTTATTAATTCTTTGAATGTTTGGTAGAATTTACCATTGAAACCATCTGGCCCAATGTTTTGCCTTTAGAGAGATTTTTAATTTACTGTTTTAATTTCTTTGCTTGTGATTTATCTGTTCATGATTTCTAATTTTTTCTGGTTTAGTCTTGGATTGTTATGTTTCCAACAGTGTTCCCTTTATTCTAGTATGACAATCAATTTGTTGCCATATGATTGTATATAGTATTCCGTTATGATCCTCTGTATTTCTTTATATTTTTGTGATTTTTATTTCCTTCTTTTCTGATTTTATGAATTTATGTTTTCTCTCTCCTCTTTTCATCTGGCTAATGGCCTATCAATTTTGTCTACTACTTAAAAAAAAATCCAATTTTTTTTCATTGATTATTTTGGAAAATCTTTTTGATGTCTGTTTCATTGATAATAGCTCTAAGTTGTATTATTTCCTTCCTTCTACTGGATTTAGGCTTTTTTTCTTCTTTTTCTAGTTCCTTTAGGTGAAGGCTTAGGGTTTTTTGTTTGTTTATTTGTTTTTTAATTTGTGATTCTTCTTGCTTCTTGAGGTAGTATTCAGTTGATATAAATTTCCCTCATTACTGTTTTCATCACATCCCTCAGTTTCTAATGTTTTTCATTTTCATTTGACTCCAGTTATTTTTTATTTCATCCTTAATTTCCTCCATTATCCAATGGTTGTTCAATAACGTTGTTTATTCTCTGCTTCGTTGTAATTTTCGTCTACTGCCCTATTTGCTTGATCTCTAGTTTGACACCACTGTGATCCCAAAAGATGCTATGTTGATTTCAATCTCTGAAATTTTATTGGTACTTGATTCGTTCCCAACATATGTTCTATCCTTAAGAATGTCCATGAGCACTTGAAAACAATGTATAGTCTTTTGTTTTTGAGTGAAATATTCTAGATATATTTATTCCTCTCTACTAATTAGTTGTTTAAAGATGATGTTTCTTTATAGATTCTCTGTCTGGATGATCTGTATTTTACTGTAAGTGGACTGTTAAAGTGCCCTACAATTATTGTGTTGCTATCAATGTCTCTATTTATATCTTTTAATACTTTTATATATCTGGATGCTTCTATATTTGGTGCATACATATTAATAAACATTATATATTCCTGTTGTACTGATCCTATTATCATTATATGATGATCATCTTCATCTTTTGTTACCTTTTTGTTGGAAGTCTGCTTTAAGATGAGTATAGCAATTTCTGCTTTTTAGCCATTGGCTTAGAATAACCTTTTTTCTTCCCTGTGTTTGTCTCCAGATCTTAGGTAGGTTTCTTGCAGAAAGCATGTAGCTGAACTTTGTTTTCAAATCCATGTAACAACTTTGTGCCTTTAATTGGTGAATTAAGTCCATTTGCATTTAACATAACTTTTGATACTTGAAGACTTGTTAATGCCATTTTTATTTATTTATTTTTTTCTATCTAATTTTTCCCTTGTTTATTGTTTTGTGAAGTTTCTTCTCTTTGGTTTAGATAGGAGAGCCTCTAAACATTTCTTATAGAAGAGGTTTTATAGCAGCAAAATCTTTCAGTTTTTGTTTGTTGGGAAAAACCTTTATTTCTCCCTCAAATCTGAGAGAGAATTTTTCAGGATATAGTATTCTTGAATGGCAGTTCTTGTTTTGTAGTATTTTGAAAACATCATTACATTATCTCCTGACCTGTAGAGTTTCCGCTGAGAAGTCTGACAATAACCTGATTGGCATATATTTATATATTACTCGCTTTTGATTTTTCACTCTGATCACCTTTAGGATTCTTTCTTTGTCTTGGACTTTTGATTGTTTCATAATTGTATGACTATATATAGACTGCATTTAGATAAATGTGTCTATTGTTGATTTCATTTACTTGTGTGTTCCTTTCCTTCCCTACTTTTGAGAAATTTCTAGCAATTATTTCCTTGAATATATTCTCTGTACCTTTCTTTTCCTCTTCACCTTCTGGGATAACAATTATTGTTATGTGTTTTTGCTAATAGTATCAGACAATTCTCTGGGTGCTTTTTCATTTTTTGATACATTTAATTTCTCTTTCTTCTTCAACCTGGTTTCTTTCTACATTACTATCCTCCAAATCACTGATCATTTCCTCCATGTGCTCCATTTTATTTTCATAGCTTTCTTTACTATTCTTGATATAATTTATTGAATCTTCTACTTCCTGTATCACAGTTTCTTGTTTAAAACTTCAGTTTCTGCCTCCTGCTTCTTAATTGTAATTTTAAACTCATTGTTTGCTTTTCTGATTTTTCTTTTATCTCTCTGATTGTCTTTATAATTAGTTTCAAATTATAAATAACATATAACATACAAATATGTTTTAAAAAGCAATCTCCAATGTCTTTGAAATTGATTTCTAATTAAATGTCATTTTGTTGTGTTTCCATATTTTGAGGTTCTGAAATTTGTTTTGCTCCTTTTAACCATGGTATGGGTTCTTATACATCAGTGCTAGATTTTGCCTTTCTGCTAGGGGGTGCAATAGTTTTGTTTTATATTTTTGATACTTACAGCTTTCCATAGTTAGTTTTTTTCCAACTCAGGGACTGAGGACATTTCCTGGGTGGGAGGACAAGTGCACAGGGTGGGGAAGCAGGGAAGTTGTTGCTGACTGGCTGAGGTTGAGGGGATTTCTTTCTGCTGGTTGCACTTGAAGCTGCTGTCTTCTCATCCACAAGAGCTGGGGTCAGAATTCCACAGTCTATGCCACTAAAGTGTTCCTTCACTAGATCCCAAGTCCTAAAGTGTAATTAGGGAGGCTTGCCAATACGATCTCTTCCATTATGTTCCTCATTTTGCTGACCCTAAATCTCTCCTTTTAAGCTAATTTTAAGCCAAATGTCCTCCCTCCCTTGTTCAACTCTACCTGAGCTTGTTGTCACGCCAGCACTGACCGTATCTGAAGCTGCCCAGAGTTAGAACCGAAAATTTTGCTGCCAGCACTGCTGCCTCTACAAAAGACCCTCACATTTCCCTCACCCACCTTCCAGTCTCCAAATTCTGCCATTCCTCTGTAAATTCTCCAAATGCTGTGCATACCCTTAGTGAACTGCTGAAGCCACAGAGATTCTTCCACTTGTGCAACCCCCAGAAAACTCCTGTGCCTTCCCCAATGGCAGCAGGGGTTGACCTCAACTGTACCATCTTCCTTGAATCTTCTGTTGATTAGTATTTATTCTTACTTTGTCTTCCACTTTGTCCATCATATAACTTGTAGTTGTAATTGAACATTTTATATTATTCCTTTTTCTCTTCCTCCTTAGAATTTTTGTTATACTTCTACTTCTGTCTTTCTGTTGGTTGCTCTAGATTTTTCACTTTACAACTAAATCAAATCTACTTTCAAATGACACAACGCACTTATGGGTAGTATAACTTACATTTAAAACAAATAACCCTAATTCTGTCTCCTGTTTCTTGCTGTCATTCATTTCACTTATACATAAACATAAATACTCTACATATGTTTATATATAGATATATACATAAATATGCATAAGCTTACACAATTGGAAGCATTGTTTTTATTTTGAATACTCATTTTAATTAAAATATGAAAAGTTTTAATTTTTATCTTAATTCTTTGATGCTTTTTCTTATTTCATGTAGGTCCCATTTTCTAAATTTGATTATATTCTTTCTCTTGAAAAAGTTTTTAACAATCATCGCAATGCAGATCTATTGGCAAGAAATTATCCTAATTTTTGTTTGTTTGAAAAACATTTTTGCTTCACTTCTGAGGGATAACTTCATAGAATATATGATTCTATGTTTGTGAGCTTTTTCTCCATCAGGTTTAAATATTTCTTGCTTGTGTAGATTTTGAAAAGTCAGCTATAATTGTTTACTTTGTTGTTCACAGTTAAGTTGTTGTTTTCTTCTGGCTCTTTCCAGTAATTTTTCTCTTTGATTTTATTTTATATTTCTATCTCTTAGATTTTCTCTAATTTGAATGTATATAACAAGGTGTCATTTTTCTGGGTAGTTAACCTGCTTGGTGATCTCCAGTCTTCCTGGATCTGTGGTTTGGAGACCAACATTTATTTTGAGAAATTTTCTTTACTGTTTCAAATATTTATTCTCTTCCTTTCATTCTTTCTTCTTTTCTCCCCAATACATGAATGTTACACATTTTGTTGTGCCACAGTCTTGGATATTATATTGTTTTTTTCAGTCTTTATTTTCTTTGCTTTTAGTTGTTTTTGAGGATTCCATTGACATATCTTCTCATTCAGAGAATCTTTCCTAATTTTTCAGTATACTAATAAGCCCATCAAGGGTTTTAGTTCCATACAGTCTTCAATTTCCTCACTATATTTATCTTTAGCACTTCTTTTGGTTCTTTATTAGGATTTCTGTCTCTTTGTTTACATTGCTCATCTGTTGTTGAGTGCTGTCTATTTTATCCATTATGAAGTCATTATCAGGGCAAATAGCTTTCTTATTCCTTCCATTGTGACAGTGACTACTTGAACACCTAATTCATAATTAAAATTTAGTCTAAAAAATTGGATGAGTTAATCTGTTAATTACAATATCCCTGTTATGTCTTGTTCAGATGTTTGCTCTGCCTCATCAAAGTGTGCCTTTTTATGTGTCTCATAAAGTTTCTTCTTGATAACCAGATATATGTATCTAGTAAATGGAACTCTGTAAGTAGACTTTCAATAATGTAGTGCTGGTGTATAAAGTGAGGAAAAGCATTCTCCAGTTCTTTGATTAGGGTTTCAGTGTTTTAGTTACCTGTGCCTCTAGATTGTGAATGTCTCAAATTTTTTTGTTTTTTCCCCTCCTCCACTTATATGAACAGAATGGCTAGAAAGTGCTGGGTGTGGCTATCCCCCTTACTCAGTTCAGTTAGACTCTGACAATACCATACCAGGTTAAACTATCGTTAACTAATTACCCCTCTTAAGAATAAGAGATTGATTTAGTGTATTTCAAAATGATTCCTTTTTCCTTTCCCTTGCTGAAAATTCCAGAGGATTTTTCTCTGATATTCAGTATCGGTGGTCTAGCTTCTGAAGGCAGACTTCACAATATTGTAGACCGCTATATGATTGGTTTCACTGGAGTTTTTAACTCTTAGATTTGTCTGCATTGAGTCTGAAGAAGTCTTCAATTATAGTTAGGGTTTTCCTGGTGTGGTACTGGCTCCTGTGGTGGCTTCTGCTCTTAGATATCTGTTCTGGTCGGTACTGGTTCCCTGTTTTTGCCTGTCTGGTTCTCCAATCTTGAGGGCAACAGTTTGCCTTGTGCTTTCCCCTCCCTTATGGATCCAAGAAAAGTTGTCGATTTTTCAGTCTGTTTAACTTTTTGTTGTTAGAATGAAATGGTGATTTCCGAATTCCTTATGCGCAGAAATGGAAACTCCTTATTTTTAATCTAGTGTCAATTCACAAATGTTGTTTATTTAGAAGAGGAAAAGTCATGATTTTAATGCAGAGAAGTTAATCTGCAAATGTCTAAATATTGCTGAGGAGTAAACTTAATTATAATATATAGTTTTATTACCATTGGATTTAACTTTACAACAAATATTTAACCTCACGTTATATGTAACAAAACCATCAATAGTTTGAATGTACCCAAGTAGTATTCTATTTTGAGAAAAATGTCAGTTTTTTATTTATTTATTATAATTCCTTATCTGTACTATATTTACTTGATATCATTAGCTCATCCAATTTTTTAAACTAAATATATGTTATGAATTAGGTATTCAAGTAGTCACTGTCAAGATGGAAGGAATAAGAAAGATATTTGCCTTGAAGTGACCTGTTATTACAGAAATTAAACAAATACGTATCAAAAAAAGACTGGACTTCTTTGGGAAGTTCAACATCTTAGCGCTATGGAAAAGTTTTGCAGGAAAGGTAAAATGTGTTTCAGGAAGAAGGAAGGCCAAGAAAACAGAAAAGTATTTTGGATAAATCAGAACACAGATAGGCAGGGATGGGAACACTCCCTAGAGAAACAACTGAAGTAGGAAAATGGCAGAACTTGATGGAACTCAGGAGACAAGTATTTTAGATTATATTAACCTAAGAAGGAAAAATGGAAGGACTGTAAGAGCCCAGCACTAGCCAAGTGCCGGCATGTATGTTAAAATCATATAGTGTGGTGAGATTTTACATATAAGATATGTGAAGAATAGGAAGTGTTCAAGATTGCAAACAGTATAAATAGCAGAGCTTCAACACCTGACTCCCTCAGAACCCAATCATTCTGTCATTTTGCTCGTCTGCCTACATTGGTATGCCTGAAAAAGGATTCAATTTCTATTTCAGAAAGAAAAACTATTTCTTTTTTGAACTTGCTGATTTTGAAGAATCTGTGATACAGTCAAATGGAGATTTCCAATGTAGACTTTGGTTCTATGAGTCTACACTTCAGGAGATAACTGTAGCCAGGAATTTGGATTGGAGTGTTCTCAGTAAACTTTCATTGAAGCAAATTAAATTGTCAAAGTGAGAGGGGGAGATGGAAGTCACATATCCTTCTGCTTATGGGAAGGAATATAAAGGTGTAAAACATAATCCCTTCACACATTCACTTTCATTTCATGGAAGAAATGACTAAACAGACAATTACAGTCTGGAGTGATAAGCACTAAATCAGAAAGCAGAAGCACTGAGAATGATTTACCTCCTGCGAGAGAGGCCATGGTCCATGAAACTACTTCCTGGAGGGTTCAATACCTGAGTTAACTGTGGAATGGCAGCTTGGAGTAAATCAGACAAACATCAATTTACCCTGGGCAATCAATATTTAGGTAGTATAAGCAACCCAAGGAACAATAATGACAATAATCCAGATGTGGCTCTCACTTGGAAGGGAAGTACAATGTATGTGATATGCTTGAATTGTTTGTAGGGAAAAGAATCATTGAGAGATAAGGCTAGCAGAGAGGGTCAATGAATGGAAATCCTTGCAAATTATATCTTCTGTCTATATTTTGTCCAATATATACTTTGACATGATAGAGGAATTTTCTTTGTTAATTTGAATATCAGAACCTATAAGATAACACCTGTGTATTTTATTCATGCATTCATGTACTCATATGCAGTGTGGACTAAGTCTCTATTTCATGCTCAAATAACCAAACGGTAAAAAGAATATATTTTCTTTCACGTTTTAAGGAATATTTTTGTTTCTTATCCCAGAATTTTCCTGCTTTAAAATATCGCCAAGGCAAAAAGAGCTAAAAGAGCAGTATGTCAGGAAATATGACAATTGTTTTTGTTATTAAATGAATATTATCATCAGTTGCCATCCCATCTTTTACGATTCATTTGCATAACATACTCTACATCTACTTCTGCCTGTCAGTTGGGAATCTCAAGAAATATAAAGCAATTTCTTCACAAATACTATTTTCTAAAATCCCAACATAGCAGTGCTGGTTAGCTAACACCTTTAACTTTAAAGTTAAATTCCAGATAGTGTCACAATAACAATCTACATATGTCAAATGGATTTCTCAAAATTGTCTTCTAATATATTCTTAAGATTTTGCTGAGACAAACTTGCAGAAATTATAAAACTTATTTCCCAGATACATGAAAATACATGTGAATAATTTTATATTATTACTTTTTATTGCATGAATCTAATATTCTAAAATCATGATAAAATAACGTGTTCTCAATCGAATTGCCAGTAGCATTTGAGCAAGTATATTTGAACAAAAACCAAAATCTAGAAAGTACATGAAAATCATCTGTTATTATACAATTTTGCAAAATTATGAATGTCATTAACAAACATAATTTATGTTTTGTATTTATGCTAATGTATTACACAAAGTGTTTTCTAACTTCTCATTTGGAAAGTAATAGATTTCAATATGATTGACATAGATTTTATTCTCCCTGTCACATCTAGTTATGTTTCTCATGCATGTATGTCTTGCAATGTTCCCACAGAGTTGTTAATGAGTCTTCAATTATTTGTGCAAATTAGAATCAGAAACTAAACATTTCCCTACACAAAGTAATACACTAATTTAAATTTCATATTAAAACATTTAAATTTTAAGTATAAATGATTCTGCCTCCAAATATGTGGCTTTAAAAATATCATATCTATATTTCATATTTAATCAGAGATTCCTTTACATCAGTGATTAAACAGTTTTGATAAAGAATTAGGGACTTAAGGCAAATATTGAAACATTATGTGTTCCTTATTTACCCGATACAGTCTTGTGGAAAGTGGTATAAATTTTAACCAAAAATGAGTTATTTGACATGCAACTAGTGATAAGGAGCTCTGCAATAATATCAATCTCTGAGTCAACAGTGAATAATCCTGAAGCATAAATATAATGAAATGAAGGCCTTATTTCTAAAACTCTTCCATTTTGAAATGTGTTCAATATTTTTGTCTATGTGAATTCCTATCATATATATTGTGAAGATATTAATTATAAAATTGTATACAGCTTCCCTGTGTTACAGCTCTCTCCTTCGCCATTCAGAAGAAACAGAAAGAGTACATAATAACAGACACTTTTTAATTACTACTCTGTAGTAAACTACTTTAGCCCTTCTTATCAATCATTAAAATAAACCTATGGAATGTACTGATGTGATTTTCTTTGTCTGAAGATGATAATAATTATTCATAAAATCATCAAATGACAGAATCTGAATTTTAGCATAGATAGTGAGACTGTAGTTCATAGTTTTCCACTTAATCTGTATTCTACATTCCATTCCTTGACACAAGAAACCTGGAGACCAATAATAATGAAAGGATGACCCTAATGAGAAAGTTTTTTGTTTTTTTTTTCCCTGAGATTTTGAGGTAAAAATGGTCAGAAACTAAATCAGCATTTAAAAGTACTGGATAGGAAAGGAGGAAATATAATCTATTTGAGAATTGTTTTGTGACATCTTGTGGTAATTAAAACAAACAAGACTGTAATTATTTTGTTATGACTTGTACTCTATGTTCTTTATTCGAATCATGAATGTGCTCTCATAGTGAATCATAATAATTATGACTTAATATGTGTTCAATTCTAAATGACAATGCCATGTATTTATCTTTGAAAGCCCCAAAATTCTTCTTAAGAACATTCTCTCTTTCAAAAGGGAAGTTTTTTTTAACCAGAGATGCAATGCCAATATCCTAAAATGAATATGACGATGTGAACAAAATATATATGCATATAATAAAAATTATAATCAAAAATTGAAAAAAAGAGGGGGTAAATCTTTTTCAAGAATTAAAATTTTGCTTCCCTGAGAAAAACCCAAAAACATACCTGTTTTTTCCACATGGAGGGAGTTGAAGTAACTACCTAGTTAATTGATAGAGAAAGCCTTGGAATTCCAAGTCCCAACTGCAGTACAAAGGTTTTTACAGGGCTGAAGAGGGCCTTGCCACCACTTGAGAAACTTTCACAGCAGCAATTAAATATTGGGTTTTTGGTCTTAGAAGAGATCCAGACTCTCATTTAAAAATATGAGGATTAATGTCATTTACTTAAGTAATAATCAGCAATATGAGTATTTCTATTTGAACCAGTTATATTGACCCACATACTAGGCAATGTGTATTTGTTGATGTTTAGTAACCATTTCCTACCTATTTATCTATTATTTATCTATCTATCCATCATCATCATCATCAATCTATGTATATATTTTTTATTATTAATCTTACTCATATAAAATGATTGTAGCATGTAATTTACGTGTCAGAGCAAAATATACCACAATCATACTCATTTTAATAACATGACTTTGCTAAATTCTTTCAGAAAGTGGAAAAATATTTTTAAGATGTAAAGACGACAGAAGCAACAAACTTCTAAGTTTAGTCTAGATTATTTCTAGTTTTTGTATTACTTTATAAATCTAGAAAGTCAAGAGAACAATAAGGAAAGTTTTGATTTGCAGTGTCAGACCATTTCTGCTGGGTAAATACTCCCATGATGCCAAATTTTAAGCTATTAATGTAATGTCATTGAATGCAGAGTTTGGAAGAGACGTGAAGAAGGGAACTATTATATGAATTCGTTAAACCTTACAGATACAGTGCAGGTAATATTAAAATGATGAATTTAACTGTTCACGAGTTTTTAAATTTTTTAAAGTTCTATATATAATTTAATTTGGAATAATGATTATTTAATTGAGCACTGACTTAAAAAATTGTTGGAAATTAACTGTCAGTGATCATGACCATTATGAATCTAATCCACTACAGCTGCATTCAGTAAGTTGATTGTTGGTTTTTAAAACACCAAGTGGAGCAAATATCAACTTTTTAGAAATATCTCTCACCTACCTATAGTTTTGAACTAGTCTGAGTCTCAATCTACCATTCTAGCAAAACCTCTGTTCACTTGAATCCTGGAAAAACCTCTTCTTACTGATACATCTCCCCATGTTCTATTTTATTTGAGAAAATACTCTAATACTCTATTTATTGGGTATATATCAATGTCTCTCTCTTTACCTCTCAAACAACATATTTTTGTCAAGTGTAGACTTTATCTACAACCTTAGTCTCTGAGTTTAATGACCTCCTCTACTCCAGTGACCATTTCTTTCAAACTCCAAGATATGCTTTACACTTAGTCATCACCACTAATTTGCCCATCTTCTACTTATCTTTAGCAAACATTCTTTACTTCAAATATCACCTCTTAAACTTCCATCTCACTCACTCACATGCCTTCCTTGCTACAAGGTCTTTGTCTCATTTATATAATTAATACAAAGATGCCATGACATTCTCTGTATCTATAAGACATCTCTTAATTTCAGTTGTTTTATTTTTCAGTTTGCAAAGAAATTCCACTTCCAGATAAGTTTACTTTAGGCAGTGCAAGATTGGTTTAACATTCTAAAAATAATCAGCCAACATAATATAATATTGGCATATCATAAAAGGAAAAATAAAACATGTAACTAACACCATAGACTTGACAAAATTCAAAGTAAATTTATAATATTAAAAAGAAACCTCTGAGAAAACTGGTATTTAAGACAGCTTTCTCCACCCAGTGAAGGCATTTACAATAAACTGATAATTAACAAGATACTTAATGGTGAAAGACTAAAATATTATTCTTTAAGATCGGAACCAGATAAGACCTTATGCTTGCACTACTTTTTCAACATTGTCTTTTAGGTTCTAGGTTGTGAAATTCAAAATCAGAAATAAAAAGCATGAAAATATGAAATTAATGAGGGAGACGCTTCACAAATACACGATGGAGAAAATAATTTAAAAATCTAGTAATAAGTTTCTTTTTTCTTTTATTAAAGGACATTGCATTATAACATTTTATAAGTATAAGTTGTGCATCATGATAAATAGCCATTTGTATATAAAACATTAAGTTGGTGATTTAATTTTATTCTATTCATAGAATTTACCTTTTATACTTATTTGTCCACTCCTTACCCCTTTTCTTTTTGTTAACCACTAATTTGATTCTATAGATTGTAAGTTTATTTTTGTTTGATTTGTTTTATTTGCCTGGATTCTCTATACATCACAAGGGAGTGAAATCATATGATGTTTGTTGTTTTCCTTCAGACTTATCTCATTCAGCATTATTCTCTCTAGGCTCATTAATATTGTTGAAAATGACAGGACTTCATCTTTTTCATAGCCGAGTATTATTCTACTATGTATATATACCACATCTTTAAACACTCATCTATTAATGAGCATGTACATCGATTCAAGCTCTTGGCTTTTGTAATGTCTGCATTGAATCTAGAAGTACACACATCAGTTTCAACTAGTGTTTGTTTGTTTTTTTAATCTATACCCGGAAGTAGGTTAAGAACATATGGAATTTCCATTCTCAATATTTTGAGGAATTTTCATAATTGCTACTTGAGCTAAGAAATGAGTTTAGCAATATTCAAAGTTTTGAGTTACAAGGTCAATATATAAAAATGTTTTATCTCTATATAATGTGTAGGTAAAATTATAAATTACAATTTAAATAAAATATTGTTTTTATAATACTATCAAAAATATCAAATACATAGGATTCAACCTAAGAAAATTAATTTATGACCTCTACAATACTACAAATTCTTGTTGAGAGAAATTAAAAATTACCTAAAAAATAATGAATATATGTTTACAAAACAAAACTCATTAATATTGAGATGTCAATTATTTTTAAATGTATTTATAGAGTCAACATAATTTATCAAAATTTTATTTGACATATTTGTGACTATTTAAATGTCAAATATAAAATGTATATGCAAATAAAAAGATCTCAAACAGACATTATTTTTTTTAAAGCAAGAACAAGGCTGAATAAGACATATTACCTGATATTAAGTCTGTTAAAAGTCTTTATTATTAAGTATGTATAGTATTGACAAGGGTATTATGTAAGTAAGTTAATTAAAATAATAATTTCTGAAAGAGAAGCATTCTCATATGGTCAATTGATTTTCACTAAAGTGCTGATGACATTCCTTCAGTCAGGGAAATCCATACACAAAAACAAAACAGAACAAACAGAAACAAAATCTACCTAAATGAAGTTTTACACTTGCTTTTCAATCTATATTAAATATCTCAGATTACTAAATTTGAGAGCTAGCTCTGGGGAAAAAAAAAAATGGTAGAAAAAAATCTGTATAACCAAGAACAGAAAGAGAGTTATTCTATAGAACTCAAAGCTATACACAGTACAGCATGATATGTCATTAACTTTAAACTGAACCTCATCAGAATTTAAAGCATTTACTTTTCAGAAGACACTGTCGAGAAAGTCAAAAACATGTCATAGACTGAGAACTCATTTGCTAAAATATATCTAACAAATAATTTTCAACACAATGAAAAGAAGTCAAAGAACCAATTTTTAGTTAACAAATGATTGCAACAGACATCACAATATAAGATATACAAATGGCTTTATGAGTAGACAATAGCACATAGAAACAATTCAAATCATTAACCATTAGGAAAATACAAATTAAAAACCCAGTGTGATACCATTTCACACTCACTAAAATGGTAGAAAAAAATGACTGAAAATGTCAGTTGTTAATGAGGATCAGAGAAATCTTACATATTTTTCAAAGAAATACAAAATGGTATAGACACTGAAAAATAATTGGACAGTTTCAGTTAAAACCAAATACACCCTTATAATATGACCTAGAAATCCTGATGCTAGGTATTTAACTAAAAAATAAAAGAACGTGTTCAAAGAAAAAATTGTAGTAGGCTTTTTATAGATGTTTAACTTAAGTATAAAACAAGCAAGAGTTAACATCAGAATCAGAATCAGAATCAGGTAAAAATGTTCTATAGCTTGAGTGTAGCAGTGTTTGCATAAATGTCTTAAAATGCATCACATTGTATACATATTTGGTGAATATTATTGATGTAAATTATGCATCATTAAAACTGGTTAAAGTCTTTCTAGAGATAATTCTATCAAAGTAATTGCAGATATGCCATTCTTTTGTGATTATAGCTTAAAAAGTTTGCAAATTTTTCTATCATGATCTATATTTTCTAAATCAAATTGATCAACAGTTATCAAATACCATTATTTAAATAAGTGATATGTCGTTTTCCAAAATACGTTTTTCAGAAATTACACATGCTTACCTTTATGTGTTCTTAGAAAACAACCAGCAAAATTTGAATCATAAGAGCTACTATAGGTATGTGCTTGATAAATGCTTCTTGAAGTAATTAAGTACTCACTTGTACCTATAACTTTTAAGCATGTATTTAAGAAAATTGCATGCATTTTATCATTTATTGAGCATCTTTCATCTTGGCAGATTTATTTTAAAATATGCCCAGCTTATATCACTGAATGAAACACCAGAATGTGCCTAATGTCATTTTTAATCAGATTTTGAATAATGTTGAACATTTAGATATTAAACATAATTTATTCTTATTTCTCTCTTACGAAAAGTAAACTGAAGACATACAGTGAAAATAAAATAAGTCAAGCATTTTTTAATTTGAAATATTTGGAAATATTTTTATATATACATATATATATATACATGAGTTCATGTATATATAAATACATTTAAAAGAAATATTAATGTCAAAATTTTCTAAGCATACTGAAAAACATTGAATATCATATAATTATAATTTTAATAATTGCATTATATTCCATCATATAGATGCAGCTTAACCATTGCCATATTGAAGCATATATTTTCTTTTATAATCAATTTTGACATAAACCCTATTTTAGCTCAAATATTTGCTTCAATTTTTAATATAGTAATTTTACTACTGTGGTATTTCTGCTTCTGTATGATTCTTTTTGCTACTGTATCTGGTTTATTTCTGCCTTCATGTTTCTTTAAGGAAGCATAACCCTGAAAGGAGATTTAATCTTTTAGTTATCTCTCAAAATTTAAGGGTATTAAGGGGCAAGAGTTACACTTGTTCATGATAATACTTATTATATTCATATTAATATCCACTTTCTTGTACTTTCAAATTACCAATAGTCTATTTTTTTAATTTGATAAAATACTGTCAAAATTGCATAAATATACTGGATAAATTATCTATAACTGGATCTCAATCTATGCTGTATATTAGAATCACTGGGGAACTTATCAAATATTCAAATTTCTCACTACAACAATTTCAACTTAATTGGTCTTTGAAGATTCTCAGGCATTGGAAGTTTTTTTAAAATCCTTCCAGAGGATTCTGATTCTGTTATTCAGTCTGGGCTGAAAACTGCTGTCCCAGATGTTTCCTTAGACTCAATTAGAACTCTGTTTATCTTTTCCTGTTGGGTCAGAAATCCTTGGGTTATCTTCTATAATACGTCAAAATTTTATAACTTTTCCAAAGCACCACAGTATCTTAGTTTTGATTTTCTTAAGTTTTTCTCATTATTTAAAATTTTTTTCTCTCTTCAATGTATACAAACATTTTCCATTGATATTTTCACTACATGAGCTCAGTTATACAAATTTTTGGGACCTATGATAGGCACATTTAAAGTGACCTACTTTATGAGAGATTCTATGGGTAATGTTAGCATAACTTTGCTTCTATGTGACTTCCTTCCCAAATTTTTGTTCTCTTTCCATCTTCTGTTTCACTATAGTCTTCTTTCACTTACAGAAATAGTCTTCATTATCCCTAATCTTATGATATCACCTATCTCTGGGGATGAAACCTCTAGTGCTCTAAAATTTTGGGATAATTGGAGACTAATTTAGTGAGTAATCAGAGAACCATAAACCAACACAAGGATTCCTGTCTTTTACATTATTAAATATATATGATAATCATAAAACAGGCCATAAGAAAGGGTATTTTAGTTTGTACTGAGAAGAGCTGAAACTAAATATATTATATTATATAGTATGGACATTGAGAGTAATAGAAATCTGTTTAGACACCTCATTCTGTCTTTTGTCTATTGTGAAAGAAATTACAGCTCTTGAGAGAGAAGCTGGTGAAAAGAATTTTCCATAAGCGTCATAGGAAATATATGAAATACACAAGCAATTCATAACATCTCTTTCAATATTCACTTAAAACTTGGATTTGCTGGAAAATAACACATCTTCATATGCTGAACAAATAGATTATTTATTTTAAAGAGGAGTCTGAACTGAAAAGTTTTCTGGAATGACCTGCACTTCCAAGTTATGGTGAATGTAATTCAGTTTCCCTGCTCACACAATTTTATATGAGTTCTACTTAAGTGATTATTAAATACAGTTAAGTTGTATTTTATGAAACTACATCCTCATATTAGTTTCTCTTATATATCTCAATAACTTTTCAACTCTTATTTATTTTTATTGAAGTAATGTTCAATTATAATATTATATAGGCTTAAGGGATGTATCATTGTAGATCAACATAAGTATATACTATGTTAAGTTCACCACTAACAGTCCAGTTGTATCCTTCAGCATGCAAAAGATGAAGAAACATAAATATAATGCAATTTCACTTATATGAGATATGTAGAGAAATCAAACAAGCAAATGATTCAACCCTTTAAAAAACTAGAGATAGTCCCACTGTTGAATGACTTAGTTTTATGATTCTTCTTTTGTTAAAATATTGGACGAGTTTTGTCAGGATACCCAAGGAAATCAATGATAAGCAAGTTTTTAAATATATGGGAGCTTTGTATTTAATTATACTCAAAAGCTGAATGCCAAATTCCAATATACTCATACATGAACATTTCCTGAAAATGGAATGTTTTCATTTTATTTCCTATTTCATATAAAATTAGTAATTTTAATACAAATTACATTGTACTAATACAAATTAAGAAATAGAAAGAACACAGTTCTAGTCTTGCTTTTATAACCTTAAAATGAATGTTTTAATAAGTTTACATAATTGCAATACTTATTTACCCACTTTAGTATATTTCTGCTATGGTGCATTATATAGTAACTGCAAAATATTTTACAATAACGTTCCTCAAAATGCACACAACACTTACTTGAATTAAAAACTGAAATTAGACTTTATGTGTTAGAAAATTACTCTGATTTAGTTGATTATTTTAAAATAAAGTCTAGTTTTATTTGTGAAATAATGCACATGTTAATTAAATTCATTATGACAATAATTTCACAGCTTCATATATATATATACACATACGGGAACATTATGTTGTATATTTATAAATACATGCAATTTATTTATCAATTATACTTAAATAAACCTTGGGAAAATAATTTATTGATGTATATATTTAAACTGATGTTCTTTTTCCAAGTTCTGTCAGTACATTATTAAACATAATGTCCCAAATTGAAGGGAAAACAAAAGAACAGAAATAATTTATGTTTACTTGGTAAGTATTTTTTACTTTCTTTTTCCATTTTAATAATTTCCAGAATTTATCAAAGTGAACTAGGTAACAAGTCAATAAAAGAAGCGTGTTTTTTTTCCCCTTCTTTGATTTTGCCTGTGTCCTCAAAAACAAATTTTTATTATCATTCAATAACTTATGGCAAATAATTTCAATAGAACTGGAAAACTTGAACAGCATTATTTTAAACTGTCATTTCCATCTTCATGCTTACATGTATAACAACACAAATATAAGAATCAAATTAAAACTTGATTCTTCCTCATTGTAGAAACAAGTTGTATTCATGTATCTGCAGGTGAGTGAATAATTGTTTTTTTAAAGAATCCGAATCTTATTCATCATATTAAGCGACTGATTTCCAATGCTAGTAGAGCACCTAGCATGTAAGATACAGATGTTGATTTATAAAGAACAGCTTCAACTTATGTAATATTATGCAATGTCGCTTCAATTTAAAAAAATATTTCAAAAGGTAAGCTATGCTTTATAAGTGTTCATCAAATTATCTGATGCTGATTTTATCAATTATATTCTAATAATAATTGCAATGAGTAAGAATATATTGTTCAATGTTTTAATGGTAGGCAAACAAAACAAAACAAATAATCACATGTAAGAGTACTACTGTAAGCCACATTTTATTGAGCATTAGTGGTTATATTTCATTCTAATTCTGACCAGAAATTAGAAGAAAAGGCTAAACAATTTATAGGTGGTTACAAATTCAGCATAAAAATCCAAGTCATTTAGGTACTGTGAGCCTATATGCACAACCTATGAGACATAATGTGTTCAATAGCTGATCTTTACAGTAACTTTCCTCTATCTCCTATGATGGTTATATTTGAAACATCTCTGAACAATGCTATTATAACTTTAATGCCCCTGTCTCATTTACAGCATGATATTATACTGGTGGTCATTTTGAGAGTTCCAGGCACTTAGCAGTATACCATCTGTTCTGAATTCTGGTTGTCAACCCTTGAGAAATTATCAGGATGTAATAAAACAGAGAAGGTGTTTATTTGAGAATAAGAATCACAATTCAGGTGTATGATCAAGAGGCGGTCTCAAGGTGTGTACTTCAGAATCACGGTATAGAGTTTTAAAACATCAGGCAGAGAAGTGTTCTGATTTTAAGGAATTGCTTATGAAATGTTGTGGATTGGTTCTTAAATTCATCAGTCTGTCCATGATCACTGGACAAAGTCTTCAGAAAGAAGGCTGCAAGGTGAAGATCTGTTGAAATGGTCAGCAATTGTCTGCTGCTTCTTTGTAGTCACTGAATTGCTAAGTTAGTCTCTAATTTTTACCTATTAATCTCAAGTTAGAGAGAAGATTGCAGTTAGAGACAAAATGAGACTATTAGTCTCAGTACTGTTCCCACATCAGCTCCACAGCAACTTAAAGAATCCTAGGTATGTGGATTGTTCTGGTGAATCAGATCAGACACTGGAATGAGTGTGCAGCCACCAGCCTCCTCATTTCAAGGAAAATATTTACACTTTTTTCAGAAATTAGCTCTTCAGGGACATTTTCACTAGGAGGCATTGTAGATTTCTTCAGTCGATACATTCTGTTTGCAAATCACACGTCTAGTCCTCTACCTATCAGTCTCTCGAATACTGTAATTCCACTCTCTTGACCCTATTATATGTCTTTTGGATTTCCAGAGATGTTCTAGGTGGCATCTCGGGCTGTGATACATCAAGTTGCATCCTTTCACACTGAAGTAATTATCATAGCTGTCCTGTCAAAATTTAATCTTAGTTATAGGTTGATGTTGTCAGCTATGTCCTTAGATAGCTATCCAGATAAAGGACTACAGGACTAAAAGAGAGGGATTCTTTTAAGACTCTTGAGTTGATAGACAGATACAATTTAATCCTGAGTAGTAGAACTATAAAGAAAACAATTGAAAGGCCAGCTTCATGGTCTTTGTGGAGCTCATGCTTGGCCAGATGCCAACACCACACTCATCAGATTGCCTTTTGTGCTTCTTCACTTCCCTGTCCCTCGGGAAAGAAGTTGTTTTGTTACTTGGCAAGCACTTCTGGTAATGAACTATTTACAGAATTGCTGAAGCAACGTCCTGTTCTCCCTCATGCCTCAGGTGTCTAAATCTCAAAAATCATGAGCTGAGTGAATAGAGATGGGGATTAGAGATGGGGAATAGAGATTGCTCAGTTCTGAACAATAGGAATACAGCCTATTTCCTCCACTGAAACAGCATGATCTTTAGTGAATCTTCGTCAACCAAGCAATGTCCCAGGAGGATGCAAACATACTGAACATTGTGCATCTGTCTGCTTAAAAAATTAATAGATAAAAACAGAAACATAACCCCCCATGCAACACTTCCACCAAATGGTATGCAATATAATTTATTAATATCATGTGATTATGTGGTTTGCAATATTCTTTTTTTGTTACTATTTGGAAATCTGAGGGGAAAAAAGTGGCAATTTGTGACTTTCAGCATGTTAATTGATGCAAATGAAATGTATGTCTTTCATAGTCATTGATATTTATGTATTATCTATCTTTTCATCACTAATCAATTAAGGATTTTTCTGACTAATTTATCTGACTTTTGAAACTGTCTGGTTACTTCTTTATTTCATTAATTTTGAATCTAGCTCTTGAATTTATTTAAAGTTCTGCTTTTTCCTTGTTTATTAATTTCTCCTTTTAAATTGCTAAGAATGTCTTGCATACCTTATCTTTATTTTCTTGTATTTATTAAAATATTTAGGGTTACCAGTTTTATAAAATTATACTTAAACTACATGACTTAGTGTTTTATTCAATCAACTCTGAATTTTTCTGAGGACTCTTTCCACAGCATTCAAAGTTTAATGTGTAGTATGTATTCAGAATTTGTAAGCTACTTTGTAATTTGGTCTTAATACTTCCTTTCTACTAATTAAGTGTTGTTAGAGTAGATGTTAGTTAGAACAGAATTCTTGGTGGAGGAAGAACATCTGGTCATGAGTTTGTGACACCCTACCCACCAAACCAATGATCTGGTGTTTTGATGTTAAATAGTCAACTGAAAACTGAGGAATAACGAAAGCATATCTGACCTAGGAACTTGTGAAACTTGATGTATCCTGTAATATTGTGTTCATTATAAAAAAAAAAAAAAAGAACAAACATCCTTGTGGTCATTGTAACAAATATTTTGTGACTCGAAATAATAGAACTTGCAATCAAATGTATCTTGTTGACTGCAAAACTTACAAAGCATCTCACCCCCATAATCTAGGATGCTTGAACCCTTTGTTAAGTATAACTGTGATTCACCAAGTGCAGAAATGAAGGCATAGTGGACATCTGAGGAGGGAGATTTGACTAGTAGATGCCAGAACTGGCAATTCTGTCCTGCTGAGCCAAATTTTGAGCCTAGCCTCAAAGGCCATTACAGGAAAGACTTCTTAACTGCCCCTGAGTCATCACCCACTATGTGCCGGTGCTACCATTGGGTGATCCCTGCCTGGGATAGGTGAGATTTAGGAGAGACTAGGAAAATGTGTACCCTTTTAAGTAGTAGAAAAATGTTTTATAGTCTCCAGCTCCTTTTCCCCTGTCTTGGAGCATACTGTTGCTTTAACTGCAATAAATTTAACTTATGCCTATATATGCATCTCCAATGAATTTTCTTTCCAGGGATATAAGAACAGATGAATCAACAATCCCAGTAAGTGTGATTTTTATTTAATTTCCAGATACTACATTCATTCTATTCCGAAATAGATTTCCACTTCTATTGAACAAGAAGCTGAAAATATTGTAGTACATAGGAGAAATAAAATTTTAAAGTGAAATGCATTTATTAATTAAATACATGTATTAAACTCAAATTTATATATTAAATATAATTACTAGTATAACAAAATAGTAGAACTAATGATGAAGAAAAAGTAGGAAACAAGCTTGTATATAGCTGACAAGCTAACATATTCATGAAAAATAAAGTATACATAGATAAAATACCAAATATTCAGGGAAATATAAGCAGTTGCCAAAGAAGCTATAAGAATTAAACTTTGCTAAACTCCATGCAGTTAAAATTAAAAAAAAGAAAAACCTAGCTTCATTAAACATTTTCTAAAAAATAATAGACCTAAAATGACATAAAATTATAAAAGCAGAGACTTACTACCATCAAAAAAATGAAGACTATTACCTAAAGCACCATTCCTCCTAGAAACAATCAACTCAGATAGTTCCATAAAGTAATTTCTACTAAACCAAATCTTTTTAAGAAATGTAAGTATGTCACCAAAATGACCAGAATATATTTTTAAAAGTTTTATTTTATTTTTATTTGAAAAAGCAATGTTTCTAAAAAGAGTAGATATACACAAGTCACTCTCAAATGATATTCAAAAATCCTTTAAAATATTAACAAACCAAAATAATAGGAAAACATTACATTCTCTTTAAATTAGAAAAAATACATGCAATTATTTAACATTTATTTTCTCAAATGAAGACCACCTAATTAATTAGATAAAAGAAATATTTCAAAAATATAAAGTGTTTAAAAATGGCTTAATAAAATTGTTTAAGGACATTATATATGAGTAATGAGAAAAATCAACATTGATTGGGGAGTGATAATAACATTGATAGTCAAACACGGTTCAAAAGAGAAAGAAAATGAACAGAACCCCAAATGGCAATATTTATGATTCTATGGTTTTAGTTAAGAAAACTAAACAAAAAACAATAACAATACAGTAAGAATATTCATAGCAGCTCAACAGTAACTCATAACAGAGATTTGCAAAGCCAGGTAAAGATCTCATTATCATACCTCTAGAAGGATCACAGGGAAGCTCCTTATTTTTCAAATAAGCATCTACTCCCATGTACACAAAACATTTTTAAAACTAATTCAAAATCATTGACATACAGACATTTAAAATATACTAAAATTTAAATCTGAATACTAGTCTAGTTTAGTAATCTAAACAATGGATTATAAATAAATGATTGACAACATATAATATTTGAACATTTGGGTGACTATAGATGAGAGATATCTTATTAAACATATTAAAGTAAAAATGAAATACCAAAGTTACTCAAGTTTGAATTTTGCAGTTTGTGTCAATAATAATATAAAATCACAATATAACACAAGATGAAAATAACCCTAGAGGTACTCTTTTTCAGCTTTTTAATATTCCATTTGAGAGCACTGAGATCTAAAACTCAAAAAATTTACCTGTGTAAAATAATGTCAGGATTATGGTAGGACCACTGTCCCTAATAGACTGTGGTTGTATAGGAAGCTAGGTGTTTTTTTGTTTTTTTGTTTTTGCATGTCAACTGCAAAGAGTTTAGCAAACTTTAATTCTTATTAAAGTTTATTTAAATGCATATTATTTTCATAATAAAATATTTATTTGATAATGATAAATTTTGTCTCATTTATTTTTAAGAACAAATCTCTTAAAATCTCCTTTGCCTCAATTTATTTATTTTACATGCATATACATTCTTTTTTTTAACTGAAGAGATATTGAATCAATAAACAACATAAGTTTAAGATGCACATCATCATAAACCAACAACTGTATATAATACTTTATGTTTATCACCATTCAATTCTATCCTTCACCATATTATTGAACACTTTTACCCCATCCTTTTCCTTTCGGTAAACGCTAATTTTATTTATAGAATAAAAGTCAAAATTTCATTTGATTGTTCATCTGTTTGTTTTTTCTATATACCATATATGAAGGAAATCATTGATACTTGACTCGTTCCTTCTGACTTATCTCACTAACCATAATTCCCTATAGAAAAAACCAAAGCAATGCACTAGAAACTATATGTTTCTAAATTTAGCATTGTTAGGCCAATAAAGAACTGTATAGTATCTTTATGTTTACCATGTGATAGAATATGAAGCAAAGGCAGATGTCATTTAGACATAATGACTTTTGCTACCTGACACTTTGATTCAAATATTCCACTGGTTTGTGAAAGGATACGTCTTTTCTTAGACACATTTTTCTTTGAGATTTGGAAAAATAGGAAAAAAATGAGGGAAAGTAAGTAAAGACTGATATATCAAGCTAGATTTATAATATATGTATACATATTTAAAACATTAAAATATTGAGGAACAAATATCAATTAAAAATAATCACATATGAAACATTCCAATGTTTGTGTCCATCTATAATCACTTCAAATTTATCTCTGCATTTATGGCACATTCTAAGAAAAAACTCATTAATTGGCATGATTTATCTTTATTGCTGCTCCTCTTTCTTTCAACACTTTTAAAATTTATTTCATAGTTTCTTCATGATAAGAGTGTTTTTAAAACTTTTATTAACTCTAGATTTGAATATTTTAACTGCTCTTCTACATAGTTTTATCTGATGTTTACTCAAAACGTGCCTTCTATTATGACCTTATGCTGATAAAGAATATTAACCTTTCAGTATTCTATTCATCCCAAGTTGGTAGTTTCTTTCTTTTTATGCTGTTTCCTGCTTATTTTTGATCACTGTTTTTGTGTGTCACTGTTTACCTTTTCCATTTAATTCAGTTAACTAAGTTTTATCTTGATACTAGTTAATCATCTTTATTACATTTTATCTTAATGAAGGGCTTACTTTCCAAATCAGTTGATCAGTCAATCAACAATACTTAATTATTTAACATTTGCTATGTAGTAGACACTCTACTGGGTCCAAGTTATAAAGAGTACATAAAATAGACATAATGTTTGTTTTGGGGCAGCTTTGAATAAGGGAGTGAGACAGAAAAGAGAAAAGGCCTTCCTTTTTTATCTATGCAGGCGGCATAGATATACAGTCCCTTTCTAAAAAGATATAATTTAAACTAAAACTTAAAAAGGTAAAATGGTAGAAGCAGAAAGAATGAGGAGGAAGACCATACCAGGATGAGAGAAGAGCAGGCTCAAAGGTCCTGTGGAAAAGGGGAAAAAAAAGGAATATTTAAGAAGATAGTAATAGCTAGAAATTGGTGTCTGTGTGACAATATGAGGCTAAGGGAGATTGGAAAAAATAAACAAGGCTCAGGTCACATAAGCTTCTTTTAAGACTATGGTGAGGCATTTAATTTGTTTCTTATTTTTTAATTTTTATTTAGTTGTTCACACACGTTGTTTCCCTCCCAATACAGGATTTGAACCCAGAGTATATGGCCTTACTCTTTCAGGGGTGATGAACTTAACCACTGATCCACCGTGACATTTGATTTTAAGATAGTAAATGAGGATAGTCAATTAATATTGTCTTTATGAAGATTAACTTTAAAAACATTTTATATTTAGATGGAGAATGGGAAATGGCTTGGAAGGGGCAATAGTGGAAGATGAGAGCCCAGGTAGAAAGATTGCTGTGGACAGCCATAAAAACTGAATGGATTTCCACGAGACTGACGATATTTCCTTGTGACAAAAATGGGACACTGAGAAAGCAAAAATGGGATGGTCTTATGTGTTGGTGACTAAGGGGAGGCAAGAGGTGGAGTAATCAGAGCAGGAGTAGAGCAGCCAGACCAGCAAGTAAATACCAGGCAATGTGGATCAGTAATTACCTTGCAATGGCATGTCATCTGGCAAGCCTTCGTACAAACAACCATGGTCTGTAAAAGATTTTGGCACCTTAGGTAAAAACCAAATTTGGTGATCCCATAAGTTCCACTTTAAATATTTTGCCTAAAACACATGCCACTTTAGCCATCCCAGTGCCAGAAATGCTCAATAACCCCCGTAGTGACAGAGATAACCCCCATAATACTTAACTGTGGCTTGACCACAGTGCAGTGTTCTGCTCCCTTTGAAGAAAAGGACTGCCTGGGGTTGGCAGGAGTCCTTTTCTCCTGTGGCTTCTGTTTCCTTGCAAGGGGCAGAAACAACAATAGTGACATGGGCCTGAGGCAATCAGCTCCAACAAGGGCCATCTTTAACATGGGGCAAAGGGTCAATTATTTTGGGGCCCCTCAACAGGCTGGACATAGAACAATACAACTGTACCTTTTGTCCCACATTACAAATGGCCTTGGTTTATTAAAAATGGGACAAAATTGACATTTATATTAAAATGACAAGATGATCAGGAATACTAAAAAAGAAGTGCATATAATGATCATCAGCCTAAAATCCACACATAATTTGGCTTAGAATTGACACAGATGACCACACACACACACACACACACACACACACACACACACACACACACACTTGCCCCAAGAGGATATGAAAAGCTTTATCATATTGAGGCATTCTGGGACTACAGTGTGGTCCCCAGGCAGGTTTAAAAGTGAAAGGAAACTGCCATTGTCCTCACATTGGTGATTAAGTAGTAGACCCAGGATGAGTGTTTCTGTATGTGATTTGCACTTTTCACCAGTGCTAACGGAGGAGTAAAGACAGGAGCAGAAGGTGCTTTGTCTTCTTTTTAATATTAATAAATATGATATTTAAGGATTTTCAGAGAATAACCTACAGGATACTAAATTGGAAAATGTTAGTATCATCTATGTAATCATGTTTACAATGGAGACATTTCCTGGCCAAATTGTTTCCCTTAGTGTGAGATCACATATATGACATTGAAGTCTCATGTGAAATCTTAGTCATGCCACATACAACATGATAACATGAAAGAGCCCGGAGAGCTTGACTGTCTGTCGAAGACTTCTGTTTTGTCTTGCAGTCAATTGTATTATTTGGATTATTAGTAATTCTGGACAATAGCCCTGATGCTGTCAGTCTGACTTCCCCATTCAGTTCATTATTTTTTCTCGATAGCTGCAATGTAGGTAGACAGGTCCAAGGAGTGGTGAAAGCATGGTCAGCAGGATTTGAAGAAGGCAGACCATTTTTGGCAGCAGAACATGATAACAAAATACTTGTGAAGTTATAGAGTCTCTGTATCATTTTCCTACTGAATCAATAATGGAATGATAGGAGAAGGTAAATGTTAGGGGCTTCTCCATGATGAGAAATTTCATTTACCATTTAATTGGTGGGGTGACACTGTAAATTATTAAGAATAGAAATATAGAACATAAACTTTTTATTTAAATATATGAGATTTGTGTAGTAGCAGTAATTAAATATTAAACTTCAGAATTTTTAATATATTATACCACAGCCTTCATTCATTACCTTTACAATTCAGAATCAAGTTAAGAGGTAACTGAAAATGTCATTCAATAACAAGAACTAGTTTGAAGTTGAAATAATGTTCTTAAATTGTGGTTAATTATATACATGTTGACTCACTATGTCTACCTGGAGATATTTTAAAAATACTGATAGTCTGGCTCCAATCTCAAAAATTCTGATTGAACCAAAGTTACGAACTCCCAAAATGACTATTATATGAATGCATTTCTAGAACACTGATATGCATATACATATATAACTTTACAATAGGATCAATCAACTATTTGTTCTATTCTATTAAGTGATAAAAAGATGAAGCTACTCAGCTAGACCAAGTTTACATTAAAGAAGCACAGGCATAATTTTATTAGAAAGACAAGCTGATTATGAATTAAATATTATAGTAAACTAAATATAATAATTTAATAAAATAATACAATTATTAATATGATTACAAAAATCTAAATAATTTGTTTCATTATTTTCCTTCTGGATAATAAGCACTATTCTATTTTGTTCTTTTATTTTTTTCTGTCAGTAGGCTTATTTCTATAATTTTTTAAAATAAATTCAAGGGGAGCAGAGTTAAAGGTTGATTTCATGCTGTCAAAAAAGAAACAATGGTTATTTTAAGCCTTGAAAATATTGGTATCTACCATGTAACTGAGAATTAATCTTTGTTGATAAAGATTTATCTACACAAATTACTCAAATAAGAGTAAGAAATTTAATAGGTCAATTATATTTATAATTTCTCAGGAAGAAAGTGCTAGTCTTGCTTCTTGTGTGTATTTTAATAGACATGTCAATACTTTTGTAATAGCATTTGAATTTCCCTATTTTAAGATTCCTGGACTATTAAATGACCTTAAATGAATTTTCTTAAAAATAGCTTAAATTATATAATATTCTAAAGAATTATGCTAAGTATAGTAAGCTTAATAATGCCCCCTAAGATTCCCAAGTCCTAATTCTCTGAACCTTTGAATATGTTACCTAAGGAGACAAAGGAGACTTTGCAGATATAATTATGTTTGAACTTTGAGATAAAGAGATTAGTCTGAGTTAGACACATGGGTCTAATTAATCACTTAAGTTCTTAAAAGTGGAATTCTTTTAAGTCTGTCTGTGGTCAGAGAGAAATACTATGATAGAAGGCATCTCAGAATGATGTTACATTGCATTTCCAGGGGCTGGAGGAAGGGAATCACAAGGCAAGGGAGTGTGAGAGGCCTTTAAAAGAGAGAAAGGCCAGTGAAGGAAATGTCTCCCAGTATCAGACAACTCAGCGACACAACTGTAGGACAATGACATTTATGTTGTTTTAAGCCACTAAATTTTGGTACTTTGTTGGTGCATGAATAGAAACTAATATACTAAGAAAGAGGAATATTAAAAATTGATTGAATCTTATTATCTCTGTTTTCAAAAGGAAACAGTACAGTTCGTATTCAACATACATATGTCTATAATAGACACAAAAGAAGTTTTTGTAATCAGACACAGCTTTAATGGCTATAGTTAATGTCTTCTTTTTTAAAGTTTTCAAACATACTGCAGCAAGCAAAATGTAATTGTAAGGCTTATGCCTTTTAAATCAGTATCACTGAAGTTTTTAAAAATGAAGTACATATGAATATTTTCTTAGCAATGTTGTAAAAAGGTAACTTATTTTTCTGCTAGCCAAATTTCAAGTCCAAGAATTATTAACATAAAGTTAAATCTTTTAAATTGTCATTAAAACCTATTGTACTTCAAAGTATCTATCTGTCCTCCATCTGAACAGCTCATGCCCATCAGATGGTGAGGGCTTTTTATTTCTATAAACTTTAAGTCTAAAAAGAGTAAATTAAATAAAGTATTATGGGATGACTCTCTGAAGAACATAGAATACCAAGAAAGTTTAACAGTCTTCCCAAAAGGATTACAGTCTTTTCTTCATTCTTTACTCATAGTTTATTGATTCTAATTTTTACCATCTCTATAGTTTTCTCCTTGCACTGTTTCCCAACTTGGTCAAAAAATTTTGTTAATCATCTTCTGATTGTAGCACACTTTGTTAAATATAAAATCAAAACACTTTTTTCACTTTGTTCCACTTAACCCATTTTCATTGAGCTTCTAATACATATGTACATATATATATATACACACACATGATTCTATTAGGCGCTAGGGTGAGATAAAATGCTTAAGAATAAAAAGGTAAAAATTCCTTATGTCTTGGAACTTCCATCTTAGAGAGTAGAAACAGACAATAAACCAATACTTAAGTGAAATGTATATTTAAGATGAGAGATGGGATGAGAGTTATGGAGCAAAACAAAGTAAGGAGAAGAGCTAGGTAATGATGGTGGGAGGGGTCATTGGAATTCTGAATACATACGGTAATGTGGGAAGTTCATTTTAAAGGTGAAATCTAAGCAAAGAAGTGGAAGAAATGTTGAAGGGAGCTAGTTAGATCCCAAGGAATTTTCCAACAAAAGTTGGCAGCAACTGCAAGAGGCTAAGGTGAATATGTTTTAGAAAACTGAGAAGTGTGGTGGGAACCCAAGCTGATCAATACAAAAGTCAAGCAACTGGAAACTCAGGGGCTCTTGCCCCTGAAGGTGAGACTACAAATAATCTAGAAATATCTTCTGAGTATTTATGTTCTGTGATATTCATGCAAAAAGGCTTCTCAGTATTATATATTCTACAGTATCCTTGCAATACATCCAAATTTATTAAGTAGGTAAAGTGTAGTGATATTTTATTTCATTTTGTCTCTGTGTTTGTGTGTACATATATTTCCTATTGTATCTGAATTCATATAATATTAAAAGAAAATATTCATTTCCCACAAAACCTGATCTCCTCTCTATGAGATGATAGCCAAGAGATAGGGACTTTTAGGGGAGTTGGAAGATGAATATGAAAAGAGGCTGGCAGCTTCTTTTAAGTGTTCTGTTTAACACGACACACTCTGGTTAATGATTTCTTTGTACATACAATCAGAAAAAAGATGATAATATGACAATGTTGGCAAATGTGGTGTCACACAAAAATAAAGCTGCAGATGGGGCTTCTAATACAATTTGTCAATAAAAAGTATAATCTCTTATTCACAGAATTTTATCAATCCTTTAAAGTTTATTGGAATGCTGTAAACCACTTTTAACAACCTTCCAGCACTAAGGAAAATACAAAGAAAACAATAAATGGTACTGATTGCAGCCTTGAGAATCAGCAAAACTAAATCTTAAGCTGATAGAAGAATTGAAGAATGCATTTGATGTTTTTCTATTCTTAAATAGTCAACAAGCAGCTGTTTTATTATGCAGATTCCAAGTTGGACAAGAATGTCAGCAAAAATGTATTTAAAGGTTAGTTTTCATGACTAAGTGCACAGAAATCAAATGTTCTACATTCTAGATCTAACTAATAGCTGGAATGTGAAGACAATACTTTGGGGACTTCATCAGCTTGTTTTCTGAGGTTTTCAAATGTGCTTTTTTTTTTCTATAAATTCTATTTAATGCATTTGATTATAATCGGGACTGTAAAGGATAGGAAACGTACACTGACAACTGATACTGAGTGCTATCATTCTAAGATTTTCAGTATTAGTCAAATACGAAAAGAATGTGCTCAGCAGTTCTATACAAGATCTGCCAAGATCAGACTCTTCTCATTTCAGAAATAGTATAATAAAAATCATGATTTCTGCATCTTATATGAAGTGAGAAAGTGATTCAATCTCTGTTTATTTCATATCTGCAGAGAGAAAGATGACTTATCACCTAATTTCATATATGTAATATAAAAATCAGACTGAAATCTATTAAACTTCATACAAATATGAGTACAAAATAGAAATCCACTTCCTATAAATGTGTATATTTCAAAATAAAGATTAAATGTGTTTACTATACTGAAAAAACTCAAGGAGGTCTCTATTCTAGAAAAAATTAAATAGCAAAAGCTTTGCTGTGATTCATATGGCTTTACAGATATTCTACTCTGTGTACTAATTTCATACTAATTTTGGTAATTTGCATTTATATAGGGAAATTATTTCCTTTATTTAAAAATAGGCTAATATATCTTTACACGGAATTTTGGTTATATTTTTCATAGAGGAAAATGGGGCATAAATTGTCCTCAGAGAACATCAGGCTTTAGATCGTTAACTCTAAATGATATAAAAAAATGTATGCTAGGAATGGAATAAAGATAAAGAGCAAATAATGCCAAAGGAGGATATGATAAAGTCTATCACTTATACTCTTATCGATAGAATCTAAACATGCATTAATTTTATTCAACAGTCATTGAAACATTTATGCACGTGTATTCTTCTAAAGTTATCACAAAATCGGTTTTCTATTTAGTAGATGCAAAGTGTATTATAGCTTCAGTATTTTGGGTTTTTGCAAAATATTTTTTTCTTTATAGCACTAAGTTTCAGAGGTATGCGTTGTTATGTATCCACTCTGTGTATACTAAAATAAGTTTAACAGTAGTCCAGTTCTATCTCTCACCTATAATTAATGGTTTAACCAACTTGACCACCTTCCCTTCCCCTTATCCTCTTATAATCACTAATTTGGTGCTATAATTTAAAATTTTATTTTTGTTTTATTTAGATAGTTTGTTTAGTTTCTTGAACACATCTAAGTAAAATGATGTTAACCTTCTGACTAATTTAACTAAGCATCACATACTCTCTAGGTCCATCCATGTTGCCATGGTGTGCAAATGCCAGAGTTTTACAGTTTTATAACTGAGTAGAGCTCCATTGTGTGTGTGTGTTGTGATTTCAATATTTTGTATCCATTTTTTAATGAGAGGAAGAAAACTGCAAGTAATATACTCATCTGAAAAACAGCAACTTTGTTTAATTGATTTTATTGAAAATACTGCATTGTAACAACTAGGTTTAAGGTGTATATGATAGTAAATTTGCATCTGTATATAATACAGTAGATTTACCACTAATTTTTTTGTTATTTTCCTATGCAGTTAAGCCCTTTTACATCATTTGCCCCACACCTCTTCCCCATCTCTTTCTGCACACATAATTTGTTTTTCTTTGATAATAGTTTATTTCTGCTTAATTTACTTCATTTTTAAAGTACATTTTTTGTTTAATGTAGTTCATTCATTTGCTTGCTATTTCTATATACCACATATGAGTGATAGCATATGATAATTTCTCCTCCTGGTTTATCTCATTAAATATAATTAATTCCAGATTAATCCATGTTGCCTTAAATGACAGGGTTTTACCTTTTTGATAGATACCTAGTATTCCATTATAAACACACATATATGCATGCATATACATGTAGCTACATATATATATACATGTATATATATATCCCACATTTCTTTATCCACTCTTCTATCTATGAAAATTTAGGTTTTTCTTATAGTTTTTTGTTATTGCAAATAATGCTGCAATGAATATGGGAATACAAATATATGTGAATAATTGTTGTGTTTTTTGGGTAAAAATCCAGTTTTAGAGTAAATACCAGAGGAATGACTGGGTCATGTGTAATCTCCATTCTCAATTCTTTGAGGACTCTCCCTAGTGCTCTCCAGAATGATTGCTCTATTTTACATTCTTTTTAACAGTGTATAAGAGTTCCCTTTTTCCACATCATCTCCAGCACTTATTGATTTCATTTTTTCATGTATAGTCATTGTCAGCGGTGTGAGCTGATATTATATTGTTTTGGTTTGCATACCCTTAATGATGAGAGAAGTAAAACATCTTTCTATGTGCCTGTTGGTCATTTCTATGTCTTTTGTAGAAAAGTTTTTGCTGAGATCTTTGCTCATTTTTTTAAATTGAATTGTTCATTTTTTTGTGGTCGCTGCATTTTCTGAGTTCTATTAACCTAATACGTTGTGTGACGTACAACTATCTTCTCCAGTTCAGTAGAGTGTCTTTTTGATTTGATGAGTGTGTCTTTAGCTGTGCAAAAGCTTTTTAATTTGATGTAATCTCATTTGTTTATTTTGGATTTTATTTTCCTTGCTATTGGAATCAAGTTCCCAAATAGCTCTCTTAAGTCAATGTCCTATAATAACTTGTTTACTTATTCTTCTATTTATTTTATGATTTTTGGCCTTACATCTAAGTCTTTAATCTATTGTGAATTAATTTTTTTGTATGATGATCGATGGCAATCCAATTTCAACCTTTTGCATTGGCTGTCTAGTTTTCCCAACACCATTTATTGAAGAGGCAATCTTTGTTCCATTGTAAGTCTTTGGCTCTTCTGTTGAAAATTAATCATCCACATATTTGTGGGTTTATTTCTGGGCTTTCAATTTTGTTTCACTGTTACGTATTTCTGTTATTATTCCAATAACATGATGAATTTGTTATCATTGCTTTTTTTGGTAGAGCTGAACTCAGGGAGCATGACACTTCCATTTCTGTTCTTAAAAAATAGCAACTTTGTAATAGGGCAAATCACCATCTCAGAAAATGATTAAGTGTTCACTGGAAAAGAACCGTAACTCTCTTCAACTGTAAAGTCTCAATTCAGATGTAAATGCTTTTCTCTCTGAGCCCAGTTGTCCCTTGATGCTAACTACAGGACAATCCTGACAAAGAGTGTGAGGAAGGGTGCGTAGTCAAGTATAAAATATTATTAATTTGAGCACTCATGAAATAAATCAGGGATATAACAGTCCCTGATATGACTTCATTATCAAGAAAAACTTCAATGAAAAAGTGTGATGAACTAAAAAAGTGTATAATTATGAATAACATCTGTATCATATTATGAAGTTAATTTCAGAATGTTTACTAAAAAGGAAAAAAAAAAGATTACTGATCCCTTCCGCATTGAAAAAAAATGAACATAAAACTAGAGGGTCAAGTACGTCTGAGCAGTAAAATACAAAGTTGTAAATAATGTATGTACACATATATATTATATAAATACAATTTCAAAATGCACCTACCGAAATAAGCATCTTTATTTTGCTCTAATATGGCGATCTATGCATTCTATATTTCTATTTAATAACTGTCAAAAACAAGTTATCAACCACTTTTTCTGTGTGTACATGATTTAATAATCTGAAATCTAGAATTCATTTGTTTCAAATCAGACCAAGCAGCAATAGTGATAAATCATTTCTATCTGTATCCTAAAGAGTAAGTATTCTGGAATTCCAATGAGTAAAACCCTAACTGTCTATGAAGGAAAATTTATGACTCCTCAGGCTTTAAGAAATTGGATTTGAATTGAAAAAAAAAAAAAAAAACACCAGGATCTAAGGAAGCAAAGACTTTCATTTTTTATTCTTATAGGTCTGTGGATTCGTACTTAATTTCAAGTAGTATTTATCAGAAATTTAAAATGGATTATTTATTATTTATGTAGATAACTATGAAAAATCGATATTGCAATTACATTTTGGATTGAAAAATTTTACAATCTGCAGGCTTAGTCACTAAGATAACTGGCTTCACTTCTTTCAGCTTGTTAAAAAGTATCTTATTTGGCTTATTTTTAAGGTGCAAGTAAGAAATGAGAGTCTACTTTTCAAATTTCATTTCAGCTTGAATTATATCCTTCATTTTTATAGGATTGTTTTGAGTAACTTGGCCAGAGGCTAATTTCTTTATGGTGTTTTAAATCACTGAATACAAAGCAAAGGCTATGCAAATAGGAAGAATTAAATAAGGAGTATAGTTGAAATTTATCCCTATTCTATAGATCGACTAAAATTTGTTTGATCAGATTTATTAATATACTTTGTCCTAAGAAAACTTAATGATATGAGACTCTATATAAAATATATATGACAAACAAAGCAAAGTCAAATTAAAACTACACTAGTGAAAATGTATCTTTGAGTGCTACTTCTGGCAGAAGCATTATATTCTAATGGTTAAAGCACAGCTAGACTATTTAGGTTTGAATTCCTGTTCAGTCTCTCAAAATTTGTTTGGTTTCTTCAGGTTAATTCACTTCATTATTTTCCTGAGTTTAATGAGAATATTTATAACCATTACCTTGAACTAATCAGGTTGTTTGCTTGAGTCCATTTCTTTATAGTTTTTTTCAAGATTTTGTCTTGCAATTTTGTTTGAGACATGTTCCTATGTCTCTCCATTTTACCTGATTTCCATGTTTGATTTGTGTATTAACTTTTTTTCCTGGTCTCAAAGAAATGACCATGTGAAGGTGCTGTCACATGAAGTCCAGGAGAATTGTCACCGATTAGCACTCACACTAGTTCTCCAAGGGTATCTATCCTATGTGTACAGCTGCCTGCCCTCCTGTGTGACACAGTGTGGGTATGGGGTGCTGTTTGCCAGACTTTTGGAATTTCTTCAAAGTTAGTAGTTATAAATTCCAAATAGAATACTATACACATAAGCTGATCTAAGTGAAATAAATGAGGCTTACTGATTTGTATGATCTCACTTATGTGGAATCTGAAAAAATTGGAACTTAAAAACAGAACAGATTGGTGGTTGCTGAAGATGTAGGGGTTAGTGTTTGTCAAAGTGGGTGAAGGTGGTTAAAAGGTACAAATTCCAGCAATAAGATAAATAAGTTCTGAGTATGTAATGTATAGTTAACAACACTGTATTATATATTTGAAAGTTGTTAGGAGAGTAGATCTTAAAAAGTCCAAATTACAAGAAAATATGATAACTGTATAAGATGATAGATAACTCAATTTATGGTGACAATTATTTGTCATATATACATATATCAAATCATTATATTCTATATAGTAAATTAATCCAATGTTATATGCCAATAATAACTCATAAAACTAGGGGGGAAACAATAAATGCAGTAAAATATACGTAACTGGATTTTTTAACTGTCAAATAAGATACCAAAAATAAAAATATTTAAAAAATTATTAATATATTGAGCAAAGTTAAATTATAAATGACTGTCAATATTTGCAATGTAAAACACTGACAAATATATGAAAACATTGAAATATATTCATTTATTAAGTATCAAAGTTAATGTAAATCTTAATGTTGAAATGCCATAGGAGAAGTTTTATAGTCCTACCGAAGTCAGAAATTTTAAAATCTTAGCAGATATAAATTTGATATTTGAACTATAAGTGTTTCTGGTCAGAAAAAGGTCTGAACTTGCAGGCCAGGGTTAGAGATTGATTGGAAAGATAACTGGACTTACTGAGATTTTTCTACAGAATAAAAGGAGAGTGAAAGTCTATCTCTTAGAAAAAAACATTGTGTAAATTAAAAAAACTATTGAATTCTGAATTCCAATATTAAACAAATCTCAGTTCCAACAATACATGACAGGAAAGTTCTGTATTATGATGGTTGGTGTAGAAACAATCTCATGTTTCTATTTAATTTTTATATTTTTAAAAATGGTTATGTCATATATTTTTAAATCTGTATGCCTTTTATTATAGATACATTACATATGTATGTATACATATATAAACATATACTGAGTCTTTTCTTTGTCTAGTGATGTTAGAATGTGAGAAGTCCCATAACTTACGTTCTGTAATGAGCATTCATACTCTTTTCTAAATTTGGATCAGATTCCAAAATTGTATCCTTTGTATTTTTAATGTCATAACATATTAGAAAGGTTCTTTAATGTGAATTTATTTTGTTTTTGACAGCTTCAATTTTTCTAGTACATCTTAATCATTGTTTTACTCTGACTGTATCTAGATTATTGAAAGCTTCAGTGTCAGCATACACACAGTCACCCATTCCTTCCAAAGTTCTTTTTCAACTAGAATTTTATCTTGAATATTAGTGTTTTTAATTTTTTATTGCACTTAATTAGGTCAATTCCCTCTACCAATTGAACAGTTTTTAAAAAAGTCACATGGTTTTGTCACTGGTGACTAGTAGGTAGCACACCAATATGCTTTATTGTGTGTGAATTGAGGAACAGATACATCAAAGCCAATCCGTGACATGCTTTGAATGAGGGAAGTGAATGTTTACTAATGATGAATGGCACCAAATTTTCATAATGACTTATGAAATGAAAAGCTAATAAAGAATGACTTGGTAGAAGTGGTCATAATTGCCATACCATGCTGTTACTTGTGCATTTCTGAATTATGCTACAAAGAGGTAACTGCCTATGTGTGTGTGTCTGTGCAAGTGTGCGTGTGTATGTGTGAGTGAGTATTCTGGCAGGAATCTAAACAGAGAACACAGTGTCATATACACAGGCTCATAGAATATCTTAAGGTAGTTCCCTGAGCTCTATTTCCCAGGGTGTCATGTGAAGAAAATCTGATGCTACACCATCACTGTAATAAGGTTGTATCACAGGCAGGCAACATTGAAACTGTGAGACTTGGAGTTTAATTGCCATGGCTGGCACATTCACCCATCCTTCCCTCTGGAGAAAGAGGGATTTATTCTGAAATGTAAATAAATATTTTCTGAGAAGGTGGAGAAAGATCTCTGACTTTATTACCTTTCAATGTCAGCAAGGAACTCTCAAGAAGGCTAAACTCAAAATTACACACCTTCTCTAACTTCCTATGCACTTTTCCATCTAACAATTCTTTGACCAAAGTTTCCAGTGTTCTTTGCTCACAAAGTCTGAACCATGTAGAAATGAAAAATATTCTGGAAGAAATGTCTCCCAAAATAGTGCTTTCTCATTTCATAGTGATTTTACTTATAAACAAACCTAAACTTCTAAAATAGAAAACATGATAATTATTTTTCTAATGATCAGTGAACATTTTTGTTCACTCAGTTACAAACTTAAACATAATTAAAAGTAACAATTGGTGGCATAACTACTAACATTTATGTAGTGCATTAGTTTTTGAAAAGTATTTAAAATACCTAGGCACTTAATATGCACTACATTTTTGTAGAATATTTTAGAGTAGTGTGCTTATTTGTAAATTATAAATAGAAATTATGATTCAAGAGGTTAAACAACCTGGAAATTATTAGCCACCTGGCTACTTAAAAATGTATTAATTAAATCAGTTTGTCCTAAAATGTGCAGCAGACTGGGTGGCTTACACAACAGAAATATATTTTCGCTCAGTTCTGGAGGACAGAAGTCTAAACTCTAGGTGCCACCATGGTTGAATTCTAATGAAATCTCTGGTTTTTAGAGACCACCATCTTGCGGTGTTCTCTCATGGAAGGGAGACGGAAAGATTACTCCTTGTTGTCTCTTATGAAGACACTAAACATATGTCTTCATTTAACCTTAACTTTGTCACAAAAGCACTGTTTCTAAATATAGTCACTTTAGGGGTTAGAGTCAGTATATAAATGTGGTGTGATATTAACTTTCTGTCAATAACAGGAAGCTAGAATTTGAGGACAGGTTTGACTTTGTCAGTTTTGATTTGATTTGTTCATTTGTGTTCCCAAAACATTGCAAATACCACCAGATAACCTTTCAATAAACCAAGACTTCACAGAGAATCAATTTTCTGCAATTTCAAAAAAAAGTGAACACCTTGTGAGAGTCTTAGCAGTGTCTCAAAATGGGAATTCAGAGGTGGCAGGTACACAGAGATTAGTGATCTAGTTGCTACTAGTCTAAGGACAGTTCATCAAGACAAGAACATGTGTGATAATGACAGAAGTTCTTTATTAAATGGTGTAGTGCTGGTGGAAACACAGAGATGAGAGACTTGACATGAGTCGTTGTAAGTAAATTGTTGCATAATAAGTACATGCTGACCCTGAAGAGTCAATTCTTGGTTCTCATATGTTCATCTTTAGAAATTTTTTTAAACCAATGAAATTATTAAATTACCTGTTTATTTTTCTCAAGGAAATATTTATTCAAGAAAATAAAAGAAAAACAACAACAACAAAATAAACCTAACCAAGTGAGGTTGAAACAGGTATTCAGTAATCCTATCTAAGTAACCTTAACAAATTTGATCTTGCTTCTTATTTTGGTTTCAAATGTGTATCTTTTATCTTACATGATGCTTCTTTCTTAAAAGACAAAGAGGTATGTCCTGGTGAGCCTGCTAAGTTAGCAGATGGGTGCATAGACGATGTAAAGTCCAAGGACCCAGGTTTGTGACTCAGGGCAAAGAGGAACAACCATAAATAAATATGTGAAAGTTCTTCTTCCTCCTTTTCCTTTCTCCATCCCTTCCTCCCTACCTCACATTTTCTCTTCCTCCTTCCTTTCCTTCCTTCCTTCCCTAAGCCTGATTCTTTATACTCTTTTTCCTTCCAAGTCAGACACATGGTATGGGAAAGACAGAAGTATTGTGAATTTAATTTTCTTAACAGAGGGTATCTAGTAATATAATATCTCTTAGCTGTGAAATCTTTAGATTCCTGTTCTCAGGAAGAAAAGTTAAAAAGAAATTAGTCTCCTTAACAGAGAGGAATAAATTTTAATATTTATCATGTTATAATGGCTCCAGAAATAGCACAGATATGAGACATTCAATACACGTTTAAAATTTAAATCAATTATCTTTAGTAGGAATGTCGGTTTATTGTTATCAACCTCCTAATGGTACTGAAATTGGAACCAAATGCTCAAAAGTTAAAATGATCCAAGAATTCTGAAAAGTTTAAACAGAAGTTTTTATAAATTTACCACTATACACATACAAAGTGAGGTTTTGCTGGAGGAAACTAGAATACAAAAATCTAGTTAAATTATTTTCGAGGGAGTTTATAACTAAGGAGTTGACTTGATTGTGGGTATCAATTAGTTGATTTTTCTTGGTAAAAAGAATTAATTTACACAATTTTCACAGATGAATGCAAATCAAATCACCCTCCTTAGAGAGGATTCTTTTGAGTGCCCTTTCACTTTGTCAATACATTCATGTTTTGTTAGAACCTAAAAATGTTTAACATCTTAATTATAGGAGTGGGAGAAGCCATACAAAATTTCCTTTAATATTACTGCAAAATCCAAGTCCCTTCCTGCAGCCTCACTGAAACACCTTCATGTTTTTGCTTCAATGGGTCAGACATCAGACTTAATGTGGTGAGGGAACTAGTAAACGAGACTCTCAGTTCAGAAGAATTGTTGAAAGCTCACTTAAAGTTATTTTGGTGCTTAGATTCCTGTTGATGCTGAGTTTGTGGTAAAATTTGTTATTTCATCGTAAACCATCTAGTCTGAAGTAGGGCAAGAGCTAATGGAGAAAATTATAAAGGGCACTGTCCAAACCAGTATATCCACAATAGAGACAAAGATCTTTTCAACAATGTAAGGGTAGTGTATACACTGTTTAAAGTTTACCTGTTTACTAAGCCCCACCCTGCAATCAAATAAATAATTTTATTTGCAATCAAATGTCACTTTAAAAATCACTCTGAAAAAATATTAAGAAGTATTCAAACATACTATAAAAGGCAAAAATATTTAAGTTGATATAGAAGTAGTTAATGCTTGTCTAAATTTTGAAATAAGAATATAAGTTAAACAGTGCTATTAGTATCGTGGTTCTTCCAAAAATCAGCAGTGTGATAATGAAGTCAGAAAAAAATCTGCTTACCAGAGACTGCATGAAATTGATTTTTAGTCAAATGATGGAAATCTTTGATGTAACCAGCCTGCTCCTCACGCTGTCTGCCCACTGTCTCTGTCTTGATCAATCCCAGCCATGGAGACTTCTGCCTTCTGTTCATGAAACAAATTCACCTTTGAACTTCTGAGTTTGTTAGTAGGAGTTTTTCTATCTTGCTCACAGAAAGTAGCAACCTCCCACACTTGAGGATATAGTAACTCTAAATTCCATCTAGAAAGAGAACATCACCATTATTGCAAGTGATTTTTGAATGATATAAGGTCTTAGGTGTCAAGGAAAAACAAGGAATGGAATCATCTAGATTTCCTCTTAGAGGATCTCAGTAGGTCATCCTTATTTGAAGTTTCCATTCTATTAGCTCTTTGATACACCTGAAAGATAGCAATATTTTATATTTCTTAGCTTTTTCAGCAGATATATAACTGTTTTCTATGAATGACCTACTTAAATTTAACAATAAAATAAATATGTATGAAGTCATTTCAATTGCTTCGTAATATCTAAAAATTAATTTTAGGTAATATAATTCACTACATTTTTCTTTAATAAAACTCTGGAATACTATAACCTTGAAAATCATTTTAAACTTTACTATGCCTGCATAATTTTTGAATTAAAGTCTTAGAGTTTAATAATATTTTTCCTCCTCTAGTTTATCATTTATCATAATCATTTCTCCATTTCTCTCTCTACATCATGAATTTAAATGCCATGTTAGCAGTTGCTATTTATCTTCCCTCTGAGATTTAGTTTCCTTTTTATTAGTGAGTATGCATTTTATGAATAACAATATATATTTAATTGTTCAGAAATCTAGACTTTAAATCACAGCAAATCATCAAATATAAATTCAAATAAAACACAGTTAATGCATGGCATGCATATATGTATACATAATTTACTTGCAGTATATTTTGCTTATATTTATCCTCTGAAGCACAATGAAAAAGGAAAGCTTAATTTAAAAAATATTTACCACTAATATATGCATGTTTTTCAATAGATTTAAGCGATTCTAACTGGAAAAATGAATTAACAGACTAAATCTTATTCTGTATTTATTTATTCCTTCCCATTTGTTTTCCTTTTTTTCTACTGAAATGGAGATTTAATAGACTTTTGCTTAAACAAGTCACACATATATTAAAATGAAGATTCAGATCTAATATAAGTGTAATTTTGAGTTGCCAGATATATGTATTGAACTTTTGTCTTTGGAGTGAAAATAAAACTAGTAATCTCAAAAGAAAAGCAAGAAAACTTTTATTTTTGCATTGAAAGAACATTGCATAGTAACAATCTGATATTTGAAATTTCATAAAATAATGAAAAGGCAAATATCTTTGCAGGCACTACTACTAGAATATTTTTCTTATATATGACTTTTATGGAATGGGGGAATACAAAGCCATCATACTACTGGTTTGTAATTTCCATATAAATATAAATATTCTTTTAAAGATAAAAAAATATAATTCCTATACAGAGAACAGTAATTTCTCATAAATAATTTTCATAATGGCAAATATTTTCTCATGAATTAGAATATGATAAACTTTTTAAATATTCACTGATATTGGTTTATTTTCTAGATAAATGTGAGTGTATTATAATGTATTGCAAATCTCTAAAAAGAATAAATGATAAATGATGTATACATACAAGGTCAGAGAAGATTTTATTTGAGCAATCACTCTACTAAACTGTTTCCATTCTTGAGAGGAAAACTTTTTATTAAATTTTCAAGGTTCAATAAATAATCTCTTTATACTTTAAGTCTCAAATAATATAAAGGCTTTGTGACTCCCCCAGAGGGCCCTGATTCCGCTTCATTTACCCAATCCAGTTGATAATACTTAAGAATCAAAAGTAAGGTCGAATATGGTTAAAAATAAGGTCAACATAATGTCCAGGGTGACCTGATATTCAGATATTTATGATATTTATGATATTTATGGCTTATGCCCTGAGAAGCGAGATATATGAGAACTTATTTTAAAATAGTGCTATTGTTTAGTATTTTTAATCAATGATATGAGGAACAGATGAGTAGAAGGTGAGACAAATTTCTCTAATGCAAAAGCACGGACTGAAACCAATTCTTAACAGAAATAGAAAGAAAGGTCTTGGGTCCCCATAACGAAGGTCATTATAATGATATAACAAATGTATATGATAGAAATTAGCTTCCATAAGGGAACTTAAAATTCTCTTTACTTATCTATTTAATTTGCTAATAATACTTTATCTCTGGGAAGATTTTGGATAAGATTTCTGTTAGCATAGCCCAGGTATAGTAAGATTTTCCTGCCTTCAGTGTCTCAGCCTGGCATCAATATGCAAAAATTTATTCAGAATGTATCTATTGCACTGGTAAGAGTTTTTTCAAAACAGTATTTCAGCCTAAGAGAACTGTAGCATTGGAAACATAGATAAGGAATTCACTATCTCACTATGCTTGAAATTTTCGAGAACTGCCGGCTTTATAGAGCAATGAAAGAGTAATTGAGTTCCTAGCTTGAAAATGATAGCTGGTGAAAACAAGTTGCCTTTGAATGCGGTAATATCCTAAAACAATAGATACTGAATAGTTCTGTGTTATCAATAATAATTTTGGAAACAGGAGCTAAAGGGAAAATAGAAGTTACCCCAGTGATTCCCTAAAATATGTGCTTCCTATCTATGAAAATTTAGGTACATCTATCTGAAATTCCAGATTCCCAGAGAGGGAAATCTTAGACCAGGGCACAGAGAGAAAGGAAAACCAAAAAAATAAACCTACAATTGCTGCCTTATCACATTTGGTTCTCCATATCACTAGGTCAGAAGGCAAAGCGTAAAGCGTGACTAATAAAAATTACCATGATCCTGATGAGGAGTTTGGATTCATCTAAATAAGCGACACCAAAGAGATTATGTTGGACACTCAGGTGATCCACTGATAAACCTTTTGTTCTTTCATGCACTTCTTTGTTAATACATGGGAAGACAGCTCTAATAACTTGATAATAGCCCTCCAACTTGGACCTTGTACTCAATAATGTGTGTTTAGTCTACCTTTCAAGACAAGTCAGTGGTACTGAAAGCAGTGTTAGCAAGTGGGAGAGGAAACTGAAGTGAGTGGTGAAGAGGAAGATGGGGACTATCTCTTAAGAGTGAAGGACCAACTAGAGTATGTAGGGTATGTAGTTCTTTTCAATAATCTTTCTCATATACTTCCAAATTGTAAATAAATAGAATAATAAAGAAGTTGCAATTGAATGGAGTGAGATTAAGGAAAAAAAAAACATGGTTTGAAGAAATCTAAAAGTCAGAGCGTAGTTACTATTTATGCCCCATCTAGATACTCTTTATAAACTCCACTCTCATTATTAGATTCTGTGAGCATTAACTGCTGAGAACTCACAGTACTAACCTTTCCAGACAATTATCCTCATCTGTCATGAAACTCATTGATGAGACATTTCTGGCTATCATACCCTTCTCATAGTTATTGAATGATTTAACTATTTGTGGTTTAAAAGCAGAAAAGCAAAACAGAGAACATAAAAGAAACAAAAAAATCAAATATTTATAGATCCCAATATCTTTTTAATCTTATTTCCCAATATGAGCATGAAATAGGACTCATAAATCTGTTTATTCTTCTGCCTCCATCTCCATGCATGTCTCTTAGTGTCAGCATCTTGCTGTAACCAGATGTCCACATAGGGTGTTTCTGGTATTTCAAGATAAATTTTTGTTACAAACAATGATTTTTCTGCCCAAGTCATAAAATTTGTTGTATAATGAAATAAAATAAGTAGCGACTTTATCTAATTTTCAGATAAGGAAAATTGTTTCTCTTTTGTTGAAGGAAAACTGACCTTTGGGCATTTGAGACAGTACCGTGTGTTGTTTCTAACATTGCTACTTTTTAATAAAACGCAGTATTATTGTTGACTCTGTGATCTCATCTTTCTGCTTACTTCAGAACTTAACTCAAACTAAAAAACTTAACCAGACAAAATGATGTTTTAAGCTTACATTTTCTTAATAAAAGCAAGCTTGTAAACAATAAGTAGAGACTGTCTTATGGGAGCTTGAACATTTGGTAAAAAAAATAATCTATTATACAGATAACACAATCAAATGAAATAAGTACAAAATTTAGTTATTATGAAGGACACAAGCAAAGTAATGGGATGTTATTGTAAGGATGACTAGATACATTTGCTTTATATTCTTAAACTTTTTAATTTAGATAACATTATTTACTATTTCTTGTGTTCACAATGCTATATTCATTTTAAGTTATTGAAATAGTATCTCAATCTATATTTCAAACCACAGTTCTGGTAATGCATGTTTACTTTAATGTAGTCACAGAAGTGGTTTCTGAGAGTTTTGAGTCTTTAATTGCTGTCTCAGGCTTAATAAGGATACAGGCCTATGAAGACACAAGGGAAAAGTGAAGATCTGAGTGAAGTGTAGATCAAAGAGGAAATAAACTATACAGACTTCCAGAGGTAAGACAGAACATTACAGATGGATGGAGTAAGAGCGAGTCTGGAGCAGAACAAATGCGAAGATGGAAAAGAATACAGGCATTGGTACAAATCATTTTATTCAAGACCTTATATATCAAAGCAAGAAGTTATTGTTAAGTGCTGCTTTTATTAAACAAACAGCAATATGGTCAGCTGCATAAAGCAAATATTTTTAAAAATTCAAGGAGTACTTGACAAAACGTCAATCATAATATGGACATATTCTTTCTTTCATTTTAATAAATTACCCACAAAATAAAAATGTAAAAGTTTTGAGCATGTAATATATTTCCATTCCTTTGTGTCTTCTTTTATCTCAAGGACTGGATGAATAAACATTGCTAAAAATGGCCGTTTTACCTAAAGTAATATACAACTTCACTGCAATAGACATTGAATGCAAGGTATAGTCAATACAACATAAAGATTCCAAATCCATTAGAATTTTTAAGGGAGTACAACACAATACCAAAATTTGTATGGAATAGAAAAAGACCCAATTATAGAACAAATAAGAGAAAAATAGAGGTTCTCTCACACACTAACTTCAACTATACTATGAAACTGTAGTAATCCTAACAGCATAATATTAGATTAAAAGCAGACATATATAAATGGAAATAAATTGAGAAACCAGAAAGAATTTGACACATATGTGAACAACTAGCTTATGACATAAGAGCCAAGAGCATGCAATGAAGCAGGTAAAGCCTCTTCAACATGATGTTGCAAAACTTGGAAAGCTACATATAAAAGACTGAAATTAGATCCCTACATTACACTATAGACAAAAAATTACTTCAAAGTGGACTAAAGACCTGAATGTATGATCTGAAACTATAAAATACTCAGAGGTAAATAGAGGTGACATAGTCCTTAAGTGATGTCTTTGGGGATTCAACTCCAACAACAAGGGAAACAAAAGCAAAAATAAACAAATGAGACTACATAAAACTAAAAAAATTCTGTGCAGAGACAGAAACTACCATGAATGCGAAAAAGGCAACTTATTCATTAGAAGGGATATGTGTAAGTCACACATTTTTCAGTGAGTGTGTAATAATGGTACCACAATTTAAAAAATTAAATAATTTTGTATGGTTCTGAATATATGAGTACCATGGGGAAGGTTTACTTCATAAAATGATTCCATGATAATCCCAGCAGCAGCAGTAGCAGCAGCAGCTTTAAAAGGGACCCCAATACTGCTTACTCATATGTTTATATCTCTTTCTTGGACTTTGCAATTACACTTTCAAACTTTATTTGCTCTCTTCAAATATCCCCACTGCACTCTTGCTAGAAAGAACACTGCTTAGTTTTAAAAAATAAAATTCAGAAAGAAACTATCAGATGAGAATTTCCAGGTGTTTGAACTTAAAAATCTTATTATAAATATATCAATTCCTAATGGGAGGAACATATTTTTAATAACTTGCTCTTTAGATTTACATCATTTTTGGTAAAATCCCATAAATTAAATTTTAGGTTTATTATATACAATAAAAATCTGCAAAGATGATCTCTGCATAAAGGATTTCTCTTACCCTCACTTCTCTCCGCAAACACTGATAATTTGGAGAAAAAAAAAAGTTACTGGTAGTATATAATACAGCGTAGTTTAAAACACTGTATTTTAAGGCTGTAAATATAATCTCAGAATAGTTATTAAATAAAATGCATATTATATAAAACTCATCAATATAATATTTTTGAAATTTTGCAGTCTTTATTTGTTTAACTGGAAAACACTGTATTATACCCACAGCTATTAACTTTCATGCATTAAAAAACACCAATAAATATTTTCCAAATATTGAAAAGAATGCATATTTTCTTAGGAACAAGTAAGAACATTTCAGGCAAGATTTTATTTAATTTTTAATAGCATTGAGCAGGAATAAAACTTGTATCAACTCTTTTCCCTCCATCATGATTCCTAAACAAAATTACTCATCAAACACAATTATATAATTCATATCTTGGTGAAATATAAGTAATTTTTATTTGAAGAAATAATTGAAACACTAAATAATATTTATTGTATTTAAAAGCAAATTAAATTGCAAACATTTTTATTATTCAAAAAATTTTATACACTTTTTTGTTCAAAACAATTTAAAAAAATTTCACATTTAGTATTTTTTAATAAATCTGATATAAATATCGATTAATTCATAGTGAGTTTTTGGGAAAATTGTTTTCTTAAAAATAACCATTCAAGAGAAAATATTATCTGCCAAGCTGCAGATAACAGCTTAAAAGATATTTTTGATGAAGCAGCAGAAAATTAGAGACATTTAGTTTTATGTTCTTTGTTCTTGTTTTATAAATTTAAGAGAATAATATCAGTTTAAACCTCACTTCTTATTTTAATTATCTCACCTCATTTTGACTTTCCTTAATATCTACAAGAAAAAATAAATAATAGGAAAGGGAAATGGTATTGTTTAGAAGTCCGGAATTGACAAAGAGCTTGGTGGTAAAGTAATATAAGAGAGACTTGCCATAAAAATGGTACTTGGTAAGGAAGTTTAAAGTAATAAGAAGGAATTAATAATAATGTATGTGATATTATGTAAAGTAACCATGTATTATCTCAAGAAATAAAAGAGTACTCCTTTGCATGTTATCCACTTGTTAGTCATAGATTCAATTAATAGCCTTCATTATCTATATGTATGAGTTGTCAGATTTCTATAAAGAAGTTGAAGTTTTTTTCTTAGTGGCCAGCAATCATATTCTCACTTAATAGAAAATTTTCTCACAGAGTGCTCCTTTTTTTTTGGCAGGTGGTCATTGTTACCATTTATATTTGCTAAAATTGAATTTTATTTTTACATATGCTGCCTTCTCAGGTAATCGCAGAGCGTTCTGCTAATTTTATAAACATCAAAGTCTCTGCTGATTTCTTCTACATGTCCTCTATGAAAGGTCATCGTCATCCTCAGATTTTGGTTCTTATATATGAAATGTGCCAACAGGAAAGAAAAAACAAAACGAAACACAGAGACAATATTTCCTCAAGATAACTTGTGCTGTGCCTCAGAGCCCTTCTATGGCTCCCACAACAGTATGGCAATGTTACTCTGATGTGATACTTTCTTGCCTAATGGTGAGGATTGAAGAGGGGTCTAAGTTATAAACAGGCACTATTTTTTCTAATTTTGAGGATGTGACTTTCTCAAGTTTTCTGTGTCACCTCCAACTATATTGCTAAACATGACAGGTTTTTCTCCCATCCCCCATGACATTAAAGGGCTCTTTCTGTGTTCCCATCTCTGCTTCCCTAATGACACTACTTTCTGCTTCCTGTTCTCCACTACATTGGTGATTTTCTGCTTTGAAGAGGTAAGGGAGAAGAAACAAGGAAGAATGTTGTGTCTTTCCGTAGGTTATTGCTGTCTGCCCTCCCTAAGGTATTCATTAAAATGGGTAACTATATCAGGAATCTGTTTCTTTCCGAGCATAACTGCTCTTGGGAGAAAAACTTGCAGGAAGGTCCAATCCTCTTCACATTCTCTGCACAGATGCCTTTAGCTTCTATATCAGCTTTCATTATAACACAATTCTTCTTCGTGTCCACTGTATTATCTTGAGTCAAACAAAGGTTTGTGGTCCTCTCTCACTATTGGTACCTGTCTCCTCCAAATTTCAGGTCATGTTATCTCTCTGAAGAGTTCATAATAAATAATGACAGCTTGCAACTTATATGGCTGGTCACTGATCTTTCCAGCTTTTTATGCTCCCTAGCGGAACCTGAGATAAGACTGATTTTGAAAACCACATAATTTGTTATTATAAAACCTTAAAAAACAGAGACAAAGGACACTAGCATTTACCAGCATCTGCAATATATCAGGACACAACCTAGGTCGCATGCATATCACTTCATGTTTAGTTTTTAGAATCATTCTACTTTATAAATAAGACACAGCACTCTGAGAAAGTAAAAATATTGCTAGGACAGTCGAGAAATAATTTTATTTGCAATTTTCTACCTGAGAAATGCTGTATTGTGCTAAAGCTGTTATACTTAGTGTATTAAAAATAAGACATCAGCATGCCCCGGTGGAGGAGGAGTTGAGCTCACTCCATATACATCCTAAGTTACCCAGTTTGCATCCTGGGACCAACAGGAACAACAAAGATGAACAACTAAATAAAATAAATAAAATAAAATAAATAAAAATGCTCCTTCTCTTGCTAACTGCTTCTGCTTGCCTTCATTTCTGCTTGCACCTCTCTTTAGTGAGGGCAAAAAATTGAAGAAATCAAGAAATGGCTTATTCAAAAACAATGTATTAAAACATTTCATATAGCAAAGAATATATTACTGCTAATGTATTATTTATTAAAGCCAGAAATCATGTTGAGTTCAGTATAGGATCTGAATTACATCTCAAATCTTAGACTCTCCTATGAACAGTCAAAATGATAGACATATTAATATGTCTCTTCACTTCTCCAACATAATTATCGGTTAAATTAAAGTGTACAAAAGCTTTATATTAGAAACATTTGGGTATTTCCACAGAATGACAGCAAAACAGTTTCTAAATTAAAGCATATCCTGAAGTTTTAGTTATATCAATTGAAAAGTCAATGTTACTAACAACAGCAAAAAGCCCTTTATGCTGATTGTTTTATTATTTGACTTTCAGCTCTACTAGAGTTGTTTATGCAGTATGTATATGTGAATACATTGTTCTATTCTTTCAGCATGTTTGAAGTTAGATTACTTGCAGAGATTTTTTCTAAATATGACACAATTTTTATAACCTAACAGTTACAGTGTTTCTGTTCTGAAGACCGACTAATTTAGAAGTGTCTCAGCTATCTATAAACTCAAACTTCTTATTGGAAAGAATATTTGACTAGATTTTCTTTTATTTGATAATTAGGGAATCAGACACTGAGATACCTTAATATGGAAAGATTTTCAGCATGCAAAAATATCTTGACGTTATATTAAGTCAAACATTAAAACTTTTAAAATATTTTCTGAATCATAAAGTCAACACATTTCTTTAGTAACAATTTAAGTTGTCAAAAATTCTAATAATTTTATTTATCACTGTTTGCGATTGACTGAAAATACCCTCTCCCAAAAATGTATCTATGTCTTAAACTCTGGAAACCATTAATTCTATCTTATACGTCTGAAGACTAGCAAAGACAAAGTCTTTCCAGATGCTATGCAGATAAAAATCTTGAACAGGGGATAGTATGATCTGAATGTTTTATGCCCCAGAATGTGTATTTAAAATCCTAATGTTCAGTGTAATAGCATGGGAGATAGAACTTTAGGAAGTTCTTAGTGTATTTGATAGACTCCTAATGAGAGGGATTTTTGCAAAAGAAACCCCATAAAGATCCTTAACCTTTCTCACTTGTGAAGACAAGGCAGGGAAGTGCCATCAATGAACAAGAAAATGGTCTGAAGTAAGAACCAGGCCAATCTGTTGGTAGCATGTCTTGAGCTTTCCAGTCTCTGCAAGAGTGAGAAATAAGTTCCTGTTGCTTCCAATCCAAGTAATCAGATTATCTTTATAATAAGGAAACACAGAGATCACACACACACACACACACACACATACACACAGGAGAAATCCATGTGAATACAGGGCAAAGATATTTGAAGACGCTGGTTTTGTAGATTAGAGTGATTAAACGCTTGGTCAGAAGCCAAGTTATGCTGTCAGACCAGAAGTTAGAAGAGGCAAAGTATGATTCTCCTCTAGAATCTCTGGAGGAAATGCAGCCCTAATAGTGCCTTGAATTTGGGACTAGTGGTATTGATTTCAGACTTTCTGCCCCCAGAACTGTGAGAGAATAAGTTCTGTTTGTTTTAAGTCACAAAATCTGCAAGTAGTTTGCTACAACAGTCACTGAGAACTAAAGAACATTTAAAAAAATGGCATGTTTTCATAGCATACTCATCTAGATTTCTAAAAATAGCATTACCCTGAATTAGCCTGCAATATTTGCCTGCTTTCATCCTGCTAAAGAGGATATATAAACTTAGAATACTGCTATAAGCTTCCATATGGTTGATAGGTAGTTGAAGATAACTAGACAGTAATTGCAGTTTACTTGGCTCAAAAATTGACTTGAATTACATCTTGAAGAGAAAAAAGAAATTCTGCTGACTTCAACTATAGTCAAATGATATAGTCTCATATTGTTTCTCAAACATTTTATCTTATAAAATAAAATCCATTTACAAGCTATCATTTAACACTTTCCATTTCTCCTCACAAGTGGTAAACAGAGTGTAAACCTAAACAATAAGTTGATTGCACTGAACTTGTCATCCTAAATATGAAAAAAGAGAGTAATAGTAATATAAACTAAATAGATAATACTATAGAAATACAGACTTGGACAATATCACTAAATTTGGGAAGAATTTTGATGGTATCAGTCTACAAGTTCATTGATAATATATGAATCATGATCTTACAGAGTCAAATAGACTTTATGTTTTTTTTTTTATTTCTCTTCAAATGAATAAAGATTTAAATTGACTTCTTTTTTGTGCTTAAGAATTCATTTGCTTAGTTGTTTATCAGAAGAAATATATCTAAAACCAATTCTTTTTCATTAAAATTTCATTTACTAAAATGAAGTATCATAGGTCATAATGAATAACTCAACCAAATGGCTAGCCATTACCCTCCAGTCAAATTAAACTTGCTTGTATTTAAAGAAGAGACAAAAAAAAATGATGAAATTTAATAATACACATCCAATTTATGAGTATTCAAAAATGATGATTATTAATTTTAAACTATATTGGAATCCAAATTAAATGAAGCCTTAGCAAACTTTAAGGAGCACAGGTACAAAATATTTTGGTAAGAACTCCTTATAAAATTATGAAAGCATCATGATGGTCTTATTATCACAAAATAATGCTGAGTGTGGGAAACTAAAATGATAGCAAATAATTATGAAAATTAAATAGAATGGTAATATGATTGTGTTATGAAATTACAATGCAACAGAATTCTCTCCTTTTTAAAGGAAAGCTTTTGTGACTTGAAATTGCACTTAAATCCCCTATGGATCCTGCTAAGACATATTTTCTACCTCATAAGACCTGAGATTCTGCATTTCTACCTCCCGAATGATTCTAGTATTTCTGGGCCATGGTCCAAGCCTTGAATATCCAATGTTTAGAAGATGAGAAAGAGCTCTATTTATCCCTTGTTACCTCCCAGTTCAAACACAGTATGTAAATATCCTTGTGTTTAAGATTCAATGGACCCTCAAGTGAAACAGCACATAATCAAGCCCGCCCACAAAACTAGGAGTGTTAATTGACTTCTAGTTCTTCTTATGTTAATTAAGATGCAAAGGTAGTATTTGATTTCAAGGGAACAGCACTTTCTAAAGCCTTCTGAATCCTCACATCTTGAAATAAACTTTCTGGCCTGTCGGCACTGACCTTAGAGCAGAACTGTCCTCATTAATCTCCCTTGGAATTTATTAATTGTGTGACATGAAGAACCCCAAATAGGCATTTGAACACTGCTAATTACTTAAATTCAAGTGATTATTCCAAATTGTTATTGTGTTAACACTGATGCTTGACTCTCATTTAAGATTCCTAAACAGAAAAGAGAAAATACAGAAGTTTCTACTCAAAATAACACAGCAGAGTAACCTGGGTTTTATATGTTTAAAATTCTTTATCATTTTTAAATTGGTAGAAGTTATTACATTTAAAGAGCAATATGGATATATTACTTTCATGAAATTAAACTAGTGAAACTTATGGCACCAATAAAATGTCTTTTTTTTAAACACCTTGAAGTTAGACTAGTGTCATAGTTGTATTGAATATTAATATCAAAAATTAAAAAAAAACTAAATAAGAAAATATTATCCATAGAGGATAATTGATTCTCCCAGAGAAGACCATACAGAAAGTTCCAGAATTAAGAACACATTCCAGGTGTTCTGCAATTGCTCCTGAGTACATTATCTCTGATTTATATAAAAACTTCAAAATTTGCTCATTGTATAAACTGAAATATATCATGTACATGTGGAAATCTGCAGTAGATACAGATTGATAGTATCCACTGATTAGTCTATTGATAGAGCATAAACTCCAGACTCCCAATTCTACATGAAACCTTTGAGAAATTATAGAAGATGAATGTTAAAAATTATATACTCAAAGCAATACTGGATAACAAAAAGAGGGGATTACGTAGTGCACAGTGTATGTACATAGTGCATAGTACATTTCAGAAATGTTGAAACATTCCTGCAAATATTGAAGCTAGCATATAATTCAGCTATTCTATTCCTAGCTCACTAAAGAGAAATGAAATATATATGTATATATCTATATAAAGATTTGTATATGAATATTCAAATGAATTTATTTTTGTTAGAGCACAAACTGTAAACAACTCCAGTGTCTATTAACCTACAAATGGTTCACGTTGAAGCAGGAAGTCAAAATCATGTCACAAAACAGAAATAAATCATTGCTAAAAATATGAGCTCTATCTAGACTTGTCCATTATATTTTTTTCTAGGACTAAAATTTGCACAAACACAGATTCTGAAAAATGTCAGATATAATTTCAATAGTATGCTAGAATAGTCTATGTAACAGTAATAAACTGACTGATATGTGAGCAGTTTAATGCAGCAACTTTATTTCTCACTTTTACAAATTTTCCTGAGTCAGATAAAAGAAAAAAAGGCTATCTTGGCTGACTCTCACATTCAATTATGTATTAAATTAAAATTTATGTTCATTGTGATTGTACCTACTTTACTCGTTGAAACCATGGAAGGCAATGAAAGTGCATAGGTCAGATCTACTATCCATGCTGGCTTATTTTATTGCAAATTGTATTAGTGTTATTTCATTAGGAAAGCAAAAAATCCACAGCAATTCTTGAGATAAATGATAAACCAGGAATAAAGGTGAGGCCTAAGATCATTCTAGACCAACTAGAATATTTAATATTTCCATTCTAAAACACTGAGGAACTTTTAATTTTAGTAATCGTAAACATAATCAAATGTCAATATTTTACTCTTAACAACAGTGCTTAAATACAGTCGTTTGTTTTTTCACTCCTTCCTCTTCAATAAACGTTCTGTGTGGTCACTTCATGCTGAATATGAGTTGTTTTTTTTCTTCTTCTCTCCTTTCCTTGAGGGGTGAAACACACCTTGATATTCTTCAAAGGGAAGCAAAATTTTTAGGCAAAATATAGGATGTGAGACAACAGGAAACAAAATTACTTCCCCAAACCCTTTGTATTCAAGTCACTAAACCACACAGTCTGTTAGAAATTGTAAGCTGTGCTGTTTGCAAACTTCAATTATTCCTTTCTATAGAATATTTTATAATGACTATTTCTGAATTTGTAAAAGCTTATTTTAAACATTGTATAATTTTTTCACTCTAAAAATGATGCTACACAAAGTAGTAGTTTATATCCTTTATTAAAAAGATCCTAGATGAGAAAAGAAGAAAGTATAAAGGTGAATATAGAACATGTAATACTATTCCTGACAGACATATTTTTAAAAACATATCATGGAAGGCATTTTATAATAATATTCGAGTTATACACAAAGTTACAGTTCAGATAACTGTATCAAAAATGATCCAGACATAATAATAATTGCTTTTCAGAATTAACTTACTTCAGGTGTCTTCTATTCTCATTGTCAAAGAAGTACTATGCCATAAAGACTTTATTAACATAATGCCTGATCCAGAACACTTCTTGACTTAAGTTTTAGTGGAAAGAATGGGAATTGGGGTAAATAATAAGCATTCACAGAGACTTAGGTTTAAGAGATCAGAGATGATACACAGACATTATCAGTATCAGGTTATAGCAAATTATTTGTAGGATGATTTTAATAACATAATTTCTCTAAGAAAAAAAATAGAACCATTATAATAGTATAACTTTTAGAACATAAAAGTTGGAAATATTATTTATATTTAAAACTTAAGGTTAGATGCTTCTTTGGCAAATAATACTTTATAAAGATATTTTCTTATAAACTCTTAATACTGTTTTCACTCCAGCCCAACATTCAAGTTTTTCTGTCTTTTTTTGCCAATCAATTCTGACATTGTATGTAATGACACTCTGACATTGTATGCAGTGTGATATTCTTCCAGAGGTCATTGGTTTTTGTATCTGTTTCAGGAATAAATTTACTACCTCAAACTCAAATTGCAAAAAGACATTTATCTTCTACTTTTTAAAAGACACTGATAAGAGAGTGAAAGAAAAGCCACAGACTGGAAGACAATATTTTCAATGCTATGCTTGATATAAAAGCTATGTCCAGTACATATGGAAAATTCTGAAAATTCAATACAAGGAAACTAGTCAATTAAAAATGGATAAAAGGATAGGACAGGCATTTAGCAAAGAAGATAACAATGATAAAGAATAATACATGAAAAGATGATAAACTACTTTTGGCATTCGGAAAATGCGATTGAATCCACATTGACATACCATTGTAATCCTGTCAAAATAACTAAATTAAAAATGCCAGATGTATCAAATGTTGGTAAAGATATGGAGAGGAACTCTTTTCTTGTTAGTGAGAACATAAAATATTTCTACGACTTTGGAAAACAACTTGGCAGTTTATTTGAAGTTAAATAGCCAACTAACATACGATTCAGCTATTCTACTCCTAGCTCACTAAAGAGAAATGAAATATATATGTATATATCAATATAAAGATTTGTATATGAATATTCAAATGAATTTATATTTATTAGTCCACAAACTGCAAACAACTCCAGTGTCTATTAACCTACAAATGGATAAAAAAATGAAATATCGCTCAGCAATAAAAATAACTTAGGTATTGACATACATAGCATGAATGAATCTCAGAATCATCACGCTGAGTGAAGAGTCAGACCTCCCCCTACAAAAGTATGTATTACATACAATTGGTTCTTCAAGTCAGCATGTTATGCATATAAGGATTCAACCTAATGCAAATTGAAAATATGTGGTACTATCTAGTTAAGTTTATGTTTGTGTTTATTTTTCATATGTACAGTTTTTTGTTCTTGTCATTATTAATTAAACAATACAGTATAACAATAGTTAATATAATGTTTGCATTGCATTAGTTATACAAGTAATCTAGAGAAAAATTAATAATTAGTACATACTATGTCATTTCATATAAGGGATGTGAGCACTTGCAGATTTTGCTATCTCTAGAAGTCCCATACACATACTGAAAGGCCAAGTGTAACTCCATTGTTTGAAAAATCTGGGCATGTACAGACTAATCTGTAGTAAGAAAAAGAAGGTCAGTAGTGGCTGTCGATGGTGAAAGCAGAGAGGTACAGAAAGATGGTACTAAGAATGGGTGTGAGAATACTTTAAGCATTTATGAATATATGTTTATTGTTTTGATTTTGGTGTTGGTTCTACATGTGCATGCATATGTCAAAACATATTGCACAATTTAAGTATGTGAAAATATTTCATGTCAATTATATCACAATTAAACCTGTTAAACTGTCATCTATCATTATTTTTCTACCCAAAAGATCACCAGAAAATGCAATACAAATTATTATAACCACCAAGTTGTTTGCAGTGTTATGGGATGTTCTGAAAGACTTCATCCTAAGGTTGTGACTCTTTTGTTGCATTCCATGTTGATTAAATCTGAGCTGCCTATGATCTGAGTCTTTTTTTAAATTCAGGATTGTCTTATCTTAACACTCAATTATATAATACATGTCATGAATATTTGCCAGTGGCAGTAATGCAATTTTTATTATATGTGACTGGAAACAAAACAATTGCATTGATTTTTTTCAGTATTCAACACCTTGATTATTTTTATATTTATTTATATATATATTTCTATGGACTATTAAAACCTATCTAATAAAACAAAATGCAAACATCACTAATAATATACACCCATGAAAAACTCTGAAAGCAATCGTAATTGATAGTGTTTTATGTAATCAGAAATATTTTTGCAATAAAAATAAGTATATAGTTATCAGACTAAAAAATTCCTTAAAATTCCTGTTGTCTGCTTGTGCCTACAATTTCAAGTATGGTATTGACACACAGAAATTGTTTAGTAAATGTTATTTTCCTCCATCCTATGTAATCAGGACATTAAACTTTTCCATGAAAGTTTATGGGATAACTTAAAATTCTATTTGTGAAAATACCAAAATTTTCATTCATGATTTGTTTTGTAAGTGTATCATTTAAATGCAATGCTTACATATCTACCTTATATTCAGAATATATGAAAATTAATCCAAGCACTTGCTGAGGACAACGAAAATGCGCTCCAGAAACCATACTAGCTAACTGAGCATACATTATATTCAATATTCACAATTCTCAGAGTAAAAACAATCTGAGCTTTAGAAAGTTCAGGTACCTTTCTGGCAAATTTATAAAGTTGAAAAATCAGAGATTTTAACTTAGATCAGACACAAAATTTCCGAATCTTCCCTGCTACTTTTAAAAACTAAGAAAAGTACTGTAATATCTAAATTTTGTTGTAGTTTGAAAAACTATTTTAAAAAGATAACATTAATTAAAATGCATGTTGAATGAATCATATGAATTTGACAAGATAATTTCATAATTATCTACTTATGCAGATTAGACTCCTCACATGTATTCACTGCAGTCAGCAACTAGAAATAGTTTAAAAATTAAATTTCTATACTATACAGTGTTTAAACTACCAATGATTTAACTATATATATATATATATATCATGTATAAGAAATCAAGTACTAGTTATACAAACTGACTTCTCAATTAGAGAATTAGTTTATTTCATTTTGACTGTTTTATTGTTAATTAAGTGATTAATTTTTAGCAATAAAGAAAATCTGTTTTGTCTTTCTTTAACTTTCTTATAAATAATGAGTACCCACTATGAATCAGGTGATTGACTTTTAATTTACTATGAAATGCACACTCTTAATGCCTATCCTCATCCCAAGTTGAAATCCCTTAGGCATGAAGCTTAAAGTCATGATCCCTTTTATGAAACAATCTTTGGTTCACATATGTTTCCCAGGTTAAAAATAAAATATCCTGTGAGAAAGTTTCCTGCTCTTGGCAAAGGATTTGATGCTTTATTTGGAGTCGTAGCAAATGTCTTTGAATCTGTGTTTATTGATTCCACATGATTAAAGCCCTATGTGACCAAAATAAATGGGGATTACTGCTCCAAGAAGAAAGCCTGCATTACTTTAGACTTGAATATCTTTCCAGGTGAACTTTAATTTGGCATTCAAGTAAGATTTTAAGTTTATTTTTTCCTACTTTGTTTTGACCTTTTTTTTTTTTCTTGCTCTTGTGTGTGTGTGTGTATGTTTGTGTGTGTGTTTCTTTGTGTGTATACTTTTCTAAGTGAAGGCTTTGTGTAATTTTTTATGTAGTTATATAAATTTTATGCTCACCTTTTAAGTTAGAAGTACTTTACTTCAAAATTAATATTTATATTTGAGATCACATGTATAAATATGATTTCTAATTGTACCCTATACCTTCAACTTTGATTTATTTTAACTTTTGAAATTCATCAATGAATCATAGCCAAAAAATATGAGAATTGTCACTTCAGGCCAAGTAAATTTAGGAGGTTTTATTAATAGAAGAGATTCGTAAAATCATACTTGCACAATTAGACTCATTGTGACAATAATACCAAAAACAAAACACACACAAATCCAGAAACGAGTAAAAAATTATGCAAATTCATAGCAGAAATGAAATACTCTCATTACTGTAACAAAAGTAATGGTATCAGGTAAATTTCTAGAGTTGTGGAAGACAGACAAGTTCTAAACAGAGTTGGTCCTACTTATGGAAATGTCATGAAATAATGGAGACAGAGGTCAGGTTCTATTTTACTGTGCCAAGTTTATGCCCACTACTACAGAAGTGTAGTTTCCAGCACTGAGATGTGAGTACATAGAATGAAACTAGGTTTTGGTTTTGGTTTTGTTTATGTCATAGCTGAGGATATGGGGACAGAATATCTCATGTGGGAAAAAGTGAGACAGAAAAATAATGACATAGATAAGGTTATCAATAAGAGTTCTCTAAGAGAAGTAAAAAGGGGGAACTTCCTCATATCTGAACTCTGTACATCACGTATTAATGTTTTACTTTAATGAAATAAATTATAAAAGATTATGTATATAAACCCAGTGATATTAATACACTGATGATTAATAAAAACATTCTTCAAAATTAAGAGAAAATCTGTACACTATAACCTCAGATTGTGATGTTTTCAAATGTATAAACCATTGATAACACAGTGCATCTGCATATTTTCTGAAAAGGTTATAAAATCTTTGCTAGCATCAGGTAGTTTAAGTATATTGATCTGCTTAACAGTATGTTTTTTTGGGTGTGCCCTCATGGATCAGACACCAATATGGCTGCTCAGTTGTGAACCATATAACGTTTACATACTCAGCTTCATGACTTGGGCCTGGAAAGTAACAACAAATAAATAAAAATGGTTCCTCCTCTCTTTCTTCCTTCCATCTTAAAAATACATGCTCTAGACCTCTGAACCAACCATCAAAAGTAAACTCCAATCTCTGCATAACAGAGAAAACGTGGACTGCCTATGAGCTTAATCCTGACTGAAGGGGTGCAGAAAGAGAGAACCCTGCCCCAACACTCAAGAAATTCCAGTTTCTGCATGCAGCAAAGCCCACCCTACCTGCCTGTGAACATCTCTTCACTGGAGAACTGTGGTTAGTTAATCCCATGTTTTCCAAAATAGTTAAGAAACTGCCTCCTACCTCAGAGTGCAGTAGAGCACACAGGGCTACTTGCGAACTTCTTCCTTGCTAAAGAACTGCAAAGAGAGTGACCCATAGCCCAAGCAGCAACAGGAAACTCCTATCGCTGTGCTCAGCAGAACATATCCTGAATCTGCAATGGAGAGCTGGGGAACCTGTGAATACCATGTGAAAAAGAATAGGGCCCCATCATGAAAGGGCAACTTAGAGAGCAGAGCTTTCCTTGCCCCAATGAAGCTAACGGGCTCTCACCAGCCATGTCAGCATATAAGAAGGAAGATAGCCAAAGTAAAAGAAAGGAAAACTACAGTTCTAAATTCAAGGCAGAGAAGAAAGTCATGCAAAATCTAAGTCACGCACACACAAAAAAGATTGACCAAAGAAAGCTTCTATGAGCTCCCCAGAGAAGAACTCCATTGATATGCATTGGGACAGCCTAATGGATAGAGCTCAAAATAACAGGTGTAAAACAAAGCTAATTGAGATGTGGAAGACATATGCAAATATCCAAAGGAGATTGGAAGAAATCAGAAATGAAATAAAAGAGCAAGGGGAACACTTCACCAAGGAGATTGAGACTGTGAAGAAAGTCATAGCAAAAATGCTATGTTTGAAAGCTACAGTCAAGCAACTGAAGATAAATACGGAAATCTCCATAGACAAACTTAATTTTGTAGCGGAATGAATTACAGAAACTGAAGAATAGATCACAGAGACAACCCTCATGGAAGAAGAGACAGAAACAAGATGAAGGAAAAATGCAGAAACTCTATGAGAAATATAAGACACTATGAGAAGAAAAAAGTATTGAAAGATATCCTGGAAGAGAGGAGAGGGAGAAAAACTATTTAAAGAGCAATAATAGAGAATATCACCCAACTGTTTCAAGTAATAGCCACAGAGTTTCAAGAAGCAGAAAGAATATCAAAATTTCTAAATGTAAAGCAGTTACTCTGGACATATAGTAAAACTAGGAATAGTCAATGACAAAAGCTACTCAAAGCTGATAAAGAGAAACATAACCTACAATGATATACCCATCAGACTCTCATAAGACTTCTTAGCAGACCCTACAAGCTAGGAAAGGGTAGAATAGTAAATTCTAAATACTAATAGACAAAAACTATCTGTCAGGATACTCTACCCTGCAAAACTGTCACTCAAATATAATGGGGAAAAGAAAACCTTCAACAAAAAACAAAATTACTGGATTTTTCCATCACCAAGCCTGCTCTTCATGAAATCTTGTAAGGGGTAAACAAAAACAAAGGACCACCAAATTCTGAGAATGTTGATAAACAGGAAAGCAAAAGCAGAAACAAAAATGGGACCAACAGAAAAAAAACAATAAACACTAAAGGGAGAAAAAATATGGAATCCATATAAACATATAAATATGGTATAGAATCAGCTTTACAATACTCTCATAGAACAGAAAGTCAAAGGTATTCCTCATGACAACCACAAAACCCAATCCTAAGGATATGTATATAAAGGAGATAGACAAAATTGAAAGAACTGACACCATAATCAGAGAAAAAAGCAAATATAAACAAATGGGAAATGAGGTAAGAGACACAGAACAAAGACTCAAGTGACAGCAATAAAACCTGACATTTCAGTTATCATCCTAAAGGTGAACAGACTAAACTCCCAATCAAAAGTTTGAGAGGCCTGTATGGATCAAAAATTAGGACCCACAAATATTATGTGTACAATAAACTCACGTATCATATCCAAAGATAAACATAGGCTTAGAGTCAAGATTTGTGGAAAATTATATCAAAGCAAAATGATGAATGGAAATCAGGAACTGCAATAACTTCACTGATGAATTCTGCCAAGCATTTATATGAGAGCTAAAACACATTCTTCTTGAATCTTTCACAAAGTCGAGTAAGGAAAACTTCCTAATTCATTCTGTGAGACCAATATTACCCTAATTCTAAAATTAAACAAAGCATAAAAAAACTATAGAACAATATCCTTTATGAATATTGATGTAAAAAATCTTAAAAAAAAACCAACAAAACCTGACAAACTGAATTCAACAGCCTGTTAAAAAATGATATGCCATAATCACCCAGGATATATTCCAGGGATCCAAGGATGGCTCAGTATTTGCAAAATCAATCAATGTGTTAATGGTTTGGGACTTATTCGATTTTTTTTAATGCCAAATGTAAAAGGTCATAATATTTATCTTATCTTCCATTAGATTTATAGCTTTTTATAACTATTAAATGAAAAACATCATTTTAATGACATAACTTGAGTTGTTAATGGCAATATAAATATTTCCATACAATTTTATGAATTTCTGAGTGCTTGATATATGACTTCCAATAGTTTAATAATACTGTGCATCCCGGTTTGATTTTGTTTTACACAAGTAGTCTATTAAATTTCAGATCAAATCTGAAGGACAGACCTATTTTAACTTGTTTTTATTAATGATATTTTGTGTCACTACATTGATATTTTTAACCTATGTCTGGGAAGTTTAAATGATGCTTTACTTAGTGTATTCTACTAATTTGGAAGACATTTGGTTTTATTCATATCATAAAAATGTCAAACAGTTATTAAGGAACATGCAGATTTATATTTAGTTAATAATTTCTTTCTTTCCTTCCCCATTGTTATAGGTAGAATTAGATCCTAATTATTTCTTTATTTCCAAATTCTGCTTTTAAAAATATATAGGGAAATTGTTAATAAAATCACTAAATTCTTAGAGAGCAAATGAGTAAAAGTCTGAGAGAAGTGGTTCAGAACATATTTATAGAAATGATAATTATCCTTGTAGAAATGGTTATTATCATTGTAGAAATAATTATTAACAATTTACAATAATACTGACCTTAAACCGATAAAATGTTATGGTACAATGTTTCTTCAATAAGATATTTTTTTTTAAATAAAATGAGGCAAATTCCAGTACTTTCACAACAAAATATTATAATTTTTTAACATTTAGCTATTTAATATATCTGATTCAATTTTATAAACTATGATTCACATTGATTTTTTTTTTTTACAAAACTTTATCAACTCCACATATACCTGGATCTATGACTTAGCTTTCATTATTGATATAGTATTTTGACTCTCATATGAATCCTATTCTGCATTTTGGCATTCATTTCAGTTTAGTAAATCTTTAATTCTTCTACAAAACTGATATTGTGACCTCAATTTTTCCATTATTTTATTACAAGCCTGCAAAGTTCTTTAATCACTTTATTCAATTTTTTAGGATTGTATTTAATTTGTAAATTAAATTAGGAAGAATTGTTCTTTTAACAAGGTTAGTATTCTATTCATAAGAACAGCCTCTTTTCTGGGCTTTTATCATTAAATATTTTCTCCATTACAATCTGTCAATTTGTTTACAATTAATTGCTAGATAATGTTAAATCTGTTTCTATAGTGAATATTTTCTACTTTTAACATATGTTTTGAATTTTCATTTTAGATAATTTTAGAAGTTATGGCAAGGATGGAATATTCTGTTTTTCTTGCAATTCATTACTATTGGGCTTTCCAATTATGATTTTATCTTGATTCTTTCAGTCTTATGTCACATATCATTTTCTATCTATAAAAATGCCTAGGCTTACTATTAATCATAAGATTAAACAAATAACTTTTAATATAAGTATTTAAAATTTATTTACACAATTAGCTCAATTTTCTTACAAAAAACTTCAAAAGTAAGCTTTATCATATGAGAATTAAAGACTGAAAATTAATATCAATTTTGATATTTCAAGTTGGAAAACCAAAGATATAATAAAACTGATGAATTGTCATAATTAAGAATAGAAAGAGTATGAATAAAATGAGTTATGTAAAAGCACATACTTATTTTGTTCTCACTAATCAAGCTTCAAAACTATGGGATTTATAAGAATGCATTTAATATGATTTTTTGCAATTCTGACTCTAAAGAGTTTAACAAAAGCCTTGTCAAATTGATTATCGATGATTCACAAGCATCAATATCTGAATATGACCAGTTTCCCTAATTATAAATCTGAAACACCAAATACTTTCTATAAATGTGTTCTGAATCACTTCTCCCAGAATGTTGCTCTTTTCTTTTCTTAGAATATAGCAATTTTATTAGCAATTTCCCTATATATTTTTAAATAGAGAATTTGGAAATAAATAACTAGAAACTTTTTCTACTGTGGCAATATGGTAAATTATTTATGACTTCACATATATAATTTATGACATTTAGAAATACTTGTATTATGAAAATTCAGTTAAGAAAAGCAAAATTCAGTTGCACTGGTAGTCAAAATAAGTATGGTGAAAGCTACAAGTGATTGTCATCAATCAAAAAGTATTTTATTTTGCATGATTCATTTGTTCTGAGAGAAATTAATATCCACAATATAATGTGAAAAATTCATTATCCATAAGCAGAAAAATAATATTGACTTTCATCACACCTCTTCAGTCAAAGGTAGCATTAATGAGACACAACAAGGTCTTAGAGCTACTTTCTCATATACTTAGAGAAAACACTAAAAGAACATGGAATTTAGGATAACACACTATAAAACAATTACCTGAAGAGACAAAGCCTTAAAACCATAATTAATTCATGTTGATATGTGTTTACTAAGCAGATTTGACTAATTGCTTTTAGTATTTGTAGAGAAAGCAGTTCAGACTCAAGGTTTAAGAATATTTTTTAAAGTCTGCAAAATTCCATAGAAATTCAGAAATATTAGACAATAAAAAAGTATAAATGCACCATGTTTGTATACACACAAATGCATATACAATTACTTTCTAATATTTGTAGGTATAAATATGTATATCTTCATATAAATATGTATCATAATTATATATTTAATGTATCTATCTGTATAAATGTATACACACAGACACACATGCACATATTTTCTTTTACAAGCAAAATACATATGTATGTATTAATGAATGCAATAATCTTAAGAATGCTTTAAAAATCCATAAATTATATCCTTTAAACATCTATATTTGCTATTTTAGTGCTATATATCCTTCATTTAAATACAGCATTAAGTTTGATAATATCAATTCTTATTTTGAATCATCCTTTAAAACTACATTTCCTATGTGAATTTATTTTAATATAAGGTGTATTCTTCATTTTTTTACCAATGACACCAATATGACTTATCTTTCAATAGAATTCAGTAAAATAAGAATACTTGTCTTTTTAATTAATTTTTTGTTTTAATAGACATACATATATGTGTGTGCATATATATATGTATAATTTTTTTATTTGTTAATATACCTGCCTCTGTCACTAGTTGGTGTATTGAACATAAAATTCACTGGTAGCTCAGGTGCTAAGTCAGGATTTGTGGAATAGATCACACACATTTTAAGGACTGGGTTTGAACCTGAGACCTTAGAACAATGGAAGAAATAAACAAATAAACTAAATTCTTCCTTCTCGTCTTCTTTCTTTCCTTCCTTCCTTAAAAATGTTTCCCCCCTTTCTCTCTTAAAAAAGAGAATAACTTAAGAGAAAAGAAAAGCAAAATAAAAAACTTCTTGCTATTATTATATGCATGCCCATTTGTTATATATTTTCTATTAATTTTGTGGGTAATTTGAAAATTGTTATTAACTTTTTATTTCTTTTCCCGAGGCAATAGAAGCATAAAACATCATTTAGAGCTGGTATAAAGACAATCACAGAGCAGCAATTTTGAATCAGCAAAGCATATGATTAACTCTTCATGTATTTTCTGAGTTAAAATATAATGTGAAATTTATCTCATTTCATCCTATTCATGGATATAACATTGTCAAATAATAGCAGGTCATGTTTATTAAGTTTCAATGATTTTTTTTTCTTTACTCTGTTTCAGCTGTCAATCATTATTACTCAGAATCCTCACTATAGTCCTCAGATATTTGTTACCTCTTAGTTCTTACGTGTGGATTTGTCTCTGTGCCCAACTCAGATCCGCGACAAACTTTTGTAGGGAAACTTTAAAAACAAATCCACTTTCATTTTTGCATCATAGAAAATAGGCGAATTCATAACTAATCCCAATGATCTATTTAGTTGTGCCAAGCACATCCACACTAAGCTGAGTTCATTTGACCTGTGTGGGCACCAAGCATTTCCCCTGGCTCTGAATAAATGCAAGACCTAAGACTATAAACAGTGAAAGAGAGCTCTTCTGCTTAGTAAAATTCCAAAGAAATCTTTCCTATCCACTTCAAAAAAAAAGGAAATAAAATATTACATTTGTTTGCATTTAAAAAATTTGTATTAGAAAAGAGGATTTAACTTGTTTTAAATCAATAGAATAATCACTGTAATATTTGCAAATTCCTCAAAAAGCATTTTAGTTATTATATAACAACATACAATGTAAGCTATACGTTTGAATATTAATATCCATTTCTATTACCACAAAGTCTTTTGAAAGTCCTATAACTTAAATGCAAAAAAGTAAAGTTGTGTGTGTTTGTACATTATGACCATGTGTTTTTTCTTCAAATCTGTTCATTTAAAATAATATATCTACAGAATTCTGAAGACTAATGTTTTGAATAAATTCACTGAGTGAAAAATAATAATATTTAATACATAAAGGTAAATTTAATGAAGTATGTCTACAATAGTAAATAATAATTTCTTCTATTGACATCTGACATTTGAATGTCTGCAAAATATATCCTTTGATCTTCTTTTCAATCCCTTGAAGTAAGACAATATAAAAATGTGTCATTTATTAGATAAAACTCCAGATTCTGAGGAGAATAATACTGGGCCTGTTGAAATCCTGTTCTGAATACTGAAAACATGGCCTAAGAGTTTTACCTGCTAATAGAGAAAGATATTTGATTTCAAACTATATTCAAACTATAGCTCTCTTGAGCTACCCCTAGAGTTTTTTATCTTGAAAGTTTAAGAACTTCTTCAAAAAATAGGAATAGCTTTTTGCTGACAAAAATAATGGTGAATGATTTTTTTTAATCCATTCAGAAAAACACATTTCTGTAGAGTTGTGTAGTTGATCATCTAATCCATGTCCCTTCTTCCAGGTGAGATGACCAGAATTTACACATAACAAGATACCATATGCATAGACATTAGATTTAGAGTAAGTTCACTTTAATAAATTGCAAGAACCAATGTGAATTCTGGAAGCCAGAAAACTACTTAGTAAGTTTAAAACAGAATGCAGAGTTCATTATTTTAAATATGATCGTTCTAGAGAGTTAAAAATCAACAAGTATAAAGAATGATTTAGGAACCCAGAAAATCCTTGTAACCTACTTAATTTTTGTTTAACATCTATCTTTTCTACAAGAATATAAATTCTATATGAGCAGTAACTTTTTGTATTATTAGTCCTTCAGACATCTGTGAAAGAATAAGAATTCAATGATGTAGAATAAATGAATAAAGATAAATTTATTTCTCTTCACTTTTTTCTTGAACCAATCCTTTTCTCAAAGCAATGTTAACTGTGTTTACTGCCATGGTGTCCTCCTTTGAAGATATTTGCTGTTGTTTGATTGTATTTTGGTTTTAAATACTTATTTCAATTTTGACATTCATTTAGTTAAATATATTCACATTTATATTAGCATTCTATCAGATAAAATCGCATGATGAAATTGTTGTACAAATATGAAATGTTAATTTAATAAATATTGAGAGATTACTTTTGGAAATTCATGTCTGAAGAGCAATTGTTGAGAATTGACATTTTATAATGTTATTTAAAATTATTTTCCTAAGTGATACATGACGAATGACATGACAACACATTTTAAAATTTTAATTCCTTGTTTACTAGTGAGTAGAATATACTTTCGTGTTATCATTGGCTAACTACCAAAGTTATTTATCCCACACAAAATGGATATTTATGTAATTTTTATATCAACCCTAGTCATTTGAAATGATTCTGTTATAAGTTTATGGTAAGTAGCTCCATTTTCATTCCAAATCTTTACTTCTCGATAAATCCTTCATACACTAATATTACAATATTTTTAAGTCCTTTATCAGATCTGTACTTCACAACTTTAAAAAGTCTATGACAACTGGTCACCATTTCTCAATCACCGAACCCAAAGCATACATAACATTTACTCTCTCCTTCTCTTCTTCTGTTGATTTTGTTTCTCCTGAAAGACAAATTACTCTACTTAACCTCCCAATCCTGACAAATTTTCAAGATAAATCTCTCCTGAGCAGGTATCAATCTCTCATATCTCTGCCAGGACTTCTCTACCATTAGTCTCTAAGGCTAAACTAAAACATTTATGTTTTTAGTCACATTTTATTATGAATTGTAGTTTAATTAGTTTCCTATGTGATAGATTGTCAATCAAGGGAAACAGTGGCAGCCAGGTCTTCAGTATCCATGACACTGACTGAATGGAAACAACCTCTGAGTTATTTAATTATTTATGCTGCTGCTCAATTGTTAGACTTCACACCTGGAAACCATTCTGAAAAGTATTTTTGGAAAAATTTACACATTGTGAGGTTCCATTAATTGTATATAAACCCAGAAGCAGGAACAATGATGTGGCCATTAATGAGATTTGGACTATGTAGAAAACAAACACAAGCGATATAAAAGGCATTTTACTTCATTGCTCTGGTAATAATGATAAATAATTTGAAAACTTATAAAAAGTGGAATGGTCCACATTCCACACTTGTATTTTATTGCAAAATAAAACTAGATGATTCTCTGAATAAGGCACTTTAAACTGTTTAACAGAAATTGAGTCAACTTCTCCTCATTAGATATTTATTACATGCATAACAATGTAAATTTCTCTTCAATTACGGTACATGAAATAATGTCTTTTCTTTATAATCTAAGCATTTACAACCAAATTAACAAAATTGGTATACACCAAGACTCTATGAACATATATTAAATAAGTATAAATATTGAACTAAAATTAAATTAGTGATAACAATTTTATAGTTCACATTATTTTAACTAGAAACAATGTCCATATGAGAGTAGAGTTGTAATATGTGTAGCAGAGTGGTAAAATATATAGCACTATTCAAAGTATTTTTATTTAAAAAACTGCTCTTGCTAAAAATATTTACTGTGGTCATTATTTCTTTAGAATTTTATGTTTTTTTTTGTTAATTTGTCATTAATTTCTCCCTCCTTCCCTCCTTGCCTTCCTTCCTCTTTTGTACTTTCTTTACTTCCATCATTCCCTTCTTCCTTTCCTCTCATCTGAAGTTTGTTTATATAGTTTCAAATTCATATAATTTCGTGGTATTTCTTCTTGTTATTTTCTTACGTAATCTCATTTACTATAAAATGAGTGAATTCTTCAAGACATCCTGCCCTAATTACCTAAAACCCATTGGTCTTCCTTGTGATTTACAATTGAGATATTACGCAAAGTTCCCCATTAGTTTCCAAAAACAGAGTTTTCAATGAGTTATTAGAGAAGGCAATGAGGATAAGAAGGGGTAATCTGGAGTTGGTGTTTTGTTGTCAAATCGGGTTTGGATTCTTAAGCAAAATTGTATTAAATACCTTTTAAAAATAATCTTAAGGGAACAGGATACATGTGAATATGATATCTACATTATACTGTTCTGTTTTTTTCATAATTTGAGCAATTTTTTCTTTCTTTTTGTTTGTTTTTACATGTAGATATCTATAAAGATCATGATGACAGATGATAGGTAGATACGTAGATAGATATCCATTCATCCATCCATCCATCCATCCATCCATCTGTCCATCCATCATTCATCCATTATCTATTACCTCTCTAAAATTTCCCACATTTCCCACGTCATATTATAAAATGTTCAAGGTCCAATAGTCCAAAACTATTTGCATAATGCTTATGGCATAATAATTATTTAATATTATATTTGCTCAATATATGCACACTGACATATAGTATATATTGTATGTGTAAATAAATAATATATTCCATATTTTAGCATATTTTTATTCTTTTCTTGTTGAAAAAAGGAATTGTGATTTGTCTTCAGTCTATCATTGTTAGAAAGGAGACAATTGAATTTTTTCCTAGCTTCTATTAGCAACATATAATCAAAAGTTTTCAGAAACAAATATGCAGAATTTCTTTTATTACGATGCTGTTTAATGATGTGATTAAGAGATATCTGCTAGAGCTAATGAATTTAAAACAGAACAATTGTAATATAAGATAAAATGTTAAATAAATCTACTATTTAAATGAATATACTATTTTAGGTCAAATATTTGATATTCAAATAGTATGATTAAAAACATAGTTTAGACCCTGTATCTGAAAATATTAGAGAGAAAACATCTATGCAGTTCATAAACATCATTTTAGTGACAATCTTTATTACTTTTTTATTAAAACTGCTTTATCTCAATCAGTTGGAAATAGACTGGGCCTGTGCAATTTGATACGAGTTAGTTGATATCAATTCATATTTCTCATTCATGGTAGGTTTGTAGTATTATATGCTAGTTATTTCTGATTTTCTATAGTCAGCGTGGATTTTAATTTTTCTACAGTAAATTTCCCAGTACCTTCCATTTTCCTCCAAAATATGTGCATACTCTAGATAAATTATATCAAAAACTATAATTTACTAAAACAAAGATATATGAGATTCTACAGAAACAAAGATTATTTGCAGTGTAACTTGCTAATATCATCAGATCTCAGTGTTTTGACTATAAGTGAATTTTAGCAAATCATAACTCTTACTCATTTTTGCTAAAAGTTGAAATATCCAACCAGATTTCTAACTTCATAAGGAAAATAATGTATATTGATATATCACTTAAATTCTCATGATTTAAATCAGTGCCATGTGACTGATTTGAAAGTTTGGTTATGGCTTTAGTCTGATACAAATGTTGTTGATTAGATGCAAAGTAATGAAAGTTGTCAGCACTTATTTTCCCTGATTTCAGTATATCTTGTACCAGGCTCCACAGCCCCAATATGTAATCTATGATACTCATAACACAGTAATAATCTAAGTGGGTACACTCACTCTCACATTCAGGTTGATTTACTACTTGAATCAGAATAACTTATTTTACAATGTCTGGAATAGCAGGCTGTCCCTTATTATGCATTGCAATGAGTTCTATTTTTAAAGTCACTGCTTCTCAACAAGTGATATGTTTCTAAAAATTCACAACTAGAAGCATAGTCCTGAAGAAAAATCCTTTGCACATTGCTTCTGTATTAACTCACAAGCAAAATAAAATGTTATATAATAAGATTATAAGACTGTGTCACAAAATGTACAATTATGAACTGCAAGTTTCATCATCAAATATGACTGTAGTAACTATAGAACAAGATGAAGATTGACTTGCTTTCTCTGCTAGGGTCTACTAAAGTATTCACTGATCCAATTAAAGGAGTAAAAATTCTTTAGCTCTTCTGCATAGTGGTGTTTTTAATTGCTTTTTTATATGCAATCCTTTTCAAATCCAGGAGTCATTTTTATATAAACTCCTTAAAATGAATTGAAAAATGTCTTTCTTTTTTCTAGATGGATCGATTTATAGGTTAAAAGGGAACAAGATTCATTACCCCCAAATAAATGACTTTAATTTAAAGCTTATTTTAAGATGGCTATTTTTAAAGTTCAAAGTGATCAGGGTGAGCTTGCACATCTCTACAAGATGCAGAGTCCATGTAGAAAGAATTCACTAAAGCTGTATGACCAGCATCAGATGGCAAATTTATTAATAGTAGCAGTCAGTTTAAGCTTCCTGCAGGCTGGTAAATTTGCACTGATAAAGAAATGAACACGTGTGACATGGCTTCCGATATATAGCTGTGGGATGGAACTCCTTCCTTCATGGGTGTAACCAGGAGCATGGTCATGCCTTACTGCCATTCCACTTGGAGATATCACCAGGAATCTTGTGAAACCTGCTATTGTCAAGAGACATTGTTTAGGTTACCAAGTCTTTTGCAGCATGTTGTGAAATTTTAAGTTACGCTGTCCTCGTCATTCTCTCAACCAAATAGAACCGAATTCTTGTTGGTGATGAAAAATAAAAGTAATTTCTTCTGTAACTGTTTTTGAGCTGGATGTGGTCATAAAGTTGACCCTACTTGGGGCCCAGGCCTATTCTATGCCTGAGAAACTATGGAGGGGGCATGCCCTGGTGGAACAAGTTAGGTCAATTGACTCTGAGGGACACAGTACCCACCCAGGGTTCAAGTTGTGGATCTGGAGTGGGACAGAACTGTCGTTGTGAACAAAACGGAAATAAAGTAAAATGCATTTTCCTTTCCTTTATTTAACTATTAATTTTCTTAATAAAAAGGAAGTACGAAGGGAGAATTATGGGGGGTAGGGAGCAGCAGGTCAGGATGATGTAATACAGAATATGAAGTGTCCAGCATGTATGGACCATAGGTTCATAGGCTTGCTGAAGTAGATTCAATTTAATTGTCTCTAGATGAGAAAAAGTACATTGTACCAACAGGTTAAAAAAACAGAATTTAAATATGGAGAGAAGTAGAGGTTCTTTCTAAAATAACTAAATTTTGGAAGTGCTTCATACTAATGGGTGAGATTTATACTAAACAGAGGTAGAATAGACATTTTCCTGGTGCATGTGAGCTTTGAGACAAGCAAGATGAAGAAAACAAGAAAGAATTATTAACACTTACTACATGTACCTATCCAAGGGGATTCCACTGAGGAGGTGTATAATGCCTTCAATTGACTCACAGGTAGCTGGTTTTTACCTTGAATATAAGGTTTCATTATGGATAAGTGTATACAGTTTGCAATGCCCTCTTTTTACTGCAGTTGGCAAAAACCTTTAAAATAACCATAGTTAAAGAAGAGTACTACATTGAGGCTGTGGTGCTTTTATAAAACCCCTGCTGTTAAATTTTCTGTTCCTGTACATTTGCAATGGTTTGGGCTATAGACACTGAGAAATTTGAGACATGTTAAAAAATTTAACTTCAGTTACAGTTTATTCAATTCAGGAAACAGGGTATGTGGTCCTTGTCCCAGAAATCACTAGTATGCAACAAGGTAGCAACCTTTAAAATAATATAAAAAGGAATTTAATATCAGATACTTTATATTAAAGAAATAAAATGCATTTAAGATTGTGTCTTTTAAACTATGTCTCTTTCTTTACTGCATTTAAGCTTTAGTTAAGAGTAAGGTGAAATCACATTAGAGGAATACGAGTTAAACACATAACAAGTTTTGATCTCTTACTATTTAAGTAGGGTAGGTAAGTATAGAAGAAGGATAGAACTTTCAGATAGCATGACAGTATACACAGCTTAACTGTGTACCCTAGTTGTTATGCCATTTTAAATTTTATTTCTTTGGATCTGTGCACAAGGAACCATCCAGTTTAAAAATGTAAATGTAAGTAGCTTTAGGTTTGAGGTATTCAGACATTTCTTACGAAATATTGAGGTTCCTCGGGGCAACATGTGAAAGTTCTTTTAGTGAGGAACACAATTTAATTATTTAATTTCATGGTTTTGCAATGAATCCCCAGTGATCTGAGGCAACTTGGGAAAAGTCACAAAATTTCACTAAAGCAAATTTGAATTTGACTCAGAAAGTAAAAGAGAATAAAAAGTGGTTTTGCAAACCACTTTCCTTTTTTTGAGTTAAAGGCAAAAGATACCAAAGTATTTCAGAATGCACCAGGATGCAAAGAGGATTGACCACAGCTGTATGTATTCCTGAAATATACTACTGCAGCTTAAGGAAGATAGATCAGTGTACTGCACTTAACACACAAGAGTACCTTCTTGAAATTAGAAACATTTTGAGATAAGGAAAACAGTGGGCTGAAATTACATGGTGTAAGAGGGCTGTTAGAGGAAATCAGTTTGTTTTCTTTTCCTTATATGTCATAGTGAGCAGTTCAAATAATGATCTAAAGACATTTCAAGATTGCTGTTTACACTTAAGGCAATTCAGAAGGAAGATACATCTTTGATAGTAATTACCCCCTTGCAAAGGTGAGGCTGTAGTAAGGATACAGTTGTCAGTTTAAATCCATTGATTAAAGGTTTAGACTGTCATTTAGATTAAAACTGGGGAGTGACTCCTTCACGAGAATGGTTTGTCTTAGGCAGGAGACCACCTTTTACCTGAATTTAACATATACATAGGTTATGTGATATTGCAGAGAACATGACTTCTCTTGGTCCAAATGCTTAAAAGACAGAAAAAAAGAACACTTCAGATTTGGGCATTATTTATGCTAAGAAAATTATAGGAAATAGAAGAAGAAACAACTAAATTAAACTAGATGGACTATTTCTCATTTAGTTTCATAACCTGACGTGGAAATGAATTCATCAGTTTAGAGTGCTGGATAAGGACAAAACGGCTCTCTCATTAATAAGAAAATAAATATTTTTTACCTCCAGCATGCAGAATTTCCTGAGATTCCCCATTAAGATGAAAATTTGTGAGCCAGATTGCTCTTTGTGCCACATTTGTTCATTTTTATCCCTCGTTGTTTGGGCTGGAAGGTAGAAGGATGACCCCTTCTCACTGTGGAGGAACAGTCATTTCTTTTCATTTATTTCCTTTGGGCATTACCCAAGTTGGGTTTTGGTATGAGGGAACTTTTTACTCAGGTTGTTGACTTAGCCTCAGTGGTAGCAAGGAGACTCTTCACCCATTTGCTGATGTCATATCCCTCTTAGTCGTGCCAGGGTGAGCTGTGGTGTTGGTAGGGTATTGACAGAAGTTAAAAATTTGAGCCTGCTTTTGTTCCTGACATCAGTTCTCCCTTTCTTTATCATTCTTTCTGCTATGTTTTGGCTATTACATACTTTTAAAGACATTAAGGATTGAAATAGTAATAAAAATCAGTAAGAAAGGTAAAGACAATCCTATAAGATGAAACTTTAAAAAGAGAAAGTGCTTAATATTGTTAGTTAAATGTAATTGGAAGAGAGGGCAGGGCTAAATATAACATTAACATATTAAGTTAAAAAAATCATAGAAATATTTACATTCATTAGTTCATTCTGCCCCTTTTAATTTTGAACTTGGTCTCTGCTAGTGGTTTTATGAATTTAGGGTTTTTTTAATATAATATCTGAAATTTCTTACCCAGTTGTTTTATGAAAAACTTGAAGTCCTTTCCATGACTCTGAACATGAAAACTTCAGTAAATAATAGTACTTATAATTAACAAGCCTTTAAAGATGACCACAGTTATAACACAATTGATAAAATTTGTTTGGTTTTGCAGTATACAATGCTTTAAAATACTGATTAGAATAGCAAATAAAACACATTAGTCCTTTTAGGAATTTTTTTGTAACTTCTATTAATACATATCAATTACTAGACTTCCACATAGATTTATGCTAAGGTGGTTGAGTATTATTATTTTGACAATGCTTCTTGAAATATTTCACCATGCCAAATAAACCCAATTTACTTAATATTTTCTCCACAAAAATAAAATAATTTATTTATATCAATGTCTTAGGAGCCCTCTAGGATTCCCCATATTTTTCTTAATTTTTTTTTTTTTTTTAGAAATTGATTTTTTCCATTCTGACTACATTTTGGAATAGACTGTTTCACTTAAAACTTGATTTATCACACACATCTTATTTCTGTAAATGAAGATATATTTCCTGATTGTATAATATATCCCATTTATAGTTAATCGAGTATTTTAAAACAAAATTTTCCCTATAATTCTGAACTCAAAGAAACACACAGATAGTTTATTTTCTAAATTTAGTAACTTATGGAGGAATCTTCCATGATCCAATGACATACAAACAAATCTCAACCACATATATTTTACGACACATACAAAGGCAAATACAAAACACAGCTTTTACTTTTCATTCAAAATTTTAAATACATGCCAGGTAAAATAACATTTATTTATTATAAAATAAATAGCAATTAGAATAAATTATGGTAAACTAAACATTTATAGGTACTTAGATTTAAATCAATCTACCTCTATTTTTTTTCAATTTCTTATCTCATTCATGTAAATTGAGAGCTCTCAACCTTCTTACAATTTCTGTCCAATTCTATATCAAATTAAGCAAACTAAAGTGTATTTTAGCTTTATTTAACAATAAACACATTTATTCAGCGATAAACCCAAAATAAATTTACTCCCAGTGATGATAAGAACAAAATAATAGGAATTCTGTTTAGTCATAGATTTGCTCAGATCAAGAGTAATGTTCTTAAGCCAAAATGAGTCATACACTTAAGAAGCTAGTTTCCCATTTCTCCTTGGTTCTTTCTTCACAAACTGTATGAATAAATAAATTAACATTAGGAGCAAGATTAGTAAAAAGTCCAAATTTAATAACATACATATGGAGAATTTGCATAATGGTAGCAAATTCTGAGATTGCTGGGCACATTCACATTTAAATTGTGAGCTGAGGCAATTCCATCTCCTCCCTAAGGAGTGGTCTTCAAAGAAGAAGGGGAGAGAAAGGGAGTCTGGAATTTAACTAGGTACATTTATAGATTTATTTTTTGCTAGACACATTCAGCAATGCTTTCATAGCTCTGGATTTTGGCTGTTGACTATGAAAGCCTGCACATAGGGGAAAATATAGATTTTAAGAACCTACTTTTAACTCACTTTTCTTATACTCTAATTTACATTGTGCTCAGGCAGAGCTATAGAAAAATACAAGTTATTCCTTTTTAGAAATATTCCAGATGGGAATTTTAGGAACATATTGAGCATTTCCCATGGCTTTGACCTTAAAAGTGAGTAGCCTTTACTATCACTAGGTCTATGGCATAACACTGAATTCTTGAGGTATTCCTAAAAGAACCAGCAACCTGTTCCTTGAGTCAATACCTGCAAGCATTGAGGTATTCCCTGTTGGATGTCTCCAGACTGGGAAATCCTCTTCCTGGGTCTTTGATCCCAGATATCAGAGGGTCTGGAAGCTTGTGGGCCTCCACAAATCCCCTGTTTACTTAGACCACAGAGGGTGCCTATTAATAGAAGTTAATGACCTGATACTATAATAGGGATGCCAGGTATAAACCTCAGTTTTTTACATCAAGTATGTTGTACCTCTGTGTCTGCTTTTAAGTATCAAACTATACCTGGCAAGTAAGACAGAGAGAATTCTATATTTGGTCATTCCTGACATTTTAGAACCTCAGTTTTGGTAACCGTAGTGAAGCAGGTATCAGTATTTCTTATTGTTTTCTTTACTCTAGGTATCTAAAGGAAATGAGATTAAGTAGTTCCAATGTGGCAAAAAAAAATCAATTTCTTTTGCTGGCCTTATTAGGAATCCTACTTCTCAAATTTTTTCAGTCACCATGGGAGTAAGCATACACCCTAAAATGGTAGTTTCATAAAATATTTCTGCACAGGAAGATCTTTGGAATATGTAGTCCCATAGGAAGGGCAATTAGGATTAAACTTTTCAAATCTTGCCTTCCATCCTGATCACTCTTCTTGTCTGATGATGTAATTGGTCTAATGGGAGTCCCACAAGATAGAGGAGAAATTGAAAACCTAGTAATGTGGAGTTTTAACATAATTTGGTAAGAATAGTAAAGGCATACTTATAAGGAGAATTTTTTTAAAAAATTAAGTTAATATTATTTCTCAGATTTAAAAGGAAGAGAGGGAAGGAGCAGCAGCATGGCTTTGGGATGAGGAGTTTGATTCTACCTCCCAGATTACCAGTAGAGGTAATTCAAATTCAGCATGGTTTATTAGGAAATCTACAGAATAAAGAGCTGGGACAGTCTACCAAGTCCCAGTATGCCTCCAAAATTTGTTGGGGAAGTAGAGTGGCAACCTGACCAGTAGGGAGGGACTATGCCATTTTGGGGTGGAGAGCAACCTGCTGATTAGCCAGGCAGGAGTTGGGAAGTCCCTACTCAGCAAATGCAGACATATGGCCATGGTGCTGGAACCTACGGATATGGATTTGGAGGAGGGGTGCCCTTCCCCAACAGCGGCAAGGAGCCATCAGTAACCATGAATACCCTTGGGCTTTTTATTCGTGGACCCTCAATAGCCATGGTGATTGGTCATAAACCATGGGCTGGTGGGGCAGCAGCAAGCAATCACCAGTCACCTGTTTCCTATCAGCCATGGGGACAGGCTGGGAAATGCTCCCATGGAGATAGGAGTGGATTCTAGAAAGGAAGGGGAATGCACATGAGAAACAAAGGAATTAGTCCAGCAACGGTAGCTCTAAATGAGAGAAAAAAACATAGAGAGAAGAAGGAAGGACAGAGAAAGAGAAAGAGAGTGATGAGAGATTTTGAGGAAGCAGGCCTCATTTACCTGAGGTTTCTCCTGACACTATTTTGGCAAAAAGGTTTTCCAGGTCCCTCAGTCCCCAAATGAGTGCCACAGACTTTTCAAAAATAGTGTACTGGCCTAGTTCAGTCTCCAAAAAGAAAAAGGGTGAGTGGGGTTGCTAAAAAGCTGACTATTTTTGCCAAAGTTGGGGTATAGCAGCTTGACCCTGTAGAGAAAAAGAGAAAGAGAAAGGAATTAAACCTACTGGTATTGCTAGCTATAGGTATTTTTCCCCCTATGCAAGGCCACCAAGTTAAATGATCGGGGACGGGGGGAGCTTAGGCACCCCTATGAATTCAGAATCCATCCAGAAAGAATTCATGAGAGAAGCATGTCTAGGATAACATGGTAAGTTTATTAGAAATAGTAGCAATGAGTTTAAGCTCTCTATGGGCTAGGAAAGTTACATTAAGAAAGATATGTGTGTGTGTCACACCATGTGCATCACTCTACATGTGTTGGGTGTGTACAGGCAAGATGATTTCCTGTACATACCTGGGAGATGGAACTCCTCCCTTTGTGGTTATAACCAGGGCTGTGGCCATGAGTTACCACCAATTTATTTGGAGTTCTCACCTGGAGTTCTTGTGAGATCTGTTGTTGTCTAAGGACCTAACTGCATAAGTGATATGAGGCATAGAAGAGGCCCTATTCTAGAGTTCTGGAGGCTGGCCCAGTCTGGGTCTTAGGTTTAATGGGCCACTCAGTTTGGTCTTGGTTTCTAGAGAGTGCCCCAGAAGCAGTGTCCCAAATCCTAGCCCATTTTGTTTTCTTCTCTCACTTTCCTTGTCTTTCCTCACTGGGCAGTTTAGGTTCTTGAGCTCAAGTCACTGAAAAGAATTTCGGGACTACCCAAAGCACTAGTAAGATGAGTTTTATTGAAAAAATGGAAAAAGAAAAAGCACTCTCAAGAATAAGAAAGGGTCTTTCTCTTTGAAAGGAAGAAACGGATCCCGACTTACTCTATGCCAGGTATTAGGGAAGTATTTTATTTGCTTTTTCCTGTATGATCTAACACGTTGTTGATTAACTTATCTTGTCATGTCTGGCTTCTTGCAGATATTTTCATTTCATGTCAATCCTGTTTGTCAGATTCAGCCCCATAGTCTGTCGCTTTCATAAGGACCATAACTTTGTTTACAATGACTTTCCTGGCAACCTCCCATAATTGGCTTTCCTTTTGCGCCTCCCCATGTGTCCACAAGTGTACCCGTTAAGGGAGCAGAATAGTGATTCCAAAAATGTCTCTTTGGCATTAAGATTATTTTGACCTATAGGTGATAGAAACCTAGCAAATACAAGAAGAATTCTGCCTCTCCTCAAATGTCAAAATTTACTTTAGAAGATAAATTTGTCTTGGAAAGAAATCCATTAACAAAAATATCTCCCTATCAAGAAATATATCCACATAATAGGGCAACATTCATTTTCAAACATCTCTATTCCTGTAAATTACCTATTTTTCTTTCCTCTGATCCTCAGCCCTTTACCTATCTCAGAAAGTTATATGTGTGTCCATTACCTGATTGCCTTTTGGAACCTCATCTCTTTAGAGTTCTCACATATATGAAATTAAACCTGTAACTTTTTTCTTATTGATCTATAATGTCAATTTAATTATTTTCCAGTTTAAGAAACCTAGACGTGTAAAGCATTGCCTTTACAACAAGATAACAGGGATTATATTTTGCTTCTAGTAAGACCATCTAAATTTAAAGTTGCCTCAAAAGCCAATTCTCATACTCAGTAAGACAAATGTTGATTTATTATTGAGAAGTCACAGCATGGAAGTGGGAGACCTGCTTTGTTTCAGGACCACCTCTTAGACAAAAGGTGGTGTAGAAGCTTTATAAGCAATGTATGCTTTCAGAGAGCAACATGGGAAAGGTAGGATATTTGGGGAATTCCAGTCACTGATGATTGCAGATACTGTGGTATCAACAGAAGGTCTGCTAGTTTACCAGGCAAAGCACAATTCTTTGTGCCTCAATGGAAGAAAGCTGGTTGGATCCATTATCTGTCTCTCCTAGCTAAGTCTCTCTGCAACCAGACTGTATGTTAATTAAATGACATACTCCACAGTTTTGTTAGAGAGCTAGGTTCGTTCACTGGTTCCTGATTTACTACCTGTTTATATAAGGACCTTAGACTATATTAGAAAATCTCACTTTATTCTTTACATATCTTAAACTTCTCTACATACTCCATTTTCTTGTGATACGTTTTGAAGTCTTCAAAAAGTCTGCCTTCTATTTTGATTACACTTGTGTTATATTTTTCTATATAATATTTTCTATATCATATCAACATTTTCTATATTTTTCACTTAACTTTATTTCATTATTTTTTATTTCAAGCATTTTATCCTCCCTTAATTCCTAGATTGTATCCGAACTGTACCCATCTTTTTCCTATTTTATGTCATATATATATATATATATATATATATATATATATGCTTTCTGAAGAAAGCAGAATTATTTCTTTACTTTTAGACTAAGGATGAATCATTTCTCCTTGCCACGTGGAGACTTCTCCCCTGAGACCTCTGTGCCTCAGTTCAGAATATAAATATGTATCTGCCCAACTTCCTCAGAATTTACTATAATGTAAATTCTCCATATATATGTTATTAAATTTGGGCTTTTACTAATTATACCTAATGTTAATTTGTTCATTTATTCTGTCTGTGAAGAACCTCAGAGAAAGGGGGGCACTTTTCCTTTGAAAAAGGACCAAATAAGTCTGGTTACATTCTGGTTTTGATAATTATTACATATAAAGATTTTACAAATCCATGTCTGCTGCCTCTTGATTTTTCTATTACTTGTTGGGAAGTAACAGGGCTATTTTTATGTTTCTGCATAGTTATGGATTTTTTTGAATACAGAAAAGTGAAACCTAGGTCATAGAACTAGTTTGGAAGTTTAAAAGATGATTAAATAGAGAACTCAAGGCCTCAAGAAATATTTTTCCCCCCAAAGCATGCATTTACATCAAAAATAAAACTGCAAATCAGAACTAATTATTATTATACCAAAGAGTGTGTTTATATTTGGAAGACTATTTGTTTTTCTTTTTCAGTTGATTAGGAGAGCAGCTATTTCATATATACTCCCATGTAAATAATTTGGGGGCCATTTTCTATGTCATTCTTCCCATTGTACACTCAAGGTAAAATCATCTGTATATCATCACATCACCCTGAAAGGGGAAATTGGAGAATGGATAATCAATGCTGTCATTTGTGTATGTTATAATAGTTTTTCCTTGAATTAGAAATTTGGTTTTTGCTTTCAAGATCATAATAATTACAAGTTGTTAATTATTTTTGTGATATTTTGCTGTCATCTATTTTCTTCTTGAAACTCTGTATAAGTTTGTTGATGTTTTATAAAATCAACTGATACATAGGGAGCCTATTTTTTCTTTTTTATATAATCCCGGGAGATTGCTTCTAATAGTATAGTTCTAGGAAAATACTTACAATGGTTAAGCAGTGCTTCAGGTTTCTTAGCTTCAAAATTTAAATAAAAACATTATATGCGATTTTTTTCATAGATAATAAAAAATAGTATTGAATGTAAGAAATAACATTAGCAAATGGTTCATTTTTAGAATAAGAATGCCTGGGCTTTAATGAAAACTTACTGCTAGCTTAATTTACATAAATGCTTACTGATGTGGCAACTTCAAAGGTTAAGCATCTAGAAACAGAATACAGAAAAGGGACCAACAAACAAGCAACTAAGGTAGCCCCTACCAGGCAAAAAAAAAAAAAAAAAATTAGAAAGAAGGAAGTACACAGACCCCGTGTACATGCCAGAAAGAATTTAGCCTGGAAGAGCTTCCCGTCAAAGAGATAACAAAGGGAGACTGAACTAACTGAAGCCTACATCCAGACCTGACCAATCCAAAAGGTGAACATTTCAAATTAGCCCAATTAGGAAGAAAGTTACCTTAAAAGGAAAATGTTAGCTCAAGCGACATTCAGGAAAGATTGTTACACCCAATAGCATGCAGCCAATAAGGAACTGAGGGAGGGACCTGTGCTTTAAGGAATAAAATGCTCATCAAAACCGCTTTGGTTGTGTTTGCCTACCAATCTTGCAAGACCAATATTAAATTTTCGCTTTCACTATGCTTCATGTCTCCAAGTCCATTTTTGGAATTTGGACATGTGAGGGTATTTCTCGCATCAAAAATATAATTACAATGTCTAACAAATAATCAGTGTTCTAATAATGTGATAGAACACATTGTCCTCATAATTACAGTGTCTAACAAATAATCAGTATTCTGTCAATGATAGAACACATGTCCTTATTTACTGAATATTTCTTGATGACTTTGAATGGCTAACTTTACTCTCTCACCTAAACATCTTTTATCTCTAGCTGTATATTTACCTACTCATTTTATTATTAATTTTATCGGTGAAATGTTTCATAATAGCATTGTATAGGTGCATCATAATAAATCCATATGTGTATATAATATATTAATATATATAATATGATATATTAAATTCATCCCTAGCTATTGCAGTTTTTCCTTTACTATACAATTGGTGCCCATTATTCTCTAGTTTGATATTTAAAGTTGTGATTGAAGCAAGGTGATCAAATTCCTAAACAGTATTCTGTTTCTTTGATGTATGCAGGAGGTATACATGTTGTTTCTAAATTTCTTTTGTTTTTTTAACTCATATCAATCTGTCTGATGCTTATTTGATTATGTGCTAGTCTAGAAGAAAGCACAGCAGTACATTAAGTTTATCCCTGTACCTGATAATTTGGCAAGCCATCCAGAAGACTTATACAAATGATGAGTGCTTTTCTTACAGGATGGCTTCAGAGAATGAGATTCAAGACTTTTGACAAGGCTAGTAGGCAAGGTAAAGATTTTATCATTTCAGACTACAGATCTCTGCTTCTGCATAAATCAAATGGAAATAAAGTTGTGGGGTATCTTTTTATTTCTCTGAAATTATTATTGATAGGGGAAAATAACATCAAGTTTCATGGTTATTGTGACTCTTCTGGTGCAATGACTCTAATTTTTACTGTTCTCTTAGAGCTCTATCTTTCATGTTATCTCTTCATGCTATGCATGAATGCTACTGGTATAAACAAGCATACTTTGGTTCTTGTCTTAAGCATGAGAAGAATTCAGAATGCTAAACAGGAAAAGTAAAGTAAGGCAAGAATTTAATAGGCAACAGGAAAGTACATTCGGGAGGGGTCTGAATGGGTGACTTTTGTCACAAAGGTTGTATTTGAAGCACTCTGCCCATACTCTGGCATACTCTTCTTATCTCAGGGGTTTATCTCATGGATTTTCAAGACTGCCCCTTCTGGCTACTTTTCATAACTCTCAATAGTTTCAAAATTCCCATTCCTCAAAGATTTCCTTCCACTTTACTTGGCCCTGTAGTTTTTTTCTGCCTCTTGCCCACATATTCTTTTATGCTGGTGTGGCTGTCACCATTTTGTCAGCTACTTATAATGTACTTTGTATGCCTCAACTTATGTCTAGGTAACCTAACTGCCTAACAGGATGATTTCTATCTCATGGATTTGGGTAACAGCATTCTCCTGTGTTGAGGTTCTGTTCTCAAACTGGGTAAGGGATTCAGATTTCAAATTTTTCTGACTTCCCTATGTTTTCTATTTTGAGATTTGGGTCAAATATCTTCCTACTTTGAGATTCTCTTATGTATTTTTATAAGAAAAAAAGAACTTTGATTTGCACTCAGGTCACGGTTGTTGCCAAAGAAATCTTGGAAACTAAAAAGTCACCACTTTGGTGGTCATGGGTTAAGGTTTAAAAGCTCTTAGAGCACTTGCCAAATTGGAAAACTTCCATGACACGTTATGTTGGTCATAGAAGGAGTTAGGTTAGCACTCATCAACCACCAACAAAATCCCTGCAGTTAGAGTCATACTCTCTAACAAAAAAATTCCAATCCTGAGGCATGTCTTTTTTATTTTACAGTTTTGTCTCCAAGAGATCCAAAGCTTAGCTGAAATTATTGATGTGTACTGAGTCTTTGCTTTTGTTGCATCTTATACCGGGAGTGAACTTGTTTGGTTGGGCTATACAAATTAATTTAGCTAATTAGCTTGAGTTGCTATTCAATTAAAAAAAAGTTCTAAACTTCCAAATTTGTGAAAGATTGAATTCGAAAAAAGAAATATAAAAATGTATCTTGAATCAACACTATAGGTATACAGGGGGGGTTATGCTAAGTGAAATAAGTCAGAAGAAATATAGATACCAGGTAATATGAATAGGTAAAACAAAGGAACAGATGAATTAAAGCCATCCTTTGGAGACTTGCAATAGAATTGAGACTACCAATAGGCAATTTAGGTAGTAGCAGCACCCACTGGGACAATAATAAAGAACACTTGGTGATTTGGTGGAGGGCAGGGTATGTTGACATATATGTGAGAAATGGGGAAACTGCACATATGGGGAAACTACACATAAGAATTTATTTTAATTTGCAAAAAAAAATACTGCAATAAAATACTTAAAAAGAATCTTGACTCCAAGAATACCTCTTGGATAAAAGTACATAAATCATTGGACTGAAATTTCATGTTTTAGTAGATTATGGTCTTAGTTTTTACAAATTCCTGATGTGATAGTCAAAGATTATTACAGGGACCACTAGGAAGCTCTTGTGTAAAACTTGTCTTTTTGACTGTTGATACAAAACCACTGATTCAGAAAAATATTGAATTATATCAGCTTTCTTGTCCTCCTCCTTATGTTCACCATCCCCTATTCTTTTGTGTTGCTTTCCATAATAAAGAAAATCACTGGATTAGGTTAAGCATTTTTGTTTTTGTTTTGATCTAGGTTTGTTTTTGGTTCTTTGTGATTCCAGGTACTTTACTCGGCCTAAAAATATAATTGAACAGAGATGTGATTGAAACTCTGAAACTAGAAATCTGTTTTCATTCCTCATGGAAATTTAAGAATATTGTTTCAATCTCCAAAGTAACCAGAAGTATATTATATTTATTGCTGAAACTCAATGTAAGAGTGAAAATGGAATATCAAATACATATATATACACATAGCATATTGAAAAAAAATCAGAAAAGAGGAAATAAAAATGAGTAGGATAAAGTTGCAGCTAATATGTATGGAAGATTTTAGCCAATTATATTCATAATTTCAATAAATGTAAAATGATTGAATAACAAAATCAAATATTAACTAGATAAATAAGACATTACTCAACTAAATATTGTTTAAATACACACATATAACTATAGACATGGACTTAAATGAATGTTCAATGATTTTATAGACAAATTTTAAATTCTAACAAAGGACACTAAAATATGATAAGTAGGAATTACACTAAAGCAGAGTGCAGGGGAAAAGGGAATAAGACCAGTGGGTGATAAAATGGTGCCAAACTGAAGTCCTCCAAGTCTTCCGGTAAATCATCAAACAGCACCAATCTGAAATCTTTTATGCATTTTTAAAGAAACTGCTAACAACCAATTAAAATACTTATCTCACCACAGAATGTCCCTGGGTGGGAATATGGGTGGAGAACAAGCTGTTAAACTCCTTCAAACTCAGGTCCCAAAAATAACTCTTGCCACTTATTCTCTGGAAATGGTCCCGCCCTCCTATTTGGGAACCTATTCTTTACTTTGCCCACTTTTCTGCTGTTAACTTTCCCCTTGCCATTTTGGCAATAAACCTCACTTGCTTTCTACTACTTGTGCTGCTTTCTTTGTTTCCAGTGTGGGTGGACCTGATGAAATCTCTCAACTCACAACAACCTTTAAGACCCTTGCTGTAACACACATAACCAAGAAGAAATGCAAACTGTGTTCTTGATATAAGTGATCAATATCATAAAAGGATTCACTTCTCACTAAGCAGATTTATTTATTTCTAACTCAGATTGAATATAAATTACATATATAAATAATTTTAGGGTCTAAATGACATAAAGCGATCTTTAATAAAAATTAAACATGTTAAGAACTGTGAAGAATCTGAGATTGTATCATGCTTGTGCTCATCATACTGACAATTTAGCTTACTAGAGTATCATACGCTGGCAGATGACATAGGTGTCCCCATCCAGAAACAAAGGAGATTATCACACAAGCTATGACAGTTGTTATATTATTGATGCTTCTTGTACTAGTTATCTGAGCTCTGGTTTCCTGAGGTTGACACAGAGAGGGCCAGACAATACACAGAGTTGGTTTCATTATAGAAGAAAAATTTCTGGTTTAAGAAAATAGTAATATTTTATAAAGACTTTAAGTCCGCTTAACCTTTGTTCTGGGGAGAATAATTAATTACCTATATTAAAAGAATGAGGAAAACATCGGGTAGTTTGGTGGAGGGCAGGTGTGTTGACATATATCTGAGGAATGGAGAAACTGCACATGTGGGGAACTTATACATATGAGTTTATTTCAATGTGTAAAATGAAAGTTACTGCAACTAAAAAATAAGGGGAAAAAAAGAACAGTGAGCATGTCTTCCCTTTGCTTCATAAGAGGACACTTTCTCTTTTGTCCAAGTTTCTCCTATACAAGCATCCAAATAGTAAGGCCATCTTTCACTCATAATTTAAAACTTTTCTTTAATTTTGAAGTAAATTTGAGGAAATATTAAATTTGCAGACAAAATATACCACTTATCAAATTCTTATGTTTATGTCTGATCCCAAATCAAGTTGTCCCAAGTGTCAAAGTAGCATACTGATTATTTTCAATTAAGGAATAGTCTTTGAATGAATTATAACCCACATATCCTTTCTCCTAAAAGTAGGAAGTTTTTCTAATTCTCCTTGTTCTGTTACCCCTAAAAATATATCTATGTAAAAGGATACCTTCTCTACCTAGATACAGAGAAATCATTATCATTAAAGATTGGAAAGCTATGGAAACAGGCACTGTTTAACTCAATAAATTAGTTGTGCAAACTAAAACTGTCAAAAATTCATTGTCCTCTTTGTTCTTCACTGATTTATTGCTTTTATATTGCCTAAAAACAATATAAACTGGCCATTTTTGTTCACTAAATTCCATCTCTTATGGACCTCCAGTGTACAAAATTAAATTTTTCTCTTACCAGTCTCTCTCAATTTATTATTGGAAGAAAGGAGCCAATGGAGATTTGGTAGGAGAGAATCCCTGAAAATTATTTCCCTGCATTCTTTCTCTCTCTCTACTTTTCCTCCTTCTCTTGCTCTCGTACTTTGTCTAACTCTTTCACACTATTTCCCATTAATCAACTGAAAGTAAATTGAAGATATAAGATACATTAGCTCTAATGCTTTAGTATATATTTCCTAAATATCATAGCATAACATTAAATTCCATGAATTATTTTTTTACAATGCTGCTCTTTAATACAGCCTATTTAATTTCATCAATGTTAAAATAAACCTGCTGATGAACTGAAGATCCAATCCAGTATCATACAAATATTTAATTTTCCTTTTTCTGTAATTCATTGAAAATATATCCTAGATATGACCTATTTACAATAGGATTTCTATTTAGCATTCTGACTCTTACCACCATTTTTTTCTTGTAATCTTAATTGTAAATACTTTTATTTGTAATATACAGAGAAAATTCCTAAAATTATTTTTGCATTGAAATTTCTATACAAAATTTTAATAAGTACTTAATCTTAACATATTTTAACAGTATAAATATTTTATACAATGTTACAACTGATTCACACACACACACATACATGCACACACATATATGTACTGCAGAAAGATTTTGTCATACTCTGGAACCATACAAGGACGAATCATTTTCTTTTAATTTTTTCCTTAGAAGATACAGCAAAAATATGTTGCATCCCTATGGCTTAATGGTTAAAAAACATGCCTTGTGAAACCAACGAACCCATGTTTGAAACCTGTGTCTGTGGGAAGAACAAAAAAATGAAATGTGTGTGAATTTTTTTTCTATAAAGTTTTTAAGAGATTTGAATTATTCAGTCATGTATTTGATTATAGGTTTAATGCAAATTAGAATTAAGCAATGTTAATGAGACAGCATATGAAAAAGACTATTTCTTATATAAACATTGTTTTCATTTTATAACAAGAATTATGTCATATACTTCACTTACCCAATATACTGCTACCGAGTGGTAAAATAGATTGCCAATACTAAAATAGATGGTACAGTAACCATGGCTTAAATTGTAAATTGACTTGGTTTAAAATGTATATCACGATTAGTTGAAAATAACTGTTTTAAAGTTCAAATTAATTGTTAAAATAACTGTTTTTTCAAGTATTTCTGTCATCAGAGGAAAAAATATATGCAAAATAAAATGAAACTAAGATTATTTTTCTTTTAAGCATGTGTATATAAAAATTAGAAAAATGAAGCATAACATTTTAAGATACCATTAGGAACATACATTATATTCTACTACAGACATTGTACAGACCAAATTATAGACTATCATGACATAATCACAGGATTAACCATTCAAAAAGAAAGCACACTTCTCTTAAATCACATTTGTTTTCTAATATTAGATATATTTTAATCCATTTCTGTATTCCCAAGACTTTAGGAGACAGGAAAAGTGTGCATTTTATCTTGTGCTCCTTAAAGGACAAGTATCAAGCCTGGATTTATAGGATAAACTACATTTAGTGCTGGCAGCATCAGCCATCAGCCATTTTGGAAAATGTAGGGCACTACATTTAAATTTTGGAGACCAGGAATCATAACATTTCTTGAAAGACAAACTGAACAGGTTTATACAAGTTTCAGGTTCTTTAACTCTGAGTAACCATTTTGGGAGGCGGCACATTACATGATTTAATAGATGCTCCAGGTAGAAACAATCTTTAAATAAATAATGCGTGACATTACAAATACTTGGAATAACTTAGTTGTACTTAGTAATGTTCACTAAATTCACACATAGTCTTCAAATATGATAAAAATATATAATTTTGAATGGGAAAATATAAATATCTAAACAACATACAGAAAGAAAGGTTGTCCCACCAAAAGAAGGAAAGATGGCAGTGTAGATCAGACAGAAAAAAAAGAAAGAAAAATGAAGATAGATGAATAGAAAAGAGCAAGCCAGGAAGGGAGAAAAACTGAATAAAAAAGCAAAAAGATACTAAATAAATACTGAATATTTAAAGAAATTTATTTATTTAAAGACATTGGCAATAAATTCATTTCCATTATGCCCTCTAATATGTATCTCTATGTAGTCTCCTATATCTCATTTATAATAATCATTTTTAAATAAATAAATGTATGTCCACACATATGTTTTTTCAGTTGTTTGCCTGAAGCTTGGGATAGTGTCATGCAAATAGTAAGAACACAAGAAATATTCTTTTGAGAAAATGTTAGAAAAATTCCCTATCATACTAAAACATATTACCAAAATCCTCAGCTTCCTTTTTCATGTGATCTTTTAGAGAACATGTTCCCATGTGAAAAGAAAGAAATTTTTCCTACTTATTAGTCAGCTTTTACTTGATACTGTAGTGGTAAAAGAAAAATTTCCCCTATCTTTCTGCATTCCTCTTGGGTCCATGAATGAATCAAATTAACATCAGACAGATTCGTAGGAGACAGAACAAATTTAATTGGAAAAGCTATATGGCTACAAGTTCTAGAGTAAATGGGATAACCAAGGCTTTTCATCCTGTTAATGAATGGGTTAGGGTCTCGGATTTCAAGGAGAGATCAAGAAGACTCATATGATGAAAATAAGGTGGTCTGCATCTAGATGTTTGCCTTGTTATGTTGTGGAAGAAAAGCTGTGTCCCCAGCTTCTAGATGCCATAGGCCTACTGTAAAACTCACCTGGCTAACAGGTGCCCTGCAGTCAGAGCTTGCTGGAATGTTGCGAGACAGCTAATAAGTTATCGGACAGATAAAGGACTCTTCTTTATTACCTGACAATGAAGTCTTATGTGTATTTTACAAATATGTGTTTAGCAAATTGAATCCTGTGTTAAATACTGTGTATTTCCCATGTGAAGAATTTACAAATAAAGAACTTGAGTTCTGCTTGTAATTCCCATTCTAATTCATACCTTCCCTCTCCTGCACTCCTTCTAACCCTATACAAATGTATTCCCAACTACCCTGCTTGCTCAGAATTCCAGCTCTAAGCCTACACATAATAAAGTTGCCTTCACTACTTCTAAAAGAGCACACACTTGGCTTTTGTCAGTAAGGAGAGCTGTAACAATATAAATAGGTTTATTCAATAAAAATATTATTTCTGGAAATAACTTGAAATCTAGGTCTTACCCCAATTTGCATTCTTCTTTGTAATTAAGGTAATGGTAAAATGATCTCTTGCACTTACATGACCTTAATGGACATCAGCTTAAAATAATCCAGAGCCAAATTGACTCATTTTGAAGGTATATTCTTAGCATCCTGGAAGATCTGTTCTGGATATCTTGTGAAGACCAATATTTGAATATTTTTAGGAGACCCACCTGAACATCTTTGGGAGGTCATCCTTCAATGCATAATCCTACATTAAAATCAAGCGTTTCTTATAAAACCTGAGATTCCTCTATTACAAGTCTGCCCATATACTTTCAGAATTAACAATCCACTTAAATCAGATCAGTATAGTTTTGTCATTTCTCCAACTCCACGCTTGCTATACTTGGGGCCTCATCCTGATCAATATCATTCATAACTTATCTAACTCTCTACTTTCAATCTATCTTGATCTAATTTAATTTTGATCATGATCTCCTATATTTTATTTTCACTTTTTAAATTAATTCAACCTCATTTTATATAAAATACATGATATTGCATTTTGTTTCCACACTATGATATTGCATTATGTTTTCTTCTAGTTTATCCTCTTAATTTCTATTTAATCTCATATTCATTTAGATCCTATGGTTGGTCATTGAATTGCTCTGCCATTATCCTTTAATTTGTTTTTTAAAGGAAAAATACAGGCAGCAATGAAGGCGAATAGCCAGGAAGGCAGGAAGAGAGAAGAGGAAGAAGCATTTTTATTTATTTTACTTAATTGTTCATCAGTTATTGCTTATGTGAAGTTAGATGAAAGTTGTTAATTCATGGGTACTTCTGACCTACTGTTGCCCAGATGAGGTAAGGTCCAGCAGAGACTCATTAGGTAACAAATTGGAACTAATTTTGGAAATTAAGCTCAAGTAAATTATAAACTATAATGGAAATAAAGGTAAGGCATTGAGTAAAATAATTGCTACATGAATTTATCATGATGTTTATATTGCATGAATAGATGGTGAAGTTCCTTGAAGGAATGTATGTGTATGTGTACCATAACCTTCCTAACAGTAAGGTAGACATGAAATAAATATTTGTTGCAAAATTAAAAATGAAAATGTTCAATTTGTCAGAAACTTCCACTAGTTTAGTACCAATGATATATTGATACATCGGGTAATTATTCCTAGAACTATTATTAATTTAAAATACCATTATATAGAAAACATAAATAAACCTAAATAATAGCACAAAAATGACTTCCTGAAACATTTGAACATTTTCTCATTTCAAATGGGAAAAGTGTTAATTTTTTATATTTTTATATTTTAAAAAGGATAAGGTAAGATATTACTGTATTGAAACCTGTTTCCATTTGTTTGGTCACTTGAATCACTGATAAAGAAATCATGTTCAGGGCCTTTATATGATGTTGTGACAAAAAATATAGACTAGTTTACAAATAAAGCAGATCTACCCTACATTATTTTATTTGTCTAATGTCAATGAAGAAGGAAGTTTAAAAATGTTTTTCTATTCAAATAACAAGAAAAAGAGTATATTTTAACATTGACGGTGTAATGTATAGTAGAATAAATATAGATAGATGCTATGTTTTGGGAAAGTACCTTGGAACTCTTACCACTTAGAGTAAAAAGACCAAGGTAAAGTGTTCATGTAGGAATGCAGCAGTTAGGAGAAATAACACCTTTATTGAGTTTTTTATGATACATGTAGAGTCAGAAATATTATTTCTCCACATCATTCAATAAAGTTAAAAACTTTGTGCATATGTCAATTATTGAAATATGAAAATAATGTTTCTACTCTAGTTTCTAGAGATTTCTGACTTTCCATCCGTCAGTTTGACATTTATATAGCAAGCTCAAGGCTGTAGCTGTCTGGTATCATGAAATTATAGGAAAAACATTTGTTAGAGTAAGTGAATAGATGGAGGTGGGAGAGCCACCATGCCAAAGTGGTTTAATTCTGTTCCATAAATTAATTCATTAGCACCTATAAAAATGTAAATGTATGCTGATTTAGTCTGGGAGTTAAAGTATCTTGCATTTTGGAATCTTAGCTTATATTGGATCAGTGAATTATTTAAACAAATGAGTAAGGTGTCAAAATAAGCTATTAAAGAATGCCAGATGGTACTAACTCATCTTCTTCTAGTTAATGCTTGTCAGAAACATGAAAGATGATTTGAATAAAATAATTATTTCCCTTAAAAAGAAAACTTATCCAACATGAAAAATAAACACAGATTCAGTGTTTATTGTGCCCAAACAGGTTTCCTGGCAAAGAAGTAATAACTTCATTCATGTAATAGCCACAGTGGTAAGACAGACATGTTCTCTTATTTAGATATTTTGGTGGGACTTTTGCATTAAAATATCTTATTTGTGAATACTGAATGCTAAAATATTCAAAGAGTTGTTGTTTGGTTTTTAAAAAATAAACTTTGCAAGATATCAACTGAAAATCACAGCTTCCTAAAATCTCAGTTGAGTCAATTTCTCTACCTTATGTCAATACTGTTTATGCATTAGTAAAAGGCAAAGCAATAAAAACAATTCCTGGGAGCAAAACATATTTCAAATAAGAATGCCTTTAGGGTGAACAGGTAGGTGAAAAAACTATTTCTCTTAGAGTCTTTAGAAACAATCACTCCACTAAACACTAGCTTAAAATATTATTCTTCTTAGTGCTGAGCATTATATGTTACATATTTAATAAAAAGTGAACTTGCACATCTAAAACTTAGTGTTTTAAATCAATGTTATTTCAAAATAAAATATATTTTTTTCAGATGATGTGACTTTATCTATCTCTCCATCTTTATTGAAGACAATTCTGCAGAGTACATATAATATTAGCTCTTCTCATCTAGAAATGATGATACATGACTTGGGGGTCTCTGTGCAAAATAATCTATAGATCCCTGGACAAAGTTTTAAATATTTTGAAGTATTCCTGTAAAAAAAATATAGAATCATAATTTTATCATGTGTAAATTGTTATTTTATTCTTAAATTAGGTGATTCATATTCTGAAAACTCATTGAGTTATAAATAAATAATATAAATTTTTAATGAAGACATTTTATAATTTTAACTGAAGTACATAAAAATAAAGTACATAAGAAAAAACTTATAACATATAAATTTATGGAATGGCTAAATATTATGTAGTCAGTTCTCTAAGTACTAATGTATACATTAAAGGAAATGCCCATCAAATTTAAATTATTTTTATTTTTTGAGGACTCTGACAATCTTTCCAAAATTAATTTTAAATATTAAAGATTCACTAAAATATGTCATTTTAAAGAAGAAGGTAACCTTCCTAGATCACTGAAACAGAAGAGGTTGCAGACTTTCATTTGATAAATGTGGCCATATAAGTTAGTGATGCTGGGAAAACTAGCTAACAAGGTGAGAATAATAAAGCTGAATTCCTAGCAAATATAAATATCTGATAGATTAAAAACCTAAATGGAAGCAGTTGTAGAATCAATCTTTCCAGGAAATTCAGATAGATTTTTTTTCAACAATATCCAAAGCTGGCTTTTTCCAATAAGTGGCACCTGGCTATGTGGAGCTAAAAGTCAATCGAGGCCCCCATAGATAGCAGCAGAAACTGTTACCCTGACCTTAAATAATAAAGATAACCAGATATAGGACCTTCTCCAGAAATAATCTTTTTTTCAACAGAGAAAGCTATCTTAAGGAAAATATTTAGAGGAAATATTTTTTCATATTAATTATAATTAAACTCATAAGACATTGTTGTCTAGAATTACATAAGAAAGTCTTAAAGATTAACAAGAAGATGAAAAGAAATAGGTTTGAATTTAAAAAGAGATATGGCTAAAATTTTCACAGAAAAGACAACACAAATAATTATTCAACCTCACTAGAAAATAAACAATAGCCTAAACTAATAAATTAAATTAAAACAACAGAAAGATACATACCTAGTCAACAGGCACAAAAAATTAGAATAATAGTAATAACAAGGCTATAAAGGAGGCTTTGAGATGACAACCATTTATATCATTCATTACTGTTGAAAATGTATAAGCACTTGGGGGAAAAATGTAGATACAACCAAAAAAATCACTACTCATTATACTTTGCAACTTTGTCATCTGAGCTATTAGTACATGGGGGAAATGTCCCCATCTCTCTGGTTCTTCAGACTAGTTAAGCAGTCAAAACAGTTCAGATGTGTGGGCAGAAGCAAAAAAAAAAAAAAAAAAAAAAATTAATAATTTACACACAGTAAAGCTGCAGTGATTATGCATGTAACTACTTCATTAGGAGAGAAGAGGGTTTAAATGATAACTCTAGAAATGAGGTAGGAGTCTGTGGTGCCAAGGAGAGGTGGGGATGTCTTCCCATGACAAGGAGGGGTGACTTCATGTTTACTCTGAAAGTAAAGATAGGTTCATAGCTAGAGAGATCATTTCCACAGATAATCCTAATCCTGGGTAATATACCCCAAACTAATTCTTCTAGACAGCAAAAGGGAGTAGCAATTACTTTTCCTTAGGGCAAAGGCGGAATCTTCTTAACCTGCAACCTCAGTTGATCTCAACTCAAAATAATTTGTATGCTAGAAAAGGGCACCTTGAGGATTCCAACTCTGAAGATCTTAAGGAGTTCTGCTCTGAGCATTTTGAGATGATCTATTCTGAGTAACTTCTCTATATAATAGCATAAAACCAAGTCCAGCATGCTGGTTAACATTGATGTCTACAGGCAGATGATTTGGATTTACTCTCTACACCTCTACTTCCTACTGAATGACTCAGTTAACTTTTCTATGCCACTGGTTCATTGTTTGAAAAAATTAGGAAAGGAATAGTATTTGCCTAAGAGTGTTATTTCAAGAATGAGGTGTTTACAGATGTAATGTATTTAGAAAGCCATATATATCACATTATAACTACAAAAGGGAATATGAAGTAAGTAACATGTATAAGTATGCCCATTAAAGTAGGGCATTAAAAATATTCTAGGTATCCACCAGTAGTGGGGAGAGAAAGTAATATATGGCTAGTACATATCACAAAATAATTGATCATTGATAGAATTGATAATGTTTAGCAACAAGTCTTAAATATTTAGAATAACCTTTCAATTAAAAAAAAAGATTTCCTATCTTAGGTCAGAAATGCAAACATCTTAAAAATCATCATTTTTATTGTCACTATTAAGTAAAAAGGTGAACAAAGTGAAAATCAACAACCTGTAGATCCAGTGGTCAACTGAACTCTTAAGGCAAATCTCTGACCCCCAAAATTGAGAGTGAAGCAGTTATTGGTGATTACAACTTCCCAGGAGAAACCTTCCACTTGGTGAGTACTAGTAGGACTATTATACAAAATAAACAAAAAACTCTTAAAACTTAGAAGATAAACAACTCAATTAAAAAGTAGAAAAAAAATCTGAAAAAATACTTTAAAGAAGATATGCAAAACCAAATCTGTTTATAGAATGATGCTTAAAAAGGGAATTGCAAATTAAAACAACAATAAGACACCACTACCTTTGTGTGAAAGGGTCAAAATTCAGAACACTAACAGCATCAAATGCTGGTGAGGATGGAATAACAGGAACTCTTGTTCATTTGCTGGGGAATAGAAAGTGTTGCAGCTACTCCAGACAACATTGCTGTAGATTTTTTACAAAAATAAACATAGCCTTAGCATGATATTCAATGATTATGCTTCTTGATATTTACCTAAAGAGTAAAAACCTTATTTTTACCCCAAACCTGTACACAGATATTTATAGCAGCTTTATTCATAATTGCCAAAACTTGGAAGCACCAAAAACATTCTTTAATAGGTGAACGTATGAATGAATTCTGTTACATCCATACAATGGAATATTATTCCATTATAAAAAATACATGTACAATTCAGACACTAAAACACATGGGAGAACTTTAAATGCATAGTAGTAAGTGAAGTAAGCCAGTCTGAAGAGGCTATAAACTGCAGGATTCAAACTATATAACAATCTGAAAAAGGCAAAGCTATAAGAGTAAAATGATCAGTGATTATTAGGAGTTGAAAGGGGAAGAACAGAGGTGGAGAACAGAGAATTTTTAGTGCAGTGAAAGCAGTGTGTGTGATATCGTGATGGCGTACACCTAACATTAGTCATTTGTCAAAAAGTCATAGAACTTTATAATCCAAAGAGTAAACTCTGGACTTTAGATGATGATGATGATGTGTCATTATGGGTTCATCAGCTGTAATAAATGTACCACACTAACATAAGATGTTACTAAGAGGAGCAACTGGGGTCAGGTATGTGTGAGCTCTGCATTTTCTGCTCAATTTTTCTGTAAAAGTGGGCCATTCTAAAAAAACAAAACCTATTAGTTAAGAAAAATAACAGTGATGTAACACTTATGCTACATAAAATAATATTCACTTTAAGGACATATATCAAACTTACTACGGAGGACAGAAAAGACAATAGGTGTCAGGAGCAATGATCAGAAAGAATAATGATGAGGTTTTAGTGACAAAATTGTATTAAAAACAGAAATATATTAATAACATTTCTCTGCCTATGAACTCACAAGGAAAAAAGCATAAGATTTTACCTTGTTATTTATAGTATTGACAACATGATGATCAGCTATTGAAATGGAAATTATCTATAGTTTGGAAAGTGCTTGATAAGGAGAAGGCAAAAAGGTAGAAGGTGGGTAGAAGGAGGAAGTAGGCCCACATCTTGTCTGTCCCTAATTAAGGCCCTTATCTTCAATGCATTTAATTTGCTGCTGTAGCTAAGCTGGTAAGAGTATGACTGACTTCCAAAACTGACTAAGCAGCTGTGTGAAGGGTGAGACAGCATGCCATTTAACGTGTCTGCAATGTTCTTTAAATTGCTCCTGTGTTGATGGTGGTGATAGAACGCATGTATCAATTACAGTTGACCCCTAAACAACACTGGTTTGATTTAGCTTACTAATATGCAGATTTTCTTATAAACAGATGATACAAAAGTATGATATTGATATGGTAAGGTACTGTAAATTTTTTTTCTTCCTTATTATTTTATTAATAGCATTTCTTTACTCTGATTTACTTTATTGTAAGCCTACTACAGTATATAACACATATAATTTACCAAAGTGTGTTCAAATATATGCCATTGGTAATATTCTGGTCAATAAAAGTTAAGTTTTGGGAAAATAAAAAATTCTAAATTGGATTTTCAACAGTATGGGGTTGATGCTTCTAACACTCTACATTGTTCAAGGGTCAAGTATACTTTCATCTCTGACTTTTAGGGAGAATTGGTAATGAAGAATGCATAGTCCAGGACTGATACCAAGAATGTACCTTCCAGAAACCTCATCTAATATCATACAGGGAAGGGCCCTCATGCTCCAGAGGTGGCTAAGGCAAAACTTTTTGACATCTCTATCTTGACCAAGAATTGATACTATAACATTATAAATTATTATTAAAAATATAGGATAGGATCTCTCATTAATAAAAGGTACTCAATACATGTGGTTTAGCTAAAATAATTTATGCACTTACCTTTATTTCAGCAGTTATAAGTGTCCAACATCTTTCAATAGGATTAGATTTATCCCCAAATATACCAGCATTCAGGAATGTTGTCCTGTATCCGGGCATCGGTTTTTATATCTGATTACATGCCATTGGTTAAAAGGCACAGAATCATGGTTTTGACAAGTGTAATTTTGTATCATCAGAATACCTTGAAGGATAGGGAGCTGGGCTGTTCTGTTGCCAGATATAAGAACTGCTTGACACATTTTTGCAGTTAAATATATGTTTAATAAATGTCTGTGTGCATAGCAGAATTTGACCTGAAGCACTAATCATTACAATATCACAGAAAGTTTATAGGGGAATATAAAACTGAAAGGTTTTAAATGATTAAAAATAACTTCATGGCAGTAAATTTAATGTGAGTATCTTATATGTGTGCCTTTGATTTAGCTACAAGAGACTATAAGTTTTATGGCAAAACACTTTCAGAGTTGTGGGAAACTGAAAGCAAGTGTGTAGTAACTGAAAGTGAAAAAGTGGCAAGAGAAAACTGATTTTTTTTTTCCCGAAGTGTAATGCAAAGAGGACATTTACCTGTCCCGGGTGTTCACTCAGTGCTGCCTGGATAAAGAGCTACCAGGACAAGCGGGCTCCCTCCACTTTCTCCCAGTGGAAGGGCCCATAAATAAATTCATCTTTCATTCATTAGAAATAGTGATCCTTTACTTTAAGCAGTTGGAATACCACATGCCCTTGAGGACTCCAGGTGTTGAGCTCCTGGCATTTCTATGTAACTCCTGTTACTAGTCTAACTTTTGAATCTGTGCTGCCTGGTGTCAAGTAGTTTATTTCCAAACTGACAAGATACTTATTCCTGTGTTACAAAGATCAAGACAGGTCTGTACCCACTTCCATCTGGATTATGGAAGAATGAAAGACCGATGCTTTCTCTTCCTACAAACCCGAGTCGTGTAAAATTTTGCTTTCAGAACAAAAGAGATTTGGAGATGAAACATCAGTGGATAGTTATTTTTCAAAACTTACAGTCACATCTATCTGTGGTTATCCTTGGAGCTGATACTGGGTTCAAACTCAACAGAATATCTATCATTACTACAAAGTTGGGCATGAATGGAATGGATATTAGAAGGGTAGCACACAACGTTTCCTATGTTTTCTTTTTTTTATTCATAAGGCTATTTTGAATAGCAAATTAGTTTTGTGGAATGTCAGGGCTGTTAAAAAATGGAAACTTTTAAAAAGCCCCTAAAATACATAGCAGTATCCATTAGGATTCTTGCATTATTAATTGCCACAGATTTGAGAGAAGTGGATTATTTCCATACTCACAAATGTGTTCTAAATATGAAAAATAATTAGCAGTTAATAATGATACATAGAAAACTTTATCACATTAAAAAAGAAAACTGCCCTAAAGCTGTCAAGAGAAACAGAAAACAAAAAAATATAATGTTTATTGATAAACTCTTCAGGGAATCTTATAGTTCTTATCATATTTCTTGGCGCTAATACACAAATAAAAACAAACAAAAATAACTAAAGTGGCCTATATCAGACAGTTTAAAATCACATCTTTTGAAAATTAAATGTTGAAATATTTATTAAGCATATGCAGAAATAATTTGGACAAAATTAAGAGTAAGTGTCCAGAAAAGGAAAAAAAAATAAAAAACAAAATATGAATACAGTATGCTTATCAGTAAACTGAATAAAATTATGATAAAAATTTTTAAAAGAATAAAGTTAATGATCGGCTATAATTTGATGTATAAGACATATATTAGGACCATTTAAAGATCCATATATATATATCATTGATACTGCATTTTATATGATATAGAAATAAGATTGGAATATTATATATGAACATATGTTGTATATATATGAACTTTAACTCACTGATGAATAAAGTCATATTTTCAGTGTCACTAATAACAAGAAATATCTAGGTGAGAAGAAATAATATTTTGCCATTTATGTGAGGCAAAATGGAAGTCCTTCTTATGATTTTTTTTTATATAGCTAATGAATACCTATAAATTTCTGAAAGTGCTAGAATGATATATTTAAAACTGCATTATTTGTGGAATAATCATGACTTGCGCAATATCCTAAATATAAAAGCCTGAACTTTAGTACACAAACTCACATATGCCCATAATCATTAAATATTCAAAAACTACACTGTAATTAACATAATGTTATAAAATTTAAAGTTCCCAGCAGATTAATATAAATTGAATTTCAATATGTAATTATTTCTTAGGATATTCACTGTTCTTTTCCATTATTCTATTTCACTGGGACAGCTACTGAAAGTGATGATATCATTGTTTATTATGTTGATTTATTTTGTCAAAAAGAATTGATTCACATAAAAATGCAAAGTTATGCAAGTTTTTATCAGATTGCCACTAATAAACCAATGAATATTATCCTCGTATTAGCTTGTGGATTAAAAAATGACCACTCAAAAATACATGTAACTATAGACCTATAATTTAAGACTTTCAAATGTTATTTCATAAAAAAAAGAAAAAAGATTCATTCAGATTGAAAAATTATCAAGTGTTTCTGTCTCCTGTCTCATATGTCCATCATATAACAAAGGGAATCTAATGAATCTGTACAATTGTAAGCAAATATACAAATTTTGGGCACAATTATAAAGGACTTAATCTACACAGTGTGTGTGCTTTGACTTCTCAGATATGACTATGTCTAAAGTTTACAAGATAGATCTGTTTTGATTGGCTGGTGCCACTGTTATGCTGATTGCTAAATATTTAAATATCCTTGAACAAGCTAATTACAAGAAATTTGTTTGCAGGTGTTGATTTTATTGCAGAAACATCACAGTTTGAATTCAAAGCAATCATATATTTATAGGGTAACTCCTATATGCATTATCTCATGAAATATTTCTAATACATTTTTCATTGCCTTTATATGCATGTTTATTCAAAAATATATAGCTATATACTGCAAATATGTATATATTATATATTTTTTTTCTGAAGGAAAAAGCACATTTTTCAGGCACATCTTGGTGAAATAAACCTAGATACATTCCATATACATCCTAAGGTCCGATGTTTACATCCTGGGACCAGTAGGAACAGCCAAGATGAACAACTAAATAAAATAAATAAAAACAGTTCCAATAACATCACATTATTCTATTTTCATATATTCTTTAAAAACGTTTTAGGAGGAAATAGAGTGGCTTAGAACAAATTTGATTATTCTGTCCAAAATATTATGATTCAGGTATTGTGTATATTTTATTGTATCAGCTGAAGTTTATTCATCATACACATTAAAAATTCTGAGGAAAGTTTACCTTACTTTGAGACTAAGTATTGAAATAAACTAAGTAAATGTGTCAACAGTGAGCATAAAACATATACAAAAATACAATCGATTAATTATATTTAGCTATAGCTTGTTCAATTGATAAAAGAAGGCAAGGACACAATGGCAACCAAAATAAATAAATCTCTTGTGAGCTCAACTGACTTGAGTGTCTGGGAGTGAATTTCATTTACCCAGAGATTTTCTATGTACTGGACATTGTTCTAGGGGGTTGAGCTAAGTAAACAAATAGTAATACAGCATTCATGAAGTTTACATTTTAATGGAGATTGATGAAAAATAAAATAAAAAATCAAAAAAAATATGTGAATGACATGTAAAGGAGTAGAACAGATATGGCAAAGATAGCACTTTATTAATCTTATATTCCACCAACTTTTAAAGATAATTATTTGATTTTTGATATGCTTTCACATTTATATACACTTCTATATAAAATAAAGTGAACTGTCTTTCAGCTCCTTGAATCAGAACTTCAGAAGAATATGAAAATATTAACTCAAAATTGTGTATGCACCTCTGTGTGTATTGTAGCACTATTTATAATAACTAAGATACGGAATAAACAAAGATGCCCATGAATGGATGAATTGATATAGTAGTTCTTGTATATATACACAATGGAATACTATTCAATTATATAAAAGGCAAAATCTTGCAATTCATGACAACGTGGAGAGAGCTTGAAGGTATTTTGCTTAGTGAAGTAAGTCAGAAAGAGAAAGGTAAATTTTGGGATGATTTTATGTGGCACTGGAATACAGAAAAGTACTATAAATAAACTTATAAATTTTAAATAAATTTTTGATCCTTGACAACAAACTGATGTTACCAGAGGGAAAAGAAATAAAAGGTGAGCACATGTGGCAAAGGAGATTCATTTATTTATTTTATTGTAATTTTCCCTTCTTTTTTTTTTTAACTTCATTGCTGTATGAGCATTTAGTCTAAAACTTTATAAAGAAATGGAAGTTAAGTACATGGTTTTTACTTGATACTAAAATTTAAATGAAAAATCTTTTATTTTACTTATGGTCTTTAATCCTGGCCACATAGCTCTTTCCCAAAATAGAAGATTATTAACTTCTAGAGAAATAATGCCATAAATTTTACATTAATAATTGTTTATATATTTGAAAATATTCTCTATGTAACGTACAAAGGAAAAACATTTTCTAGATATTGCTATATGTGTGATATATGTATGAAATATGAATGTAGCCCATATATTATTTTATAGACACAGATATATACATATTTACAGGACAAAATATACATAATAAAAATTGTTGTCCTATTGATATTTTTTCCTTCCCTCAGCCTCAAATCAGTTCCTTGGGATTTACATAGACTGCCCCTTAGCCGTTGAGCTCAGGAGAATGCCTATAGTAGCCATGTGAAAATGTACAGTGCAGTAGTATTAATTATATTCATGCTGTACCACCATCAGCACCATCAATCTCCAGAATCTCTGTCATCTTGTAAAATTGAAACTCTATGTCCATTAAACAATAGATTTCCATTTCCTCGTGACATAGACTCTACCAACTACCATCATACTTTCCATCTCTATGATTTCGATTACTTATATTATTCATATAAGTGGAATAATACATTATTTGTCCCCGTATGACTGGTTTATTTCCCTTAGCATAATGTCCTCAAGATTCATTTAGGTTGCATAATATGTAAATATATCCTTTATAATATTTGAACAATATTCCATTGCATGTGTTTACAACACACTTATCCATTCACCTATTTCTCAGTATCAGGTTCATTTGCAGTTATTTATAGTGAATAGTGCTTCTATGAATATGAATGTACAAATATCTCTTCAAGTTCCTGATTTCAATACTTTTTCTATACATCCAGAAGTAGTATTGTTGGATCACATATTGTAATTTTAATTTTTTAGTGAACCATCATTGCTTCCCCCAGTAGATTAATTAGCTTTCATTCTCACCAACAATGCACAATATCCCCATATCTTCACCAACACTTGATATTTTGTGCTGTATTTTAAAATAAATCCAATGGATTTGCGATTTTATCACATTTAGATTTTGATTTTCATTTCCTTCATGATTATTAGTGTTGAACGTATCTTCATATGCTTATCAGTCATGTACATATCTTTTTGATATGGCTACTTAAGTGCTGTGTTCACTTTTAATTAAGTTATTTGATTTTCATTGTTGAGTTTTAGAGTTCCATATATTCTGAATGTATATTACCATTCTAATTCATTATCAAATACATGATCTGCTACCATTTTCTCTCAATCTGTGAGTTGCTTCTCACTTTGTTAATAATGCTCTTTGATACACACAATTTTTAGTTATTATGAATTCCCATTTGTCAATATTTTGCTTTCTTTCCTATATCCCTTTAGTTTCATATCCAAGAAATCCTGCCAAATCCAGTCATGAAGAGTCTGCCCTATATTTTTTTCCCTTGGCATTTATAGTTTTAGATCTTGTATTTAGGCTAGGAATTCATTTTATGCTTTTTTTTTTTTTTTTTAAGAAAAGGTGCTAGCAAGAATAAAGGTAAGTAGGCAAGCAGTCAGGGAGAAAGAAGAAGAAACATTTTAGTTAGTTGTTCATCTTGGTTGATCCCTGGCCCCAGAACACACACTTGGGTTCTTGGGATGTCAAATGAGACAGCAGACTTAACGCTACACCAGTAGGGCCTGCTTGTGTTATTTTTTTGTATATAGTTTTGCTTCATATTTTAAATTCATTATTTTATACATGACTATTCATTTCCCTCAACCTCATTTTGTTGGAAAGATATAATTTCCCCATTGAATGACTTTGGCACCCTTCTCAATAATCAGTTGACTATATAGGACATATTCTCTATTCTTTTCCATTCGTCTTTATTCTAAGTACTGATTTGATTTCTGTAAACTAAATTTTGAGATAAGGAAATATGTCTTCCTACTTCTCCTATTTTTGTCCATTCTAAAGATTTTTTTTTTTTTTTTTGCTATTTAGTGTCCTATGAGGTTCTGTGAGAATATTAGGATGGATTTTCTTTTCTGCAAAAATGGCATCGTTGGGATTTTGATAGTGATTGCATTAAATCTATGGATCATTTTTGATAGCATTGACATCTTAAGCGTAAGTTTATTAAATCTTCCTGTTCACTAACATGGAGGTGTTTCCATTTATTTGTGTCTTATGTAATTTCTTGCATCAATGCCACAGAGAAATCAGAAATAATCTTATCAAAGCTCTCTTGAGTTAGGTTGATGTGTTGCTTTGTGTTGTTGTTGGTGGTGAAGCATTCAGATTTCCAACATTCAAAACTGATGATAAATCTGCTGATATTATTAAGGATATCTTGCATGTGAAAATTAATTCTCCTTTTGCTGCTTTCAAAACTATGTTTTGATATTAGACCTTTTTATTATAATTTCTTAGTGTGGGCCTCATGTATTCATACTACTTGAATGTATGTATTCATGCGTTTCATCACATTTTGGACTTTTTCATTCATTATTCTTTCAAATATATTCTCTGACCACCTTCCTCCCACATATAATTCTGGAATTCCCACAATGTTGTATATTATTTTTCTTTGTGTTGCTCTTACAGGCTCATTGGTTTGTTTTTGGTGTTTTTTTTTTTAACTTTTCCCCATTATTTTTTCTTTTCCTCAGATTCATTGGTTTCTATTGTTCTGTATTCAATTTTGCTGATTCTCTCGTCTGCCTGCTTAAATATGGCTTCAAATACCTTCAATAAAATATGCATTTCAACATTGTGCTTTTGGACACCAGAATCATGGGGGTTTCTTTTCTGGTTTTGTATGTCTTTCTAATATTTCCATTTTGTTCGTAAGTCATTTTTTGACTTTGTTTCCTTAAAATTGTTTAAGATATTAGTTTTAAAGTTTCTATATAGTTGTTTTACTGTCAGGTCTTTTTAACAAATCTTTTCTGTTGGTTGGTTTTATTATTTGATTGGGTCATACTTTCCTGTTTCTTTGTAATCTCTGTGTGCGTGCGTGTTTTTTTAAACAAAACATTTCACTTAATAATGTGGCAACTCTGGGAATCAGTATTTTTTTCTTTTCCAGGATTTGGTGATTTTTGTTGTTGTTTGTTTTCATTTTTTTTGGTTGTCTTATTGTTAACGATAGCTCTAATATTTTAACTTCAGATATTCTTGGGTCTTTTATGAGTCTTTACGTTCCTTGGATTTTCAAGGTGACTTTCTAATTTCCTCCCTATACAATTTCAATTGAATATCTTAATCTTCAATACCTGGACACATAAGGAGAAAAAGAAAAAACTTAGGGGAAGTCAAATTTGAAAGTCACTTCTACCAGATGGACTGGGGTTTGCAACAATGTGGGGATGTATAATAATAATTGTCACCATCTCTTCTTCTGGCCCTCTGTGATCAGAAGCAATAATCAGTGACAGTGCATGAAATCTCTGATAGTTACAAGACATGTCAGACAAAATTATCAGTTAATGATATTGAATGAAATATGACTCGATAGAGGTGCAGAATAATTAATGAAAGACTAATAACTCATTTTCTTAGGAAAATGAATTTATTCTTACATTAGAGGTTAACAGATAACATTTATTTGATCACCAATTCAGTCATGGTATAATTTTTGCAAAATACCAGAAAATATGTAGTTTTTAAAAATTAAACATTATTGAATCCTTCAGGAATGATTTGGAGCTACTGTATTTTGCCATGTATAATGTGAAACCATGCATTTGACCCAAAAACTGAAGAAAAAATTCGTTACAATTTTTCATTGAATTGTTTATTTGCTTATAGATACTTGTTTTTTGTATTATCAAGGAATTTCTACCATTTATTTTTAACATATTATGGTACAGTAAATTTTATGCAACAAATAATTGCAAAACACAAGAACAGATACAAGTTACAAGCAGTATTTCTTCCTGTTGCTTCTGCAATCTGATGACACTCTGTGGGAGGAGGTCCAATATTTCTCTTGGCAGTTTTGTTGCTATGCTCTTTAGCATATTAACTGTTATCTTAAAACTTGCAGATATATTTTGTAAGTATATCAGCTTGATTGCTAGCTTCTGCCTAAAGTATACAAAGATAAATGTCACACTATTCACCCTATGATAACAAAAACAGGTATCACTTATTTTACCAAGTCAGTCACTTACTCTTTGAACAACAGTACTTTACTCTTAATTTCATTTAGTTGAATCATTGGTCAAAATTGCTTTTGTTGTAATTTGCAAGTTTGTCATAAGGTAAAAATCGATGACTGTATCCCAGGATATTATTTTTGCATATGGATATTGCTATTGATCTCTAGATTAACACTTTAACTCACAATCATAAGTAAAAGATTTTAAAACATCTATGTAGATATGGAATTAGTACTACACATGCATGATGTGTATCCTTATTTTTCCCTCACAAACTTGGGCAAAAAGCGCGTATTGTACATGGTAAAATTGGTACTTTGCAAAATGCACATTAAAAACTAAAAAGTAAACAATATTCTAGCAAAGAAAGACCTTTAAGATTTAGCAGGGATTTAAGATCCTTAAAGCAAATATAATTAATCAAATTTTACTAAAATTAAAACTCAAGAATTTTAAATAAAAATGTGTTTACTTTTTACAACTTATTTAAAAATTATTTGTTGTGTTTAGTAAATATATATTTGAAATTTTCTCATCAAGAATCTTTTAAATGATGTTCCTTCCACTGTATAATTAAGCTCAATATTTATACCATCACTTAAATAATTCAAAACTTGTGAATTAAACAGAAAAAAATATGTAACATATATATTATTTTGAACTTCAGAATCTATTTCTTCTTTAATCTAAAACTCACATGTAGCTTTTAACTGAAACACTTCATAATAATAGAAATTCTAAATAAAATGTTTAAATAAAATGTTTTTATTATTAATATTTTAAAATACTAAAAAATACAGTATTTATTAGATTTATAATAAAACATGTTAATCCTGAGTAACATAATCTAAAATAATTGCAGTAAATAGAAAAGTTACTAAATCATTATTTCTTTACAGGATTTCTTTATCTTTCATGTGGATACAAAAAAATTTTAAGCTGTGAGACTCAGTGAGAGGGCATTTTGATTTTAACCTGTTACCGACTAGATTGTGTTTGAGAATGAGAAATAAGGAAGGTTTTTCTACTACTACTGCAATTACTATTACAAGCATTTATAAATTCTACCCATGGATTGCTCACAATCAAGTTTAATATATTTCACTCTTTTTTATCTATCAGTATATTTTTTGTCTTTTCCCAGTGTTTTATTTTTCCCTTTCCATTGTAAAGAATGGTAGTTTTCTTCATTCTCTTTTTTATGTAAGCAATGAATAAATACTTTTCTGCTAATGTGAATTAGTGCTATGTATACTGAATGATGGTATATATTAATATTACTACAATGATAATTATTACTATTAGTATTAATATTATTAGAAAATATTATTCCTGACTACCTTTAGACTGAAAGAAAATATTCATTTTCTCTAAGCCTAAAAAGCTTATGTATTTCCTACCACAAGAGACATGAGACACTGGCAAAACACTTTTCAAAAGGTTTAAAGCAAATTAATTCATAAAGAAAGCAATTTAATTCATAATTTTTAAATCTACAAAAATCTGTCTTACACAGATTTTCATAAATTAAATCTTGGAAAATGTAGTCAGAACAATATAAAAACAGCAAAGTATCATCTTTGAGCAATTACAGATAGAAGTTTAATCAGTACAATGACCATATCAACCTTGATATCAAAAGGCGATCATTTATTATGAGTACACTGACAAAATTGGATGTCAATTGCTGTTGACTCAGCACTGAGGAGACAAAGAGAAACAGAGTATGAGTAAATGAAAAAAGAAAACAACTTTAACAGCCTCTGGTTAGTGGTTTGAATATATTCCATGGGTAAGAATGTATGGTTCTAGTGAGACTCAATTTTATTCATGTCAAACAATTTTCATAGTATTAATTTATATTTCCTTCTATTTTTATCAAAATTATATATAAATGATATATCTATCAAAATTGTATATTATCAGTGATACAGCCTTATTAAATTGATTTCTAGAGTTGCTGAAAACTTTATGTTACATAGATTGTATCTTTTAATTTTCAATTATATTTTCAATATACCTTATCACAAAATAAAATCTCTTCAATAATACTGCAAGAGAGTTTTCTTTTCTGTGGAACTGAAAATCTTCTTATATTTCTCTCCAGATAATGCCAGGTCCTTTGTCACCCTGACATCTATAAATGTTCACAAAGTTAATATATGGTCACTGTATTTTTTATCAGTATATTTTCTCATTCCAGTATTTTATTTTCCCCTTTCTTTTTAAAAAGTGTTAATTTATCTCATTTTTTTTATTTAAGCAATAAGCAAACACCTGTCTGCTAATGTTAACTAATACTGTGTGTGTACATTTAACTATTTGTTTTATTTTTGTTTTTTTCCTTCCCAACTCGAAATCTTGAACCTGGGTCATCGGGTTTTACCTGGTATTCAGCTTAATCACATCAGTCACATATTCTAAATGGGTGTGCCAATATATTTAACTTAATATTGTTCTGTTCTAAAAGCATATCCCCAGTGTCTCCTGGTGGAGTAGTAGTTAGGTCAGCCAACTCTGGAAGAGCAGTTCACATACATCCCAGAGATACAGGTTCAAGCCCCAGTTCTGGGGGTGGAGGAGAGACAAAAAATGTGAACAAATGAATACATATAAAATAAAGTATTTCTTCCTCCTCTCTTTCTGCCTGCTTGCCATCTGTCTTCATTCCTGCCTGCAACTTTCCTTTAAAAAAATAGTTACTTTTACTTTCAAAATTAGTCCTCCCATTTCAGTAAATGGTGATTTCTACCTACCAGTTATTGAAGTCTGGTCTTGTATGTAGCCTTGCCTTCTCTAAAACTTTCTACAAAATCCAACAAATTTTGTCAGTCCTACCTTCCAGATTTATCCTATATGAAAATATATTCAGAATCTAAATATATCTTCATTTATCACTTATGACCTGCACACCATTCATTATTTTTTAAGAACTATTTCATTTTTAACTTTACTTTTATTTAGTTTTTTTTTTTTTTTTTTTAATATCTTGGTTGTTCTTCCCACCCAGCATATAAACCCAGGTCCTTGGGATGTATGTAGACTGTCCCTCAACCACTACCCCACCAGGGCATACCCCACCATTCACTTTTGCTTGAACTTCAAAAGTCTAACCTATTATCTCTATTATTCAAAAGCTTGAACACAACATTCTATTGTCAACAGACTCTATTCTCAATATGAAAATTACAATGATCCTGTTAAAATCTATGATCATGTCCCTCCTTTGCTCAAAATTCTCCAGTGCCTTCCAATCTCTGTCAAAGTGAATGTAGACATGATTACAAGTGTTTACAACACTATACTATCTGGCCTTCTTTAATTCTCTGACAACACCTACTATTCTGCCTCTGTTCTGTTCATTGGATTCATTGATGCTCCATGAAGAAAAGATATCTGTTATATCTCAATGTCTTTACTTTTATGGGTCCTTTAAAGAAATGGGCATACAGTTGTCCAAAGTGGTTGTAGAATTTTACTCTCCCATTTGCAAATATAAAGTTCCAGGGCTACCACATCCTTGCCCTCATTTAGCGTGCCAGTCTTCTTAATTTTAGTCATCCTAATAAGCACATTGTGCTATATTATTGCAGTTTAATTTGGATTTCTGTGATAACTAAAGAGGTCATTTTTTTTAATTTGCTTCATTGACATTTATATATTATCTTGATGTAGAGTTTGTTGAAATAATTTGTTTGTATTTAATTCGTTGTTCTCTAGTGATTTTAAAGTTCTTTGTATATGGAAAATACATGTTCTATGTCAGGTATATGATTTGCAAATACTTTGAAGTCATCTATTAAAAATGGCAGTCTGTCCCAATAAAGATGAATAACTTCTGTGTTTTTGTTTGTTCTTTTTCTTGTCTAATTGTACTTGTAGTGAGTTTTTATGAGATATGGTATTAGATTTTTCTGAGTCATTAGATATGATAACTGTCCTTCACTGCTTGATCTTAATTGTCTAAAAAACACTTGTTTTGTTTGTTTTTGTTTGACAGAATGGAAAAACCTGGTCCTTCTTACACCATCTTGCCCCTAAGTGTCTCTGCTAATAATTGTAATAAAGTAATAATTCCATGGTATTTCTGCATAAATTCATCTAATAAATTGCTATTGTTTTCAGAATTTTCAAATGCCTCACCATGGACAACAAGGGTCTAGAAAGATAACAGGCTTGCATATAAATTGTACAGAACACCTGAAGGAAGATGAATATATCTATTAAATAAATGACACCATATTTTTATTTAGAGTACTAAAATGGTTGCTTAAATAGGCACTCTAGTGGACACTATTAATTTTTCTGTTATTTTACTTATGATTTATAAATTTTTCTGCCTTTCTGGAAGACTATGGACTATAGACCATTCTGAGAGGACTGGTGATTTCTTTTTCTTTTATCAGTTATGCATTTCATATTATGATGCACTTTAATCTGGCATACTGTGGAAAGAAAGAACACAGGTATTAGGGGGTCAGATAGCTTCCTTCTCCACTTCTTAAATGTGTATTATTTGCATGTTAGTTATCATTTTGTCAACTTTTCCAATTTATTACAGGGTTTATTACCTACCAGTATTGTGAAATTTAATATATATTAAACTTAGTATATTATAATTTGTATAATTTGCTCCTAGCTTGTCTTTCTTCTAACCTAATTTCTTGATTTTGTTTTATGTTATTACTAGTGTGATTATTTAGGTCATTTGCACTTAGTCTCTGCATAAGGAAAATGGGAATAATAAACAACAATGTAGAAAAGTTGTGGAGGGAAGGGCAGCTGCAATAGCCCAAACTGTCACTATCAATTCAATAATCTGTTAAGAAGAATGAAAGTGGAAAACTATTTTTGTGTTCATAAATCTTATAAGATTATAAAAGGGATATATACTTTAGACAAACATGCTATCCATTCAATATTTTCTTATTTTTAGAAAACAGTGAATTTACTCTAAAACTAACTGAGATAAGATAGTAGATTTTCATTCTAAAATAGAAATCTTAAAATGTCACACACCTATTTTTTTTTAAAGCTGATGCTAGTTGGGGATTTTGAGTTTTACTATAAGAGCAGATGTAACAAATTAATATGATGTTTTCTATGACACTCTAGGACTTTGAACATCTCTTTGACATTTAATTTCATATTACCAATTCACATTTTGGAGTTATCTGGAAAAAACTGGGAGAAAAAAAGACTTAAGTCTTATTTAAAGATCACCTCTAGTAAATTTATATATTATTATATTATATATAATATATAATATATAGATTATTATATATTACGATTCCAGAATCAAATACTTGGATTTTATATCAATTAATCATTCATTTATATTTTAATGGTATCTAACATGCTTTATCTAAATTTCTGATGGCATGCTATCTTGTTTGATATGATTTACATATAAAATATATGAATCAAATGAACAAAGATGAACAAGTACAATTATGCAACATAGAAGATTTCACTGTCTGATTCATCAGATAATAATTATTTTCAGACTTTTTGTAGACAGTATATTCCTTGTATTAATTTATGCTTGCCATTAAATTTCTCTAATTCACTTTAGGTGGTAGTTCTCACACTAATAGCTTTTTAGACATAAAAGAACAATTCATGCTTTAAAGGAAAGATATCAGTATTTTAAAGCAAAAATTAAGCATTTGACAATTCAAAGGACTGCAATACACATTTTTATTTACAGCTTTTCCTTTTTATCAAGGTATTGAGATCTATAAATATTTAAAAGGTAAAATTTTCTTGCCTGTAGTTCAGATATGTGTTTCTTATTCACTCAATCACTGTTATGTTTTATCTTAAAAGTAATATTAGTTTAAGTTTTATATATGTGCATACACATACATGCATAATACATGCATACATGCATGCATACTTACATATAACTGTTTTGAAAATTAAATACCACTTTCACTATTTTTAAAATTTTATTTGTTCTTTCTCTATGAATAAAAACTCCCAGATGGAGCAGATTAAGCACTTTAAGTGCTCAAGAGAGAGGTTTTTAGCATATTGCTAGGAGACCACATTCACATCTTCCATAATAACAGCAGTAATTTTGTGCTTCCTGGTGCAGGGCATTAGAAACACTGCCAGTTATTTCTCAGCATGCCACAGAATTAACTCATACAATCTTGATGATCTATTTCAAGCAGCTCATCTGCAAAGCTGACCTATACTGTAATCAAACTAAATTGTATACTTTTGCTACATTTGCATTTTATTTCCATTTTTCATACACATACTTCTCATTCGTTCTCTGAAATAGCCTTGCCGTAAGACTCAGTAAATGAATTTTCTGTTCTTAATTTTCAGTTCAATGAAAAAGCATACATTTTTCTGAAAGTTAAATCCCAGTATATTTGACAAATTTCTTTTAGTTATATTTCAATAACATGTCATATCTTTATAATCTATAATTCCTAAAGTAAAGGCAAAGTCATTTAAATGATTCCCTTAGCATTTACATTGTTTGAAGGGACTAATGCATTCTTACTGATCAAAGATAAGACTTCAAATTCTTTTTAATAGCACATTTCAGTTTTAGAAAATAACCATCTCTGGAGTTTTGAGATGTTAAACGTCCTTTCAATTTATGGAGTAAGCCTGTCATCTTGGAAGCAGCACAGCATTCCCACTTTATTTCATGAAAATATTCTTATTCTCTTTATCTTATCGCCCTCATTTGTAAAATGAGCATAGAAACAGCTATGTCTCAGAGTTTTAAAGGTGATAATTTGATAAGTGTATGCAAAACATTTAACATAGGCTCTACAATATGTAATTTTCAAAAAATAACATTTTTATAAGAAGCACCATATATTTTATCTCTCCAGTTCCTGTGAGTATGTTTTTATAAAATTGCTCTTGTAAATTTATATGTACGAGTGTGCATGTTTGAAAATTATATGCATACATGGAATTCAAACTAAAATTTTACTACTTATTCATAGTTAAATATTTCCTTATATAAGTGTTTAAACATACTCTCAAGATTTTGTAAGTATTTGTTTAAAATAGTTACAGTTTTCAGGCTTGAAATAAGCCCAATTACTGTGACTGACTTTATTCACCCTGAACAGCATTCCAGTCTAAGAGGTTAAACTAGTGAAGCTGATATAATATAGAAACGGTCCTTTTGAAAAATCCCTGGGATAATATCTTCGAAACTAAAATATCTGAAATAAATAATACAGATATCCTACACATGGTACTTTTTCACCCTAAACCCTAAGTGCAGAGAGTACTTATCATCTGCTGTAGTCTCTGGTCTCATTTTCAGTGTTAGAATATCTGTTTAAGAGCTAATTATGAAAAAAAAAAAAAAACTGCAAACCATCCCACACATTACTGAAACTAGTGTGGTGCGTACTAAGGTTCTGATCACTAACATGTAAATAAATGTGCTGTCGAATAGCTTCTATTCTATTCTATTCTATTCTATTCTATTCTATTAAATGTTAAGATGACTGGAGCTTTATTTATTATATTGAACTTTGCAGTGTAGATAAAAACAGAAAGAACAAATGCAAAAAACAAAGAAGATGCCTAAATTCAGCGGTTTTTAAAAGTTATCATGTACTTTTGGTCTTACATCTCTTGTCAATTAAAAATAAACCTAGTTCTTACTTAAGCACTCTTCCATAGTATAGAGGCAAGATGACACATCTATTAGGAGATAAATTTATTTTTCTACACATTGATTTCCCTAGGTAATTCTAGCAACTTTCAAGTTTTAATTGCATATTACACATTTTACTATTAGGTAGGCAAGTTCTGAAACTTTATTCATTTATAAATTTTTCATCAGAGGATATAAGTTAAATCTTAGCAAGTTGTACAATAAATATATTTTAACTCAGTGCTTAAAAATTTGAACATACATTTCTGTTATAATCTGATTATTGATATATCAGTACTTATGCTTAATATCAAAAAATTAAATGATACACTCACAATATTCTCTAAAAACAACAAATTGCCTATTTTATATTACTGTTATATTTATTAATAGTTTTCAAACATTTCAAACATTGTTCTTTGGTTGCATTAGAATAGTAGAAATATAGAACCTTAGAAGCAAAATATATAACAAATAAGTACATGAAAAGATGCTCAACATTATTAGCTAGAGAAGTAGAAGTTAAACCACTGTCAAATATCATTATAACTATTAGTATGGCTAAAATTTAAAACACTAACCATATTAAACATTGGAAAGAATGTGTACCAACTGAAAGTCTCATAAACTCATTGTGGGAATGAAAAACAATATAATTGTTTTGAAATAGTGAAAGTCTCATAAATATAAAGCAGACACTACTACTGTTAAATAAACACCTACTATTACTGATTTAACCATTCCAATCCTAGGTATATATGCAAAAGAAATAAAAATTTAAGTTCATTCAAAGACTTAGCCACCAATGGTCATAACAGATTGATTTGCAATAGCCCCAAACTGGAAACAAGGTGGATGTTTATCCAAACATAAACAGAGACAAACTGTGGTACAATGGATATACTAGTCTACAATTAAAATAATGTATTTTTGACACATATCTATGAATTAATGAATTTAAAAACTGATAAGCTGGGTGAGGTAGACAGAAATGTCACTATTCTCTATGATTTTATTTAAAATATAAAATAAAACTTTGATTCTAGAAAAGATAAACAAATCTATATTTGCTCATTCATTTATTTTAAAGGAAAATTGCAGGCAGTAATGAAGGCAAATAGGTAGGTAGGCAGGATCCTAGATCCTCTGGATGTGTGTGGACTATATCTAGTGACATTATGCACTAGGCCACCAGAGCACAGCAAATTTATATTTATAGAGAGCAGATCTGTAGCTGCTTCAAGTTTGAGTGAGTGAGAAAGTATGTGAAGAACATTACAAAGCAGCATGAGGAAATCTTATGGTAGCTGTATATGTTCGCTGTTTTATTGATAGTTTCACATGTGTGAAATTATATCCAGTGTCAAAGAATATTAAATACCAAACCTTAAATTTTTAGTTTCCTGATGTAACTATTATTGTAAAGTCTTTAGAAAAAGAAAAGATTAACTCATCTTTCCACAGGGAAATTTTAAGGAAAGCAAATGAGATACTACTACATACTGATCAAAGGGCTAAGTTTCCACACCTTTACCACACCATTTACCACACCACTTATCAAAAGCTAAGTAAGGTGTCATATAGCATGATTCAGCTCTTCCATATTTTAGTATTGACCCCAACAAAATGAAAGCATAGGATCACTAAAATGACTTTAAACCAATATTCATAACAAATTTATTGGTAAAACAAAATTTAAAGCTTTGTAGTAAATCCAAAATGAAAATAATCAACATATCATCATCTAATAAGCAGATAAAGAAATTGTTGTATAACCATAAAATAAAATACTTCTCAGTAATATAAAGGAATTTTTATTTATATGAGCAAAAATTTGGTGATTCTCAAAGCAATCATGCTGAATGAGAGAAAAATGTAACGTAGGATTAATTTATATGGAATTCTTGAAAACGAAAAATAATGTATAGTGACAGATACAAATCAGTCATTTCATGGGCACAATTATGGGAAGTGGATGATGGCATTATAAAAGAACATGAGACAATTTTGGGAATTTGAATATGTTCATTATTTTGATTTCAACAGTTTTTAGTGATGATTTAATGGTTATACACAGATCAGGTTGTATACTTCAAGTTGTGTGTCACTCCTAACTCAAATATAAAGCAAACAGTCAATTCATTAAAATCCCCTTTCCATTATAGTAACATTTATAATCATGTGATGACATTCATTACATAAAAATAAATACTACTAATGAAATATAACTAATGGATGCGTCCCTCCTCTGCATTTTTGAGGACTTTGAGAGAATACTCATTATCCTTTAACTTAGGAGTGTTACCTTCTCATAGCAGTCAAAATTTTGACTCTGATATTTCTCCATCCTTTATATTTCATAGGTATGGGAAAAGCAGCATTTTAAAATCTGATTTTGTCTGTTTTCTAAATGTCTAATACTTCAATGTTTTCACTAGTATTAAAAAAAAGAGAAAAATTTGAGACTCCAAAGGTGTGCAAACATATGTATAACCCATGCTCTGATGTTCAGGTAAAACGATCACATGGGGATGTGTGACCACCGTATTGTGGAAATGGCCATGTGCTTTCCAGTTAACAATTCTATATTCTTTGTCAGAGTTAAAAAATAAGGAAAAGCTAATAGCTAAAAAAAAAAAAAAAAAAAAAAAAAAAAAAAAAGATATCTGTGTGTAAAACAAGGCCAGAGAATTGAAAAGGAAGCTCCTAGTGGAATCATAATTCTTATAGTCTCTCAGTACATGGACCAAAATTATAGAAAATGACAAAACTATAGGATAACTGTTATCTATAGAAGGTAACCCTAACTTTGTTTCATTATTGAAAAGTAAAATAAGCTAAATGACCTTATATTTCTCTTTAGTTTCAGAATTATGTGATTCTATAAGTGATAGAAAAAGTAAACATTGGGCATCATTGTGAAATACAATGAAACAAAGAGGGAGTCTATCTGGGGGATATGAGCTCTCTCAGAACAAAAATGTAAGCCTCCTGAAAGAATGAATGCTTGATATCTGCTCTGACCTTATCTTCTGTGAATCAATGATTGTACTGTAGGAGTTCTCTCCAAACATATATTACATGTTATTATTTTTAAGTGATACAATTATTCATATAAAATGGGTTCACTTCACAGTAGCTTTCATATATACTTTATAATATATGACTTAGATTCATTAAAGACTGTCTTTTATAAATTAATTTATTAATGCAATGTCCTTTGTGAATGGAAATTGCCTACATATTAGCAGTCTACGAACTTGGAGTCCTCTTTACCACAATATAATATCCTGTAAATATATTTAACAAAAACTTGGAAACAGTGCTTTGTAAAAATGACATTTATTTTCCTCCTTGTGGACTTCACAGATCATTATTTGTGAATAATGTATATTTTCTTTATAAACAAAAAGACAAATTAATGTAAGCTTCTATAATCTAAAAGCAGAATCATACTTACCCTACTAAAAATATTTTTTCTAAATATTATTATAAATTATTCTATTAAAACAGTCAAAATGAATTTTACTATGCTCATTTATTGAGTTTTATCATAAGGAAGTTCACATAAAAATATCTAAGTTTACCTTGAAATTGGAAGCTTTTTAAAAAATTGCCAGATAAACGCTTTTCATGACAGAGTGACTCTGCAACTCTTAGAGGACTGAAATTTGAAATTCTGATCTCAGCTTTTAATTCTCCTACTGGGTGATGCTGGACAAGCCACTTAACCTTGCTGACTCTTTATCTGTAAAATTGGATTGATGAGAACATGGATGTAAAAAGTTGTAAATAAATATAAGCAGCTATTAGAAAATGATTCCAACCTTAACTCCATAAGTCAACAGGATCTAGTTGTTATTGTTTAATATGAAACATTGACCCTGAAGCAAGCAATTAATAGAAGTATTATGAATCATGGACTCTATGTGAACCTCTGAAACTTATTAATCTGACACGAAGCTGATGAATTGAATAAAAAATTTATTGATTAAAATTAGATCATAAAGATCAGGTTGAATTCAATATTAATATAGAGCATACATTCCCAAACCATCAAGAACACTGCAATTCATAATATATATCAGTGCTTATGCTGCTTGCTAGAAATATGACTTGATGCTTATACTTTACTGGATCAAGGAATAATTAAGTTTATATAATGAATGGTACCATTATCAATATGTGACAATATTAGGGTAACTGAATTTTGATGTATTTGCCTCCACAAAATAAACAAGGAAAATTATATATTACTTAGGACCACCCTTCTCAATTAGAGTGCCAGTGAAGACATGATGAAAGTTCAAGGGTGAAAGAGAGGTGTAATGCAAGGTTCTTCTACAAAAAATGGCATGACAATGTCCCTTTGTACCCACTCACCTCAAGTGGGTTTTTTGTTGTTGTTGAGAAAAATTCTAAAGCTGAAATAGGCACTTTTTAGTAGGCTAATAATATGTACCATTTTAAATGGGCAGTATCATATTTTTCGTATTTCCAGACTGTTCCATTGCTTTAATAGAAACGTAAATTTGTCCCATTTTTAATAAGCCAGAGGTATCTTTAATGTAAGCCAAAACTAGCAGCTGAGTTACCCCAAGTACGGTCTTTTGAAGGGGCTAAAGTAGCTGTTCCTTTTATTCCTAATTAAACACACCCCTTGCCAGCACTTACTGCATCAGGCTATGACTGCTATTGCTGTTCCCACCTCCTATGAGGAAACAGGAGACTCAAGGGAAGAGGATTCCTGTCCATCCCCCACACCTGCTTTTTTAAAGAGACCAGAACAGTGAAGCGTGGTCCAGTTTCGGATATGTACTATTAGCATTATTTCTGTACTATGGGAGTTATCCCTGGCACTATTGGGAGTTACCTCTGACACTGGGGGATTATTGGGCATTTCTGCCACTGGGATGGTTAGAGTGGCAAGTGTTTTAGGCAGGACAATTAGAGCAGGGATCATGGTGCCTCACATTTGGTTGTCATCTATGGTGCAAAATTCCTTGCACTGGCCGGCTTTTTGTCTGCAGTCCAGCTGGACCACAAGTTATTATTATGCAATAACTGACTGGCATCACATAGTACTTACTTGTTTCTATAATGGTTGCTCTGTTTCTCCTTGAATTGGTCTGTCTCTTCCCCTCCTCTTAGTTATCAGCACATCACCCTGCCCCCTTTTTCACCATCTCAATGCCCTGTTTTTATATCAAGGAAATACAGTCAGCCTACTGTTCAATGAATTTCAAAACTAAAAAGATAATCTGAGAAGAGAAAAATGACTGTATTTTCTTAATAATTCAATTTATAACAAAGTTTTAACTTATAATTTATTGCTATTAGAACACGTCGTAATACATATGAAAACCCCAAGATTTAGTTGTAAGGTAACTATAGGCAGAATAGGAGTCAATCCGTTCCCATCTACACTATTTTTCAAAATGCTAAAATATGTTGCCATATTTCAGAAACAAATCATTTCCCATAACCGAACACGTCAGAGGGCAGAGGGACATGTTCACAGTGCTGGAAAATGGAACGTTTTCTTAGCTGGAAAATGGTAAGATGTTTAACTTTATATCTTCCATCCATAACCTACTGTACAAGCATACAACTGCTCAGTTTGAGAGGAATATATTTTAGTGACCATATTGTTGGTTTTGAGTAAAGTGAGAGACAAATTATGCACTAATCAGTAAAAATCCATCATGACTTGAACCTTCGCCATAACCATTCAAACAAAATTTCTTTATTGTCATCCTTGGAAATAAGCACTGAAGCTCAGGTCAGTGGTTAGAACTTCATCTATCTCATTAAAGACAGCCAGCAGCACACTGGAAGTATGTAATCCTTATCAGTATCTACATCCTATTTTTTTGTTTTGTCTTTGATTCTAGCCATCCAATGGGAAATAAAATATTAGACAAATTAATAATATCATTTGAGATTAGTTTCCCAATGAGGAAAGAAACTATCATTATTGAATCATCAAATTCCACTGAAATAAAGCATTATTCCATCTCGAATTCCATATAAGAAATTTATAAAGTCTAATTTTTGACACTGTTGCTATTATTTACTTGTATTTTGTATTGTTTTGAGATTATACTAATTTCAAACTTTATACATTCATATCTTCGTGCTTTACTTTATATTTCTTGAACTTCAATGTATTTTCTTCCATAGTCTTTATATTTAGGAAAAAAAATACTTGCATAATTAATAAAAATGGTAGCTAAAAAATATCATGAACATGTATATTTACTGACATGTAAATCTTAAAAAATTGTTCTCCCTTGAAATTACAATCACCATCAATATACTTATTTTAAAAAATCACCTTGAAAGTTGAAACGTCATAAATTCTTTATATACTAATGCTCTTGTTTAGTGACTAAATCACCATAAAGTTGATTCAGCAAAATTGAAGTATTTGGGTTGTTATTAATTTCACATCTGTGTATTTTCTTTCAAAAATAGCTTAAAATTCAATGTCTGTGGGCTGGAAAATAGTGATATAATTAGCCTAATGAATTAATTAAGCAAATTATAAACCCAATAAATGCTAATCTGCTTATTAGATAAAATAGAAAGAGACATGGGCTTCTGGGCTGCATGGATTCCAGTCTCAATCTTTCTCTTATTCTCTATGTCTTTACTAGTAGATTGGACATAAAGCTTAACCTTCAGTTTCTTTGGTTGAAAAACAGAGATTTAATATAAATCATCTAGCTCAAACTGGTCACATAATAAGCACTTAATTGACATAAGCTTAAGTTGTTGCTCATTTAATGATTTTTACTTAAGTTCATGAATGTAATGTGAAGCAGAAAAGGCAGTGTATACAAGCAGATTGGCATTTTCTATATTTCTTGGTGGGGGCGCAGTTAGATATTTGTTAACTAACAAGACATTTCTGAGAGAATCTGTTACCAAACTTCATTCACAAAAGCATCCTGGATGCTACTTTTTCCCCAACATTTTGGTAAGGGAAAAAGAAGTCACCTGCAGAAAAATGCAGTTGTCTCCATCCGTCTCCTCTCTCTCTCTGTCTCTCTCTCTGAATGAAGAAGAAATTATTGATTATCTTAATGTTTGAGTCACTTTTAGATACAGTCCTGCACTTCTTGAAAGTTAACTTCTTGAAAGTTAACAATTATTAATCTTAACATTTGAAAGCCAGCGTATGCCTCCACTTTTAACCTACACTTGGAAGTAAGGTTTCTTCCACTTGCAAAGAAAAAATAAAACTATTTTTTAATGGCTATGACATATGAAATAAACTTGGAGAAAACTTACATTTAAGTATGAGCACAGTTTTTCTCAGTTTCTAAGATGGAAAATCACAGCCTCTTCCAATTTCATGTCTTGCATTTATAAATTTGGAATATTTATATTGACCTCACAGCACTGTATTTTGTCAAAATTGGTCACACTTATTGTCATGATTACTACTAATAGGAATTTTAATCATGTTTTCCCTTAGTTATTTACATTAATAGAACCAGGGATTTGTGGGAGAAAAGATGATATATATAGGATTAACAAAGTAAAATCCACTGAACTAATTGAAGGCTATGACTCAGGACCTCTTGAGTTCTATATTTGGTTTAATTGTAGTATTTTGACATCAAAAGTATTTTCCACTTTTCTCACAGATAGTAATTGTGCATCTTGATCTTTTGATTTAAAAAAATCTCTCATAATTATTTAAAATAGTTTGTTCATATTTAGTATTTCTCTTGAATAAGTGAATTGTCAGTTCAAGGGTATTAAATTATCCTGCAACTATTTTCCATTAATGCAATATAAAATATTTCCTTCATATTTATAGGATATTTTAATCTCTATTTATAAATTTTGCTTTCCTTTTTGGTGTAAATGAATATCAAAGCTTGTCAGTGATTCAAAATGAAATTAGGTGTTTTAAAACACAATATCACCTTTCCATACAAACACGAAAACTAAACTCTGGATTAATTAATTTAGCTGTTTCTGTTGTCTCTTGATGTAAGTATTGAATATTTTTAGCCCTGTTTTCCTAATAATATCTATAGTGATAGCTACCTGCCAATTGATATGAGACTACTCTATTTAGGTTATCAAAAAAGAGCACATTTTTGACAGTATACATTTTCCAGTTCAGCTATACATTTAAAAAAAGAAAGAAAAGAATAAGAAAAGCTCAGCATTTCTTTGTAAATAGCTACTATTTTGTAATAACTGCTCAAAGTGCAAGATATATTCATCATTCATAGTACCAAAAATAAAATACAGGGTGACATATGCACTATATAATCTCACTGTCATCTTCTTATTTAGGGATTAGGACTTTATGATATGTAAATATATTTAGGACGGAGCTTACTGAAGGGAAAAAACAAGGAACCATGACACAAAGTTCTAGTAGCAATTTTATTTTTAGCAATTTCTAAAATATAGGACTTGTCATTTGACCTATCTGGATGCAAATTACCTAATCCTTAAACCAAGAAAATTTTTGTAAATAATTTTTAGCATTCTTTTAAGTAATATATTTCTAGAATCTCAATTTTAGGTGTCTTGATTACAGTATACAGGTTTACATGTTTCTAAGTATTCAATAGAACAAAATTATTTCGTACTTGACTTTTCAAAGTATAATGTAAGCTTTCAATTACTGTTAATAATGAATGAAAGTTATAAACATAAAGAATTGCAAGTCACTCAAATATGTGAAAAATTGTTCAACCACTCTTATTTTCACAGACATATTAATATTTATGATATTTTTTACATCAAATAGAAAACATGAACACTTTATGTTTCATGGATTCAGGTGAAGTCTCTATCTGGTACTTATTCATGACAACTAAAACAATACAGCATAGCTTAAGGAATGCTTTACTCAATATTCTATATATCCTAGAAATAAAATTCTAGGAAATTATTCAAAGAAAATTCAGGTTTGTCACAAAGATTATGAACAAGGTTATTGAATCATTGTGAAGTGGACATTTAGGTATTTTGAAATTTTCAGTTTTATGATGCTGTAAGCAATACTTCAATTATGTTTTTGAGGATATAATTACATGAATGTGTTTTCAAATATTTAAACAGTATTCTCCACAGTGCATATAACATTTTTTAATTTTAGCTCTTGAAATATTTTTCCCATTTCCATTTCTAAACTCACCTAGAAAATCACACCATTATTATTTAATGCACAGAGTAAGATTTTGTTTAAAGGACGATAAAAACAATATAATAAGATTGCCTTAAAGACAGATAGATAATGTCTTGCATTTTGCTATAAATAATACAGCACCAACAAACAATATAAAACTGTAAATAAACTCACATTTTAAATAAAACAATATACAACAATCCATTAATTTAAGATGATTTGTCAGTTTTTAAAATTTTTTAAATATACAAAATATACTATTTTAACGGTCTTCTCCATTTTTGAGCTATAGAAGTATAAAATATAAAATTAAAATGTTTGCTGTATTAAGGCTTGATACAATGTGTTAACATTTGACCACATTAGGTTTTCCCCCTTCTTCCCTTGCAGAGAAGTTTTACACACAGCAATAGAAAAAAAAAATAGTTTTTCTTATTTTTGCTCCGTAGAAGTAATTTTTACTCAAACATCAACTTGATGGAATTGATAGTTAACAAGATATTGATGACATTTTTATCTGCTTTTTTTTTTTTCTTTCAGTCAGTGCAATGGCCTGATCCTGGGAAATGTTTGAAAGTCTTTTATTTTTGGTCAGCATTAGCAGCTTGTATGAAATTGTTATATTTCTATTCATCAAGAAGACAATGATGTATCTCATTATACAGTTTGTGATGAGTTCATCTTTATCCATTCATAGCAGTTGAAGGACTGGTTTTTGAAGTTTGAATCAAGCTCAAATTATTGCTCCTGGGCAGATGATTGGCTCGTCTATGACATGTTTCATAGGCAAAACATGAACTCTAAACATGTTTTCACAAAGAATATTTTGCATGGATTAAATCTGACCGTTCCATGAATTTGCTATCTCTATATAATTAATGGGATTTGGCAGTTTATGACATAACATGGTCAATCAAATATTACAGGTATTTTCTTTTAAATTATTATAATAACATTAAATTTTCATTCAAAATGTAAATATAAAGTAAAATGAGTATTTAATTCCTTGGCCAGAGTACATACTGTATTATCTCTTTAATGCTTTTCTTCTTGTAAACAAAAAGGTTATTTTTTAGTTTTAAAAAACTGAAGGAGCATTGCTAAATAAAATTATTTAGGTTTAAGATTTACATCATTGCAAGTCAATAAACTAACATCTGTATATAATACATAAGGCTCACCACCAACAATTTAATTTTAACCTCCATATTATTAACTTATTACCCAGATTGACCCTCCTCGCCTTTTTCTCCCAGTAACTATCTGTTTTGTTGTATAGACTAAAAGTTGTTTTATTTTTTTATTGGGTTCAGTTATTTGTTTGCTTGCTTTATATATCACACATGAGTGAAATCACATATTTGGCTTTCTCCTTCTTACTTATTTCACAAAGCATAATTCACTGTAAGTTCACCCACCTTATTCCAAATAGCAGGATTCATCGATTTTTTAAATAAAGCTGTATAGCATTCCACTGTATATGTGTCTATGTGCATATATATAATATTCTTTATCTACTCACCTGTTAATGGGCACTTATGCTGCTTCCAGATCTTGGTTATTCTCAATAATGCTGCAATAAATGTAAAGGTACATACTGTGTCTTCAAATTATTGTCACTGTGTTTTTCACGTAAATATCCAGAAGTGAAATCATAGAATTATATGGAATTTATATTTTCAATTTTTAATTATTTTCCATGTTACTTTCCATAATAGTTGCACCAATTTATATACCTACCAGCACTGTATTAGTATTCCACGTCTCTGTATTCTCAACACTTCCAGTTTCTAGAATTTTGGATAATAGTTATTCTCAGAGGTAGAAGAAGATATCTCATTGTTATTTGTTTGTAACCTGTTTTCCTGAAACCAAGTTAATCTGAAACTCTTTCTAACAGTTCAAATTTTTACTCTCCTCAACCCAACTCCAACTCACATGATTTAGATGTCTTACTGCTTCTAAGTGAGGTTTCATTAAATTTAATAGAAATTCAATATTTTAGTGTTTTTGCAAAACTGTTTAAATCATAATGAATTCCTTTAACTTTTGTTTCTCTGGAAAACTATTTAACTTTCCTTCAGTTTTAGGAAATAATAATACAGTAGTGTGGAATATTCTTAAATGGAGGTCCTTTCCTTTCAGAACTTTATATAATGCTATTCTCTTTTGACCTGCAAAGTTTATGCTGTGAAATCTGCAGACAATATTTTAGGAGTTTCCTTATCTATCATCTGTTTTCTTTTATACGCTTTTAGGGAAGTTCTCAGTTATTAATTCTTCTATTTGTTTTTGTCTTTTGCTCTTTCCTCTTTCTGTAACCCTGATGATACAAGTATTGATCACTTTGTTTTCTTGAAGCTACCCCATAGTTATCTATACTATATTTATTTATTTTTATTCATTTTCTCTTTGCTGGTCTGCTTGAGTGCTTTCCACTGCCCTGTCTTCTAGCTTACTGATTTGATGGAAAGTGTCTTCCAATCTCTTGGGCTATTCTATAGGGTTCTTTAGTTCTATTGCATTCTACCTTTATGAATACAGTTTAGAACTTTCTCATATTTCTTTTTGTTGTAGATCTTATGTTATTCATTTGTTGTTTATATAATTTCAGTGAGAATCATTGACTTGTTTTGAAATCTTCAAGTAGTTTATTTTATTTTGCTGGATTTTTTGGAGGCTTTTGTTTTCATTTATCGTTTGGGATAAATTTTTCTCTTCTTTTTTGGTTGCTTGTGCTTATTTCTATGGATTGGTCAAAAACATTTTCTATCTCTGTCTTTATGTAGGAATCTTATGTAAGGATTTTAAGTTGAAGAGTAAAGCCTGGGACAGGAGCTTACACAGTAATGGGCAGGGAACTTTTGGATTGCAGGCAAGCAGGTAGATTTGTTAGGAGTGGTCTCAGGAAGAGGAGGAACAACAATGTCTCAGACTATGTTTCTTTTGATCCTCCCTAAAGGAGCTGCTGCAACAGACTGGAGGCTGCACAAGCTGAATTTTGCAATAGAACACTCACCTGCTTCTACTAGGGCTGCAGCCTCTGGCTACCTGCTGGTACATAGGTGACTGGTTCTCAGGTAGCCAAAAGAAATGTAAGCAAGAGAAGAAAATCTCCCATGGCCTGCTGATTTTGGAGAGGTGGAGATTCTGACCACTCACCTTACTCCATTATAGAATTCCACAGTGACAGCAATCCATGATAAACAACCAGAATTGCCTCTGCTCACTGGATGGTCATCCCCACAATTCTATTTCAGCCATTAAAGATATTGGTCTAACAAATGAAAATACTTCAGTTAGATATGTGCACTTTTCATCTGTCACCCCCTCCTCACCATCCTGAATTCTTTGTTTCTGAGAGTCCCACCGATGTCCAAAAAAAAGTGCATATCAGGATGTACATGTTTTCCTCTATGGGGCTAGGGCACCTGAGGTGAAGTAAACCCTATGTATCCTGGAAAGACATTCCGTATTACATGTGTCCCTCCCAATGCACCTTGCCAAAGATCCTGGAAAGACCACGTCTCTACTTTTCCTACCCTCGCCAACATTTTCTATCACTATTTTTCTTGTTGAGATGTTGGTCTTCCCATCTTCCAAATAGAACAAACATATCCGCTAGCACACCCAACAGCAAACTGCATAGAAATGACACAGAAAGATAGAGAAGGAAGATACTCCTCTCATCAAACAAACGAAAAATGGAACAACAAATGGGTCAGTCAAATTGAGAAGGGACAATTCTATTGCTAAATGTTGTGTTAACCAAAAAAATTTAAAAATTAGTTAATTAATGTTTTTATTGATACTCTTCCTGCAAATAGTGTAAGTTCAAGGGGCAATAGTAAACTGAATATTTCACTGAATATTTGTTCTTCAATTACAAAAAAATTAGTTTCCTTGATTTGTAAAGTCCTATAAATAAATAGCATTTTGATTCCCTGAACTGTTCAATATGGCAGCCTCTACTATATGTGGTTATTTTAAATAAAAATTTTACTTAAAATTAAAATGATATTAGCAACATTTCATTAACTTACTAAACATATGTGACTAGTAGATACTATACTAAACTATCCTTAAACAGAATATTTTCATGACTGAAAATTTTGCTGAATACAATTGATTCAAAAAATAAATGCCATGATTCATAGTCTGCAAATGCTTCATATAATAGGTACTATATTTCTTGGCTTAATCACTAAATTATTTATTTCTGCTCAGCTTTATTTCATATGTACTTCAACATAACATATAAAAATTGATTAAGCACCTGAAGTTATGAAAAAAAATTGGAAGAAATATAAAGTTATTAAACAAAAATCCTTGTATTCTGGACATTTTTTACTGGTAAAGTCAGCATTTATGATTTATAGCAGCCAATTCAAGGAGGAGGCAGAAAACATACAATTTTTTAAAAATGATCTTGTTGGATGGTGATATCTGGAAGCATGGCCCCAAATTCTGATTTAGCACTGTCCATTTCCATGGAATTTTATTTCAGCACATTTGCAGAGGTTATAGATATAAGAGGTATAGTGGCTAAGTTATTAATGTTCTAAATATAAAAAGGTATATGAGATAAAAACATAAAAATATGATTATTTGCTAATACATAATATGCACAAAGTGTGCATCTTGTTGCTAATACTTTCTTTTTTGTAGCAATTCTTGATGGATTTTATTTGAGTGTAAATGCATTATGAATTATAGATAATATGGGCTGCTACAAGGCTAATGTCATTTTTGGCTGTAGTAATAGGAACTCAATATAAAGTTCAAGAAGACAGTGAAAGATTATCACTGCTCTGTGTATTTATATTTTGTATGTTTCAGCAATACATTTTAGAACAGATCTAATTAGCTATTCATGTCTGAAAACATACCGTAGTATTCATGAAAGTTCTGTAAACTCTCTCATCTGGATAGCACTTAAGAATGAGACCATAATCAGTGTTGCTGGAGAAAATGTGATCTGGTATGTTATTTGGGAAGGGTGATAAAAAAAGGTAAATAATTCAAGATTAGCCAAATAAGTTGTCTTCAAGGTGGAAAGACATGTCATAGGGAAGAACAGTTGAAAACCAAGCTAAAAACAGTGTAAATGTCAAGGGAAGGCAAGGTTCCATTCTACAGAGATTGGTTTTCTGAGTCATCAATAGTTTTCTGAGGCAGACTCTGACAAGAACTGTGGAACAAAATGAATACTTAAGACTAGGTAGAGGCCTACATTTTAAACCTGACATGCCAAGATAGATCTAGACTAATAATTGCCACCAAATATAAATAAATGAACTACTAAAATAACTTCTATTCAAGTTTTGATAATTATTTATAACTAAGGTTATTTTAACTAAATGACAACTGAACCATAATTTTACTGTCCCAGAACTTTATAGAAATTGTTATATACTTATGACATTTTTAGTCACTAAAGAGATATGTAACCTCAAAATCATATTTATGCTTCAAACAGAAGTTTAGGTCAGCATGACATTCAAAAGAATTAGTAGACAAAGTAAAGCATAGGGACGAGGCAGATTGGGATCAATATAAGATGTGAATAAGCAGAAAATCCATGTAGCATATTTTATTTATTTTTATTTTTATTTTGTTTTTTTTCACACTGGTTGTCTTCCTGAGGACCCAGAGGTATGTGGTCTGTGCTATTTGGAGGTGATTAACAGAACTGCTGCTCTACCAGGGAGCTCTGCATATTTTAATTCTTGAAGGGATCTCACACCTGGCATTTATGAAAATGAGTGTCAGAGTTAATATATGGTTAAGAACTTGAAGGTTGGAACATGTTTGAATCATGGTTCCAACAATTACAGCCTATATGCACTTAAATTGCATAACTTCTCTATACCTTTCATTATCATGTAAACACAAGCATGCTGTGAGAAGTAATAGATTACTGCATTTGAATCAGTGATAGCAGTGCCTAACACAAAATAAAAGCTCTAAAATATCAGGTATCATCATTATAAATATTTACATATAAATTTTTTTTTTTAAGAAAAGGTGTAGGCAGGAATGAAGGCAAGCAGAGGTAGGCAGGTAAGAAGTGAGAGGAGGAAGAAGCATTTGTATTTACATTTGTTTAATTGTTCATCTTGATTGTTCCCTCTGTCAGTACCTAAATTGGGTTCTGGGTTCTTGAATTGAACTGGCCACAAGATGACAGACCTCACAGCTAACCAGGAAGTGCCTTTGCATATAATTTTACATATAATTTTAGATCAGTCTCACGCAAGACAAGGTATTAAGTATCATACACACTGAGAAGTGAGATTGAGCGGGATCTGAATTCTGGCTCTGCCATTTACTATTGGGGTGATTTTAGTCAACTTAAATAGTTGTCTCCTCAATTATAGAGGAAAATCATCCTACATATACCTTAATTTCCTCTGAGGCTTAAGTATAAAACACATACATATAAAGAATTTATAAAACATAATTTGAAATAAAGTAGAATTTTGACAAAAGCTTTTATTATCATTACTGTTATCAAGTTATGAAATCCCATCAGCTCACTGCTTCTTATTTTCAGAATGATAGAACTATATTCTTTGTAAAATTAAAATCAAGCTTAATGTAAAATAAGCATCATTTGAAGTCACATACTTTGCTCGCTTTACAAGTATATAAAAATTTTGACAGCAATATTCACATACTTCACCCTTCTTTTAAAGTGGAAAGGCAAGTGTGAAAAATGGCAACTGTGTGTGTATATATATATATATAGGTAGAGAGAGAGAGAGAGAGAGAGAGATTCTTAGGGACAATCAATGATAATTGCATTTCAAAATGTCCAAGCAGAAGTTTTAAGGAAATAATTATAAGAGGTTTATTATTATCATTTAGAAATAAATCCTCAAACTTAGCTAAATCCTTTGGTTTTTAAAAAATTTTCACTGCAATATCCAAAGATAAAAATAAGTGAATAATGCAAGATCAAAGGAGTATCTTTAATTGCATTGCTTTGACTTTAATAACTTGAAGCTCGAATTTAATAACCTCAAGCACTGGAGGAGTCTATCAAAATGTCAATGAAATGCCTATTAAAACAGAAATAAACAAAGCACAGATAACATATCATGTGCAGCCCAATCTTGATAAGTAGTAATAAAATTTAACTGGGTGCATTTATATTGACTTTTATCTAAAAACCCCAGTGACTTTTAGAAAGGTTAATTTAGTCTCAGGTCATTATGTTGAGAATGTTTTGAAAGAATCAGTGTATCTTTTTTTCTATGACAGTAACAATAAAAAAAAAAAGAATCTGCTCATACATCAAAAATATTGACTGGGGAAAAAAGGCAGGACAAATGTGTCAAAGGGAAAAGTAAAATTTTGCCTGAAGATTTGTAGAACAGATCCACATATATACACCAATCTGTTTACAAGTTTAATATGTAATTTTTGCCCTGAATATTCACCAATCTGTATAAAAGGTTGATATGTGATTTTTCTTATAATAGTTATTGAAATAATTGAATTAAAAGGGTTTGGCTTACATGAGTTATGAATCTGATGACGTATAGTCACCTTGAATTCCTTTGACCTAATAGTTGTGCTATTTTCACATTAAAAGTGTAGAGAAAACTGAGCAGTATTCCATGTATCTATTCAGCAATCAAAAAGAGATAAAATCCTGCTATTCAACACCATGGAAGGACCTTGAGGGAATTATGCTTAGTGAGATAAGCTAGAAGGAAAAACAGACATCACGCATAGAATGACTTCACTTAAATGTGGTATATAAAGAAATCAAGAGAACAAATGAACTAAATAAAAAAAACTAGATTTTTAGTTTATAAAATAAAATGAATGGTTACAAGAAGAGGAGGAAGGGGACAGGCAAATTGACTAAAATAAATCAATTATATGATGTATTATATTGACTGGTGGTGATGGTGAACTTTTTATATATATTGTTTATAGGTATTGATTTACAATGGTAAGCACCTTAAACATACATAATGTTATGATGTTCCTTCAATAAATTAACTTTTTAAAAATGCAAAATTCCAAAAGTATTGTGACACAGATTCATTCTACTATTTTTCTTATTATTATTTTGATCCTTTACTTCTAAATGCATTCTTTCGGCATTCATTAACTCATTACAAAATTACTTCCCAACTCATCCTTTCTTGTATAAGGTTGACAGGCTGACCTGCACATGCATGGATAGATGGTGATACAAAAGAAATGTCATGTAAATATTGGAACCATGACCTGATTTTCAGAAAACATAGATTTTTATCATATATTTTTATTGTATGGGTGATGTTGGCCATGCCCTGAACTTGCATTATCTTTCTGAAATAAAAAAAAAAAACTTGGATTAGCTTTTATTTGATTCTACCCAGGTGCAGGTATTTCAATAGTCAGGTATTAATGCAAATGAGTATTAAAATACCTACCATACAGACATAACAATCATTCAAGAAAAATTTGTGTATTTTAATCAGTGTAAAATATTGGTTTGATAAAATTTTAACCAAAGATAGTTTCTTTCTACGGAGAAATAATAACTTTATATATTTTTATATAATATCTATCCAATAATTATGTATATATTCATCTACTTATGTTAGATAAACTAGTTTATGCTTTGTCACTATAGCATTTGAGCTCAACAGCATCAGCATAAAAGGATTACCTCTTTATTCTATATAACTAATATGTGCTGACAGTGAGGTCACTTCTCATTGCTATAATTCACTGAGTCATGGTATTTGGAAGTGTCATTCTGATACATCATATTACTGTAGTATGAGAAGGCCAGAAAACTGACCATCAAAAATAAAATATTTCGTTCTGGAAGTGGCATACATTTTGTCTACTAACACTTTACTGGTGGGAAATAATCAAGATTACAACTTCAGGGGATAGGAAAGTGTATACTTAACACTTAATATTGGTTATAATTAACAAGGTGATTATTTAAAATATAGTCAGTTGTGTAGCAATTTAATTCATCTTTCTTTGCACAGTACATTGCATTAGATATACTTTCTTTTTAAAATATGTGGCACTTAGTATTTCCTAAACCTAATCTAACCAACACTCGAGAGATTGAAACATAAACATAAAAATGCATTAAAAGAATGCTGAACAAAGGAGAATTTTGAAAATGAAGCTGATGTTTCATTTTGGAAACATCAGAAATTGCCATTGGTGGGAGGACCCTGGAGTCCTATTAACTTGCAATCCATGCCTTAGAATTTCATGCCTGTTGAACCAGAAATCAACAATAAAAACAGATTTAATTGCTCACACTAGAGATGTTTTCTAATTCTTTAAGATCAATCATTCATGAGCTGAGATTTATTTAAATACATGCTTGGCATGAAAGAGTTCATGGTACTTCCTAAATCTAAGATGTTATATTCCAAAAACAAGGACCTTATTTGGACACTATTTTCTTTTCAAGATTAATATACAATTATAGAAAGTTCATAGTGCAACTTTATAATTATATTTAAAAGTCATCAGATTAAATCAGAAGAAGGCTATTAAAGTTATGTTGTATTTCTCACTTAAATATTATTCTAAAGTAGGTTAAAATGGATAGGCATTATTTTTATACAGAATGGCAGAATCAAAACAAACCCATTGCCTTGATAATGCACTAAATGCTGGCACATTTCAATGTTATTTATTTTATTATAATAGTAACCAAAATTAAACATTTTATCCTGATAGAAGAACTGTCGCATAACACTTCATGGAATCTACAATATTTCACAACACAGATTGGGAAATTCCAGAAATATTTTTAATGTTTTTAAAGTTCCTTATTTTAAGAAAATCACTGTTTTAATTTGGTGAACAATTCCTTTTTCATAGACAGATTTTTTATAAAATTTTACTTATAGGTGTTATTATTCTAAACGAATATTTCTCAAATGTGTAACTGCATGTTATGTCGACTGCTTACCACAAAATTCCATTTAACCCAATTATGTCTGAGCTAAATTACTGATACAACTCCTCTGAATCCTGGATCTAATGTAAAACTTACCAAAAGATGCTTGAGAGAGAAAAAAAGAGAAATGAAGTCTCAACTATTTGTTTAAGATATATTTTCTTTAGCTTCTTCCTACATAATTTATTCTACCTTCCCTCCAGTCTCCATGTATTCCCAGCCCCTGTAACAGACACCTGTGACTTAACCCTGTTTTGCCTTAGCCCCTGAGATCAAATCATGGTGTTTCCAAGTTAGTACACTAGACAGTTACATGAAATGCAATCAAATAACTTCCCAAACTTTTTTTACCTTAAATTTCATAGAGATAAAAATACACTGAAAGTAATTTAAATTAGCATATTTATGCCCCATAAATATAACATATCTTAACAAGAAGTTTTAGAGACAGTTCTAAACAGATAAATAGAAAATCCAGATTCTGCTAGAGACACGCTTGTGTTAAAAGCCTTAGCACTTAGAGAATTTAGGGGAGTCTTTACTTTCCTTCTGTTCCACTAGTTTACTAGAGTTTTTAATATCATTAGTGTTTCATCTAATTATTAAAATACAGATTCCCTGAAAGTTCTATGCATTTCATTTACTTTAGGAATTGATACATAATGTATACAAAGCAAGTTAGTAATCTAAAATTAAGGCATTATTTGAACAAATAAACCAATGTATTGTCATCAGAGGTATATTGTTATACATTTGAACATCATTTTGTATTTTGATTGACATAATAATTAAATCAATTTGTAATGACTACACCAATTTACACTCCTGCCAAGAATGTATGAGTTCTCTTTTTCTGTTATCCTCACAAGTGTGAAATGATATCTTACTGTTTTGTTTTGTATTTTCCATAATAGCAAAAAATATGAAAAGGAGTATGGAGATTCCTCAAAATATTGAGAGTGGAAATTCCATATGATCCTTTGTTTCACTTCTGAGTACTTACCTGAGAAACACAAAATCACTAATTCAAAGAGATAAAGGGATCCCCATAATCAATGTAGCATTTTTACAAAAACTAAGTGTTGGAAATATTTTATGGGAAACAACTCACCTGTGGGAAAGACCACAAATAAACGGATATGATGTGGTATCTTCTTTATCTACTGAGATATCAACTAACCAGTTATTAGAAACACAGAATCAGCGTTTTCAGTAAAATGGATGAACCTAGAGGTTATTATAATTAGATAAATCAGAAAGAGAAAGATAAACACCTTATGATTTCACTTATATGTGTACAGAGAAAAAAGTATGAACCAAAGCAAACAAAAATAGATTTTTATTTGATAAAATCATATTCACTTTTACCAGGAGGGATGGGTCAGTAAAGCAGGCAAGATGGGTACAAGAGGTCAATTATATGGTGAACGAAAGAATTGGACTTTTGATGTTAAACTTAAAGTACTGACTTATGATGAGGCACACCTTAAATGTATAATGCAATATCTCCTCAATAATTTTCTGAATAAATGAATAATTATTTTAGAAATTAAATAAAATTGTAAAGTGCTATTTGTTTTAATATTTCTCTTTGTAAACTTAAAAACCTTGCTAAATAAAATCGTTTATAAATGATAGAAAAATAATAGAAAATTTGATTTTATAAGTTATATACAAAAGACCTAATAATGTCTGCATTTCCATAACATATTTAAAATTTCAAAATGAAGTGGCCCATACCAGTCAATGTGATGTATTACATTAATAAAATGAAGAATAAAGAATAAATCAACTCGATAGATGCAGAAAAATGATTGACAAAATTCAACATCCTCGTGATTAAAAACTCTCAATTTAAAAAATGCTATAAGACACGAAATTAAAGAAATTGAAAACACAAATAAGTAGAAATATATTCCTATTCCATCCATATGAATTAGAATAAGTAGTTTTGTTTCAATACTCATTACCCAAAAAAATCTACAAATCAACACAATCTCTATTAAAAATTCTTGGTATTTTTCACAGAAAAAGAATAAAGAATCCTAAAAGTTGTAGGGACTAACTAAAGATCTCAAATAGCTAAAACACTATGGAGAAATAAAAACAAATTTGGAGGTATAATTTCAAGCTATAATACAAAGTTTTAGTAATTGCAACAATATAGTATTGTAGTATAAACAGACACAAAGTTAAGTAGAATAGAAAAGAGATCCTAGAATTAAATATATATACATGGTTAATTAATTTATGATGAAGGGATCAAGAATATACAGTGGGGAATGGGCAGTCATTTAAATAAATCTGTTGGAAAAATTAAAGTTGCGTGCCAAAGAATGAAATTGGACCACTATCTTACACTGTGAATAAGCAAAATAATTACACTTTATTATAGGTCCTGATACAATAAAACTAGAAGATAACATAGATGGTGAATCCCTTGAGATTAGTCTTGGTGGTAACTTGTTTTTTATTTGACACCTAAAACAAAATAGCAACAATGGCAAAATTAGCAAATAAAACTACTTCAAACTAACCAGCTTATGTGCAGCAAAGACAATCTGTCAACAAAAAGAAAAGACCACCAATCAAATGGGAGAAAATATTTCCAAACCATTTATTTATTAAGAGGTCAATATACAAAATATATAATTGGATATAATATATATACCCCAATAGCAAACAATCAGCAACAACAAACAATCCAACAATTTAATTTAAAAACTGGCAAAAGATCTGAATCAACTTTATTCCAAACAAGCCATACACACAGAGGCCAATGGATATGTATCAAGATGTCTAACATTACCAATCATCAGGAAAATGCAAATTAAAACCACAATGAGATAGATATAATCTCTTACTCGTTAGACTGGTCATTATCATAAAGACAATAAAAATATTAGATTATTGCCTTAGTTTTTACAATAGCTTGGGAACTTCCGTAGATATTAAATCACAAAAGAAATCATTTTGCCTATTCTTTAGTGTTTTTGCATTTGGTAAACCTTGCCATTTTCCCAAAGGATATTTGCCAGGTGGTTTTCTGATCTATCAAGACTGAATGCTGTTCTCAGGCTAATTATTAATGTAAACAATAAATGGCATGTATATAAAATCAAAGAAGCAGGAGAGCTTGTATATCCCAAGCCAGGTCTACTATCTAAAAGAGTAGAGGGAAGGAAGTGAGAAGAATCTCAAACTGTTGTACAGTACTAAGAAAACAGGGGCGAGAGTAGCAACTCTGAAGACAGCATTTTTAAGATACTCAAAACCTATACTATGAGTTTGTCATAAATCTCTACTAAGCTATATTATTCTATCAAATATTAACATATACTTACGATTTTTTTAAAAAAAGGTAAAGATACATTTGTCATATTATTTAATGGTTTTATTTAATGAGGAAAATAAATGATATAAATTGTAAGTAATATAATTCCAAATAACACACAAAGTTCTTAGTAAGCTAGAAAATTATGTATAATCAAGTTGAAATTCAAGAAAAAGATACTGAAGAAGGTAAAGCAGGAACTTGGTAAAGGATAGACAATGGTTTGTCAGAATTTTAAAGTAAATGTGCTAAATTGTCAAAATTATAGCATAATCACAACCATAGTACAAATTTAAATGCTATTTAAGGAAGTTTATTCTATGAAGACTTATTTCAATAGGTAACCACCAAGGTCATGCCTTAATTAGAATTCACAAATTAACAAATACAAAGCAACAAATTCAACCTGTTTTCTCCAAGTCAAACTCATAGGATGATATTTAGGATTCTTACTCCATGAATCATAACATGAAAATTGTTTTTTTATTTCTTGAGATTTAAGAAATGGAAAGAGGATTAGCATTTTTTGTAGGTACTTCAGTCTTGTGTAGAAGTATGCAAGTTCCTTTTCCAACCTATTTTTCTAAAATAAGTGTATTTCAGCACCAGGAGTCTTTTGAAAACCATCAAAATCTTTCAGAAACTGAATTGTCAATAATTGGAAGATGAAAAAATAGGAGTCTAGCAAGAAAATATTACCCTAGCAATATAGTCCAAGATACAGCTTTATTTCATTCAGGTTTTTTTTTTTTTGTTTTTTTTTCTGAAAACACAGCAAACATACCAGACATACCAAGAAGACTTGGTCCCTTAAATATATTTTTTCCGTAAGAAATGGCACTCCAATGAGGACTCAGTCCATAATTTGGTCAATTGCCATAGGTTTAGTTTCAAGAATGCACACTCTAAAACAGAGATGAATAGGAAATATATTAGGGCTGCTCTTTTTATCAACATATATGAAAAGATAAGGGATTAAGAAAGGGCACAGAAGGAACCTGGGTTTCAGTACATTCTCAACAAAGTCCTTAGTCATGACCTCAGAAAACTATGATTCCTTACGAAGTTTGAAAGTTATGATGAGTTGAGCAAATTGTTCTGTTTTTATTTCTATTTTATTCATTTGGATGTAGGCAGATACCCTCCTGCAAAGCCTCTAACTTCAGCTAAAGACGACCCCTCATAAGACTGGTTGCTGAAGGTTATATGCCAGCAACACTCCAGGCAGCTGTAAAAATAAGTACTTCTGTCCTGATAGAGAGTCAGGATGGTATGCCACAGTGCCCATTATATCTCCAAAGAAAATGCTTAACTGAATAGTAAAAATGCATAAACACACACTTAAGCATGATCAACTGATTTTTGAGAAAGGAGAAAATGCAATGGAGAAAAGATCAACAGAAGGTGCTGGAACAATTGGATAGTCACATATATAAATATGAATTGAGACAGACCCCGAGTTGCTCTGTGGTTAATTCCACTACATCTGGCTGGCACATCCATGTCAGTTCCAATGATCTGCACTGTGCTGGGGAGCAAATAAAATGAAGAACTAAGTGAAATGAATGGATGTTTCTTCCTCCTTTCTCTTCCTGCCTGCCTCCCTTCATTCCTTCCAGTACCTTTTCCTGAAACTGTCTGAAGTGACCAAAAGATAAACCAGAGACTGGTAAAAAATATTTGCATAAGACATATATGATAAAGTACTGCTATCCAAAATAAAAAAAATCTTAAAACTAGCAGTAACAAAATGAACGACCTAATTAAAAATGAGGAAAAGGTTTGAACACACACCTCTCAAAGTTGAAAGACAAATTATCAAATGAAAAAATGCTCAATATTATATGTTATCAGGAAAATATAAATTAAAACAATGAAATATCACTAGATGCCTGTTATAATGACAAAAAAAATCAAAACACTGATGACACCAAAATGCCAGCAAGAATGTGTAGCAACAGCAATTCAGCATTTCAGGCAGAAATACGAAATATTATGAATGCTTTAGAAAACAGTTATAATTTATTATAAAACTAAATTAAATTTTACCATGTGATTCAGCATTGGCTCCTTTGTGTGTCTTCAAATAAGGTTAAAAAAATTATGTACACATGATCCTCTGCATGGAGTGTATAGCAGCTTTATTCATACTTGCCAAAACTTAGAAGCAACCAAGTTATTCAGCAAATGAATGAATTAACTATGGTACACAGACTATGGACAATTATCCAGTATTTAAAAGAAATGAGCTGTCAAAACAAGAAAAACATGAATGAAATGGAAATGTATATAATTCATTGAAAGAAGTCAATCTGATAGGACTATCTATATATGATATGACTCTACAGGACACTGTGGAAAAGATAAAACTATGGACAGACTAAAAGAGTCAGTGATTGCAGGTGTTAGTGGAAGGAGAGGAATGAATAGGCAGATCACCAAAGATTTTTAAGACAATGAAATTATTCACAAAAGGTGGTGGTGGTATATACATGGGTTAGTCACTGCAGTACAGGATGTTCATAGCAGGGGAAAATGTACTTTCGTTGGACAAAAATTTCTAGAAATTCACTGCAACTTTTGCTCAGTTTTTCTATGAATAAAAAAACTGCTCTAAAAAAAAAAAGTCTTTCAAAACAAGAAATACATGAAAACAGATGAAGAATCTTTGTGATGGAGGTCAGAGGAGGGTGGTATGAAGCCTGGCTGATTGTCTAATCTGATCCACACCAGAGAATATTTATTTTGGTGAAATAATCTTTCCCAGGATCTGTGTCTCAGAATTATAGTCTGAAATTCAGTCTTATCTCTGTCCAAAATTAATGGAATGCTACAAATCATATTTGACTCTTAGATACAGATATCTATAAATATGTATTTCATGAAGATCAAAATGTTGTATTGATTCCAAAAGGCATTTCCTACTTTTAGAGAAAACTGTCCAGGAATTAAAATTATCCAAATAATTCTTGGTAAACATGAAATTCAAGCAAAATGTTAGATGATTTCTTAGGCTCTGACAAACATGAAATACTGAGCAAAAACATTTGTGTTTGCTAGACAGGACATTTACTTAATATTTGGGTAGGAGTTGTTAAGGCTTTCTTTGGTGATGTCATGTGTTCTATTCTTCGAAGACTGACCACTTCTGAAGAAAGCATGTTTTGGTTTATGCGTTAATATATCTGGTCAATTTATTGGAAAATGTTTTATAAGACTTGCCCATTCTTGTTTATTATGGCCAATTTTTTGTTGCTATTTTACATTTTACTTTTTTGAGTAGTAAAAATAGTTAACTTGAGAGAATTTTGATACTCCCTAAAGTATCACATGTTTATTAACTTACCAGAGTTTTATGCTAATGATATTTCTAGAAACATGTGTATGCATACATGCACATATTCATACATATCTCATGGCTATTATTAAGTCATTATAATTATTGATGAGTTTGTTATATAGTAGAATCATAAATATACATGAAGCAAAGTATTTTTATTTGGTCATTTGCTTTGACCTATGAGATATGTTCACTAATTCAGTGTACTTTTATCAAACACAAATACAGTGCAAAAATTGCTAGGCCCTAGGCAAATAATAGCAAAACAAATTTGATGTGATTCCTCATGAAATAAAAAAAACACAAAACAAAAAATTGCTCATTAGTAGTTTATCTTTCATTCTGTCACAGAAGAAAATCAAATACATATGACAGTTTCTTCTTTATAAAATAAGCTAGTGCAACTCAGGCCTTATTAACTAGTTTTAATTGCTTTTTTAACTATTTATCTAATTTTCCCTGTAGCAGCAAAGGCAAGATCTCTCCCTTCAACATCCATCACTTATTTAAAACATGTATGTATTAGTTTAATTGTTACTTTAATTTGTATTATAATTTTAACTGAGTTCTTATGGGTGGAGACAATTAGTATTCCTATTAAGAAATCTAGTCTGTTACTTTTTTAGTTTATCTGTCAAAACAGTAAGAACCTGCCCGGCTCAGGCTGTTTGACTGCTGAAGTATGGACCAGGTAAATTCCAAGGACCTGTGTTATGAACATGGGCTGGGGAAGGGGGTTGGAGGGAATGAAAAGTGCAACAAATAAATAAATAAAACACATCTTCAAAATAAAAAAGAATTATAGTAGTACTCATAATTTCTTTGATAGATTTTTGCCTATCATCTTGTCTATCATCTTAATTATCTGACATCAACACAAATTAACATTTGGTACTTTGAAAAATATAAGATCCTATGATAAAAGTTAAAAATTCAAAATATGCCATTAAGGTTCTTGATCCAAGTTCATTGCATGAGTTATGTGTCCTTGAATTGTGATTATTGCTCCATGTGCTTAGGTCAGCAGTCACTATTTAAAAATATTCTAGTTTGGAAGTCAATAAGCAGTTACATGCAACAACAAATAATTTATCATAAAAATTTTAGAAAACTTTGTATTCATTAAAATGGACAAATTTCTCTTAAACTTTATTATGTTAAAATATAATTAAAATATTTAGATAAGACTTTAACTCACAGCTTTTCCCCATTTATGATGATGATGATGATGCTGATTCCTTTTCCTAAAACATCTTAAGAAAAGCCAAAGGATTCATTTCAGAAGCAAAATTCTTCACATAAAATAAAAACATACTACCATGCAATATACTTAATTTGTTCTAATTTATATTTATAACACTTTCAAATTAAAAATCTGACTGCATAATTGTATTTAGAAAATGGAAAATGTAGGTATAAAGTTTGTTGGTAATTGTTCTTGTTTGGAAACAATGTAAAATTGGACATAGAACTAAGGAGAGAACACATGTCATTTTATTTATAATTAAAGATCATGAAAAATATCTGGGTCATTTAATTTTTGATAAAAAGAAACATGCAAACAAAATAGTTGTAGATAAATCAGAAAAAAGACAGACATATATAAATAAGAATATTAGGAAAGAAATGATTAAATCAAAGCATATGAGAAAAGCAATGGAAAAGGGACTATTGTAATTATCTCACATACAGATAACAGATAAATGATATAAACATAGATATATATGCATGTCTCTATATATTTGTCTATATTTATCTGTATACATATTTAAATAAAGAAATGATTGGAGTATAAAAGAACGGAGACCTGAATTTTGGCAAATGTTGAGGTAAGTTTTATAGGTAAGGTTTGTGATCTAATGCAAATAATTTAATTGAACAGTCAAATATTTGTGACTACCTCTCAAGTTTTGCAAGGACAGTTGTTGCAGGATATACAAGGGGTCTGGCAAAACTTGAATATCTTTTCTATATTAAAATATCTGTAAAATAAAAACCTTGAATTATAATAAATTTGAGTAAGATATAGTAGGCAATCATTTCCTGCTACCCTTGTTACAGAATTATTGAAATATTTATCAAGTTGGCAGTTATAGTTATTTGCATATATGAGAACTCTTAATTGCATTTGCATATATGTCATTATAATTATTCAACTTGCATATAAATTGAATGATTGGATTATATTATTTGAATACTTCATTGGAATTTTAGAATTATGGCAGCATTTCCCAGAAAAGAACATTATAACACACAAATATAGGTCTAAATGGTTTTCAAAAAGTCTGTTATTGTAAATGTAATCATGTACTCCAAACTGTGTACATGAGGAACATTGAGTTTAAAAGAAAAATAATAAAATAATCACTTCTGATCCAGTATACAAATTGGCAAATAAAATATTACAGTCCATGCCTTCAAATTAACTCTATCCAAATGCATTTATATTCATCCTTGAATTTCAACCACTAAATTGAATTTCTTATCTATATTGTGTGAGATATTGATACATAGAGAATGCACACATAAAGTGAACTAAAAGTACAAATTTCAATGATTTCTCATAAAGTAAAGTCTATGTAACCTCCAACCAGGAAAATAAATGAAATATTGTGAGCAAGGTCAAAGTCTCTCTCATGTTCCTCAATCATGTGACTTCCGTACCAATGTTAACTGTATATTTACTTTTACGGTAATTATATTCATGAATTTCTTTAGACTTTTACTATCTTGGCAGGAATTTGTTAAACCTGCTTTACTTTTGGTAACTTTTGAACTTTATATAAATAGAATCAACATGGTATATGCAGCTTCGGGCATGATTTTCAGCTTCAATATTGTTTTAACTAGATCTATGTTATTGTATGTAACTATATTTCATTTATTGCATTATGGAATGTCACTGTATGATTGCATAACAAACCACTGTAAGTGTACACTTTTAATGTTACAAGTTTTGAGTTATTATTAGGTAACTCAACTATGGCTATTCTTGAACAAATTATTTAATGCACATATGTCATGTATATGTGTTTTTGTCTACATCTAAGTTTAAGGAAGATAGTAAAGATCTTTGTAAAGTGATTATACAAATTATTCCTAAGTAGAAGAGCCATCAGGAACATACAAGGTTTTTTTTCTACATTCATTTCTTCATGGTTTGTGTTTAAAGTTATTTTTAAGTCTAATCTTGTGGTCATACAGTTATAAAGTTTTATATGTTTTTCATGCATGGTATTTTATTCTTTTTCAAGAGAATGTTTTAATTGTCTTATGCATTACAAAGCACACACAGCTCAATGATGTTTTACAAGCTAGCATATATATGAAAACAAAAGTCTGTTCACGGAATAGAATAACATAAACATTCTTGAAGTTATTTGTACCATTCCAGTCATTTTAACTGGTAATCATTATATTGCTATCTAATTCCTTGGATTAAATTTGTCCAAAGTCACCAATGTTGCACCTCTCTTTGTATCCACACTCTTATCCGGTAATGTTTCAGTATCATTTTACCTTCACTCTAGCTTTGCTATGAGGTCTACTATGGGATGGTAGGAAAAGTGGTTTAAACAGAGACCTGGACAGAACTTGCCTCATGAGGCTTATATTTTTGCTCTCATTCACTGACATGAAAACACAAGAGACTGAGACACAGATAAAGACAATCAGATTCACCCAGTATTCAACCAGAAACCCATCCTAGGTCAGCTACAATCACTTTTCCACAATACTTTAAGTCAGTCCAGCAGAAATCAAAGAAGCAATTCAGTTAGGTTCAGTCTAATTTAATTGTCTCCAAAGGACTAATGAAGTAAATAAATCCATAACATTTTAAGCTGCTAATTTGGTGTTTTTTCCTCTTTCTTCTGTCACTCAGCTTTACGGTGGTAAAATATAACTGGTAGAGTGGTTATATTTCATTTTATCAATATTGAAATCTTTCAAAATATCACCATTATGTCTGATTTGCTGAGAAAAAATTCCTTCTATTGTTAGTTATCTAGGCCTGTTTCTTTCCCTTTGTGTGAATTCATTTTCTCCCAGCTTTAATGAAATATAATTGACAAAATTGTATATGTTTGAAGTGTATAAATTTCTGCTGATAGAATACATACTTTAGTAACACTAATGGCAGTATGTTATTTAATGAATATACTTCTGTAAACTAAATATGTAAAATTCCAAAAAACGTAAAATAAAAATATGCTTTGGGGAATCAATGTTCTGTGAATTACTTTCATGTATCTTATAAGTCTGGTGTTTCTAGTAAAAATTAATGGCAACCAAAGTTAAAATTATGACAAAGAAAACCATTACGTGAAAGTTGGAGACAGTAAATTTCCCAGGACAGATTTACAGATTCAACAAACAGTCATTTATTTAAATTCTAATGGGTAACTGGATGTTGAAAAACAGACGTTTAAGCATTTTTGTTGTCATGCTTTAAATGATAAAGTCTCTGCTTTTCCAGGAAGGAGGAGAGATAACTGCAGTGTGTTCAATATAAGCTCTGTAGTTCCTAATTCTGGGGTTCTTCTGGTTTACCACAGATCTCTGTGGACCTAGAGAATCATATCTACTTCATCATTTTAAAACTAAAAATGGATTATGAGAAATTAGTGCTAAGATATTTTGAAAATAAATGACTCATTTCTCTTGATCCAGAAACTTCATGCTTGCTGTCAGGATAAAATATGTTTATCATGCTTTTCACTTCTTAATAATAATTTAAAAATCACTCATACCTTGAAGGATTTTATACTAAGGTAGAATATTTGCAAATATTTTCAATGAACCCACAATGTTGCCTATGGTGTGTCCTGGTAGAGTAGTGGTTGGGCACAGCTCACATATATCCCAAGGTCCCAGGTTCATGTCATAGGGCTGGGGGGAACAGCCAAGATGCACAACTAAATAAACAAAGTGTTTCTTTCTGTTCTCTCTTCCTACCTACTGGCCTGCCTACTTGACTTTATTCCTACCTTAAAAAAATGCTACCCGGAAAAACATTTTTACCATTAGAAAATACGGAACACAACTTGAACACAACTATTGTATATATTAGGAAATAAAGAGCATAATAACATTAAATGTGGATGGATTTTCCCCTCTAAACACAATGAAATTGTGAACCAGCTTCATCTGTATCACCTGTGAGCTTACTGAGAATGCAGAACCTCAGGCTACACCCAGGATGCTGAATCTAAATTCTTAGCACATCTGTGTTTTTATGTACACTAACAACTGAAGAGAAATAAAGTTAGAGATGAAACTAGACTGAAGTGAAAAAATATTAAATTAAAAAAGTAGATACGACTATAAAACAAAATTGAGGAAGACAGCATCTCAGGAGTATTTAATTGAAAATAAGAGTTCTCAGAAAGAAAACTGGTATAACTGCTCTAACAGACATGCTGATCATATATTTTGTTAAAAGTTGTTCTCTGAAATGAAGAGATAAAAACTTGATACTAAAATGAATAAGGAACACTTCTCTTGATGAATAAAGCTACATAGCACCTAAAATTCAGAGACTGCAACTACATAGGCTGATAAAATAAATCAGGAACTCATATATTTAAAAGTACATCCAATGAGTATAGGTTGGAAAGTGACTTTGATAGTTTCTTTGAGAGAACAGATACATAAAGCTATATGTGCTTGTAATTATGCAAAATTATTTGATAAAAGAGATATACTAATAAGTGCCCAACAATAGTATATTGAGTTCATTCTTGCCTTATTATTGAACTTAGGCCTGGAAGAGACACATTATGTATGTGTATCTTCAAAATGAATAACAAAAACATTCAGATATTGAAGTTTCTTGACTACGATTTTCAATAATAAAATATTTCATAATAAAAAGAAAAACAGATTACATCATCATCAAAGTATTATTATCATTGCAATTAACACGAGGATAGGATGCAAGTTTACCAGGATACTCTTTGATGTACACTTATCTATTCCATGAAATAATGTATTATATCAGGGATTAATTAATGTGCACTCCTTTTCCCCATCCTTATCACCATTGGTGGTGATCACAACTTGGTGACTGAAAACAACAGAAATTAATTTTTTCAATTCAGCATCTATAATTCCAAAATTATGTGTCAGCAGAGTCTTCCTCTGGTGGCACTAAGTAAAATAATCCCTCCTAGTCTTTTCCAGATTCTGGTGACTACAAGCAATATTTCATGACCTGTAGTGGCATTGCTCCAAGATGAACTCATCTTAAAATCCATTTGCAAAGAACTTCTATTGTTTGCTTTTCCAAAAAGGTAATATTCATATGTTCTGGGATTTAGAATATGAATTTATCTTTTGAGGTACCACCATCAACCCATTATACTACCCTTCTTTTATGTTTACATTTTACACAGGGATGGAAGAGTACAGAACATTCAGAAATTAGAGAAATCTTAAAATAGAGAAGTGACTTCTTTTGTTCCTAATCAACTCAATAAAAGCAGAAGCACAGTGAAGGATGAACCAATAGACTGTCTCCTCAAATTTGTAAAATAATATATCATGGTCACTTTCACTCAATCTGTGTCCTTATATGCATCCCCCATCCCTATCATTTTCCTGATATTCCAGATTGACAGTCTTTTCTGATTCATGAGAGTCCCAGTATTAGAGGAGTATGGTTTCAAAAAAAATTCACTATCAACTACACATCATGAAATTGCTCCAGGATTCTTAAAAGACATTGACTATTAGTCTGAACTTTGTGTTGTCAGATTTATATTTTATAGTCTCTTTTCTCTACTTCAGTGGGAAATTAGAAGTCACATGAGAAGCTGGCAGGTAAAATCTAATTTAAGTAACTAGAAGAATGGATAACTTTTATTTATTACTTATGATTTCTCTATATTTAGTAGTTATAGATAGCGAATATATATTAATAAACTCAGAAAAAATAATAGCAGCAAAAAAAAGGGAGAAGATTAAGTAATCGTTTAAGTATTCTCTTTGCCTTTTATAAAAATAAATGTAAACTTTAAATTATATTAGTTTTGTTTTGTTTTGTTTTTACCTGTAGCTGACTGTAAATATCCAATAGTGTTCTTATTTCATTAAGCAATTACGCTGGAAAGCATATCTAAATGTGAATGCATCAGTGATGCAACAGTTCAATTACCATTAAGCATTTGTCTACTTTCCAGTACAGTGTGTATAATTTCTTTGCCATGAAGTACAATGGTTAGCAAAGTTAAACATAACACATTTTTCTTTTCTTTTCTAATTTGAAAATATGCATGGCTAATGTCCATGCACTTCAAATACATTCATCTTTTTCTAATGCTTTCTCTAGGACATAAAGTTGATTAAAATACATCATATTAAGAAAAGAAAGCAGGCATGTAGTCATGTAGAATTGCATACTGCCCATCTTTAATACTTTTATACATTTTACATCTACATCTTGATTAATAATTTATATGTATTATATTGGAAATGCAACTACATATCCTAATATATCAAGCTTATGATCAGCATGTCTCTATCGAAATGTTTCTATGGTAAATAATATTAGATATTCACTTTGTATTTTCAAACTCCCTAAGAATGGACTATTAAGTAAATAATATAATTTTCCAAAATCATATTTTTGTACATTTAGAATCTGAAAATGTTCTTTGAAACTTTGCTTATTATAGTTCTCAAGGTTGTCATGGGAATGCTTCTGATAGTTATTATGCCACCATAAAAAATACAAAGAGAATTGGATTCAAACTGCATATGAGTGAATTAAACTATCTGATTTATTTCCACAGTAGGAAAGAGAAAAAACAGTTTAGCCTATAGTGTCTAACGATACTGAAAGATACCTAAATATAAACTCAGTACTAGAAAATTGCATTTCCACAAAAAAGTGGTATCAAAAGTGCTTAGCAATTTCAAGTAGACAAGAGATTGCTTAGAAAGAGGAAAGGTGCCATACACTTGGTCTTATTGTTCCTCATAGCACATACCACCACTGTCTGACATTCCCAATTATGCTGCCTCATCACCACTACTTTGGAAGTCTGGTGTCTCCTGTCATCATTGTATCCCTGGGAGCAAGTTAGTCACTTAGAGTTTCTAACACTACACAATTTAAGAAATGGAACTCTAGGGCCATGAAAGAGTAATGTATCTCCAAGCAGTCTCCAACCTATTCCCCAAAGTGTCATTGGTGTTCCGGAAAAGTCTAGTTTAATAATCATAAATACCATGGACCATATTAACTTTTTCATTGTGCCATAAAGACTCCACTAAGGAGGCTGATACTGTCTTTGTTATCACCAAGCTTTTCAGTAATGAAATGACATTATGAATACATATTTTTCTATTCAAATTTCTCAATCACTCCTCTCCTGAGGTAGGTACATATATACTATGTCTTGTCTTAATTCTAGTAGGAAAACTACTGGAAAGTGAATACTTTAATATCTATAACTTACCAATCACAGCTTGTGGTGGTGCAAGTTAGCCTCTGCATTAGAGCTGTTGAGAGACTTGATCTTTCTTGTCTTGATCTTCCGCCTTCTTTTAGTTCTGAGGAATCCTTTGCCTGTCTTCTCATGGTGATGAGCTAAAAATTTTATTGGTGTCTTATAAAGTTTCTTGTTTTTATTTCCTTCATTCATTCCTATTTTCTTCTTAAGGAAATCAGAATGTGCATATTTTCATCCTCACAAGCCTTTTCTCCGAAAGCAGTCTGTTTCATAGTAATTGTGACAGTTTCTTTTAAGTATGGAATGATATTTTATTGTACTTTATTCTAAAAGTTGAGTGCAGCGATATTTCATCCAGTATATGATTTGATTTATTTGGGGGGTTTTCATTATTTCTAGTATTTAATAAATAAATTCTAGGTTCTTCCTTTCTACAAAACTGAAAACATTTCAAATTTAATTTTAAATTTAATTTTGAAATTAAAAGGCATACACTCATCTGGTCAAAGCAACAACAACAAAAATACATAAAGAGTACATAGTCAGGAGATCTCTCATCTCAGTACACTAATTCACCCAATTCTAATCCTAATGATGTAAGATTTACTCTTACTTTGTTATTGATGGATCCTGTTTCTTTAATCACAAGCAAGCAAATGCAACTATAGATTCATATTTCTCTCAATTTCTAGAAAATTGTATATTTTATAAACTGCACTGCTTTTTGTACTTTTGTTTCTTGTTTTGCTAACCAAGTATCGCAAGTCTTTTGCCATCAGTATGTAGAGCACAACCTCATTGTTTTGACAGCTAACAGAATTCCATTGCAGGATGTACCTTTGTTTGTTTAACCAGTTCTCAACTGAGAGACATTTATGATACTTCCAAATGCAAATTTTTTGCTATTGCATGCAATTTTGCTATACCTTTCCTCAGGCATACAATTTTCTCTGCAAGATAAATGTCTGGGTCTATGTGTATATGCATCTTTATTTTGCTAGACTGCACCAAATTGCTTGGTGAAAGGTTTGTAATAATTTACATTTTCTGCAGTAACATTAGAATTCTTGTTTTCCATCAGCTTCACAAGAAAAGCATTATTAAACTTTTAGATTTTACTAATCATCAAGGTAGGAATATATTATCTCTGTATGCTCCTTCATTATGAATTCAGTCACTTATTTTATCATATATTGAAACAATTTGTATTTTCTTTCCTTATACTTACATATGCGTATACTTTGTCCATTTTTTTCTTTATGTTATTGCACTTTTTCTTACTACTATTTATGGATCTAGTGTTTGTGCCCCTACACATTTCATATTTTTTAAACCTAACTCCTAATGAGATGATTCTTTGGGAAGAAATTTGGATTCCCTAGCCTTTATTTGTGTGAAAATAAAGTTTTGTTGTTTAAGATCATCACATCTATATTTTGTTATTGCATAGCCAGAGCTGGCTGACAGAGATTTTGTACTGATAAATGAGGAGGTGTTGTAATAAATACCTAAAATTATAATAGAATCTTGGAACTGTATGATGGGAGAGGTTGAAAGACTTTAGGTTACATTCTAGAAATATAAATGTTAAAGGTGATTCTGATGAGGACTCAGAAAAAAAGAAAAAAAGGAAGGCCGGAGAGAAAGCTTCTATCTGCTACCAACTCCTATCCATGAGAATTTCAATTGTCTAGTAACTGAAAGCCAGTGGAGCAAAGACCAGGTTCAGCAAAGCAGAACAAGACTTTTATTGCTCTGCAAACCAACGGAAAAGGGGCAGCTCATGTTCCAGAGCAACATTCTCCCTGAGGTTCTGGGAGGTCAATTCTTTCATAGGCAGGCAAATGGTCAGTGCATTGAAGGGAGGTCCCGAGTCTTCTTTTTGAAGAGCAGGCAGGCCCTTTCTTGCATATGAACAGTTTGTTATCATGTTTCCATATGCATCACATGTCATCATAATGCTGTCTTAACCCAGGGATGTATCATTTAGTATTGAAATGAGGTTCCTGGTCATCTTTGATCACCTACTTTCTGCCTTCCAATTCTCCAGGAACTGGTTCCAATTAGTTCATATTTTCTTACTCCTGGGGGTCCTCAGGCCCCACTTTCATTGGTTGGGAACTTTTTGACTAATTTTCCCATTTCCTTATTCAAATAGGTGGTTTCTAAAATAAGTGAAAGCATAGCATCATAAGGGAAGTTGATTCAAGGGGTAATCCTGCTAACACATACTACAGAATACAAAAATAATCATAAATAGAATGTTTTAAAATTTGTACATTAAAGGTCATTCTGATTTTGTATCAGACAGAAATGAGGAATATGTCATTGCAAACTAAAGAAAAGATGTCACCTTAAAATTTCAAGAGATAATTATAAAAGTAAAGTAGGCTAATTGCTATCAAAGAATTAAAATTTGGGGCATGCAGATTCAGGTTAAAAGAACTAAAACCTATCCAAGCTGGATCAAAGTGGGGAGTTTTATGAGTAGGAAGAGGCAGATGGTTAAAGAAAAGAGTTTATTAGTATTAAAAGACTTACACTTATTCTTGGTTATACATTATCATCTACTGATTCTTTAGAATGGATGAAGAGAAAATCAGTTCTATCCTCCAGCTACAAGTCTGTTACCATTAGTTCAGGAATAATCCTTTGCTTGATGGTTTCTTAAAACAATAGAGCTTTTTCCAAAGTTCTTTGGCCTAGTTCAAAGGTCTCTGGACCAATTTAAGAAGATAGATAATATGATTTTTCTGCAATAGTTCCCTGGATCTGTTTTAAAATAATATTACAGATGCCACTTTTTTATGAAGGCAATCTATATTATAAAGTTACATGGAAGTAGACTGAATTGTGCCCATGTTCTAGTAGTTTGTGTAAGGTAGAAAATGCAATGATGAAATTACATTTTTCACTGTTTTCTAAGCAATGTGTTGAAAAGAGACTTGGTCCCCCCTGAGTGCTTATGACAAAATGTGAGAAGGGATAAATAATTTCAATAAGATATTGTTACATAAAAAGTAACCAGAAATTAGAGATTTGGAAAATTCTCAGTTTGCCCATATGATAAAAAATAAAGTACATTTGGAAGAGAGCAGCAAAGGTGTAGCTGGACTATGACTTTATAAAACTGATTATGGATTTATAGAAGCAGAGACACTGAATATTTAACATTCAGAAGAGGTAAATGGGACACAATGAAGGGAGATTTTGGACTTCTTAGAGCTTATAGGTCCTAATCACAGAACTATTTAGCTGAAAACACACTATGCTTAAAGACAAGGGAAAATAACTCCTAAGGTGATTCAGAGATCATGAGGGCTGCCTTCTCTATTTCAAAAATCTTGAGAGCATCACCTCAGTTTCAACAAAACAAAAGATAATTCTAATATTATGATCTATAGGATATATATCATTTGGTTACTCAGATGGTGAAAATATATATTCTCATGAATATTGGTCTTTACATACATTTTCTTTCATCTCACATTTCCCAAAATCCTTAACATTTCTTAAATATTGAGAATATTAAGAACTAATGCAATTTGCCTTGCTAAGCTTGGACTTGTTTGGGATCTATCAATCCTTCCTCTTTTATTTCTCTTTTGGAATGAGAATGTCTGTTATATGTCTGTGCCATCACTGTATTTGGATAGCATTTGCATATTTGGTTTCACAGATTTGCAGCTGGAAATAATTTTACTTCAAGATAAACAATACCTTTACCTATATGTAACTTAGATGATATTTAGAGACTTTGGACTTTAGACTTGAGTTGTGCTAGAATGAATTAAGACTTTGAGGATTACTGATATGGGAAGAATATATTTTGCTTATGAGAAAGATTTGAATATGGGGGAATAAGGACAAAATGTTAGACAAGGGCAGATTGAGCTAAGGAATCTACCACCATCTAGAAATTATTTGTATATAAATGAGACTAGTCCTCTATCTATAATACATTATAATTTTATATTTTTTGTTTGGTTCATGATGTTTTTGTTTGAATCTAATTTTTGTGTGTACAAGCTGTTGATGCTTATATAATTGAATCTGTGACTATTTCTTCAGAAACTTTAGGATTCTGGATCATAGTTAGAAAGGCTTTCCTTATTCAAAATTCATAAAGAAATCCCTCCATTTATCTATGTAAATTTAAAATCAACTGTATATCAAGTATACCTTTTTTATATATTTATAATTTATCCTAGTGTAAGTTTTAAGGAATATATCTAAATTTGCTTATAGTTTTTAGATACTGTTAATCATTATTTTAAGAATAGTCTTCTTCTATCTACTTCTTTGAGATGTTGTCTTTAACATTTAATATTTTGCTCATGTATTTGATGCTATTTCTGGATCTTTTATTCCACTCATTTCCCTTATTTCTATGTCTATTGATATGCTAAAACTACACTATTTAATTCCTAAGGTGTTATTTTTGTTTAATAATTAGAAATTATAATCTCTACTAATTTCACGTTCTAATTTGTTTCTCATTTCTTTTTCTAAGTTCTTGTTATTCTTGGTTGTCGATTTTCTATAAATACTTAGAGACAAAATGTGCAGTTATAATAAGCTGAAAATGTATTAAAATTTCTTTAATTTTACAAAATTTTGGAGAAAGCTGATGTCTTTGTGATAATTTTGTTATGTAAGTACAAGAGAGTGGTAGTAGGTGTCCAGTAGGAAAATTTAATTGCATAACGGAAACTCAATGAAGTCACTCTTAAAACCTGATGGACAGAGTCTCTCTAGGCCTTGGCTATTGAATAGTCATTCAAAACCAGATTTTCTTAATTCCCTGGTTAATGCAGATCTAGACAATAGAAAAGTTAATTGCCATTGCCAAGAAGTAGATAAAGGATATCTGTGATGCAGCTGTTGTTTTGACCCACTCTATTGCCTAAGGATGCCTGGAATGATTATAACTAATCCATAGATGAACTTGCTTCATTTTAACATTAAAATTACTAAAATAAAACAAAAGGGGACGACCTTTTGTTTCTGTTTTTGTTTTTTTTAAGATAGGATGTATCAGTTAACATTACCAGGCTGGGAAAAGCTAGTCCCTCATTGGTGAACTTGGAATATTCTTCAGCAGCCCTCTGACATGTTGACAACACTTTCTCAACTGAGCCCAAATAAAACCTCTTAAAGAAGAATATTTGGAAAGTAGTACTTTAAGGATTTTCCTGCTGTCTTTTTATTTGTTATAAGTAATAAAACTTTCCTTATTTAAAAGGACGTAAGTCTTTTAGACAAAGCTTACCAAGGGAACAGATCCATTACTTTCAGTAACAGTAAGTTTTTTCACTGGTCCCAAATTTTTTCAAAGACCAGTGTTTTGAAAAAAAGAAACTGAAATCAATTTAATGTTATAATTTGAATCTTTGGACAATTGTTAGTAGAACAACTTCATATTAATAATAAAATAATTAAATTTATGTGGGATTGCTGGAGTTTGGCAACTAAAGGTTCAAGAAATAGTTCTTGAAGTGCTAAACTGCAGTTTTATAAGTTCATTAGAAAAAATAGAGGAAAAAGAAAGTGAGAGCATGAGAGTAGAGCTCCTATGGGCAGAAAGGACTGCATTCCATGCTGGGGGATGGTCAGATTTATGACCTTAGGAATGGGCTTTTGGGCTGCCCATCTTTAAAGTGTCTGTAATTTGCAAGAGAATAGGAGTCTTACAAGGAAGTTCAAAAGCAGAAGTAGTTGGTGGATTTTCCAGGAAGTTCTCCAGGTGTGTAATGTTGCCTCCAGCATTCTGTTGGTCCTATCCCCTTTATTGTACTGGGGGAAACAGATTGATGAATGAATAACATGAATTTTCCCATAAGTTAATGAGGCAAACTTTTGGTGTCTAGTACTCTGGAGCTGTCCTGACTTCTGTTGCCTGGAAGGTCTTGGCCTGAAAAAGAAAACTGGAGAATATTGTATTCTGGCCCCACATTCTCCCTCTACAAAATCATAATACCCATCTATTGAATTGAAAATATTGAAATAGTATATATTCCTATGTTACTAATTTTATGATTTGATTTTCTAACTTTCTGATTTAATTATGATTAAAAGTTATTATGAGGTTTCAAAATATGACTGTTTACATTTGTCTGTGTACATCCATTTGTGAGTGTGAAGGACCTGAAATTACTAAATTGAGCATACCTATAATTCTAATTTGTTTACATTCTTCTCAAATAAAATTAAAAAAAATTAGCTCAGAGCATGCACTTGGTATTCCTCTAGGTTGTATGAATATTAAACATGCATCTGTACTTCTCAATATAATCTTTATTTTAAAATAAAAATTATGTCTTATCAATGAACAGATTTTCAAACATGTACTAAGATATTCTATACATAGGTAGCTATTTGTTCTAAACTCCTGAAGGACAAGTAAAATGATTGTAACACTTTATATCACAACCAATGAAGGTTTTATTTAAATGAAAATACAAATGTGCTTAAATTACAAATCAAGTAATATTATCAGCATAAGCAACTACTTTTTCCTACTGATATTTGCAGCTTTTGCTTTATCAGTCCTTCCTTCAGCAATGTTTGATGGGTTTCTTATCACACAAACCTAGCTTTTCATCAAAAAAAGGAAAAAGGTAGATGTAGAAGTTAACCACTTTTGAATATCATTCTGATAAAACTAATCACAGTTTTATTATACCATTTACCAAGGTTTGGCCACAAAATTAATTGATGCTTATATTAAAATGCCACAAAAATGGCAATAATAATTAGCAGTTGGCTGCCATCTTTTCCTTAATTTCATTTCAAGAGAAAATAAGTAGGTTAAAGTTTATCCCCATCGGAGAGAGGAGTTGTTTGAGAAAGTGAATGCCTCCTGATTATTTAAGATGTTCTCAGTTTAGAGTTAATTTGATTGTGTAGAGTGTAGCATTCCTTATTCTGAATTTTTTACCATTATAGAGAATTTTTAAAAATAACTAAAAATATTGCCATTAACTTCATAATAATGCAACTCTAGCATCTTGTGATTGAATTTTTAAGGCTCCATTTGTTGTATTTTAATGAACGCCTTCTGGATTAATTAAATATTGTCTCTAACATTCCAAACAACCAAGCAAATTGCCACTTAAGAACTAATACAAAACATTTCTGTAAAAGCTGCTGTTTCTGATAGAATGATCGTGGGCAAAATACCTTCATATCCATGGAGGCATACTGTATAAGGAAGGGAATGAGAAGGAGGATGATGTTAGCTGATTATTGGGTAGAAATAGTGCTTGAGAGCTCTTGTGAGGACCCACTATAGACAAGTTAAAGTTCAGGAGAGCAAATATCATGTCATTTATCAACAACCACTTTCATTCTGAGTGGGACCTTGCTCACTTTCACCCTATGAATCTCTTTCACTTTACCATATTACTGTCACCTAAAATTCTCTCCCTCTTACTTTTCCTTTTTTTATGTCCTTGATCTTGAAAGGTGTTAATGGTGTATATGAATGGGTGAGTAAGGTCAATATTATATTTTTGAAATCTAGATCCTCTTTTTACAACGATTTACCATTTTCATATAAATTGAAAAATCACAGAGCAGTTTTAGTTGTTTCCTGTAATCCACTCTTCTGTCTTAGTTACTGACTCTTTAATATAATCCTCCTCTCAGACCATTTCATTACCTCTGCCTTTCCCAAATTTCCTCTTTTTTTATTTACACACACACAAAAAAAGCAATTAGACAGTTGAGATTATAGGGAAATCACCAATTTGAAACCAAAGGGATGGCAAGGAGACAAGAAACTTGAGTACTTACTTACTTTGGGAAATTACTGGATGTTGTCATACAAACTAGTAAGAACAAATGCGTTAAGAATTTTTTTACAAATCACTAATATTCATATGTGGACTAGTTTGGCAACATAAAACACTAAAGAACTGTAAATACAAGTGAATATGTAGTCTTATACATTTTTCACTAAAAAGCTCACCAACTACCTAGTTGGGGGAAGGGAGAGACAGAAGCTGTCTTGCTGGCCATACCAGGTTGAAGATAAACAGCAGCTGCTTGTGCAAAGGGCACAAAAACCTCTTCTTTTACCTCTCTTAATGAACAAATGACAAGCCTCTGGACCAATGACTAAAACTCTATCACCCTCTGAGCATAGGAAGGATACACTATTTATAGAGGAGAGACAAAGAGGAAGGAAAAAAAAAAAATTTCCTGTAAGATTTTCAGGAAAATGTCTTGGGATGATTATTGTACATCTAGTATGGGACCAAAAAATGAAGAGGCTCTCCAAGGAAGCCCCTTCTGTGAGGTCCAGCAGCACAGTATCTTCCTAAAATAGAGAACAATGAAAATAAGACATAGTTTCCCTTTCCACTCCTCAATCCCAAACCAACAAGTTAGCAAGCATTAAGAAACAAGTAATAGCGGTCTACTAATGCTAGGCAAACATGTGAAGCAAGAACCTCTTTGAGGTGTAATTACAAAGATTAAAACTGAAACTGAATTTAAAGCCAACATTGAGGAAAAATTCTCCAGTAAATTAGCTCACACACTCACACATTTCAAGAATTTGAAATCTGTAGTACCAGAAAATTAAGCATTAGTAGCGCCAAATCCCAAAGCCAAGATGATTCCTAATGAGATTGATTCAAACTCTCACAGAAAAGTCAAGCAAAGAATGTGCCCCTTTCGAGATATGAATAAAATATACCTCAGTCTCTACTGTACTATATATGTAACATGTCTAAGTTTTAACCAAATGTTATAGGAAACAAAATTAAAAAATTACTGAATCGCTGTCAAGATAATATGAGATTCATTATACTGAATAATATATTTCTTCAACATAATGAGATTCAGATAAAATTGGTAGATTGTAGCTATCAGGAAGAAAATTTTAAAATAATGATAATTAACATGTTAAAGGTACAAGATGAAAGGTAAACACTATGAAGAACCAGATGAGGAATTTCAACAGACAGAAATGCCAAGAAAGAATCAAATTATAATGCTAGAATGAAAAAAAAAATATTACAGAGTTAAGAATGCCCTAAATGATCTCATAAGAAATAGATTTAAAAAAACAAAGAATTGATGGTCTTAAAGAAAAATCAAAACAAACTGTATAAATTGAAATATAGAGTTAATTTTTTAAAAGAAAAAAACATTGCATTCAGAAACTGAGAACATGTCAAATAATCTAATATATATATATAGTTGGGATGCAGAAAGAGAAGGGAAAGAGTATGACAGAGGAAAATATTTTAAAAATAATGGTTGATAATTTTCTAAAACAAATTTAGGAAAACAAATGAAAGATCTAAGGAGATTAGAGAACCTCAAACAGAGTAAATACAAAATGCCAAGAGTACATTCACACAATTATGTACATACTTAGACACATAATATCAAGCTTCAATAAATCAAATATTAAGACATAATTTTGAAGTCACCTAGAAAAGATAGGATTTAAGGAGGAGCAAAGCTAACAATTACAGGGAGAACATTCCTTTGTAGAAACTGTGCTAGAATAGAGATAATGGAGTATATACTACTAAGGGTCTATTTTACTATATGTAAGTTATAGCTTTTAAAAAATAAATACAATGATTTGTAATGTTTCAATGAAATTGGTAGCAATATTTCATCAATATTGATTATAATAACTAGTTAATTCATAAGGCAAATTCAGAGTATAGAAACATTAGAAAGAAAAGCAAGATTTATAAAATTCAAAGCAAACTTCTTATACTAATGCATTCTTATTTTTACTATTTCTATTTCCTGACAAATAAAGTTTTCAGTAAAATCGGTATATTTCATTATAAAATACTATTCTAGCTTTCTAGTATAGTTCATATGGTCTTGTGAAAATAATTCATTCAATTCAGTCAGTAATTATAGTATTGAAATGTAATTATATCAAATCTTTTTTCCTATTACTACTTTCAGCAAGGTTCTCATAATATATCTTGATATCACACTCATATTTAGATTTTCAAAGGTAAGAATATTATGAAGCTGATTTTATCTTTAAAGTATTTTGTAGCTCAGTTTTAAATCTGTATGATGCCAATTATGATTTTACAGAAAATAAGTTACTTAAGTCACAAAACAAAATAACGTATTTGGAAATAGTATGAAATAGCTTAGGTTTAGTGCAATAATCACACACATGGGTATTGCAAGTAATGAGTTACTCAGACTGCCATTGTTTCACTTACATTGACAATAAACACTAGGCAATTGTGAGATTCCTATCAATAGACGTTGGATGTTTTCACTGCTGGATTTAATTCTACAGAATCCTGGTTTCTCTGAGTCCTTTCTTCAAAAATCCAGTGTCTTGAACATTTTGATTAAGTTATTTTTCTTTTACCTATATCCAGTTTCTTCTGTCTTCTGTTTACATTTGGTATAACCCAATATAACCTACATGATCTCTCTTAAATAAAACTGGTTTTGGGAATCCTTTGTTCACATTAAGAATTTTCTACCAAACAGAACATAACCTTTCTGAGTTGTATTCAAGCACCTTCACGAACAGGACAGAACCTAGATATCTCCCACCAAATGTTCCCTTATATCTCATCTTAAATTATGAGAACTCCCTGCAATCCCTCTAATATAGCTTCAACATTCACATCTTTGTATTTTGTTCATGCTGGGTTTTCTACATGAATAGACATCTTCTGACTCTTTAACTTAATCCTTTATTTTCACAACTCAAATGTCTATTCAAGATGTAACAGAAGAAAGAAGATAACCACCTGGTAAGAAGGAGATTCAGATCTCCCCCAAAGAGCAACAAGATACTCACCTATTTTACAGAGACACACACCAAGGAAAGATGGGCACCGTGATTCCCGAGATGAAGCAGCCATTCCGACAATACACAGTGGAGAGAAACTAGTATGGTGTAAGCTAAGACATAGATTTGAGACATAGTATAGGAGCCACTGCAGTGGGGCAGAGGCAGCAAGGAGCAAACTAAGCAAGGCAATATGGAGCCCATATGGTAGAATTACTCTGGACACCACTATAACCAGAAGCCAGACATGGAAATCCCCACCCCCTAGCCCTCAGATGATCTTTTCTCACTGGAGTCTTAGGGTCCACCCACCAGATTTCCTACCCACTGGCTATCCCATGCACCGTATATTCTAACCCCAGGATAAAGGAAGATGGTATTTTCCCTAACAGGACTAAACATTAATACTACCCACTAGCACCACCCTGTGGATAGAGGCAAAACTGCAGCCTGAGTGACAATTCTGGGCTAGCAGCAGGTGATCACACTACATCACACCATCGTTGAAGGGAAGCTGAACCCTCAGAAATATAAACAGAATGCAGAATAGAGCAAAGGCCCAGAGAAACATATGTGAAATGATGGATCCAATTTTGAAAATCAGGGGAAAATATGGATGCAGAAGACATATACAAACTGTCTGCAGATGAATTTAGGATAATAGTGATTAACGTACTCATAGGAATACAAAAAATAATAGAGGAAGTAAAAGAGATAACAAAAAAAAGGAATGAAACAGGTCAAAAAATAGAGAATAAAATAGCTGAACTAAAGAACTCAATAGATGGACTCAATAATAGGCTGGATGAAGCATCCAATCGAATCAGCAATGTAGATGATAGGGCAGAGGCACTCACTCAAGTAAACCAACAAAGAGTTAAAAAAGAAAATGCAAAGAAATGAAGACAGCATTTGAGAACTTTTGGATAACATCAAAGAAACATTTGTATCCAATGGGTCTGAGAAGGAAAAGAGAGAGAAAGGGAGAAAAAAAACTGCATTTGAAGAAATAATAGCTGAGAACTTCCTCGACCTGAAGAATGAAGCAAGCCTCCAGACCCAGGAAGCTCAAAGAGTTCCTAATAAAAGAAACCAAAGCAGAAATATATCTAGACATATTGTCATCAAAATGGCAAAAATACAAGACAAAGAAAGAATCTTAAAATCAGTCAGACAAAATTGTGCCACATACAGAGGAGACCCCATGAAATTGTCAGTGAATTTCTCAATTGAAGACCAGAAGGAAATGGCATGATACAGTCAAAGTGCTGAAACAAAAAGGTTTTCAACCTAGGATACTATACCCAGTGAGATTACCATTCAGAACTGACAGAATAGTAAAAATCTTTTCTGATAAGAAATATTGAAGGAATTAATCACCGCAAAATCAGCTTTGCAGACAATATTAAAGGATGTTCTATAAAGTATAAAGAAACTCCACATAACAGCAGTAAGACAGCAAACATAAAAATTAGTGAGGAAGAGAAGAGAACAAAATTGTGGATAGTTAGAATGAGAGGAAGACTAATATGCTTTCAAATAAAAATAGAAGATACATATGAAACTGCTAATGCTAACTTCGGGGTAACCTCAAAATGCATCCAGAGGGAAAGAAACAAAGCAGGAAAAAAATGGGACCCCAATCAAAACATAACTGCAGCCATCCAATCTAGGAAGAGAAAAAGAAGAATAAAGGAATTGTCTGAAGTAACATATAAAAGGCACATTGTGAAACGACACTAAGCAACTATATATAAATATTCACCATAAATGTTAATGGCTGAACTCATCAGTCAAGCAATGCAGAGACACCGAATGGATTAAAAAACATAACCCAACCTTCTGCTGCATTCAGATATCCACCACCTTTCAAAAGATAAACAGAGGTTCAAAGTCAAGGCTGGAAGACAATCCTTCAAAAGGCAACCACAAAAGAGCAGGAACAATTTCACTTATGTTGTATAAAACAGACTTTCACCTAAAAAGCATTAAAAAAAAGAATGGACATTATGTAATGATAAAAGGGTAAATTCAGCAAGAAGATATAACACTTATCAACATATATGCACCAAATGAAAATATATCAAAATATATTAAGCAAGTATTATTAGACCTGATGAGTGACATTGACAGAAACACAATAATAGTGGGGGACTTCAATACCCCACTTGCAACAATGGATGGATTAACCAGGCAGAAATCTCACAGAGAAAAAACAGCTTTAAATGACCATCTGGGACAGAGTGTTCTAATAGACATATACCAAACATTTCACCCAATAGCTACAGTTTTTGCTTTCTTCTTCAGCATGCATGGAGCATTCTCAAGGTTAAATTATATGTTGAGACACAAGACATCTCTCAACAAATTAAAAAAGGTAGCGTCTTCTCTAATCACAACGGGTTAAAACTAGAAATCACAAAAAGAAAGCTGGATGACACAAAACTGATAGGAAACTAAACAATATGCTTCTGGGGGATGCTTGGATAAAAGATGAAATCAAAGAGAAACTTAAAAATATACTTAAGAGACAAATAAGAATGAAGACATGAGTTACCAGAATCTTGGGATATAGCAAAAACAGTATTAAGAGAAAAGTTCAACATAATCCAGGCCCACCTCAAGAATCAAGAATAATTGCAAATAAACAGCGTAACTCTACATGTAAAACAATTTGAGAAAGAAGAACTACTAAAGCCAAAATTCAGCAGAAGAAAACAAATAATCAAAATTTGAGCAGAAATGAATGAAACAGAAAACAAAAGAGAAATCCAGATCAATGAAATCAAAAGTTGGTTCGTAGAAAACATAAGCAAAATTAACAAACCATTGGCTACACTCACAAGAAAAAAAATGAGAGAAAACTTTCATAACTAGAAACATAAATGATAGGCAAGAAGTTACAACAGATATCACAGAAATTCAAAACATCATAAGAGACTACTATGAACAGCTCTATTCCACCAAGATGGAAAACCTTGAGGGTATGGACAGATTTTTAGTAAAAATATACTCTAACAAGATTGAACCTGGAAGTTCTGGAAAATTTGAACAGAACAAAGCAAAAGAAGTCACAAGCAAAGAAATTGAAAAAGTAATCAAGGGCCTTCGCCAAAATAAAAGACCAGGACAAGGTAACTTCTCTAATGAGTTCTGCAAACCTTCAGTGAAGAAATATCACCTATTCTTCTCAAGTTCTTCTAAAATATTGAAGAACAGGAATCTCTCCCAAATGCTTTCTATGAGTCTAACATCATACTGATACAAAAAGTTAATAGAGATGTGATCGTGAAAGAAAATTACATACCAATAGGCAAAAATTTTCAACAACATATAAGCAAACCGAATCCAAAAATGCATTGAAAAGATCATTTTTCATGACCAAGTAGGATTTATCCCAGGGATGCTAAGATGGTTCAACATACAAAAGTCTGTTAATGTCATACACCATATCAACAAGAGCAAAGAGAACGACCACATGATCATATCAATAGATGCAGAGAAATTTTGATAAGATCCAACACTCATTTATGATAAAAACACTCCAAAAAATGAGAACAGAAGGGACACATCTCAACATAGTAAAGACCATAAACAAAAAAATTCATAATCAACAACATAGTCAATGACAAAAAATTGAAAATATTTCCTCTAAGGTCAGGAACAAAGTGCTCACTTTCACCACTGCTATTTAACTCCGTACCCAGGGTCTTAACCAGAGCAATTAGACAATAAAAAGAAATAAAAGGGATCCAAATTGGAAAGGAGGAATTATAACTATCAATTATTTGCATATGATATGATTATATATATTGAAAACCCTAAAAACTGTCAAAAGATTCCTAGAAATCATCAAGGAATACAGTAAAGTGGCAGGCTACAAAATCAATGCACAAAAATCTGTTGCATTTTTTACATAAGAAAGAGCACTAGAAGAAAACGAAATCATGAAAATAACACCATTTAAAATAAAAGTTAGAGAATAAAATACCTGGAGATATGCCTAACAAAGGATGTAAAAGACCTGCACAATGAAAATTTTAAGTCCTTAAAAGAGATAGAGGACTACACAAAGATCAACATCATGAAAATGACCATCTTATTCAAAGCAATATGCAAATTTAATGCAATCCTCGTTAAATTCCATGGGCTTATTTCCAGGAAATAGAATTAAAAAAATCTTAAAATTTATATAGAACATAGAAAGACTCTGAATAGCCAAATAAATTATCAAAAAAAAAAAAGAGTGAATCTGGGGGGACTACACTCCCAGACGCTGAACTATATTACACAGCAACAGTGATGAAAATGGTATGGTAATGGAATAACAATAACAGAAACACAGTTCAGTGGAAGAGAAATGAATCATTAGAAAGTGACCCACTCACTTACAGTCAGTTAATCTAGTTCAAAGGAGTCAAAAACATACTATGGAGAAAGGAAAATCTCTTCAATAAATAGTGCTTGGAAAACTGGACAGCCACATTCAAAAGAATGAATCTAGATTATTTTGTAGCACCATTCACAAAAATGTACTACATACTTGGACATAAGACCAGAAACCATAAAGTTCTTTGAAGACAATATAGGAAAATCTTTTCATAACATCAGTCATAGAGACATCCTTGGGGACTCAACTCCACCATCATACGAAACTAAAACTAAAGTTTAAAAATGACCCTACATCAAATTAGCGAGCTTTTTCACAGTGAAGGAAAGCATCACCAAAACCAAAAGGAAACCTAGTAACTGGGAGAAGATATTTGCATTTCCTAACCCTGACAAAGGCTTAATATTTAAAACATACAAAGAATATGTAAAACTTAATGAGAAAAGCAGGCAATCCAGTCAAAAATGGGAAAAGGAATTGGAGACGCTTTTCAAAAGAGAGTATCAAAAGGTCAACAAGCACATGAAAACATGTTCCTATTCACTGGTTATCAGGGAAGTGCAAATCAAAACATCAAGGAGATATCACTTTACACACAAGAAACTGGCTGTGATCCAAAAATCTGGAAACAACAAATGCTGGTGAGGGTATGGAGACAAGGGAACACTTACTTTTGCACTGTTGGTGGGTGTGCAAATTGGTACAACCCCTATGAAGAATAGTTTGGAGATTCCTTAACATGAATATGGAAATTCCATACAATCCCAAAATTCCACTTCTGGATATCTACGCAAAAGATACCAAAATACTCAACCACAGAGATGTATGCATCCTCATGTTTATGTCAGCCCTATTTGTAATAAAGAAGAATTGAAAACTACCTAAGTGACCAACATGAGATGAATGAATAAAGAAGATAAGGTACATATATACAATGGAATACTACACACCTCTTAAAAGAGATGAAATCTTGTCATTTGAATCAACTTGCATGGATTGGGAGGGAATTATGCTAAGTGAAATAAGTCAAAAGAGGAACAATAGCTATGAGATGACCTCTCTCACGGGAATGTGAATAGACAAAGCAAAGGAGCAGATGAAATAAAGCCAACCCTTGGATACTTGCAACAAAACTGAGGTTACTTTCCCTTGATATAACTTTCCTGGCTGCAGGAAGATTAAACTTGCTGTTACTGCTTTTACTAAACTTGCTGTGTGATTCTGACCAAACAGGTCTCTCCATGAATTCTTTGCGGTGGGATCCTATGTCTCATCAGTGTGTCTTGGATCACCCATGCCTGCATCATTTACTGTATTATATAACGTACATATTTCCATGATTGCATTTTCACGCTGTTTTAATTGCTTATTTACACATCATTCTTGGGTGATAATGAATTTTATAAGAGCAAATTTCTTTTAATTTTATTCATATTATATTTTTTTTGTGTCTAGCTGGCATATAATAAAGCTTTCAGAAAGATGCTGTTTTAATCTAAAGTTAGACTACGATACGTATATATATATAGAGAGAGGCAAACAGAAAAATTTAGGTCTGATTGTAAAATGTTTATGCGATTATAGAAGACATTTTATAGGATTTTAGAGTAAAGATTATTCCTGGCTTAGGGGAGACATCTTCAAACAGATGTTCAAGCTAGTAAATACATCAAGCATATGCTGTGATACTTTCAAAGAAGCTGTACAAAACCCACAAAGTTATAGTTGTCTCTGATGGATTTAACTAAAGAAAGTGTATCTATAGGGCAGGATAAATTTACACACTAACCTCAGGAAGGTGAAAGGTAGTTTTTGGAGTTAAAACTTAAATGATTATTGATTTGGAATTAAGGAGGGGAATCTATGAGAGAATATTATGACAATTGGATGGTGATGATGATAGATAATGCTAGGCTGGCTCAGAGGGACAAAGCGTCAGCCATACCCGGGGAAAAGGTGGCTGACGTCAGACTGAGCAATTGAAGCCCACACCTGGAATCACAGGACCAATCCCCAACTGCGACATATGAAGCCTGCGAAATTCTTTTGCTTAAAGAGTGCGCTTCCCTTTGTTCGGGCACGACTTCCCCGGCCCCGGTTCTACAGATGGAGAACCTCGCCTGGATGCGCAAACCCCAATAAGGTCCTGGCTATTTGACTTTTTGTTTGATTGACTTTCTTGCCTCGTGGAGCCCAGAGAAAAAATCCTTTTAGATAAATGTTAAGCTTTTAAATTACAGATGTTAAAATTTTAGAACTTAAATTTTTGTAAGCAAGTGGAAATAAATTCTTTGCAAAATCAAATAGGTTACAGAATGTGTAAAAAGAACATAAACATCAATAAGCTGGTGGTTTGAGGAAACAGGTGTATGTTGTTATCAATAATACATTTTACAACATTTGCTATGTAAGTTCTATCACATTTTGCTTTAAAGATGGAAGATTTCTAATAAATTGGAATTATACATTCAATTTTATTATTTATTTATTCTCACCTGTATACTCCTAAACAATACTTAGTAATAATCTGATCATTAAGCAAACTGCCTTTCTCTTTCTTGATTAGGCATATGGTCAGCTTCTAATAATCTTGAGGCATTAGAGGCAGTAGAAAACACGCTTTCTTTGTTAGTCATTGCTCTCCTCAGTATCTCAAGAGCATATGGTAGAGACAATTACTGTTTCCTGCTTGTTTCTCTTCTCAGAACCTGCAGTATACAACTCCTCAAAGCTATCAGCACAGCAATTCCTACTCCGTTCTCCATAACCCATTTCTAGAATTCCAGCATTAAATAATTCAAAGTACTTTCTGTTTTGTCCCACAGTTCAAGCATAGGTACTTGCTTTCTGTAGTTACTATGTGTCTTCTTTTTTTGATATTTAATCTTTCAATGTCTTTCAAATGTCTGTAATAGCTGGTATGTTTCCTGTTTTCCCAAATGACTCTTAACTGCTAAAGATATCTTTTATCTTGATTTAATCCATAGTTGTTAAAATAATTCAGGCTTTTTATTATATAAAATAAGATATGGTCACTTAGTAGCTAATTGAACAACTTCATCAAGAGGTATAAATTAATCTTTGAAGGACTGATATAAAATCTTGAGAGTCATGATCTAATCAATGTTTTTAATTTCCTTTTTCTTTTTTAAAATATCTAATAAGATATCATTATCCATTTTAAATGTCATCACCTATAAAATCAACAGGCAAAACTGGCAGTGATTTATAGCTATCATTTATACTAAGCAGGTGCTAAATGCTATAATTATAAAATAATTTCTTTCTATTTGGTCTGGATTTCCCATAAAGTACATTAAGTAAATATAAATATGAATTGGGTTCTTTTGTTTACAGACTAATAAGACAATTGTTTGTTCAATTTGTATTTGCCATGCATCCTAGTAACTTAGAAGATTTAGACTAGGTTTTTCAGATAATCTTCAGAAATGGTTGATACATACATTAATATTTTAAGGCCACTATCATGTAAAATATATACATGTAGACCAAAAAAAAAGTGAAATAATAAAATTAGAATGGTGTGATTATGTTTGTCTTTTTGCTTCCCAGTGACCTAAATATAAAATTTAACATAAGTTCTCCACTCACTTACCTAAATATTAAGCCCTCTCTACTTTTTGAGACACTGTCCTAGAGAAAAGAAATGCAAATACTTTCTTTTTCCTAATTTCAGCTAATAGAGTCTATTTTCTAACATCCATAATATTCAACTTTACCTATAAGAGCGCTATCTAAATTTGTAGATATTTCAGAAATATTGTAACTATTATAACACTTTCTGTTTTTTTTTTTCTTTCTCACTATAAGCTTACTATAATGGAATACTTTCCATTTTCAGCCAATCTTGGTCTCCTTATAAGGGTTTTGTTCTGGGCACTGTAATTCCTGAATATAAGCAGAAAGAAAAAAATGTGATGAATGCTAAGTGTGAAAGTGACAATGCTTTATTTTCTTGCTTTGAAGTGGTTCCCATAATCCAAAATTACAGAGTAAATTGGAGAATTTGCATATTACAGTCAATTACAGTGTCCTCATAAAGATTGTGTATAAATAAGAATAACTGATGCTGTACTTACTCATTTCATCTCATTTCTAAAATGTAAGTGTGACAGAGACTATAAACAACCAATGATGCTTCCATACTTTAATCGCAAAATTGTGACTTACTTATAGACAAACTATGTTTAATCTAAGTGTGGCACATAACTAGATCTTTTCAAAAAATAAAAAAGAGAATATGTGGTAAAGAAATTATGTATACATATATGCAAATATACATATATATACACATATATGTGAGGCTTGCTTTGCATATTTCCCAGGTGCATGAATTCTTCATAATTCTATACAGAACTCACTTGCTCATATTAAATTTGAATTGGAGTCCATGGTTGTCAATAATTTGACATTATTAATTAGCTATTCACCACTAAATAAAGGTAGGCTTGCTTCATTATAGTAGGTTTGTATGATTTTCAGAGGCTTGTAAAAATAATGTCATAGCTCCAATTATTATGTCACACATTATAATCTAAGGATGAATATTTGGTATCTATATGGGTAGATAATTGATATCAAAACTGTGATACATACATATCAAATATATTTAGTACATACTGACTATGACAACATACTCAAAATTTTTATTCAAGTTCCTTTTTTTATCTGAAATTCTAACTTTCTACATAGTCTTAATGAAGTCAAGTTTCTGTATATTTTCATGTTGAACTTGCATAGTTCACTGAGTTTCTCTGAATAAACGATCAATTCCTCCAAGTTTTTTTCCTTATTAATGAGTACTCTGATGAGTCCAGACTGTCTTGCGGTATCAATTGAAAAAGTTAAGGTGTGTGTCTAATCTTAATAACAATGACCTTGATTACCAAGTTCCCGAAGAATTTAGAACTGGCCACTGATCCACTGATATTTACTCAGAAGAATACTCTAGTATATTGTAATCAAATGCTATTCAATAAAAGGCTCCTAAGAAATATTCAATTAGCATTATTTACAATCACAGTTTAAATGTCTATTGATCTTCTTGAATTGTATATCTGTAGCAATAAAACCAAATCAAGTTTGGTAAATAAAGTATGTAATGAAAACATCATTTGTATTTTTTGTGCTTGTTAATTATATAACGGTCAAAGAAGTTAACAAAGCACAAATGGTCCATAACTAAACCTACTTTATCTTTTAGGATGTTCACATGCATATTATAATTAACAACAAAGTTTATTTTAATGGTCATTTTTCGGCTTTACTCTGTGTTCCTCGGTATTGTTTTGATTTCATTAGAGTATAAAGGAGATTATCTCTGACACAAAACAAAAAGGACTAAATGAACACTTTTTATACTTGCTGAGAATTTCAGAAGCAATATGTTGTTTTTGAATTATAGGGAAAACTCATTCTAAAACTGTGAAAGAGTGTAACTTTCTGTGCTATATTAGGCAAATGCAAAAGAGTCAACAAGTCGGCAAGCTGACTTGAACAAACCAACATTTTGTTTGACTTCGACTATTTTTGTTCAAAATAGTAGCATAAAATAATTATTCTTGAGCATGCCCTGGTATTCTATCAGTCTAGTATATCCTGGGAGCAATTCCACCTACATCCTAAGGAACCAGGTTGAAGAGACAGGGCCAAGGGACCAACCAAGATGCACAACTAAATAAAATGAGTTAATTAAGTGTTTCTTCCTCCTCTCGCTTCCTGTCTGCCTACTCACCATCATTCCTGCCTATACCTTTCCATATAGATATACAGATAGACAGATATAGATATATACCTATTTCTAAATATAATATAGATATATATTTATATACATTCTTGAAGATATATCTAACCCTATCTTAGGAATGTAAGGCATTCAAGTAGTTATATACATGACTATATTCATCTGATGATACCAGGAGAACCTCTTAACTAATCCTTTATTTGAGCATACCCTTTTGTAACAATACACTATAGTCTCTTTCTCTATATATAGATACATAATCTCTCTCTTACTGGTGTGTTATATATTAATGAAGTTATTTCTTAAGAACTTGCAACATAATTTTCTAGTGATTTCATCTTTGTTATGTTGATTTTAAAGTCTTTATATCTTATTCGACAGTCATGTAAGTTCATTGCTGTCCTTGATAGCTCTCTTTTTCAATGTAATATATATAATTACAATGGCAAAAATTTTTATGATAAAAATATGATTTCTCTCTGAACCCTTTGTTTAAAGAAGATGTCTAATGGCATTTATATATACATTAAGATAACAAATACTTCCAGTAGACAGGGGTTTGAAACAGACTGCTTGACTTTAAATCTCAATTCTTCCATTTACAACTTAGAACCTAGGTGAGCTTTCTGGACAGCTCTGTGACTCATATTATTCATTTATAAAGCAAGGATAATTTTTTAGACTTTTTATGTTTTAAAATAAATTATATAAAGTCTTTGTGCTGCTTGAGATATAATAAAAACTCACTTACCACTAAGCACTGACTTATTCAAGTAACATGGAGGTATTTTTATTCATCAGACATCTAGGAATAATGAAGAAGCTATATTTATTTGATCTAGTCACATGAAAACAAACCAAGGAGATATATTAGCTTAGTTATTTTTTTGTTTTTTTAAACCAGAAAAACAACATTAGCATCATCTGGTAACTTGTTTAAAACAAACATTCTCAGCTCTTGACCAGTCCTTCAGAATCAGAAATTCTGGGGCTACAGCCCAGAAATCTGTGATTTACAAAACTTTTCAGGCCATTCTGATAAATACTAAAATTTGAGAAACACTAGATATAGTAACAAGACTGAATTTAACGTCCTAGGAGATTGTGTGCATTGGAAAGAGTCATGGGTTAGTGACAGTGTTTTAGGAACTGAATTGTGAGCAGTGTTTTGCTCACTTAAAGTCATACTTTGAGGGAAAGAGGGGACATATGGTTAGGACTTGGTGACCCAGCTTCTTTAGATCTTCGTCTGACTTCAAGAACGCTTGTAAAATCTAGTGAGGAGCAGAGTTTTTCTCCAGATGTTGGTTGTGGAGGAAGTGGAACATTAAGAGGGGATGGGGACTATTGACTGTACAGTTTAGATACTAAAAAACAAAAACGAAAAACAGAGGTAATGACCAGGGCCACAAATTCAGACTCATTTGCACTACTCTATCCAGTGCTTCATCATCTGCAAATACATTCAGATGGTAGGAGTTCATCTACCATCTGCAGTCCGGAGTAGATGACAAGATAGACGCCCACTGTAAAGAGGGTATAGTGCACTGTCAGGGATGTAGAATATACGGACACATGAAACCTTAATTTTTTCTTCCAGATCTTAGCAAAAGTCTCTAAAATGACTTCTGAAATTAGCATTCTAAGAATCGAAATTTTCTTATTATTATAAATACTAATGTTGCAAGGGAGGAAGGAGAATGGGAGATAGAAAAGATGGGCAAGGATGACAGAAATTCATTCCTGCCTCACTAATATTTGTGTTTCTTTTTTTGAACAGAGAAAAATATCAGACCATGTCCATGCAATGGCAAATGGTTGTCAAAACATGCATGTCAAGAGTGTAACTCATTTTATTTAAGATCGCCTTTAATCCTTTGCCAGGATGGTGTTGATGATCAAAATGCAAATGCAGCAGCTACCAAAACATTCTGCAACTGTAATAAAGGAATGCTTTCCTGATTATATTTAGAATGATATTTACGATATTATTTTTAGACTTCAGTGTCATTTCCACATCCTTCTTAAATGAGCACTTTCTGCATGGTAGATAATGTGCTAGGTTTTTAGTACGTAGACTACATAAGATGGTGCCACAATCCACAAAAATCAAAATCACTTTTCATTAATTAATTGGCATTCTCAGTTTTTTTTTTCATTCCTTGCTCTAATATAAAAGGGAATCTCTGGTAGTAACGATTTCAAATAGTTCTAAAAAACCTCTTACAAGGACTTCAGACCCTACAGGGTTCACAGGTATATTGAATACATTTATAAATTCACTTTCAGGAATCCTATTAATAAAGTTAGAATTTAAGGTATTTTTTTAGAAATAAATTAAGAAATAGCTTCAGATAACACAAATATGTGTCGGGAACACTGAATGAAAAGTATGAATATATAATCTGTCATTTATATTCATATATCAGTGCTCACACATGCACACAACAGAAATTTTTGAACACTGAATGGTTTGTACAACTTTGCAATGTCACTTTGTCATTATGGATATTCTTTGTACTTATAAATAATTGACTTGTGAGTTTTTCTGTGTGTATTTAGTAACTTATTGTAATTTCTCTTTGCTTTTGGCTAAATTCCACTTTTCTACAAGGCTTTTTCTCACTTCTGAGTTTGTTTCAAAATATTTCTGAATATTCTTAATACACACACACATACAGATACACAGTAAAGAAAACGATTCTGCTTTAATTGAAAAGTATTGCAAAGATATTCACTGGGTTCAATCACTCAATGTGATTCAAAAGTAGTCAAGATAATGTTTTATAGATATATAATATGAACTTTGCTTCTTTCAGCATTTTGTCTAGGAGGAATATTTCTGCAGGAGAATAATAAACATTGGGCATCAATAGTGGAAATCAAATACACCTTATTAAAATTATTTTAAACTTCATTTCCAATATCCTGTGAATATATAAGAAATATGTAGTACAAAAAGGGATATGTAAAAGAAAAATCAATCATACCCACTCATTACACTGTCTACAGAAATCTGATAAATATTCATCTCACTGATTTTTCATATATTACATTGTTTTTTAGTAGTCAAATAAACATAAACTCATGAGCTCATAGTTTGTGCATTCTACCACAGCTTCAAAACTAACTGCATGTTCTCTTATCCCTAGTCACATGAACACAATGGAGACTTTAAGTCCCCACAACATACATAGCATGACTTTATTGATTTTATATCTTCAGTAGTAGCTGGATGAAATTTTCTTTTTTTTAAAAAAATTGTTAAAATTGATTTCCATGTGAAAGCATTTCAAGCATTCCATAAAACTGCTAGGTTACAAATGATTATTTAATAAAACTACTTGATAAGTTTCCAAGAAGATTATTTCAGAACATTTAACTGTATATGGGCAATTAATTTGTAATTAAAAGCAGTAAGAAACTGAAATGATCATAACAGGAATTCTGGTCTTGCTTCACTGAGTAATTACTTCCATTCTTTGTGCAACACTGTCACCCTTACAGTAGAAAAGCTATTACTAAGCATATTCATGAATGTACTAAATTAATTTAAAATAGATGTGACTAAATATTCATTATTATAAGAAAGAATTTTAGGAGCTTGGATAATTTACCCATGTAATTATAAAAAACTTTCCTTTTAAACAAATCTTAGTTTAGTGTCATTTTTGCTTTCTATATCATTCTTAGATAAGTTTTGCATAGACTAATATATATTTCTCTTGACTGATGTTTTTTTAAATGGTAAGTGCTTATCAGTCAGAACTGGAAGGCATGCAGATAAACAAAAGAAAATATAAAAGAGCTTTATCTTTAGTGGAATGAATTTTCACAGAAGAGCATAATTTTAGAAGCAGAAAGAAATGACAAATTTATGTACAGAATGTCTCTCCTTTTCTCTTTGCTTTTACGAAGACTCACGTAAACAGTGCCAATAGAACGAAATAAAAAGTCTTGACTTTTTTCTAAGAAAGGTGAAGGAAAGATGGAAGGTGAGCAGGCAGGCACGAAGGAAGAGAGAGTACAAAGAAACTCTTTTATTTGTATTGTATTATTTATCTAGTTGTTCATCTTGACCCCAGCACACCACTCACACTCAACCGCCCCCACTCCTGGACTCAAACCTGGGTCTTTGGATGTATGTGGACTACAGTTGAACCACTTCTTCACTAGGCACATCAAGAAAGTCTTGGCTTTAATGAAATATGAAATGTATTTGTATTTTTATATCATTCAAAGGAACACAGCTAATTTCAAGAAAGTGAGGAATAAATTTATTGCATAGGAATATTTTTAAAAATTTCATAAAGAAGTAGTCATTTTATTTTCAAATACTGGCATCTACAATAGATATATGGTGACACAGCATTGTATCATAAAATATTGCTGAGAGACTGATACAGTGCAAGGGCTTATATAGAACAAACATCTTTTAGCTTCTAATTTGGTTTAGGCATCTTGCATATATTAAGAAACTTTATTTAGCCAGAAATTCTTGAATAGGATATGTGGTGTTTATTTCTCTATATTCATTCTCTATCAAGTGACTGATAATTTCTTTGAGAAACTGTCCCTCTACTATGATTAGTCATGCAGTTTGTGAAGGATTGACTTTAACCTCAGTTGGAAGGATGGGTCCGAGTGGTATAATTCAATCAGCTTGTCTGTGCTCCAGGACATAATTATTTTGGAGAGAGGATTAAAGCAAATTAGAGGGAAGGAGATAGAAGGCTATAAATAGTAGGATTTAAAGAGATTTTTGCTCTCTTTAGGACTTGTGGCAACATTGTGCAAGATTTTATGCTATTTCATTTTTAAAAATGAATTGTATTAAAGAATAATACATTATAACATTATGGGTTTAAGATATGTATCATTATAAATTAATAACTGTATATAATAAAGTTTAATACCACTGTTCCAGTCCTCCTTCATGATGCAATTGCTCCTCTTTACTCAATTTGTTCCTCTCCTCCATTCCTTTCCTGAAACCACTGATTTTATTTTATTGAAAAAATATATTTTTTTGTTTTAGTTCATTTGCTTGATTTCTCTGTATACCACATATAAGTAAAATTGTTCTGCCTTATCTCATCTCATGACACAATATTCCATTTAGGTTCATCCATATTGCTGCAATAACAGAATTTCAGCCATTTTTTTTTTGAAAGGTAAGTAGTATTCTATTTTTTATATTACCAAAAGTGACCACTGACAGATGCATGGATACGGAAGATATGGGTTTATACTATCCCATTCTTGCCCCCATAAGCAAAAAGTTTGAAAACGAAGCTAAGCAAAGTCAAGAAATATAAGAAAACAAAGCTTGATTTTAATATTATTTAAATCGATGGAATCAAGGCTTGTTTGGGTGGCAAGTCTATAACATGTACTATAAGGTCCATAAGTCAATAAACTGTCCCTTCCTTCCTTCCTCCCTTTCTCTCTTCCTTCCTTTTGTACCTACTTTCCTCCCTCTATCCCTCCTTCTTTCTTTCTCTCTTCTGTCCCTCCCATTGTCCTTTTCTTTCTTTACTCCTTGATTCTACTTTCTTAACAAAAAACAGCTAAATGTAGTTTATTAAGTATTTTGTCACTTGAAAATGAAAGATTCCGTGCATTTATGAAATCTTTAATGTATATATCTTAATCTCCATACTGAAATTCTTGAAATTTATGTAACATAGCCAAGGTCAATTACCAATTGTAGAACTGATTTCAAATTCTGCTCCAAATGGCTCCTAAATCTAGATTAATTTCTTTTTATAAAATATAGACATTTTGCTGTTAACTATGCCTCACAATGACAGACCAGGGACATAAACTAAGTTTTCTGTTGACTAATCCAAATATTTTGATAACAGTAAAACTGATTATCAGATTTATCATAAAATCGATGACAGCTTTTTATATAACCAGTCTATATTATCTCTTTCACTGAACATTTTTCATTTATATACACTTTAATCTACATGCCCAAAAGATATACTCAGAGTCCTTTGGTGGAATACCATTTTTAAAATAGAAATATGTTCCGAATAGCATGTTAAAATAGTAGCTAATTGGGGTTATTTGACCCCTATTTCCTTTTAAATAAAATATGCTATTAAAAATTCAATATCACTGCTCTCCTTTAATTACACAAAACTGAAATAAGACAAAGTGTTTGTGTTGTACAGAATATAATACCCTAAATTATAAAAATCTTTGATAACATCAAAATTGATTTTTTTAAACCTGACATACTAAAGAAGTAATTCTCTAAAAGCCTATAATAATTTAGTTACTTAGACTTCTTAAAATATATTTAAAATAAAAGTATGATTTTGTTACCATACACCGAAGATTAAATTTCTACAAATATTAAAGTCATTGTTCAAAATCAGCAATGAATTGCTTCCAACTTGCTTTTAATTTTTTAGCATATTATATATAGAATGTACATAACATTTCAGAAGAAACTAGCCTATTTTCTAAGCTAATCATGAAGTGTTTGTGTCATTCAAAGATCTTAATATATTTTGTTAATAAATGTATTTAGATGGTAAATTGTGTATCACACAATAGAACAATTGAAATTATCATCTTAAAATACAAACAAGTAAAGGAACAGAGAATCAAAAGAATGGAAACCAAAAATTTCAGAAAAGAATAGTATCTACAATTTTAACTAACATACAATTATGTACACACACATATATATTTATATATACATGTATATATACTATATATAGTATATATAGTAAACACTGAGAGATTCAGTGCAAAAAAGGGGAAAATTAATCTTACATTAACGGTCACAATTTGAACATTTAAAAAAATGTTTTAAAACCCTCTATCTCTTATTTTTATTGACAAAAAGACACTTCCTTGTCACTAAATCCCAGAAAGCCTCTAAAATATCCTAACATCTAATACATTTATAGTTTAAAAAAATTTTGTCTCCCATCCTTCAAAATACTGAAAATGAAATTGCTAAAAATAGCATTGCAGAAAAGCTAATTCTATTTTTACATAAAATATGTGTATTTTCTTTTATGAGAACATTTGATTTAGGCTTCTAGAATCCAGATCATTAGATAAAGAAAATGGAGATGATTCTATATGAATGAATTTAATTTTTAATATTGAAATACCTATAAAACAGATATTTCTGTTTCATCTGATTCTTAAACATGATTGTATATTTTAACAGAAAAATTCAAAGCACATTTAATATGATTAAATGCATACTTTCTTCCTTCCCCTAGTTTAGTTATACTACAGTGATAAAATAAAAATAATTGATTTGAAGTTAGATTATTACAGCTTAGTAGACAAGAGAATCAAATAAATGAGGAATTTAGGATCTGTATTTGGAAATAACAGTAATAATAGTAATGATAACAGAAATGTTTCATTCTTCACAACTTTAAGAAATATTTCTACATATGGTGGATCCACTAGTGAATATCTCAAAATTTTAAATAACTGTGAATAAGGTCTGCGATTCCAATAAATATGAGACGTTATAGACAGACAATAGTGATACCATGTCATTGTAATCATGCACATGGAAAATCAATCTGTGTACATTTTCCACATTTATCATGTGCTTCTACCAAAGGAAATCTTGCATAAGAAAAAATATTTGCAAGATGCCAAATTTTTGCTTAATATAAATTTTACTTAATATAGCAACTAATTTCAAATAAATGCATATTTTCAAAATAAGGAAAATGAAAATGCACCCCTGTATACTGGAACATTGTCTTATACATTGTATATGTTTAATATGTACATGTTAACAAATGACTCAATAACAGAATTAGTAAAATATATTTCCTTTTATCACAGCTTAGATTCCACAGAAAAGGAGGCACCATCAGAAAATTTTTTTTTAAGTTTCCTTTCAGCTAATATGGGTATTAGGAATATACAAAATAGAATCAAAATGCATTAGACATATTTTAATTCAATGAAAAATTATATAGGTGAAAGATATACTAACCAAGTGATTAGTACTTGACTGACAGATATAGGGCACTAGGATGCCCAAGGTGGACAGTATTAGTTTGTAAAAGCATGTTCAACACTTTATTTAAAGTTTACCTTTTGGCATGCCTTGGTAGAGCAGGGGTTGGGCACAGTCCACACACATCCCAAGGTTCCAGGTTTGCATCCCAGGACTGGCAGGAATAAGCAAGATGAACAACTAAATAAAATTAATTGCGTCTTCTTCCTCTCTTTTCCTGCCCTCCTGCCTCTGCTCACCTTCATTCCTGCCTGTATCTTTCCTAAAACAATGAAAAAAAGGGTTTACATGTTTATAACAAAATCACCTATAGTTATTTAAACATAAACTATCAAAAGTAAACATTATTTTATTTGTGTAAAATATAATAAACTTTTAGATTTTCTTAGAGCCCTTTATTATTCCAGATGAAATAAGATTTTTAAATTTGTGAAAATGAGTATGAGTTTTGAATGAGAATGATTCTTCTTAGTGTGGTAGGTATATGAAGTACCACATTAATTAATATTGGTTTCCTGTATTTGAGTGACAGCCACTCAAATAATTAAGAAGTATAAAATTCATTATTGTGGAATAAATGTCACAAAAATTATGCATGAAAGCTGTTTTGACCACAGACATATTTACTACACTGATTGCATATTGATAGAGACCAAGGAACTTTTTCTAAGAGGTTTTTGTTCTCAAACATCTGTCATAAGCCACTTGTCCAAAAGTTTGTCTTTAGTTGGAAAATTCCCATTAAAATCTTTCAACCTCAGCACAGTTGAATCACCTAACTCTACCAGTCCCCTAGTATAAAACACAGGAATCAAATATTCATTTTCTCCTCTATTTCCATTTTTTTATAGGTAGTGGGATGAAGTGCTTGAAAAGTAATTTAATATACGATTTAGAGAAAGCAAAATATCTGCAAAGTATCTACCTTCTTTGCTTCTACATAGCAAAAATTTAGTCATTGGTGCTCAGACAATAACTTTTGGCCATTAAATCAATGCCTACCACCCAGCTCCATTCCAACAGAAAACACAATTGCCTTTCCATAAACCACTCTAAATCAGCATACAAGCAAAGCAAGAACTGTGTGGTTAATCGAAGTTGCAACTTTTCTTCTTCTTTCATCAGAAGTCTAATTTTAAAACTAACCTAATTAGGAGTCCTGGAGTAGCTGACCATACATTTAAAATACATTATAGTCTCAATTGGATAAATTTACCTTTTATAATAATTGGTGGAATTTTTGAATTTATATAGTCAGAAGTATAAGTATATAATGTCTTTCATTAACTATTATTAACTTTTAATTTTGCTGGCTCTGTGAATCCTTTATTTTATGCTTTGTTTATACTTTAAGTATCTATCGTTTTCTCAGTTTCAAACTTTCTTGACCTAATCAGTCAAATTTTTTTCTGTAGCAAATGCACAGTGATATTTCTGTTTGTAATGGTAGGGAATCCGGGGTGGACAGAAATAAACATTACATATATGTAAAGGAAAATGTTTCACTTAAGCAACATTTGCCTAATACATATGGTCATGGGTCCCAGCACAATTAACTTGAAAAAGCTGAAGCTAATAAAGAATCACGAACTTTTGGTGATCCTAGGGTGCCAGATATGACTGACTCTAGTAAAAGCAAAGGTATATCCTGATCAATGGATAATGGAACATCTTTCCTCCAACTCTCTCTGTATAGCCTGTAGATTCATCTCATACCATTAAGAGTGCTAGTCATTCATTCTTAATCAGCATTACTGCAATGAACTATATCCCTACACTTTTTATTTTTAGTAATTTATATGCCTATAAGCAACTACATAATGCATTTCTTCACAAATCATTATCTCTTTGTTTGGAAACTTAAAAGAATCACTGTAAAGTTTTTAGTTGTAGCTACTTGGGGACAGCATAGCTTAAAATCTATAGGGCAGTCTGCAGATATGTGAGTGGGAGAGTCGATTGACGCGAAACCTAGAACAACCACCCCCTCAGCAACTTGTGTTTAGAGACCCAAGCCCTAGTTACTCCTGTCAGAAACTCCACGCAAGTCTCATGAGAACTCCAATTCTCACAAGAGCTGCAGACCTTGGGCAAACGGACCGGGAGATTCTTCCAGTATAGGAAACACCATTTTACCAGCAAGTTCTCTTGCTCCTGTAACCGTTGAACTTCATGTCTCATTTTTGTCTAGTTACGTTGCAATAAATTCACCACATGGGGCTGGAATAAGGTGTCCTTGCTCAAATTGTTTCTGGGATAAACTCCACACTCATTCAGTCTCAATTACCTGCATCATAGTGGTCTTTATTTTATTTATTTTTAATGTAATCAAGCTATAAATTCCATGAAAATTAACCACTTTTCAAAAAATTTTATTTTTACATGGAATATCATTTTTTTGCACTTCTCAAATATTTTATTCCCATCAAGTTAATGACTGAAAATTCAATATCCTGTGTCCTATTGCTAACATCTGATATTATACAGATTACTATTATTTTGTAAAATTATCATAATTTCTATGCTTTATATAATTAATGCCTTATAACTATAGATAACCATATATTTATTAAATGAAACACTCTAAAACCAATGACACATTTATTATTGGTTTTAATTATTTGACAGGCAATTCTAACCATTAATTTTAAGTCATTAAAGCCAGATCTAAAAGAAAATAGAACAAACAACAGAAACAAAAAGTGAAAAAAAATGTTGTGCTAAAGGGGAATACCTTTTTTTCTTTTAAAGTGGTCTTTTATTAAATTATGTGTTTTTTTCAATAAGTCAGAATTTGAAGACTGAATCTGAAAATGTTTGTTGCTCCTTGTTTAGTTTTATATTACTTATATAAGGAATATTGAGAGACATGAAGTCATCTCCAACATGAAGTCATATTCTAAATTTATTATATCATGCCATTTAGTATTTAGAATTACTGCATTTCCTTATTTTGCTTGTCATTATGAAGTATGCTCATGCAAAGAAATTTCAAAAAAATACATAAACACAATGTTTAAATTTTTGCTAGAATATACAACTTTAAAGAACACTAACAAGAAAAAAATAAAACAAGTCATATACAAAACCTTACGTTTTCTTGAAGCCATCTGAGATTTGAGATTCACAGGAAAACCAGAATCATGAATGGGAGAACAAGGCCTCTTTGGGACAGACTGACAGCAAGCACTGAAGAGGCACTAGGGCCACACAAGCAGGCAGAAGAATTCAAACCAAATCGGTAGTAAATTACAAGTGGCGGAGTTTGGACATGAAGAGTTTGCACCATGCAGGCTCTTCTTCAGAGTGCTACAGTGGGTGCTAAAGGACAGTGAAGAACAAAAGATTAATTAGACACATCCTCCCTTACTGGTGCAGACTTGGATTTTCTAAATATTTGAAGACTAGGATCTTCATCAAAAGCATAGGTAGATGGGAAAAGATGTTCAAAATCAGTATTCAATGTGAAAAGCAAACTCAACGTCCCTGAAATAGCACTGTGTATTTTTAAGATTAGAAAAATTAAAAAAAAATTAAATGACTGACAAATACCAAAGCAATTGGATCTACATATTTTGCTTGTGGGACAGAAATCAGATCAATTTTTGCCAATAATAAGCGAAAAAAGATTAAAAAACTAATAAAGGTGATTTTGGCTAATAAAATATGGCCTATCTTTATTGTTGCTATAGTTCTATAATTATATGCCTTGGTCAAAACTCAGACTCCACACTAAAAGAGATGTATTTTACTGAAAATAAATGAGATCTCAAAAAACAACTTTTAAAACAATTATTACTTACAAATTCATGATTTGATAGCTAATATGAATTACAGGTTCATATGTACGCATATGTCAACTAAAAGCCACCAATTTATTCTGATTGTTCAATGTAGTCTTCAAATGAATATGCAAACATTAACTTATTTCTTCTTTAAGATAACCTTATAAGAAAGGTACTGCTTTTTCACCACTATAGTTGGGAAAACTAAGACTCAAGAGGTTTTTTAACTCCTTCAAGATCACTGGGTCCATTGAAAGCAAGGTCATGGCCTGAACACAGAAAATCTGGTAGCAAAGACCAAGCCTAGAAATCACTTATATAGTTATCTAACTACATATATTTATAGGTTAGCTTTGTATTGTTATATATGCAATTATATGTGCATACACACATGTAGTTATGTATTTTCATGTGTCATATAATAAATAATTTTGAAGATATTCATTATACTATGATGTAATGACAAGACTTCAAGTAAAAGAAGCACACACTAAAATACACATGCACACACATATTGTTAAATCTCATTTTTTGCTGTAGTTCTTTCTATAAAGCTTCCTCTAACATTAAATTAGCAAGTACTGTATCACTGTTCCTAGGAGAAAACAGCCATAGTTACATGCAAACTTCGGGTCACATTTTCAACTAGTCAATGCATAACTTAATATATGTAATGAAAACACTTTATTACATATATTTTGTTGATTCATTAACACTGAAATCATTGCCTGCAGTTATAACTCATACTTTAATGGAAGCTTACCGAATACACAGATTTTCTCCGAAAGGCACATTATAGCTTTCTTGCCTTAGATTACTAGAGAGCACACAGCACTCTGATGGGGGCTATTTGAAACATACATATCACCAGCAAAAGCACAAAAAAGGGACATTAAATATGTAGTAAAATGTTCACTTGTTTATGTTTGAGAACTGAAATAAGAAATCAGATTTTGCATTTATTAACCTCAATTGATAATATTTCACTGAGGTAACACAATTTTTTTCACTGGTTTGGATATATGCAAGCTGGGAAATGACCAAGAAGGCAATCCTGGTATTGATTTCAGATTATAAATGCTTTTTAACCAGTAGCCAAATTAATATATAAGGAATCAACTAATAATAGTGTCTGTGTGTGTGATCTTTCTACATGACTATTTTTATCTCTTAGTATCATTTCATGAGTATTTTCATTTCCAAAATTACTTGAATTCACGCTTTGGAATTTCTGTGTTGCTAGATGATATTGGCATAATTTATGTGATCAATTAATCATATGCTTAAGTATCAAGAATTTTATACTTTTTAGTTATTATATTTTTTAAAATTAACAATGACTACTGTTTTCTCTAATCTAGCTTTCCTTAAGAAAATTGAAGCTTTATATAATAATGGTTTTATTCATGGGACTTTCTTAGGAGTATTCGTGGAACATGAATACACTTAACCCCTTGGAGATGAGGCAACCTGGGTCCATTAATTTATACTCTCGAGAGAAGCAAAAACATATAATTCCATACTTAGAAGATATTTGCTAGTCTTAGAAATAACTGAAAGTGCATTGCCTGGTAGAGTAAAGGTTAAGTTCACCACCCACAACGTGCATGCCATGTTTATCACGAGGACCTAGTTCACATCCTCGGACTGGGAGAAATAACCAAAATGAGTAAATAAACAGAGCGCTTCTTACTCCTGTCTCTCTTCCTGCTTATCTGCTTGCCTTTACTTCTGCCTGCACATTCCTTAAAAAAAGGAAAATAATTCCATCGTTACTACAAATCTTGAAATGTATTATTCATCACAGAGCTTATCCATCCACACCAGAACAAAATAACAAATAATTCATACTTTTAGATACTTAAAGGAGACAAAATTTTATCCATAAAATATTTATTCAGAAACAATTGAAAAGAACTCCTACCATACTTAAAGTTATATATAGTTTAATGTCACTACCACAGCATAATATTTTTAGATATCTGGATAAAAACAACCTAACAGTTACCTCTATGTATAGGAAGAATCTATGTAATCTGTATGAAATGCATGAATCTATATAAATATATAAATATGCATGTAAATAAATATGTATTGTGCTGTATAAATATTGTATAATTTAGTACTGTACATAGTAGTGGTGGATGTAATTAATTAAAATTTAGATAAAAAATAAAAAATCTCACCAAGTGAACCAGAACAATCACTAAATACATTTCAGAGTAAGATATCCCTTATGATCAAGCCAGCATGAGTTCAACAACCCATTAGAAAGGAAAGCCCTCACATGAATAAAATCTGTTATGGTCATTTCCTCACAGGATTAGTACTAAGAACGCCAAATTTCTAAGAAAGTAAGTCAGTGTGATCAAGAATATTTGAGTGAAACAGAAAAATGCATGATGCCTAGTGATGACAGATATTTGTTTGCTTTAGAGAAAACACAAATTATTGTTGCTTTTCAAGAAATTTGCTGAGTTTCAAGTCATATTACAACATCTAGAAATACAATTGAAAATGCTTATTATTAGAATCAATAGTCTACATGGAACATAATTCAGCAATTATACAATTTTCAGTCTTCCTTCACCTTGATGTCTATAGAAATATTGCACATTCATTCAGTTGGATTTTCTGATATGGATAAACAGGTGTTTTAAAAATTCATGCTTACCTACTATATGTAGCACAAAATGTGCTTGATGACCTTGACACAAAATAGTTTCTATGGGTTGGAAACAGAGTGAAAATAAAGAAGAGAGGTGAAAAAATGGATACATTCTGTGAAAAACATACGTTTTTATTTATGGACAAAAATGCCAGAGAAAAAGAACAGAAAATTTTTTTGTTTTAAATTTTATTTTAAGTTTTGGGGACATTAGAGTATATCTGTGTGCTTCTGGAGATGACCTAGGGAAGAAAGAGAAAAACTTAGGGAAGAAAGAGAAAAGAATGTGTAGCAATTTATCCAAACCAAATTCAGAAGACAAGCAGTTGCTGTAAATTCTATTTCATTTAAATAACATAATGAAATGTGGCCACCCACATTTTGTGGGCAAATTGATATTAAAGAGAAAAATATGGCAATGTCCTAAAAATAAAACCAAATAAAATGTAAAAAAGTTTTTTAGTCAGAATAAAGATTGCATGTGTCTGACTAACAGTGAATTAAGGATAAGAATGTATGTGATTTTTATGTTAGCATTTAAAATATTTTTATATTTAAAAATTAAAATAAAATCACTGAATGATTAAATAGTAAATGGTTTTATTAATTACCATGTGTGTATTAAATAAATGTGATAAATAATATAGATATTATATATTTGATTTTATTTATTTTTATAGTGGAAATTAGAGTGTTTGCATTTTTTGAAAAAGAGCTTTAACATGTTAAAGTTATAATGTTAAAGTTTTAGTAGCTGAAAGCAAGAACTTAGATTATTATCAAACAAAGTTAGACAGATAATTAAATATAAGCAGTTCAAGATCTCTTTCTGAAACATCTTCTGCTTCCAATAGGGTAAATCTATTAGATGATACAATTATATCTCTTTTAAGAACAATATTATCATGGGCGATGAGTGCATCTGTTAGCAAATTGAATCTAGGAAAAAGTATTTTTTTAAAAATTAATTTCATTGAAAGAACATTGCATTCATGACATTATAAAAGTTTAAAGTATGCATATTATAAATCAACATCTAGAAATAATACATCAAATTTACACCACCAGTCTATTGGTGGTGGATTTATGTTTCGTGAACAAGCTAGAAAGAGAAACATGCACTACATGATTTCACGCATATGTTAGAGGAAGACAACAAATGAACTACATCAAATAAAAGTAGACTTTTAGCCTATAAAATCAAATAAATGATTATAAGAAGGGAAGGTGAAGAGGTGGGCAAATTGGCTTAAAAGAACTGAAAATCTTGAACAGCGATTATTTAGATTTTAAAAACAGTGATCTAAGAAATTTCACATCTTGGATTTGGTCTAGGCACATGCTAATTGAGAATTTTCCATGAATATTTTCATATTTCTGCACAGTTCAGATTTTATGAGTAAAGAATAAAAATTTAAAAAATATTGTGCCACCATTTCAACAGCATCCCAGTCTCAAAATTTCAAGTTCACCTGCTGAGTTGCACTCTCATTACAAAAGCAGAGTCCCCTGAGGCTCTCACATTCTGAAAACTGACACTAATTCTCTGTGTATGCTCTAAGTGAGTAATAAACTATTTGTTCTCTCCAGACGTTTCATGTTACAGTCAAAATAAGAATAGCAATGAACAATTGGTGGTTTCCTGGGAAAGTGCATTTGCAAGAAGAGTGAAATTGCGGCCCTCAACTTTTGCTTAATGAAAATCTTGCTTTTGAATAAAACATTGCATGAAGATTTGTCAGCACCTTTACATATTTGATAAGATTCCTCATTCTTGCAAAATTGTATCTAAGCTTTTTACACTCCTGAGTTGCCTCGTCACTATCCTCCTAAGACTCATCTGATCTAAGTGCCATAGTTACTCTGTTAAGTCACTATTAGGGCTCAAAACTATTTTAAATATGTGTCTTTTATGACTTTGCTTTGAAATATAAAGAAATTAAATGCCTGGGTATCTTATCTTGACCTTTGTTTGTCTTCTTGAGCACTATATTTTATTCCCTTTTCAGAACATCTTCCTCAAAATAATTTCATTCTACCTTCATGTTCTTACTGACTCCTATATCATTTTTTATTCCTTCTTGGTAAACTAATTTATTCCTGCTATCCTTAATATTGTCACATTCTTGACAAAGCATTTGAAAAAAGTTTTCTTTGAGATAGTTTTAACCTGCCACATGGAGTATTATTTAAAAATAGATAACAGTCACAGTAAACTATAACAATACTTACTTTCATAAAGGAAACTACATATTTAATAATCTTCAATAGGTGAAATTATTTCTACAAGCTCCATATTCATATTAAATATCATAAAATTACATACAATTACCAGTTTATTATTATTTGTTGAAATTGACTACAAGACTTCAGAACTTTTCAGCATGACCCCATACATCATAGGTTCCCTAATATAGAAGCGTAACAAAATTGACATATTGTTCTAATATTTATAAAAATTGTTGTGTCAGCAAAGCAAAACAAAAGGGATCTGATTGTGTCTTGTACAAAGTTTATCTGAGTACTGCTATAGCATTTTCATGAGTCTTATTGTAGAAATTATCCCTAATGACTAGATACTTTATTATGCTGTTTGAGTTTGATCTGATCACCACCTATTCTTCACAGAAATTCACACATGGAAAAAATACGTTTGCAACATCGCTCAGAGAACAAATGGTGAACTTGAAAGCTAAGCCTTTGAGCCAAATATCACATATATAACAGAGGTAAATTATTAAAATTAGCTTGTGAAACAAAAGAAGGAAAGGTAAAGGCGGAAAGCAAATCTTTCCATTCCCAAATGTACCTTATTATTCTTTGGTATCCATGTGTCACCATATCCAGAAAGAATTATCTTTAAATAGAAAATTTAAGATGACAGGACTAGCAGCAACCCCATTATACTGTTGGAGGAGCAATTGATTACTGTGTGCCAACTTTAAGACCACCCTTGTGTCATTCATTGAAAACAAAATAAAATGACTATTATAATTCAAAACTTTTATTTAAAAAGATGAGGTTTGCATTTATCATATAAAAGAAGCAAAGTTCAAAGAATATTTGTTAATTATATATATTCATATACCTACATACACACATACATATATATTGCAAGTTTTATAGGGAAAATATTTGCATTACATGAATTGTCAGTGAGAATATTGCAGGATTACTAATGGCTGTACTGGGTCTGTTCCTGTAAAGTGGATTTATGGATGGATTCTGCAGGTGGAGATGGCTCAAACACAGTTATGAAGGAACTCACAAGTAAGCAAGCAATAGAATGCTTCATGAGGAATCAATATATTTATTCACTCTCCAAGTAGGAGAGGAGCCAGACTCTCTCTTCAGAGAACCCACAGCAATTCTAAGGGCAATATCTTCAACCTTGTAATCTCTCAGGGATCTATGATTTCTTTCAAGCCTTGACCCAAGCCATGCCCCTGGGAAAAGATTTGTGATAGCTGCAGAGCCTAAAATCAATTTAATCCCCCTAAGAAAAATTCTTTATAACCAATGATTACTCACAGAGTTCCGAAATGGCATTGAATGGTCGAGAACGGGCTTAAACAGACTGGTGAGAGTTATAGGTGGATGAGATGCAGATTATTTTTCAATTTCTCACATAATTGGAAGACAGGGCTTTGGTTATCTGTTTTTTTTGTTTTTTTTTTAAGTTTCCCAGGGACTTGGAGGTCTTGTATTCTGGAAAATATGATGCTTTCTCAGTTTCCAATGTATATTGAGTCCTCTGGAAAACAGGGCTTTCCATCTTTTCAGACAGCTTTAGGTCTGTAGACTCTTTCCCAGACAGCATTGGGGTCTCACATGCTGGACATGGGTTCCCTCTGGCTGGTGGTTTTGCTGCTGGTATCTGATTTGGGGGCAAGATGATTTCCTTGCACCTAAGGATTGAGACAAGCACTGCATAGAAATGTTTCTTGTTCAATCTCCCTTATAATTACTGTGTTTGATGTAAGGGTCTTTAGGTTACTAAGCCCCACCCACCACCTACTTGAGGAAAAATTGTGCATAACTCTTCCAGGGCATCAGGTTTCCCTTTCAGATTATGCACATTTCCAGGGAAATGCTTATTCTACAATTCTCACTTCCTCTTTATCAACCCTCCTTTCAGATATTCCATGACAATTACATAATAACTTCTAAAAATGGAGCAATTGAATGCATATAAACCTTTGGGTATAATAGATAGTAGGGGGAAAAGTTACTCTGTTATATGATTAAGAACAAAATTCAAAGACAATGATATCAGATGAATAAGGATATAAATACATGGGCTGTTCTCCTGCAGATGAGCAGTGTTTTATTGTGTATTATGGTTAAAGGGTAGGAGAGAAAGCATTAAAGCAAGAATAAGTTTTGCTCAGGGTAGTCATATAAATATATATCAAAAGAACTTAACCTAGAGGGGATAAGGACAAACTAACTGTTAAATGAAAACACCAGAACAGAATTTGAGTATATCTCATCTTTTCATTAATGTCATTAAAGGGCAAAATGCTAGCTACCGAAATTGGTAAGTTAAAGATTCTTAAACTTGCATGAGTTGATTTTCTTTCTTTTTTCTCTGTTGGGACTGATTGTTGAATTTTGATGCCATTTGAGGTCAATATTTTAGATTCTAAGTCCTTCTCAACTAATACTTCTGCTTTAGGTGGTGTATGTGATAAAGATTGCTGAATTTCTTTGGTTGGAAATAATCTTCAGTTATTTAAACCAATGAGTTCATTTACCCAGGGATATGAAGTCAGTGCTCAGAAAGCAGTACTTTTTATTGAAAGAGTGTTGAGAGTGTAATTCTCTGAACTAAAGTGGAGGGAAAGATGTGAGTAAGAGGTAAGGAGTCCCTGTCCTCACAAAGAAGGCATCCTTGTTTGCTGATTTTCCTCTGGTCAGAAATGGTGAAAATCTAGGGCATAAAGCCCTCAGGGTAGGTCATACATTTGCCATTTAACATGCCCCAAGGATAGGGAAATCGGAGAAATTGGAATAGATGTCAAGGGCAATGACTTCTCTTCTGTAAGATCATTGAACTGCCTGATATTTTCTGTAAACTTCAGTACCAGGAGTGGCCAGGACTGCTGCCATAAAATGTCAGCCTGAAGGTAAAAGGAAAGATGGTCTCAAGGCAAGTGGAGCAAAATCAAATTTCTCTTTAAAAAGAGATTGATCCAATCTGTCCAACTCTTCTGCTCAGGAGTTCAAGGCAGTCTTCAATCACTTTGGGGTTTTCAAATGTTAGTATTTTCTTCAGAGAACCCACAGCAATTCTAAGGGCAATATCTTCAACCTTGTAATCTCTCAGGGATCTATGATTTCTTTCAAGCCTTGACCCAAGCCATGCCCCTGGGAAAAGATTTGTGATAACCTCAGAACCTAAAATCAATTTAATCCTCCTAAGAAAAATTCTTTATAACCAATGATTACTCACAGAGTTCCAAAATTGCCAGCTTTGAAAGTAACCAGAACATAGTGTCTCAAAACCCCATTTTAATGATGAGAAAATTAAGGATTTAGAAAGTTCAATTTTAAGATTTCTCAGTAGAAATGGAACTACAACTTATGCCCTGACTCAAAGTCTTCTTTTTCACATTCTCTCAAAAATTTAGTTTTCTTATGGAATCAACTCTGTGACAAATTTTTCTGAAATGATAATTGGTTCATGACAAAAAAAAATCCTTCCTGTACAAAGAGCATAATTTATCCTTCTTTTTTCTAAGAAGATACAGCATAGTCTCACACTAATGTAAAAGCATGGTCTAATGATATGTATATATATATATATATATACATATATATACATATAAATACCATTAATATAATGCCATTAGTTAGTTATTATTAATCTTATTTATATAGGAATTAATAAGATTAATAATAAATAATCCAATACTTTTAATAAGGGAATATTTTCAGAAAAAATATTCATTCAAATTTTAGCATGTTTGCATGATTTTTTTTCTCTTGTCTCTAAAAACTACTTGTCATTACAAGCAAAAACAGATAATCAGATGCATTTTGAAGGTTATCTCTGGGTCCACACATAATACCCATATCCTTTGCAGGATGTAGATGAATGGCACACTCAAAGCTTTTTAAATATTTTTAATGAAATGAATTAGGGACTATTCGCAGTAGTGAGGCCAAGGTTACAGAAACTAAAGTATACATGATGAAGCACTCAGAACCAGCAAGAACAGAAGAGTAAGTAGAAATAAGTAAAGAGAAGTACCTATCCTTCACCAAATACAACAAAAATAGGGAGATAATGCCAGAACTTGACAAGAAACAAGAGCTGGAATCACAGCAGAATGTTCACTCACTCAATGATATCTGAGCTTTCATGCAGAAGCATGTAGCTACTGTGGAGGTGTAGAGGAAAGAAAGGGAAAATACATGCTCTAAACTATTCCCTTCTTTCAAACACCAATTTCCAATCAGTACTTCCAACTGGCTGAGCTTAACTAGAATCTGGGACTGAATCAATCAGTCTTGCTGAACTCAGAGAAGGGTGTAAATGAGAGTAGAAAAGATCTAGGTGAGCAAACAGTAAATATCAATAGTGGCACAATTATTAATGCTGTATTTCCAAGCAATTGACTACAATTCTACTAATATCTCCAAACTACCACAATAATAAAATTTCTCAGTAATCAAAGGACGCAATGATTAACACTGCCAATTTGAGAGGCAGAATGCTTGAGAAAATGTTATAAAAACTGGATTTTAAAAAGATAAAGATAACTAAAGTAGAAAGAAATCAGGGCATTATTAATGAGTAGTTAAGGTTGCTTTGGACAATAATTAGTGTAGTGAAGATGTATGTAAGAAGTGAGAGAGTTACAGGTTATGTCACCATAAGAATATGTTGAGATTAGATGTCTAAGTTATTAATACTGTCAATGGTAAGAGAAATAAATAAGAACATCAAAATACCAAGTATAAAATATCATGATAATAAAGGATATAGCAGCATGACCTGCAAATGGACTATTTCAATATCATGAATAAACTATGTAGAATCAAATTGCTTTCAGTTATTCTTGTATCTATGCAGATGTACCTGTAACATGGCAGGTGCCTAAAAAATTCTGGCTGAAAAAAGGATTCATCCCTTATTGGTAGATTATGTAAGAAATTAAGGAATTATTTTTTGAGAAAAAAACACAAAATAATGGGAAAAATGGATACATGGATTAGAAGAGGTAATGCAATTAAGTGGTCTTTAAATCTAAATCTCATTACTTTCATGGTAAATCTGCCTCTGTTCTGGACTGGATAAGTTAATGCTGCATATGTACAGAAAATTACAATAAGAGTAAACTTTATCATAGAGAAAAAGTGTGTGCAATCAAAAGAAACCTCTATTACCTTTTCTCATTTTTGGAGTAAAGGGAAGAATGGGAAATGCATGCCAATTCAGGCAAATTGTAGGCTATTTAATGATTCATTATTCCAAAAATATTTATCAGTGGAGATACTGCATCAGGAATTATGCTATAAAATACAGAGGGAAAAATTACAGTCAATATCTGCTACGCTAGAGAAATAAGGAAATCTAAGTTACAGGCTGTGGTCAATGCATGAAAATGGGGCTAGAAGAATATAGAGAAGACTTATCTCTCTTCTCAGAGTCAGGATATTCAATGAGAGATATAAGCCAGGAACTCTAGTATTGGGAAAAACCAATGTGATCAAATGCTCATTTTGAAAAGATTTTTGTTAGCTGCAAAATAGAGGCTAGATTGATGATAGAATAAGAGGGGAAGCCACTTCAGACAAGAGTTGTGGGGCAAGAGGTGAGAGGGAATAGTAACACTGAAACACGGGCAATGTGAGCTGAAAGAGGGAAAAACGTTTGTAGACAGAATAAACAACACTTAATTGTGGACACCTGGAGAATTAAAGGGATATTTTTAAAATATATTTGATGATTCCTTTAATCAAATTAAAGAATGTGAGAAGAATGTCAGATTGTGGAAAAGTGTTAATGAGTTTGCTTTGAGGCTTACATGCTTTATCTGATCATTCTGTGAACATTAAGGTAGATGATAAGTAGTTGAATGTGCAAATTTGGAGTCCAGGTCTGCTGTCAAGACAGAAATTTGGGTAACTGATTTACACATGACAGTTGCAGCTATGAACATGAGTGAATTGAATAAAAGTTGCATTTCCTTCAATTCTAACTAATGGAAAAAACTGAATTACAGTGGTTTATGCATAATATTATATTTTCTCATTAAAGTTCAAAGTCATTTATTCTAGGTCTTATATGGCAGTGTTAATCTACCAAATCCTCAGTAATCCAGTGTTTTAATTATTCTGGCTCTATGGCAATATTAACCCAAACTTTAATGGCATAAAACAAACATTTATTATTCTCAGGTTATTTGGATGAGTCAGTACAGATGATAAGTCTTTGTTGTGGAAAATTTCAAAAACCAGGACTTTGATTTATCTGAAATTTTATGTCCTCGATTATCTGATGGTTTTGCTTTTATATATTGTACCTTTATAGCATGAAGGCAGGGTCCCAAGGGTAAGCATTCCATAAGTGAAAGTGATTTAATGTTTATTTCCTTTGTGACAGTCTCAGAAGTCATGCAATATCATCTCTACTACAGTCTATTCTTTAAGGCCAGGACAAAGTATTACCTAGTTTCCAAGTGACTAAGAAATCATTTTTTCCTCTTTAATGGAAGTGGCAGCAGGTTCTAGAATCACTTTGAGACCTGAATTATAGCTATGACTGGTCTTGAAAAACACAATTTACTAAAGTCTGAATTCTTCTAATTTATTCATTTGCCATCTATGTAGCGTGATTATTCTCTACATGTTTTAAAGTTCCCTCTAAATTGTAGGCATCAGATATAGGAAACATGTATTTAAGAATCTAATAAGGAAATTCCTAAAGGCTGACTCAGAAAACATTTATATCCCATTAGCAAGATATGCCTGATGCAAAAATGTGGGAAGATATACTATTCTGGGTGATCGCTTTTCCCAGATAAAAATTAAAACACATGGGGAAAGAACTAATTATTAATTTCTACTATGAGAATAACCGGTAACTCATTTCTATATAAAAATTCAAACAAAATCTCTACTTCCATGGATTGTTATATTCAAAAATAGCTCTAGCTGCTCTTTTGGAAAGAAATCACTTCTTTACAGACACAAAGCTTCTATTACAATGTGTATATTCATGAAAATTACGATATCATTTTAAAGCAAATTATTTCTCAAGGGCGTCAGTTTTACTGTCTGCTAACTTGACTTTCCCTGCTTCAGAAACTTGCTTATTTGGTTTGTTTGGCATTGAGTCAAATAAATATCAATGTGAAGATTATTGACAGATGCTTAGGTCAATTTTGAAAGATCGAATTGAAATTAATGTATTGAAAAAATAAATGTATTCTCAAACCATTTTTGCTCATACTGGGCAAAGTCATCATTGATTTTGATTAAGGTTAAAATCATTAAGCTATTTTTCATATAAAATATTTAAAGTACAGTTCTCTCAACAGTGAAAAAAAAGTATAATATAAGAGAGTAGTAAAACTGATGCCTGCTTCCATAGGACTGGTAATGACAGACAAAATAATGGTAAGAGTTATTGCAGGGTCTGTTTTCACCTTTGTTATCATTCAGTTTGTATCCTGAAAAACCCTATTACCTCAGCCTGTTAGCATGCAGTCTTACAAAAAGGAATATAAAAGAGAAAACATTTTCAATACTCCTGATTTGTCAGAGCCTTCAATATTCTAATTAATGTAATGAATCTCTATTAAGAGATACACTCTTGAATATTTTCTAAGCCTATTTGTTCACAAAATTTCTCTCTCACAAAAGATCTTTAAAAGTAACCTATAAATCCCCATGCCTTGGATTCAGAAAGCTTCTTTTTATTTTTGCCTCTCCCTGTTTTAATTATAAATATAATGCCAATAACATACACTTATGCTTACATCAGAATCACTCAACATGTATGAATGCATTGGATAGTAGTTGCTAGGTATTTAACTGATATGAATGTTTTCAGCTTGTGGGAAGAAACCAATAGAGTGGTAGGGAAAACAAATGGGCACAGATTTATAAATATAATGATGAAGATATCATGACAGGGCTATGCAAGGAAGCAATGAGATCATATACAAATAGCACCTTTCTCAAAAAAGGGCAATGCAGTAGGGTGAAAACAGATTTTAAACATTGAATGAAAGAGATCATGTTGATTTGAATTTTAGATCAGCATGAAATTTCATGATTAGGAGTGGGTATAGATATTTTAGAACAGAAGCAAGAGGATTAGTGTTGTAAACTATCATGGGAAGTACATGATGAGAAAGAACAGAAATCAAGGCTAGTGTCATGCTGTTGAGGAGCTTGTCTATAATTTAAAGGAGACAGAATTTTACATGGCTCTGTCCTTGAAAGAATTCAACAGGGAGGAGATTTGATAATAGAATTAGATTTTCACTTTAGAAGATGTTGCTGGTTCTAATGTAGAACATAAATATAACTTTATAAATGTTAATCAGTAAAGGAATTCATTAAGATGTATTAGTTTGTAGAATCACTGGAATGTCTAGAGAAACAAACTCCAGATTTAATTTACCAGAAAAATACTGAGCTATACCTCAAACTAGGCCAGTGAGGACAATTCTTTTGATAATTCTAATCAATCTCAGATTCTACAAAAAAACAGCTTCACATTGAAACCTGTGCCACCACTTCTGCCACCACTTCTTGTACAACAGGACCCTACTACTCACTTCATAACTAGGTTCTTGTTCATGGGTATTGGAGTGGTAGAATCATATGTCTGTATACTCACTGCATAGAAGAGTAGGAAATATTCTTTTTAATTCTGCCTTTTGAAGGAAGAAATCACGAATGAGATCTTATCAAAATGTAAACAGAAAATTGTTCAAAAGATGGAGGCAGAAAAGGATGAAAACTTTTTATGACAAATGAAAGAGAAGAGAGAAGAAAAGTAATAATGCAACCAAAAAATGTGGCTAAAACTAGCACAATGGGAGGCGCATGATGCAGATTCTGACAAAGGAGAAAAGTCAACATATACCATAGAAAATAGCTATCAGGTTATTACTGATACACATTTGAACATGAGTCAGACTTTTGATATTAAAAAACCACAGGGAGGTAACCTTTTACTAAAATAAGGGATACGGAGGAAGGCAGTCTTACTGAGAAATACTGAGAAGATAGATACAAGGGCATATTTTAAAATACAGTCCTTTGTATATGCCTTTTTTAGTTTTAATGTTTTAAATTGAATTTATAATTATAAAATGAACCACTAGGTTTAAAGTATACATAATAATAAATATACATCTGCATATGATACAGTAAGTTCATCATTACTTTCTTTTTTCTTCATTATACAATAATATCCTTTACCTTTTGTCCTCTTCCCTTTCTCTACCTCCCCTATCTCTTCTTGCACCCACTCACTGTTTTTTTTTGCTGTTGTTGTTTGGCTAGAAGTCTATTGTTTGATATAGTTCATTTTTCAAAGATATATGTTTTGTTCAATTTAGTTCATTTGTTTGCTTCTAACTCTGTACACCACATATGAGTGGTATCATACAAAGTCTCTTTCTGGTTTCTCTAGCTAAATGTAATCCCCTCCAGGTCATCTTCACTTTAAATATAAATGAGATTGAGTCAGCCATGGATATTCACTAAATAATACCCAGCAACAAACTGATTTACAAGTTTGATACTCTAGGTATAAGAAAAATGATTAAAAAGCATAAATATAGAGGCAAGTTAAAGTCCTAAAATATGAGTGTGAAAGTGCAGTGATTGAGAACCATTTTGTCTTAAAACTATCATAAATAAGAACATTACAGGTCTTGAATTTTGATATTTATAGTTAGTCCAACAAGCTATTCAGATGGACATGGGAGTGTACAGGCTCCAGGGCTGGTGTATTTATTTCTTGTAGCTCATGTGACAAATTGGAGACTTAGAACATGAAATTAAATTTTTTTTATAATTTTAGAGGTCAGAAGTTCAAAATCGTCTCCTGAAACTGAAAGCAGTTGTTGGCAGTGCTGTGCTTCTTTTGGAGACCTTAGGGCAAAATGGGTTCCTTGACTATTCCAGCTTTGAGAGACTGCTGTATTTATTAATATCTGCCCCTTTTCCTTCAAAGCCAGCTGAGTAGAACTCTTTTGACTCCCTTTTCCACCAACAAAGATCAAAGTAATTATGTTCTGTCCATTTGAATAATCCAAGATAAACTATTTTAATGTCAGTTGATTAGTATTTCAAATTCCATCTTAATTGACTCTTACATATTCATAAAACCTATTCAGTCTCCAGGACTTTTAATATGTGCATCTTGGGGCATTTGGAGACATATTTTTCCTACCACAGGTGGAAAGAAGTGTGATACCCCAATTTTCACTTTTCTCTGTCAGTCCTTTGGACAGATGGAGGTGACTGCTGGGAGTCACTGATAGAGGAGGAGACTACTTGCAGAAAAAAAAAATGGAATTTAGCGTTCAGTCCTTCAGTTGTTAGGAGTATAACCATGTAGAAAACAATCAAAATGGAACTTTATGCATATTTCCCATTCTTGTCTTAAAATAACTCAAAATGAGAGTGTTCTTCTATTATCCCCAGAATAAATGAACTGTCTCAGGGAGACCCCGGTTTAATGATGTATTTCAATATAAATAAAATTATAGGATGCCAAGTAAAACCTCATTTTAAGTTAATTGTATTTTTGAACATCATAATTCATTAATCTTAACACTTCATTCCATATTAAGTAATAAAGAAAATTGACACTTATATAATTTGATTATTTTAGCTAATGAACTTTAACAATATTTAAAACTTTCTTTAAATTAATCTATCTTATATACAATGAGCATTGAGTTAAAATATAATCTTGCAAATTAGAATGACAGTGTAAGAAAAATAGTCTATGTCACCATCTAGCATATTTCTTAAAGACTATATGCCAAAGATAGACTCCATAGAGAGTCTTTATTGAAATCTGAGCGATAGCCTATACTTATAAAATTAACATAACAAAGAGAATAGACTTCTGGTGGGTGACTCCATAGGACCCACTTTCGGGTCACTCCCCACAGACACCAAAACAAAAGGAAAAAAAAATCATCTACTTTCCTGAGACAAACACCAAGAAACAACTTGCACTTCAGCTGGAGACAGACCAGACTAACAGTGGGTAAAGGCACCCGCTGCGGTTCTGAGTTAAGTTGTGGATTTGGATTTTGGACAGAGTGAGGGACTCTCTGGAAGCATGGTGGGGCGAAGGTTAGGGATTTCAGGACCAGTTTCAGTGAGAGGCAGGTCCAATGGGGCTGAGATGTGGAGCCATGGAGGGCCGACTTGGGAGAGGTTGAAAGCCACCAAACCGGGAGCTGAACTGGAGCCCATGCCCTGAATTTGTGCTGGGCACAGTCATAAACAGAAGTCAGCAAAAGAAATTCCAAGTGCAGACCTCTCCCTCAACCATTTCACACAAAAGCCTGGGGTCCACCAAGCAGGAATCCCACCTGCTGCAATACTTCTCACTGGACATCCTTCTCGTGGGATAGCCCATCCTACGGATTACAGGGAGAAAGCAGGCCCCAAAATCAACACTACCGGCTAGTGCCACCTAGTGGGTATAGGTGAAACTGCATCATGGTTACCAATCCCGGGCCATTCAAACCTACGCGATACCAGGGAAACTGATCCCTCAGAAATATAAACACAATGCCAAATAGAGAAAAGTCACAGAGAAATATACATGAAATGATGGCTCCAATCAAAAGCCCAGGGGAAAATCTGAATGCGGAAAATCTGTAAATTACCTGGGCCTGAAGAGGAATTTAGGCTAACAATGATTAAAATACTCATGGGAATTCAGAAATCTGTAGAGGCGATAAACAAGAATGTCAGGAAACAAAGTGAAGAACTAAAACAAGACAGCAAACAAGAAAAAAACACAATGGCTGAATTAAAAACTCAATAGTGGGACTCAACAATCGGACTGATGAAGCTTCTAATAGAATCAGTGATCTGGAAGATAGGACAGGTGAACTCATCAAGTAAACCAGAAAAGAGAGAAAAAAATTCAAAGAATTGAAGACAGCATTCGAGAGCTCTGGGATAACATCAAAAGGAACAACACTCACATCATCGGTGTCAGGAGGAAGAGATAGAAAAGCATGCAGAAACCATATTTGCAGAAATAATAGATGAGAACTTCTCAATTTTAGGAATGAAGCTAGTCTCCACATCCCCAAAGCTCAAAGAATTCCTAAAAAATGAAACCCAAACAGAAGTACACCCAGATATAGTCTCATCAAAAAGAAAAGGATTTTCAAACTAGGATACTGTATTTGGCAAGATTATCATTAAGAACCTAAGGAACGATGAAAACCTTTTCTGATAAACAAAAGTTAAAGGATTTCATTACCACAAAACCAGCTTTACAAAAGAATATTATCATAAATTTAATGGACTGAACTCACCAGTCAAAGGATGCAGAGTGGCTGAATGGATTAAAAGGTATAATCTGCTGCATTTGGGAAATCCACCTTCTTCCAAAATAAAAACAAAGGCTCAAAGTCAATGGCTGGAAGACAATGGCAACCACAAAAGAGCAGGAATAGCTATACTCGTAACAGCTAAAATAGGCTTCCATTTATAAAGCATAACAAAAGACAGATATGGACTCTAAATAATGATTAAAAGATCTATCCTGCAGGAAGACATAATGATTATTAACATATATACACCAAATGAAGGAGCATCAAAATATAACACAAAAGTGTTATTAGACCTGAAGAGAGACATTGACAGCAACACAACAGTAGCGGGAGACTTCAATACGCCACTTATAACAGTGGACAGATCAACCAGACAGAAAATTAACAAGATGACAGCTGCTTTAAATGACCATCTGGAACAGGTAGTTCTAATAGACATATACTGATCATTTCACCCAGTGACTACAGATTTCACTCTCTTCTCAAGTGCTCAAAGAACATCTTCCAGGATAGATCTTGTGCTGGACACAAACATCTCTAAGCAAATATACAAATACTGGATTCATACTAAACATCTTCTTTTAACACAATGGCTTAAAAACTGGAAATCAACTATAGAAAAGAAAGCTGGAAGACTAAGTCAAAACTCAACATTATGCTCCTTGGATAAAAGAGGAAATCAAAGAGGAACTTGAAAAATACTTAGGGACAAATGAGAATGAGGAGGTGAGCAACCAGAATCTTTGGCATACAGCAAAAGCAGTACTAAGGGGAAAGTTCATTGCAAACCAGGCCTATCTCAAAAAACAAGAAAAATGCCAAATAAACACCTCAACTATACATTTAAAACAAGAAAAAGAACAACAATTAAAGCTAACCAATCAGCAGAAGAAAGGGAATAGTCAACATTCAAACAGAAATAAATGAAATAGAAAACAAAAAGACAATTCAGAAGATCAATGAAACAAAATTAACAAGCCATTTGTTAGACTCAAAGAAAAAAAAAAAGGAGAAAACGCTCATAAATAGAATCATAAGTGAAAGGGGATAAATTACAATAGATATCATGGAAATTCAAAACATCATAAGGGACTACTACGAGCAGCTTTATGCCACCAAAATGGATACCCTTGAGGATGTAGACAAATTTCTAGAAAAGTATAGTCTACCAAGACTGAACCCAGAAGAACTGGAAAACCTGAACAGAACAATCATGGGCATAGAATTTGAGGAAGTAAACAGGGACATACTGAAAAATAAAAGCCCAGGACCAGATGGCATCTCCAATGAGTTCTACCAAATCTTCAGAGAAGAATTAACACCTTTTCTTCTCAAGCTCTTCCAAATTATTGAAGAACAAGGAACTCTCCCAAATACCTTCTATGAGACTAACATTATGCTGATAACAAAAAAAAAGATATCACCAAGAAAGAAAAATGCAAACCGATATCTCTAATGAACATAGATGTAAAAATTCACAACAAATTATTAGCAAACCCAACTGAACAATGCATCAAAAACAGCATCCATCATGACAAGTGGAATTAAACCCAGGTGTGTAACGATGGCTCAACCTATATAATTCTATTAATGTCATACACCATATCAACAAGAACAAAAGAGCAAAGAGAAAAATCACATAATCATGTCAATAGATGCAGAGAAGCTTTTGACAAGATCCAACACCCATTTATGATAAAAAACCTTCATAAAATGGAAAAAGAACTTACATACCTCAACATAATAGAGGTCATGTATGAAAAACACACAGCTGTCATAGTCAATGGCAAAAAAAATGAAAGCATTTCTTCTTAGGTCAGGAATGAGGCAGTGTTGCTCACTCTCACACGGCCATTTAATATTGTACTGGAGGTCTTAGAGCAATTAGGCAAGAAAAATGAATAAAAGGAATTCAAATTGGAAAGAAGGAAGTAAAACTCTCATTACTTGCAGATGACATGGTTATTTATATCAAAAAATCCCAAAAACTATCAGAAACTGCTAGAATTCATCAATGAATACAGTAAATAGGCAGGCTACAACATCAATGCACAAAAACTGTTGCATTTTTATACGCAAACAACATGCTAGTAAAAAAAATGAAATCACAAAAATCACACCATTTAAAAAAGAAGTTATACAATGAAATACCTGTGCATATACCTAACAAAGGAAATAAATAATCTATCTATAAAACAAAAACTATAAGTCCTTCTTAAAACAAATAGAGGAGGACACAAAGAAATGGAAAGTGATGCCCTGCTCGTGACTAGGAAGAATCATATCATTAAAATGGCCATATTACTGAAAGCAATATATAGTTTTAATGCAATCCTCATTAAAATCCCATGGACTTATTTCCAGGAAATAGAACAAAAAAAATCTTGAAATATGCATGGAAAAACAAAAGACCCCTAATAACCAAAGCAATTGTGAGAAAAACAATCTAGAGGGATTACACTTCCAGTCTTCGAACTGTATTACAAAGAAATAGTGATCGAAACAGTATGGTACTGGAATAACAGAGGTACAGACTAGTGGAATAGAACTGAATCACCAGAAACTGACCCACTCATGTACAGTCAGTTAATGTACAAAAAAGGAGTCAAAAGCATTTGATGGAAAAAGGAAAGTTTCTTCAACAAATGGTTTTGGGAAAACTGGACAGCCAGATGCAAAGGAATGAAGCTAGACCACTCTCTAACATCATTCACAAAAATTAACTCAAATGGATTATAAACTTGGACATAAGACCAGAAACCATAAAACTCTTAGAAGACAACATAGGAAAGACTTTCCATGATATTAGTCATAGATAAGCCTTTGGGGACTGAAGTCCACCATCAAGGGAAACAAAAAGAAAAATAAACAACTGGGACTACATAAAACTAAGGTGCTTGTTCACAACAAAAGAAAACTTAACCAAAACTAAAAGGATATCTACTAACTGGGAGAAGAAATTTACATTTGGTATTTCTGACAAAGGCTTAATATCTAAAATAAAACTTAACATAGAAGAATAGGCAATTCAGTAAAAAAAAAATGGGAAGAGGAATTGGAGAGATACTTTTCTGAAGAGGGTATACAGATGACCAACAGGCACATGAAATTATGTTCCTACTGGCTATTAGGGAAATGCAAATTAAAACAATGAGATACCACCTTACACATGAAGGAATGGGTATTATCCACAAGTCTGGAAACAACAAATGCTGGCTAGGATATGGAGAAAAGGGAACACTTTTACACTATTAGTGGGGATGCAAATTGGTACAACCCCTATGGAGAAAACTTTGGAAATTCCTCAAAAAAATAAAGATGGAAATCCCGTATGATTCCATCATTCCACTTCTGGGCATATATCCAAAAGATACAAAAACACCCATCCATAGAAATGTATGCATTCCCAAGTTTATTGCAGCCCTATCTACAATAGCTAAGAACTGGAAATTACCTAAGTGCCCTGCATCAGATGAATAAATCAAGAAAATGTGGTACTTATATACTTATATACAATGGAATACTACACAGTCCTTAGAATAGATGAAACCCTGTCATTTGAATCAATATGGTTGGAACTAGAGGGGATTATGGCAAGTGAAACAAGTCAAAAGAAGAAAGATAGATACCAGATGACCTCACTCACAGGTGGAATGTGAATAGACAAAACAAAGGAACAGATTAAACATAACCAGACCTAAAACAGTTGCAACAGAACTGAGGGAATGAGGCTGGTGGGGACAAATGGTGGTGAAGCCCACAGAAGAATGGGGAAGAATACTTAGTGATTTAATAGAGAGTTGAAATATATCTAAGAAATGTGGAACCTATACATAGGAAATTATTTTAAGGTGCATAACAATTGCTACAATAAAAATAAGTTAAGAATTAATACAACAAATGTCTGAAATGGAATTTTATTGGTGATGATAATCTTTCATCGGCGAGGAAGATATTTCATATAAATGCTTTTAGATAAATCTAAATGTATTCCACTCATGTGGATTGACTAAACTATTTTGAAACCCTTCCCATACTTGAATAAACAGAATGTAAAAATCCAGTGGGGCAGGACAACTCATGTCCATGGCATGCAAAGCTTCATTCTTAAAATGCTCTGTGTCTAGTCATTGAATATGTAATGCAAACTCTGAGGTTATAATATCCTACCCAGCTCTGGGAAGCTGAGAGTCTGCCAGACTATTCAAATTGACAGAATGAACTGTTTGAACTCTTTTGTGCTTGCTTGCTATTAACCATAGAATATGAATGTCTGCATGGGTGGTATAAAATTTGTTTTGGGACTTGTTTTTGTTGTAATCTATTGAGCATTTTGCAGGATAGTAGTTAATTTCCACCCGCCTCTATGTGTTTTGGAGGTTATCATGTATTATTCAGCCAGTTTCCAACACAAGTAAATCCTACAATCTACAGAACAGTTTCTCATTCAGATGAAACAAATTGAACACCAAAATGAAAGGCTCTGCAATCAACATAAAGGTTGATTGGGTCAGAGATCATGTCCTTGATTGTGTTTGAGGGCATGGCTTAAAAAAAAATTCCAAAAAATTCCAGCTTGCCTCTTTGGGAAAAAATCAATACCTAATGTGCTTATAATCCATTTCCCTTCCCCTGTCTCATACCCTTTCGGCTCTATTTTTTTAATCAAACTGGACAGAATTCCCCATGTTTCTGTCATCTTCTCAAGATAATATACCAAAATCGGGTGGTGCTAAAATTTAGTGTATTTGCTAGAGACTATGAGTTTGTTAGACTTATCCACAGACTAGCCAGAAAGAGGTAGCGGCAGTGTGGATATGATTACCCAGATAACCTTGAGGTAGCAGAGGAGAAGCTCACCATGCAGGCTTAGATCCAGGAAGGAGGGCAATGCCAGCAGTGCAAGGGAAAATAAAACTTCTTTTTCCCCTCCTTCTTCTAAGAAAGTTTGTGCTCCAATCAAAGTCAAAGCCTGACACACAGGATTGTAACCCTAAGGCAGAATAAATGACAAAGGCTTCAAGAACGAAATGAGACTGACACTAGTTGACAGGGAGAAGGGGCAACATAGTTACTCTGTGTTTCACAGCTAAAACACCTCATGTTCTGAGAATAAAGAACAAACATGAAGGTATCACACCCAGAATTCAAATACTACATCAAAGTTGCAGTAATAAAAAATACGGTATTGGAATAAAAGCAAAGCAGATCAATGGAACAGTATTCAGAGCACAGAAATAAACCAACACATGTAGAAAACTAATATATGATAAAGGAACTAAGAGCATAAAATGAAATTAGACTGAATAGCCACATACAAAAGTATGAAGTTAGACGATTATCCTATACCATAAACAAAATTTAACTCAAGGCAGACTAAAAATTTGAATAGGAGACCTAAAACCATAAAGTACTAAAGGAAACCACAAATGATAAGATATTCATTAGCCTTGGTGATGTTTGTGGACATGTCTTCAACTATAGGGAAGCAAAATCAAATAGTACTACATCCATTAAAAAGCTTCTGCACAGAGAAGAAAATTATTAACAACAACAAAAAAAACCCACTAAATGGAAGAAGTTATTTGCACATCATATATATGACGAGTCAATATTCAAAATATATAAGAACTCAGAACTCAACAAAAAAAACAACCAGAACACCCCCAAAATAAAGATAAATGAAAGGGCAGACTTCTCATTAAAAATGACACAGGAAGACCCTTGTCTTACTTGCTCTAGAAAACAAAATGACCCTATGACTATATATGAAACACCCGCTGAACAGAACCTACAGACTCTATGTATCTGACTGAGAAGAAACCCACATCAAGGAAAAGGCTGATCAGGGAAGGAGTTTTGAGACAGTGGCCCAAACATGGTGAAGTAGTGAATAGGCAGAGTAAAGATCATTCAGACCCCTCCCCCAATGACCCCTGACCTAAGGAGTAGTAATGGAGCGTGTCTGTCAGTTTTTCCTACTTTCCCTCTATGTATCTCTTTAGATTTGGGTTTGTGGCTGTCCCATGATTTTTCTCTAACTGTACTTAGTCTATGATTTTCTGATGTCATATCATATTCATGTATTTGCATAAGATACCAGTTTTTCTTTCCCCTAAAATGGGAAGTAGAAAAAACTGACACTGAACATTATCAAAAGGAAAAAAAAAAAAGTGAATTTAAACAAAGAGGAAATGAAGCAATAGGCAGGGAAAACTAACAGAAAACAAAGGCTCAGGTGACTAATAAAGCTCTGATTTCAGTCATCATTCTAAAAGTGAATTAACTGAACTCCTCATAGAGTGGCTGATGGATCAAAAAGCAGGACCCATTGATATTATGCTTATAAAACACTCATATCAGATTCAAAGATAAACATAATTTGAAAGTCAAGGTCTATGGAAATATATACCAAAACAAAAATGATAAAAGGAAATCTGGGACTGAAAAACAAATATCAGACAAGACAAACTTCCAACTAAAAATAGTATCTTGAGGCAAAGATGCACGCTACATTATGGTCAAGGTGGCAGTCCATTAAGAAGGAATGATTTTCATCAACATACATGCAACCCAAACCATCTAAATATATAAAACAAATATTGACACAAAGAGATGGAATAACATTCCATGTCTATGGACTGAAAGAATCAATAGAAAAAATGACCATTCTGGCAAAAGTAGTAAATAGATTTAATAGCATTGTAGGGGGTGTGGAGAAAAATGAACCCTCCTACACTGTTAGTGGGAATGTAAATTGGTGAGATCTCTTTAGACAACTGTATAGAGATTACTCAAACAAATAAGATGGATCTAACATTTAATCCAGCAACCGCACTCCTGGGCATTTACCCAGAGGATACAAAATCTCAAATCAGAAAAAAAATCCATCCCCCTACGCTCATAACATTGCAATCACCATAGATAGACATGGAAACAATTCAAATGCCATTCAAACAGGCAAATGCCATTCAACAGGATAAAGAAGCTGTGATACATACTCAATGGAATTCTATGCCACTATTAAAAGAGACACAATTGTTCCTTTGCAACAATCGGACTGGAACTTGAAGAGGTCATGCTGAGTGAAATAAATCAGAAAGAAAAATAAAAATACAGAAAGGTTGCACTCATGAATTTTGGTGAAATTAAACAAATGAACATACAAATTCGAACAAAAATAGCAGGACATAGGACTGGTTATGGGGAGGGGAGGGTGTCAGGGGAAAAGGTGGTAGTAAGGGACACTGGAACGCTGGTGATGGGTGTGGTGTGAAATATAGACTAAGATGCAATTGCAGTATCCTAAAATGAATTTATGACCTAAAGAAATCATTCTTGCTATTTATAGAAAATGGGCACAGTTTCTGAATAGACACATATGGTCAATAGCACATTAAAAAATATTTATCATCATTTATCATTGAAAAAATTAAATAAATATGCCACTATGAAATATTATTTCACACCTGTGAGAATGTTAATCATTAAAAAGAGAGGAAAAAACAAGTGTTAGCAGTGATATGGAAAGAAGGGCACTCTTTTATTTCTGGTGGGAATACAAATTGGTGCATTCATATGGATAGTCAATTGAAAAGTCCTTAAAAACATTAAGAAGAGAAATTGGGAGAATAAATTGCATAAAAAATTTACTTGTTCAGTGATGATTGGAAATTAAACACACTTTTAGTGATAGCTATATTATAGTATATATAGATGTTGATTTATAAAGCTGTATTCCATAAACCTACATAATGTTATAAACCAATGTTGCATCATTTAAAAAATAAAGAAAATATCTAAACACACAGTCAGTAAACATATAATATATAATTTTTAAAGGAGAAAAATAGAAAATTAGCAAGACCATTAAAGAAAAAAAGCCCATATAAGAAATATACACATGTAGGAAAAGCATTTAACACATTTTAATTGTAATGCAAATTAATATCATAATATATTTATATAAATTCATAAGAATGACTGAAAAAGAAGGCACAGGGAAACTAGTGCTTGTTATGTTTCCACTTTCTTTTGCTCAATATTACTTTTGGTGAACTATTTCCATGCTTTTCATGTAACTGTAAAAATTAGCATTTTACTATGGTAGAGACTTCAAACTTTTAATACTTCCTTGCAATTTATTTATTCACTCTTCTGCTGAACTTTTGAGCTATGTCCACTTTTTTCTATCATAGTGCTACTGTGTGCAAGCTGCATGTTTTGTTGAATATATAGACTCAATTCTACTGAATATCAGCACTAGACTGCTGATTCGTAAGTATACATATGACTTGTTATGGTGACTACTGTCAAATAATTTTCTTAAAGTATCTTCAATAATTTCGTTTACCAATAGTGCAGGATAGTTCAACTCACATATTAAAACACAGAATACTAGTGAATTGAGTCTGATGTTTGGGATAACTTTTGAACTTTTAAATGTCATGATCCAAAAAAAAATGACCAATAGGAAGTTAAGAAGCTGAGCAGAACATTTCAGAGATTCAAGCACATCCCATGCAAAAATGGTGGATAGCTTCCTCTTTCTATGGCATCTGTTCCACCCATTAAGGTTTTAGGAAAAGTCTATCCCTAATGGATGGCCACTCAGTCTTCATGACTAACTACGTACCTAACATGGTTGATTTATGGTAATTATATTTGCTAAAGTCTTCAGGAACACTAATATTCCAATATTGAATCAGTGCCCTGAGAGAAATTCCAGAGTTAGATACTTTCCAGTCAATTGTCAGCTGACCAATATGTGATTTTGTGTGTGCTTCTGTTTTAAGATAACTTATTTAATATGTAATTGATTAACTCATGGCTCACAGCCCACAGTACTATAACACATGTTTAAACATTGACCTAGCAAACGTCTTCTCTTTACACATCACAAGCTTCTTGTTCTACAGAATATTAGATGGTACTTCATTGGGAGACATTTTAAACAGAAAATCACCAACAAAAACACAAAAATATGGAAAACATGGCACAACATGAATTACAGAAAGGACATTGTTTGCAGTATGAGAGTTGAAATAAGAAGCTACTGTCATTTTGTTCAATATCTGAGAATTTCACTTTAGAGACTCAATTTTTTCATTGCATGCTACCTATGACAAGTACATGCCAACAAACAACTGGAAAGTGTCATGAATATTGATTTAACGGTTATACATAAATTTTAACCAGTAGGCAAATTATTAGATACAGACTTGGCTAATAATGAGCGTCAACTGTTCCATACTGTAGGTTGAATTCTCATCAAAAATTATCATCTTTATGGAATGGTATGGTATAATTAAGGAAAGGTATCTGACTAGAGGGGATAGAAGTCCGGGACACACATTCCCATGTGGAACTCAAGTGAACACTGGTCTTTTTGGCTAGCATAGAACTAACACAGTTCCAGCAATTCGTTTCACTAGTAAAAGGACTTTTTTAGGATGGAACAGTATTTTTCTTAATCATAGCTGTGTTGCTAGACTTAGCATGGTGTCAGCACTATGAAGTCTTTCAAAAACAGTATTTGAAAACATGTATATAAACATCATGCTTTTAGTACCATTCGTGTTTTACTGTCCACAATTTATTTTTAGATTCCTTCAATCATTCTTCAGTATTCATTTTAAAATATTTGTCATTGAAGCAATCCTATATTAAATTAGCACTTCTAATTTTGTTTTTATAAACTATATTTTGTGCCTCTTCTTTGACTATAATAGTTTCTAATATATTATGATGATCATCAACCGAGTGTATTGATCACCATAAATCCCAGTCCCTGTTCTGTTGAATGATAGGTTGTTTAATAGCTCACATTGCTTATTCAAGTAGCTAAAAGAAAATCAAGTTACAAAAGTAATACTTTCTAAAATAACCTATTTTGCAACTGCATTTTTTAATTAAAAATAGTAACTTGGAATATTTAAGAGATTGAGTGTCGCCAAATTGTTCCCTACCCCAGAGATCACCTGCAAATGTACTGGGAAAACATCATCTGTAGCCTCCAGCTAGCTAGGAGATACTAAGCACTCCTTGCAAAGATTGTACTTGAAATATTGTTGTTTTCTCTCTTTTTGATTTGCCTTCCATATCTTCTGATTTCTTTCGTCACATCTATTAATGTCTTCATACACATTCCTGTTCATTATCTAAGGAACAGAGACAGTATATTATATGCTGCACCTGGAGGACTCCAGTCCTTGTGTTTCACTCTTTATATAGAGACTTAAATATTTCGAGTTCTGATTTCCATGATAGCCTAGATGTTGTAATGTGTGTCTCATCATAAATAATTATAACTTAGAAAACACAGCTAAACCTAGTGAAATATTATGATAAATTTACTAATTTCTTCTATTATAAGTCTGACAAGCATACTCAAATAGCAATTCTTGTTGAACTAACAAAACTTCTTCAAAAATCACTTAAGAAACAAATCAGATGAAGACAATCAGCATGATTCTACTCATATGTGGTATATAAAGACACCAAACAAAGAACCAAATAAAACAAAAACAAAAGACTTTTAGATTATAGGACCAAGTTAGCAGTTATCACAATGGAAGGAGTATGAGGGGGTGCTTTTGGCTGGGTGAATCAGGAAAATGGTGAAATGTAGAATTGGGCTTTAAGTGGCAATCATATTGTAGTATATATAGATTTTGATATATAACATTGCACACCTGAAATATATAAAATGTTATAATGCAGTAATATTCAATGATAATTATTTATAAAAAGTCAATTAAACAAAAACAATTTATTGTTAGGATGAAATGGTAATCTTTCACTTAGATGTGGAATGAATACATACATTTATTTTCTCTACCTCCTAAGAACACAATATAAACTATAATAAAAGAATTTAAGAGAAATAATACCATAAAAAAGAGAATAGGTGGGAATCTATATGTAGAGCCCATTTATAAGAAATTTAATAACGGTAAATATTAAACTCCTTGTCCAAAAAGGATTAAAACTCAGAAATCTGTACAAGCCCCCTCCCTAGATTGTTCAGGTCCCAGGAAACTACTATTTAAGGACTCTTGTCTATTTAAACAATAGTATTTACTCCAAATTAGCATGACAGCACCACTTTGGAAGTTCAATCTTCCTTGATTCTGAGGAAAAAACAAAAAAAAGCAGTCATGCCAGACAGTGGGAGAGATTTGATGATGATTATTTAGTTTGACCCAGCTGGTATGTTAAATGGTGTATTAAACTAGGTCTTTCAAATTATTCTCCTTCATGTGTTGTCTCATTTTACTATGCTATATTCTGTTCCACACAATATACTATTGACTAGAATTAACTAATTTCAGAATGTAAGAAATTATTTGTCATAAGTAAACCTCAATAATTACGACTCAAGGATACCCTGTTTTTATCAGAGACACACTATTGAATTGGATAAGTATTCTTTGCTGGTTTCTGGAAGTAATTACATGATTATTACAACATTTTAATAAGATAATTGTTGTCAGCTAACCTTTACATTGAATTTATAATAGGGGAAGATTAGGTCTTGGTGAGAATATTACTGGGCTAAGTTCTTAAAAAGAATATTAAATACCAGCCATATCAAGGAAGTTATTTTTCCTTATAAATCAATCTGATCATACCTATTTCATGCCTAATTTAATATTCTGCATAGACTTGTGAGTTTATTAAAAAGGCACTATTAGATACTGTTAAAATGATCTATTTGACATTGCAGAACAAAGAAAATATATATTAACAATAGCAAGGATGACTATTTTAATTTTTATGTATTTTGTGGTTTCCACTTTAAAAAAAAATTACATAAAGAGGTTTTTCTGAATTTCTCATAAACAAAATTATGTGTTTTTATGTAAATTACAGAAACTACGGTATGCATACCTACACATAATTAAAAATGCCATTTATAAACTATTACAGTCTAAGTGTTCCAGGAATTTGCAATTTACCCATGTGACTAAAAGGAAAATCAAATTTGCCAACAAAGGCTGGTAGAACTGCTGTAGACAGGAACACTGGTGATAATCATAACTGTAAGTATAGGCAAGTGAATTGTCTTTTCCTACAAACTAACCACAATCCATATATTTTCTAATCTCAGGAGTGCTAGTTATCTTTGACATCTTTAAACTCCTTGCAATCTTCTCCCAACCTTTCAGAAGGAAAATTAATTTTATATATCACCGAAAAAGTCACATAGATTACTATATTTTGATGCATTGTTCTTCCCAAGGTATTTTTTTCTTTTAATTATTTTTAGTTTCTGAGAGTTGAGGTAACTTAGTTATGGTCATAGCTCACGCCTGCAGCAAGACAGCCATGAAACAGGTATCCTTGGACATGGCATTCCTTTCCTAAACATCAACTTACCTGCCTAATTTTCAGTGAAAAATATTTAGAAAGTTTTTCTCCAAAGTGAAAAACACATATGAATAATAGAAAAAATACGAATACTATAAATATATGTTTCATTAAGATTACATGCAAATAAGAACAGGAATACAGATGGCAATGTATTTTAATCACTGTTCAATAAATGTTTATTAGTATGGATTAAAAAATGTGGTGTCCTATTTATGTTCTTAGGGGAATATTACTCTTATAGAAATAATATTACTGTTAAGTAGTTCTAAGAAATGCTCTTCACAGTAGTAGCTACTAAACTTACTTATAAAAGTGAGTAGTTACAGCTGTTAGACTAATTAATGGGCTTTTAAATCTGAAAAGAAGTCAGAATATGCTTTCAAATGTAGAACATGTTTTCAAAGCATCCCTGGGCGCACAAGAATCAAAATATAATGTGTTTGTGGAGTCTTCTACTTTATAGTTTCATGAAATCTGAGCAATAGGATAATTTATAATTCAAGCCTTTCCTGATTTAAAAGTATCTTGTAGTCAGCATCATATTGAGAGTGATATGAAGAAAGATTGGGGCAAATTAGTCATATGATACATGGCTCTAAGGCACGACCTAAGGAAATTCAGAGGTCAAATGGAGCATGTGGTATTAAGATTGGAAAAAAACTGTATTGCAATAAAACAAAATTTAGTCAAAATCAGAAATGCCATGCAAATAGTAAATATTATGAAAAATATGTAATTATCCTTCCTTCTTTTAAAATTGCTCTTCTATGAACCAAAAAAAGACTGTAAAGCATTATCATGTTGTAATATTCTCATTACTAAATGTACTCAATCAATCACTGGACAAGGTGTAAGCTAATCCGCTTAAAGTGAAAATATGAAGTGACTGTTAATAACTAATGTGCAGAAAAGGGCCATCATGTTCTATTCTAGAATTAAATGTACAAATGAAGGTCAAAATTGAAAATGAGATGAGTATAATAGCTTATTAAAAATTAAGTAAACAAATGGAAAATTTCAGCTCTCATTATAAATAAATGTTTCCAGAGAATAGAAATTACATGATGAATGACTATTAATTATAGAGTCAGAAACAAGGAGACAACAATGTTCAAAGTGACAGTGCCCTTCACCACTCACACAGTGAATTTGGAGGAAGCTAATGATATAAAATATTATTTGAAAGTTTGTAATCAATTTGAAGAATCTATATTGAAAACATACATAAATTTATTTTGCTTTCAGTTACCTTGTGTTTTATATCTTTTTTTCTTCTTTTACTAAAATCCCTTCCTGATTTTAAGTAAATAGATAATCAGATCAACTTTACGAGTCTAAAGCCTAATATTTTTAAAAGGATATGTCCCACACTCTAAATAATGACACAGTGTGACAATTTTTAAAATTGGACATGTATATATTTCTGTGAAGAAAATAAAGATGAAACTGCTTATTTTCACAATCACTTGAATGTGGGGACAAGGATTTGGACTGGGGAAGACTTCAGAGAAGCAATACTTGAACTGACATAGAAGTATTCGTGTCTAATATGAACTTTTATGGAAGAAAAACATGAACAAAATTATTTACTAGACAGGGAACCACAGATAGAACACCCGTAAAACTACAATAATAATCTAGTTGAATTCAGTTCATTCTTGTCCAGGTCATAAAGTCCTGCTGTATAAATAATCCTTTCAGATGTCTACTTGAAATATAGAGTTAGGGTAATTATCTCACTTTTGTTGTATGTTTTTCTTCACAAGTGCACTAAGAGAATCCTTCCCAAGGGAGAATGACATTCTGTTTCTTGTATCACATTCCTGGTTGTCATATCTAGTCTATTTTCTTTGCTGTGTGCTTTCAGTCCCATTCTGTGATCTATTTCACCATACATTATCAAGTTTAGCATACATTTCAAAAGACTTATTAAAATAGGTCATTTTCTGAAAGTCTCTTTTCTCTGTTTTTAAATTACTGCATAACAAACATGTACAATTGTGAAGTAAAGATGTTCTAATAACTAATTTTGCACTATACACATACAAATAAATTATACTTTAACCACATAAAGCTATTTTTTTTGGTTTATATTCTTAAAAGCATTGCACAAAGTTTTCTCTATTAAACTGTAATAGGTTCCATAAATGCATTTCCAAAGCTCGTATGCCCAGAACAGAATTCATCCTTCAACATCACCTCTTATGTGAAGAGTCTCTTGATAAATCCTGATAGTTTCACATTCTTATCAAAAATGTGCTGTCCATTAGCATAACTAATTTTTAAGTGTCTATCTCCTTCACCAAATTATGAGTTCCTTGAGATCAGGGACTATGGTATCTTTTGTTTCAATGTTCCGATCCTTATTAGGGTACCCAGTACATAATAGGTGCTTAATATGTATTTCAAAATGAAGATTGAGTGAATTCAAAGCATTACTTTTGGCTGATAAGTGGATAGATATTTCAAGATAAATACTATCTTTGTTATGACTGTGTTAGCAGAATGGACACATTATTAGACATGTATGAATAGAAAGGGGGTGAAAACAGGTAGAAAAGTCAAAGAAAGATAGTTTTTTACTGCACTGTGCATAGCAAAAAATAAATCCAAAACTTTCCCCAAGTATTCATATTTAATTCAAATAATTCGTTGAAATATTTTTCCAATTCCTTTTGCAATGCTCTATCTAGCATCATTCTGTAATTTTGTCTCCAGAGAACAGAGAGAAAAGCACTGCTTATGGAATATATTTGGAGCTCATATTGTACACAGTACTAAATACAAAGCAGTTATTATAATAAATGTGATATATCTGTATTCCTAACTGTACCCAAGTGCATATTTACATTATAATTGAATATGTATTTGTTATACTCAAATCTGTTTGCTGAGACTATAAGTGAAAGTCTCTAAAAGAAGAATACTTTTCTAATAGAATATTTTGCATTTTGGTCCCTATCACATCTAAGCCCAATTTGAAAATTCATTAGTGCTTTCAAAAATATGGTCAAGAAATGCAATTTGTCTGTATTTATGTATTTGTCTGTATTTACTATGACATTGATTAACATCTGTGTTTCCTTTAAGATAAATTAGATACATTCTTAAAATAAACTCCAGCAAGTATTAAAACATTTCCTTAATTTTAGTTCATATACCTAAAGTTATGACTAAATAGTGTATCTTGTTTTTTTTTTAATCTTTTAATATATTTCCTTTGTATCCTTATTAATAAATTCCTGGCAAAAACCTTTGAATTGACTCTATTAATTTTTTAAAAAGGTTGAAAAGATACAGTAAGTGGTAAAGAAAATGTCTTGCTTATTCTACTAAAATAAGAGAAATTTATAATGAAATTAATCTGCCTTTGAAAATGGTTTGATTATATGCGTAGTATAATGCATTTTGATATGATTTTACATTCTCAGTATGCCATGTCACAAATGACTTTGGGTAAATAATACAATAGAACATTCTGAAGGATCTAGGTAGAGATACAAGGACAAATTGGTCATCTTGGATCTTAAGCATTTGTGATCGCTGTGACACATTTAAATGATCAGATTGAAGATCGTTTAGATTATTAACATGTAAGAATGTAACACACAGAATAGAACTATGAGCTTCAATAAAATTCACCAGTGTTTTTACCAAAGTGTGGAAAGCGAAGACGATTTGGTTGAGGATGAAATCAGGTAAAACTAATATTTAAAAGAATAGTTCTCAAATATTTCCACAATAGTGCACATGAGAAATGGAACATATATATATATGTGTATATATATATATATATATGCAACTTAAGTAACATATTCTTAAAACTTTTCAAGTACTTTTGGGGTTATGAAATACTAATATAATTAATAACGAATACACAGTAGTATCACTCCCCCTATATTACATGGTAATTAAATCAGTTTCAGATTATGTGTAATTCTAAGTTATTGAGTAATGATCTACTATTTATTATGTTTATAAAATAGAAAGTGATAATATTAATGAGAATAGTAAAGCGATACTCTTAAATCCTCTTATTTTTCTAGCTGACAACTTTCTGCAGTGTGGAGGACTATGTTAAAGACTGTAAGACCTTACATCCCACTTCAAATACATTAATAACATAGAGCCTATACATGGATTAATCCCATATATATATATAAAATGCATATATCTATGTATATAAATCACCAATGTCAGGAACAAATAATATATTTATAAAGGTTTAATAAAAATATTTTTTAAATCCTCTGGTGCCAGAAGTTTTGAGATACTTTAAAACCAAGTATGAACAATAAATTAAATCTTGTATAAGAGAAAGTTTTGCATGAGGTGACAGAGTTAAACCCAAATATAATAGAGAAGGGCAATAGAACTAGTGGTAACTATAAGATATTCTAGGCTAAAGAAGTATATACTTTACAGAGAAGTAAATACTTATAAGAAATTACTATAAGAATAAAATGAATGCAATTCCAAAACATCAGAGGTTAAAAGAAGAATAAAAGATATCAGGGAGATAAACAACAAGAGTATGATAAATACTATAAAATAAGACAATATAAATAAATTCAAGTGAAAGAGAGAAAAATGGAAATAAAAGGGGTATTGAGAAGCACAAAAAATGTTATGAATAATTTCAAATCTCTCAATAACCAGAATAACGCTAAATAAAATGCACTGCCACTTATGAAAAATGGACTTACATACTTCAATAAAATTGATGGCTGCTAGAGGGAAGAGAGAAGACAGGTAAGTGGATTGCGCAGAGGTAGTTAATTATACTGTGAGGGATGGAATTGAACTTTGGTGGTGAACTTAACGTGCTATACACAGATGTTGATTTGTAATGATATATACCTTAAACATATAAATGTTATCATCAATTTCCTTCAATAGGCATTAAAAATTGACTTAAATTAAAAAATAAAACTTACCAAATATGAAAATGTCACTATATTGAACAATTTAATCACGAAAATGCAATTAAAGAGGAAGTATACATAAATATTCAGTTTTTAATCTACAATGTAGGCAATGATGTATGTCTTAGAAATAATGAAGTGTTTGTTAAATAAACAAATGCACTTTTATTATACAAAAATGTGCAAATATTGAGAATAAGCTACCTTGAAAGTTTTTCAGTCTGTACATAATGTATTTTATATGAATTAATTTAAAATTTGAACTCGGCTTTTTTGAAATCAAGTAAAAGTATTAGTAAACTATTTAAATTAATAACTTAGGCTAACTTATGCTTAGAAAAATTGTGCATAATCTAACAACTCAAAAATAAAAATCTACCGTAGGTGTATGTTTATCCTGTCTCCAAAGCGGAAATTCAGCTTATTTCACTCCATTTGCATGGGATACATATTACATCAGCATTCGTTAGTTAACTATTTTTAAAATGCTATCTTTTGTTTCAATTTTAAATGGCATCATTGTTCAAAAGACCGTTTTATTTTGTTATTTATTCATATTTACTCTGACGGAAGATAACCATCAAATAGATTAGAAATTGGATTTAAGAATATTTTAAACTTTATTACTCTAGCATTCTATTTTTCAAACTGGGATTTCCCATAACAGCCATTATAGAGGGAAACCTTAGTTATTATTTTAGATTAAAAAATAAAACATCAGAAAAATTTTTCTATGAGTACATACTTGTGCTATGTTGTGAATAAAAATCATTAACACTCTTAGTGAAACTTTTAAATTAATTTAAAAGGTATGTTTCATGAAAGAGAGATTGAAATAGAAGACTCACTTTTAATCTATTGAAGTTTCAAAGTAATCACTTTAGAGTTAATATTTACTAGCATGAGTGTAGTAAGTTACAGTTAAATAGTTACTGAGTTTAAGTGTCTGAGGAATAAAGCTATAAGTTAATGTAAGTCTTACATATTCAGATTAGTAAGGTAGACACAGTTATATTTGCCAATTTTTAATTTTGTATGAATATACATGTATGTACATTTGAAAATTCAGTCTTGCCTATAGTGACCAGATTACCCTTCTCATGAAAACTTGGAAAAATTACTTATAAAAAATTAATTTATAGTAAGCATTAAAGAGTTTAACGACATTGAATAGTGGTGAATAAGATGGATTTTGCAAAAGTGAAAGAAAGGAAAGATTATGAGAAAAATCAGAAATCTTCCAATATCCTACTTTTATTAAAGTTAGGTACCTTTTTAAACTTAATTTTGGAATTTTATCTAGAGTTGGGTGCACATAACTGCTGATCACTATCTGTACATAACACATTAATTTTACCACCACCAGTCCATTTCTACCTTCACCACATAATGGATCTCTTTTACTCAATTTCCCTGCCTCCCTCCCCTTCCCTTGTTGCAACCACTAATTTGATTTTATGTATTAAAAGTCTATTTTGACTTATTTATCTATATACCACATATGAGTGAAATCATACAGTGTCTGTCTTATCTTACTAGGTATAATTCTCTCAGGATGAACTCAAAATACATTGTTCCCTCTATTCTCCATTCAAACAAAATAGAGACAGAAGATAAAATACAATTAAAAAGTTGTGAGAGGCAGAGTTATTCACTTCAGTCTTTCTTTATTTTCCGTGTTTCCTATTACAGATTTGTCTTTTAGAGACGTCATTCCCATAAAAGTCTAGGCATGGTGTTGTGCCTGAAGATGTTTCACAGACGTGTCCATGACACAGTAATAGAGTCCTAATCATACATCAGAATGTAGTATGATCCCAAGAAGTCATTAAACAAAAATCAGAGAAAATTAGCATAACTGAGGACAACTATGTTTGTCTGGATGACAATGGCAGGCAAAGGTTATATAAGATCTGAGATTAGGTGATCTGATACCAGAAATCATTTTTCTGCATGTTTCCCTGAGTGGATTCTTTCTCTTTAACTAGGAAGTTTAGAAAAAGGATAACTCTTATTTTCAGAAATTAGTAGCCAGGTACTCTATCTTGGCTACACAGAAATTGTCAGTTTTGTTTTTCACAACAAGAATGTGTCTAGAAAAAGACACCAGGGTCAAAAATGGTAAGTGACTTGCTTTAGGTAATAGAGCTGGACTTGAAGCACAATTCATGCTAGAGAAGAAATACAAATACATGCATTGATTAATAAGATAAATACCTTAAAACTGTTTAATGCTATAATGCAATGCTCCTTAAATTAAATAAACAAAAATAAAAGATACATGGATCAAATTTTTGGAAAGTCCATGAAAGAGAGAATGCCAAATGGATGAAATAGAAAAGAAAATAATATGAAAATAGACATCACAAAGGTAAAATTGCTTTAATTCACTACAGACAATTATATAAACCATAAATAATAATAATTGAGAAAATGTTCATAGAGAAAATCCTGCCGTGTTGGATACCTGAAAAGGCTGAACTAGTAATCAGAGAAAACACGGTGTTTATAGGAGAGTACTGTTCTAACAGGTAACTTGCATTTTGTTGTCCTTTGGGATAAATCTTATACAGGATTTTCTGTAGTAAAAAATTAGGTTTTATTGAAATACTGCCTGCTGTCTCTTAAGCCATTTCATAAAACACCTTCCTAGAATAATTCCAGGTCTAATACCAAGGCAACAAATCTTGAAGTAGATAGGACATTGTACAGAAGCATGAAGAACAAGGCATTTGTTCTATTTTATTTGTTCACTTAATTTGTAAATGATGTATTTCACTGAGATACATTTTATACACTTTGTGTAGATTTTCTCTTATGTAGATAATGTAGTACCTTACACACAGTTTTCTACTTGACATAAAAACTATAGCTAGAGTGGATTCAAAATCCAACAAAACAAAATGTCTGTTGACTTGACATCAAAGATTAGTATTATACAAGAGAGTACTGTTTTGAAGTTGATCTTAGATGATAATGTCAGAAATGAATGGCAGCCTGTAGGGATGAGTAAGAATATTGATGGGTGTGCCATTATATAAACAGTTAAATGCTAACACTTTATCCATAAATGAGCCACTTGTGATCTAGATATCTCATTTCTTTCAGAGAATACTTGCAATAAATTGGGAAGAGAGAGAAGAGGCCATCTAAGTTGATGGCAACACATGGGAAGAATAGATGGCCTTCGTCTATATGAAGGGACTAAGCTAGTATTATTTCTAACAACAGACCAGCCTTCCTTCTTTCTCCCTGAAAGAAGCTTTGATTACATTTTCTCTCTTCTTGAGCATTATAATCCAGTCACACTGGTACTAGGCATATATTGTGGACTATGAAGCTGTTTTATGCTTAGAGTCTTTTCGTCTTACATTATGCATTTCTCTTATTCTCCTGTGGAAACCACAAATCAGACAACATATTCCATTCTTCAAGGGACATTTATTACAGTCTTAATGGAATTATAAAATAAAAACCTGAGAGTACAGTCAAAAATTAGCTAATAGGTGTAGAGCAATACTGTGATGGTTAAGTACACACACACACAAACCAACAAATAGAGATGTTCTGTGTCAACTTTGATCTCAAGGGAGAAAGAAACCAAGGGAATAGTTAGATTCTGAGCAAATAGACTAGAAGATAAGAGCTTCACAAGCCTTGGAAGCATTCTGGGCTATTTGAACCAAAAGTAATGTGTCCAGGTACTCTGGCATGTCTTTCTAGAGGTGGACTATTCCCCTTTGCCTAAAAATATGGCTCAAGGAAAAGTTTATTGGAGACCTTTGAAGTGTGGGGCCCAGAACATTAGTTCCTCACTCAGATTTAGTGTTATTGCTACTCCAGATCATCGCCAACGAATGAAAAAATCATTAGTCCTCAGATAGAGAGGGAACATTAAGTGTGACAAGAGGATGACTAAAGTGAATTCATGTATAAATGTATCATAGAAAAAGACCACATAACAACAAAAATAATACAAACGTCCCAGGGGAAATATAAATAGCTTTACCTAAAAAAAAATATATTACAAATATCATTGGTTAAACAAACGAGGAGCAATTCCAAAAATACCCTATGTTTATGATTCCTCAGAGAGCGTATCTGATGTAAAGTTATTTACAGAGATGCAAATATCAGCATGCACATTGTTGACTTAAGTTAAATGGTAAAATTATCTGCAAAGATAGTGATCAGAGGTGACACATTGAAACTTGTCTTTTTAATTCAGAGTGAAGTACAATATCTGCTACTTTTGCTTTTATTACGGACTGTATTGAAGGTGCTATAGAACTATGAAAATAAGCAAAATAAAGTGCACAAAGTTAAGAGAGAATAGAGATGTCAAAATTTTCAGGTGCTATGTTTTCTGTCTTCCCAAAGAAAAACATAGGGAATTCTAAGTAAATGATTAGAACTAATGAAATTTTCAATAAGGATAAATAGAAAGTTACCATTATACAATGGGAAAATGCATTATAAGCAACTGTATATAAATACATTAAAATACCTGGATAAAATGCACCAAAATAAGTTCAAGAAGAAATATAGAAATTGAGTAAACCATGGTTTCATATCAGGTGAAAAATTAATAGCATATCTTTCTAATTCTCTCAAGAAATAGCTCACTATACAGAGTTCTATACAATTTTAAAGAAAAACTATTTTTGAAAGATGAACATATCCATTCGAAAGATATTCATGTGAAAAACACACTGTTGCTAATAGAGTAGTCCTCTGTGACATGCTTATATAATGAATTTGACATATCTAGAGGTAAGGAATACTTGAAATACCTTCTACTTGAAATTAAATATTATTTTCTATTTTTACATTGTTTTATGTTTTTGCTGAATATTAAATTTTCAGTTTGTTTTTGGTGCTTAGAAAAATATCATCTCATTTCTTATTTAGTGCAACCAGGATATTAGAAATACAGAGAATTTGTATACAAAAACAACCACAAAAAAAGACACACATGCAAAACAACCATCTCTTATCAATTTTGATTAATCAATGACCTAATCGATGGATTCTTAGAAATTAAGATTCATAGCTTCAATAAGTTCAACAATAAGTCTGTATTTAATAAATTTTCATTATTCAATCTGTTCTCTTCAGTACTTAAAAGGAAAGTAACAGCACCTTATTAACAATCTATGGTTATTTTTGACCCCACCTAGTCATGTTACTGATGTCTGTTCTCACAGAATATAAAATGCATTTTTGCATGTTAATTTATTTATTAACTCACTGTTTGAGTTGTTACTGAGATGAAACAGAACTAAAGTATCTTCTGAACCATCCTTACCATGAATTTTGTCAAACTATTCAGCCTTGATCATTATGCACTTGCATGAAGAGAAGAGTCCCTGGTATAGTATAACAGAAAGAGTACAATCATACATCCCTTAACAATGGGAATACATTCTGAGAAATGTGTTGTTAGGCAATTTCCTTGTGTGAACATCAGAGTATAAATACACACACATAGTTAGCTTATCCTGTACACCCCTAAGGAGTGTATAAGGACTACCATATTCATGTTGTCCATCATTTACTATTTACTGAAATGTAACTATGTTGCATATGACACGCTCCATAAATGTATCTATTTTTCAGATTTAGAAATGATTCAAATTTGGTGCCAGTAAGCTTTATGTCATTTTAGAGAATATCTGTTCAAGTTAGTAATTCTATGTATCAATCCATAAAAATCCTAGAATCCTAGTTTTGCATGTGTGTGACAAATAATTTTTTTTCAGATTTTTATTGATACAAAATTAGATCATAACATATAGGTATCAGTTGAACAGTATTATAAATCAACCTCTATATTTTGTTACATTATGATCTTCACTAAAATCTTCTGTCCACCACTGCACAATCAATACACATTCTCCAATTTATCCATGCCAATCACCCTTCCTCTCTGCTAACCATTTTGTACTAAAAATCTAAGAATTTATTTTCTTCTTAAGTTTCAGGTATGCATCTTATATGCTGACATCTGTATAAAGTATGTTGTGATCAATACTGAAAGTCTAATTTCCATCCACCATCAAACAATTGAATCTCCATTTGACATTTCAAGTTAAACAATCTCATTTCCTTCAAGTATTGTAGGGACTCACATCTATATGCTTTGGTACTAAAACAGACATATCAGTTCAGACCTCATTTCTGAAGTTATTGTAAAGCAAATGTGCCCACATTCAAGTTCTTAATCTTTTTCTAAAAAAATCTAAAGCTCCTCTGATCTTAATCGCAGCAAATAGCACCATCAATAGATCAAAAGAGAAACCTGAATTTCTCGATTCCTCCACTTCCACCTCATTATACGTATTATCATTCAGTTCTATCACTTCAATTAAAAATTGTCAACCTCTGCACCTCTGTGTTCTACTAGGAAGGACTGAAAGTCTATAACTAGTTTGTCAATACTCTCTACTACTACGTCCTATTCCACTCTCCATGTAGCAATCAAGATTTTTTTTTAATATAACAGAAATATTATTCCATCACTCTCCTTAAAACATTCAATAATTTCTCATGACTTAAAACAATATACAAAGTCTTTGGCATGTCTATCAAGCTTTCATTAATTTCCTCTTTCCCTGAGCATTACACTGCAGTCACACTAGTATTCTTCCCATATTTTGAAATTGTTAGTTCCTCATACTTAAAGCCTTTGCATCTTACATTACATAGTCCTCCTACCATTAAAATTAGTAACTTCTGTTCACTTTTCTAGTATCAATATAAATGACAACTCTGGAAGATCATCTCTAATTTCTTGAAACATAAAGGTCACCAAATTATTCTCCATTATACCACCTTTTATCTTTTATAAACCTCTTCAGAGATTGCAGTTATGCAATTACTTGCAGTTTTGTTAAATGTCATTCTCTCCCATGAGTTTCAATCTGCAACAAATATATAATACCATGTCTAGTAAATGACAAGCAATTTATAAATATGTATTATAGTTATGGACAAATAATTAAAACTTGAGTAAAATTAGACTGTCCCCAATTGTTCAAAAATTCATACTTTAATCCTAAATAGAGGGCCAAACATCAAGAAAAAATCCACCAGTAATGCTATCATATATAATAAAACTTAAGCTACCTAAAAACATTAATTGAATTAATGAAATTATAAATTTGTGCTTTGAAATTGAATAAATTCAGACCTATTAATTTTGTTTTTGCTACATTTTGAAGTGATAACTGAATAGTTCAGTCAGAGAGAAAACTTCATCATAGCTATCATATGTAAGTCCCTATACGTAGTGCAAAATATTTAAGCAAAGTTAAATTAGATTTTTTAAAACCATCAAAACTTAACTGCCATTTGACAATGTTCTACAACATTCCTTGAAATATGAAAATGAAACTTCAACATAATGAAGATTAGCCAGGATCCCTCATGTGAGAAATAAATATGAGCAGTTTAAGATGGTTCATCACAATATTTTGAGACTACTTTAAATCAATATTCTATAAAAATAAGTCATTCCATATTTTAGAGAACTTTAAATGAAAAACTTTGAATCACTAAAAAGGAAGTCCTTTAAAAATCCCTTGAAAATTAGCTTATTAATATTTCTATGGACAACCCCATCTCTTTTCATTTTTTCTTTCCTTAACTATGTTTGAAAAAACAAAAATAACATGGACCTTCTGAGTCCCAGTACAATCATAACAGAAAATCAATGCAGTTCTTCTTGTGTTAAAGATAAATCCAGGTATCAAAGTGGTAAAGTCTGTTATCAATCAGTGTACAGGCAGTCTAGAAGATGGACACCAGCACCAGAGGAACTCAAGATGAAACAGTTTGAATTACCTTTGTACAGAGGTGACTTTTTGGCTTATATGAAAAGAATATGTATCTTTCACTACTTTTGTGCAGACCTGATAACTGCAAAGTATTAAAGACATTAGAGACAGAGTGGTTGCATATATATCTATATACAGATTTAGATATATATGTATATATGAAAGTATATATGTATTAATATACATACATATATATGTAGTATGTGTATTTGATTTCACTACATAAAGTGTCCCTGTTTTTCAAATATTTAAAATAAGTGAACGCTCTAGATTGTATTTCCATGAACTACTTATTAGAAACACATGGAGTTAGTGTTTTTACTTGTTATTCACTGAGATGAGATTGATAAGAGTCCTAGATAAATGTCTTAGTCTCTGTCCTATAAGTGACAAAGCTCAGTTAATTTTAAAATAAGATATCTAAATGTCTCTGGCTTACTAATTTTCTAATGTTGCATCTGAGCACAACTGATGGAATTTCCTGCATAACTGTCTGGACCCTCCCACCCTCCAAAATAATCTTGGTTGATTTCTTGCTAGAGGTATAGGCCATCATACCTGTATATGAAGTTTGACATTTTCATATGTCAAAATGATAAAATTTTAAAATATAAAAAATTGAAAGTCAAATAATACTAACAAAAAGTGATTTAAAACAAAAATTCTTCAGCTTCTTAGATTCATGATATCTTTATATTATTAAAATAATTCATCCCCATTCCCCTGTAAATTTGCTTCTATCAGTTGCATCTATTTACATTTACTATAATTGAAATTAGAACAAAAAACAATAATTTATTCACCAGTTTTAAAATAGTAATCAATCATTATAAGCTAACATAAAGTTTGCTATATTATACATATTTATATGTATATATAAATATATTATTTTCAACAGTAGTAATAAATGGCTTTGTACATTTTCTACATATGACATTAGAAGCAAACTGGATTATTATATCTGTTTCTGAATACAATATTTGACACATATTTTTATGGCTGATGCATATGAAGAAAGTCCAATGCACCTTTGTAGGTTGAAAGGGCAGGAGTATTTAGCTAGACTTTCCAGATAATTATGCATATCTTTCTTTGATGCTATACCAAAATTCAACAAATGGCAGTATTTTTTTGTCCATTTTTATGATTAACTGAAATATGGATTCTGAAACCAGATCAATAGAATGTTTATATCATAATGTATTCTATTCTCTTTTTATTTTGAGTAACTCTCTTAACCCACCTTATTCTATGGCATTATGTAACAGTCATCTGGAAAATATTGATTCACTGAGTTATATATACCATCAATATCTGTAGAGATGGATTCAAATCAGATCTTGACAACCTCAGCCCAACATTTCCTCAGGCTAAGCTATCATTCCTTATCACTTTACCTTTCAGTTAGCTTAAGAGAGACTTGTAATGATTCTATTAGCCAAGTCTAGATTCTATTTTAGTAATTAATAGAAAAACACCTTTGGTTCAAATCCTGAACTGGAAAATTCATACTTGAAATCTTGTTGGATGCTTCAAAATAACTCCAAATTTCTGAAAATTATTACAATTTATTTATATCCTTCAACTGAAATTAGAAGTTGAACTGCAAAATCTTGTTTTCCAAGAAATTAAGATCTATGAACAGAAATACAAAGCAGTGATTTCTCTGTCACTGGGCCACTTGTCCCAATTTTGCCCCTTGGAACATTTGACAATGGCCTGAAACATTTTTAATCACAACAACCTAGGATGTTCTACTAGAACCTAGTGGGTAGAGGCTAGGATGCTACTCAATGTACTACCCATAAAAAACAACAGTTCAACTTCAAAATCAAATAGTCCTGTATTACAATACTCTGAAGCATACAACTATAAAACATTGCTTCTGCAATTTAGCCTAAATTACAACTATCTAAAAATATAGATTGATAAGATTTCCTATGTTTTAATTTCTTGAATAATTATCAGCTATATGGTACTTACTTAAATGGTCATTTTTCATGCATTGCCCCTTAGTTTCCTTTTGGACTATTTCTTCTGCTAAAGGTCAATAGAGTTTCAAATCCACTGGGTAGCACCATAAGCTCTTCCAAATTTCAAAATAAATTATAAGGTTTTATAGGAAGATTTTTATGCATCTTTTCAAAAGTCTTGAATATTATTGTTATCCTTTGAAAACTCCCTTACAGTCAAAATTCTAGTATACTTAGTAATATATGAACTTACATTTTTGCCAATCAATTGTTGAATGTATGTTAAAAAGCATGGGACATATTCTAATTTTCTTCAATGGTAAGGCCTTATACCAGACATTGCAAAGGATATGATATTGTTTTATAAGGCACTTATAACATTTAGGAATAAGATGTTCACAAATAAATGTTATAAAAGCAGGCAGTATTTATAAGAATCAATGTGCTTTAGGGAAGGGATACTAAGACAATCAGGAAAGGAGAATTATTCATATTGTTGCCATGAAAAAATGATTTTAATATTGTCAGATGTTTTAATTAATTTTTCCTGAAAAAAAAACTGATGTCATGTATCATTTAATAAAAATTATTAAAATTTTTAAATAGTATCAAATAACTTTAAAACATGTAAAAATACTGGGTAAGCCTAAAAATTACTTTTATAAGTCTTTCCAGTGAACAGCTAAAGAACTATGACCTAACCTCATATTTTCTTGTTACAATGAACTGAGATACTTGTCGGAGAGATGCTTTCCCCTGGGAATTGCTAGGTGACCACCAAAGCATATTTTAGAATTCAGGGCAAAAATCTCTTGACTATGAAAAACAAATCTTCTTTTATCATTTTGATTCCTTTGTTCAGCTTTCTAATTCTCAATTGTAGATTATAAAAACAGTCACCAAAAATGTAATTCTACTCATAACCAATTAATTGTGTTAAATTGTCTAAATAGTTTTTATACTTTTTTACAGATGGAAAATAGATTATAGTTTTAACATTTTAGTTATATCTGAGGGAGTCACAGAGGAACAATAGGTTAATCAATGTATCCAGCAGCTTTATCTAAAAAGAGAAATTCTATTCATAATAATTACCCCTAGAGGGTTGTTTAAGATATGAAATACAGCCTAAAGGATGTTGATTGATTGCTATGAATTTTTGGCAACTGAAAACGTTCAAGCATGAAATATGTTAACAATATCTCCTAATGCCTTCAATAATTGTTCTGAGTTGATGTTTGTCTTATGATAGAGGTGCTTAATTTATGCATGAAACAGTTGGTGGCTGAGCAATTTAACATGTTCAAAATAAAATGACCTCCATGTTTTCAACTGATACTTAACTAAAGGACAATGTCAGAAATAACTTGCAGCATATATAACTGATAAAGGCATAATTTAATGTTCATTGTTGAAATACTTCTGTCCTTTGCAAGTTTTAAAATATCACTAGTTTCCAGTAAAATTTATTGCATCATTATATTTGTAGTATAGAGTCTTTTATCGCAAAGAATAGTTGACATGTAGTTAACGGAAAATAGTTTCTTAGGCACTGCAATTGACTGTTAGATTATTTTTTTCCTTTTAGCTACTAAATGGTACCTAAAGCAAGATGACAAAATTACAAACTTTAATGCATGACTAGATCACTTTATTATTAAATACAGTTTTCTTTGAATATAACCTGATAAGAGGAAAAATAAGTGGTTTATTTTATCACAGTTAGGAAGTTTTAAAACTCATAGTGTTTTGAACACATATATTTTGTAATCTTTCTGTTGCTATATGACTAGGAAACCATCCAAATATTTTTGGAGGCATAAAATCCTGCAATTTTCAGTAGACAGTTTTTCTCAAATGAGATCCACTGAGATAACAATGTTTGAAAGTTTAATCATTGCATGGAAATGTAGACTACATTTTTTCCCCTAAAACATGATCACATGTATCATCTCATTTTTTTGTCTCGAAACTACACAGTAAATTTTTCAGATAAATATTATTACCACTAATAGAAGGTATAATAATTGAATCCTAAGCTCTTTTAGTCTCAATTGTTTTCCATTAATGGTGCCTGATATATATATCTATATATATGTATATATATAGATATATATATGTAGATGTGTAGCTATATATATATATACATATGTATATGCATCTTATGTTTTTGCAAATTGCAATTTATATATTTCTATTAAACTTTAGAACATTGAAGATGCTGAAATATTTGTTCAGGTAATTTTAAAGTAGCATGTGTGGATTTGTATGAGGGAAGTACTGAGAGAGGAACTTTAGATTGGAGAAGTAGAATATATTTTCTAAGCTAATCCACATGTTTTATCCATTGAAAGGTTAAGATTTTAAGAAGCCAATGTCACACCAGATATTACATAAGACCTGATCTGAAAGAATATTAATAGGAGGTAGTGAGAGTTCCAGTTCAATCTATGGTCTATCTTCATTCTTAACTGATACTAATGTGTTAAAAACAAATGACAAAATATCAGTATAATCTGTATTGCATAGTTCTGTATCTTTTAATATATCTGCACCTGTGAATGTATGTGTGTGAGAGAGAGACAGAAAGGTACTTTTGAGTAAATTGTCTAAGTTGTCCTGATTTCTGATGGAAATGAAGTTGATGCTAATACCACAAAAAAATATAATTAGAAGCTTGAGACAAAGGAACTAAATTAATATCTCAAAAGTTTTTCATCTGTCTATCTAACATTATCATCATCATCATCTTTCTATTATTAATCTTACAATTCAGAAGTCATGATGTTCCAGGCACTGAACCAATAATTATTTATAAAAGTTGAATATTTTAGATAAACAAAAACAACACTTTAGCACTCATTAATTTTCAATTTTTCCTTTTAACAATTTCACATTGTCATGTATAAAACTTAATAATGTCACTTAAGGTAAAAATGCAAGACGATTTCAAGATGATCAACAGGCAAGTTATCAAACACAATTGCTCCCCACGCATATAACTAAACTACACCCATTTAATAGAAGCTAGTCTTTGGAAATGAACAAGGATGAGTATTTCCACAAAGAAAAGAGACAATCATCTCATAAGTAGGTGAAGCTGATATACAACCATCTGGAACTGAGACTCTGGGGTCCTTGTGGAGGGAAAAGTGATACAGACTCTCTTTCTCATGCTGAAATATGTGCCTTCAAGTGAGTGTCCCCACAACTGTAAACTTATGTTTGAGTACATATAGCCAGGCTTGAAAAATTGAGGAAATTTTCTTTGAATGATAGCACCCTGTGGAGAAAGGACTGCAGAAAAGAGAACACTAGATGAAGTGTCCACAGACCCAGCTGCATGGCTTTGATTTTTTGAACCAAAAACTTCAGCATGTGAAGTAGAAAGAGGATAGCCTCCCTATGAATGGAGATGCAGATGTGTGTCCTTTCAGGTGCTCTTCTGTCTGTGTGGTACTGGCACTGTAGGCAGTCATATTAAGTATGTCCCTGGGGATGAGAAGTGTTGATCCTATAACAGCAAGCACTTGTGTCCAGTCATGATTCTTGAAGCTACTGGGGCAGTGATTGTCCCAGGATGGTGACAGACATCCCCTAAGTAACAGCAGAGCACTTTCTCAAAAAGAAGTTTGGGCAGAAGTCTCAGGTAGGAACAATTGAGACTCCAGCAAAACAGAAGTTCCACATTTCCCTAAAGCTACTGGTAAACAGCTTTTCATAACTGCTTCATGATTTTAGCCTAAAGGAGATAGAGCTGTCATCTTTTGAGAGCCTCTGGGCTTACTGTATGTGACTCCATGTTAGGACTGCTACCCAGCTATATAGCAGAGAGACATTCATGAGGGAAGTGTACTTTGCTGCAAAGAGTTCCTGAGTTGCAAAGAGACATCCAACGCCTTCTCACCAGTGGTCTCTCTTGAAGTTTCATCTTATCTGTGACCTAGGCCCAAACCTCCAGGACCTTTCCCCTTGTGTTTCTATATTTATGCCTGTACCTCAGAGGGAAAATATTGCTTGAGGTATAAAGCAAGGTCATAGACTGCAGTTAAGGTAATAGTTACAGTCCAAGTTTACTGAAAAGCTCTGAAGCAAACTTTTTGCATTCCCTGCTCCTACTCCATTCTTGAAAGGTGGGTCTTGGGCTTCAATAAAGTGCTAGTTCTAGATGTCAAACCAATCTGACTCATGCAAAGGCTTTAGCCTACACAGCAACAAAAAGCCAGCATTCTGGAATCATAGGCCTATATTCTGCAACCAAACACCCTAACACAAGGCCATTATATCAAGGTAGGGAAGAAAAGTTATTTTACTAAACACATAGAAACAAATGTAGAACAACAAACAGACTGAAGAGACACAGATATATACCTCAAATGATGAACTGTGGACCATTGGAAAACTGCAATAAAAACAGAAGAACATGAAGCATTTCCAAATGGAATAATAAAGTTAAATAGCACAATAGTTGAACTAAAGAACATAGTAGAAGGACTTAATAGTAGACTGAAGCTTCAAATCAAATCAGTGAGCTAGAAGACAGGGCAGTGAAATTCACTTAAGAAGATGAGCAAAGATAAGAAAGAAAGAAATACTGTATGCTAGAATTCTGGGATAGCATCAACTGAAATAGCACAGGGGTTTTGGAGAAAAGGAAGAGAAAGTGGGCAGAAATTTTATTTGAAAAACTAATAGTTGATAATTGTCCTAACCCAAGGAAGGAAACAACATCCAGATCCAAGAAGTGCAAATAGCTCCAAGCAAAACAAACAGATAAATCCCAAACAGAAACATACCAAGGCATACTTTCATTAACATTACTTGTATAGTGAAGGAGAAAAGGAAATAATGGTAAACTTATTATATTATATGCAGATATAAATTTGCTATCAGGTATACCTTAAACCTAACTAATGTTAAAATGCTATAGTCCTCAATAAAATCAGTTAAATAGATAGCTTAATTGATTAAAAAGAAGCAACAAAAGTAAATATAAAAGAATCTTAAAGGCAATCAGAATATTAAAGACATATATGTGAGTCACATATAAGAAAGTTCGTTAACACTATGGATTTCTCAACAGAAACGTTGTAACACAGAAAAGAATGGACTGATTATATTCAAAGTACTGAAAGAAAGCTATTTCCAGCTAAGACTATGTAACCTTGCTAAGTTATCACTTCAAATTGAAGAAATGATGAAGAGCTTTACAGACAAATAAAAGTTAAAGGAATTCACCACTAAACCAGACTCACAAGATATACTAAAGGGATTTATAAAAAATTAAAAGATATTCCACTTAGAAGCAACAAGAAAGCAGAAAGTTAAAATATGGGGATGAAGAGAGGGAAAGTGTGTAACTGATAGAATAGGCTTGAAATTAACTTGTTTTAATGTTACAACAGATTATAAGCACTGAAACGTATATGTAAATGTCAGGTTAACCTCAAAATGTAAACCTTTTTAAAAAATAAAGAAGAAAGTGAAAAAGGATGCTAAACATAGTAGGCAATTTTCAAAATGTAAGAGGTGCAAATAAGTAAAGAAAAATGTACAGTTACAATAATCAAAAATGAGCAGGAAACAAATAATTAGTTACATATCAACAATCACCCAAATGTTAATGGTCTAAATTCTAAAGCCAACGTAGACTTAATGTCAGAAGTAGAAATACAAGCTTAAAATCAAATGATAATCTCAAAAAGGTAGGGGCCACATTTATATCACATAAAATTGAATTCTAACTAAAAACACTGGCAATTGACAAGGATGGGTGTCAAATAATTATAAAGGTTTAATTCAGCAATAAAACACAATACATAGTAATATAAGCAGCAAATGAAAGAGTACCAAAATGTGTAAAGCAATTAATAAAGGTCTAAAGAGAGACATTGATGGCAATAGTATAATTGTATTATGCTATAATAGTGCAATACTATAATTCAGAATATTCTTTAGTTTTCACTTTAAACCACAGACGAATTAACCAAGAAGAAAAAGAACAGCCTTAAATGACACATTAGAACAGATGAGTTTTATGAACACTTAGAAAACTCTACACCTAATAACTTCAGAATTCACATTCTTCTCAACTCCACAAAGAATATTCTCAAGAATATACTATATGTTTTGGGAGAGAAGTGTCAAAATACTGTAAAGAGTAAAATCATACCAAATAGCTTCCTCAATCACAAGGGTATAACATCAGAAATCAACTCCAAAAAGAAAGCTGGAAATTTCCAAAATATGTGGAAGGAAAACAACATGCTTCTGAAATATTATTAGGAAAAAAAAATCACAGAGGAAAATTGGAGACAAATGAGAATGAAGATACAACTATCAGAACTTACGGAATTCAGTAAAGACAACAGTAAGAGAAAAGCATATATATTCAAGCCTACCTCAAGAAACAAGAAAGTCAAATAAATAATCTAACCCTACACCTAAAGCAGCCAGTAAAAGAACAAATGAAACCAACAATCAGGTGAATGAAGGAAATTTTTTTAAATGAGCAGAAATAAACAAAATAGAAAAAAAAGATAATTCAGAAGATCAATAAAACCAAAAGTTTTTTTATTGAAAAGAAAAAGCTTTGACTAAGCTTACTAAAGAAAAAAAGAGAAAACTCCAATAATTGGAATCAGAAAAAGATGATACAACAGATACCTTAAAAAAAATCAGAAGGTACTATTATGCACAGTTATATGCCAGTAAAGCAGACAACCTAGAGAACATATACAGATTCTAGAATGATACAACCAAATAAGATTGAGTCAGGAATAGAAAACCTGAACAGAACTATCACAAACAAAGAAATCCAAGACAACATTAAAAGTATCCTATAAAAATAAAGTCCAGGACAAATGACTTCACCAATGAATTTTACCAAATTTTCACTGAAGGTGTGATAACTGTTCTTCTCAAAGTCTTCCAAAAATATTGCAGGCAGGGAATATTTCCAAGTATTTTCTGTAAAACCAATACACTGATACCAAAAGAAGACAAGAATATCACACAAAATATATAGACAAATAACTCTGATAAACATAAATGCAAAAATTCTCCATAAATTACTAGCATATCAAATTTAACAGTACAGTAAAAAGATCGTCCATCATTTATTTAAATGATGCAAAGATGGTTCAATATCTGCAAGGCTATTAATGTAATATACCACATTGACAAAAAACAGGGAAAAATCACATGATAATAAGAACAGTTGCAGAGAAAGTATTTCTCAAGATTCAGCACCATTTATAATTAAGATACCTTCCATAATAAAACCCATAGCTAACATCATAATCAGTGGTGAAAAACAGCAATCATTCCTTTAAGATCAGGACCAAGACAAGAGTATATAACTGCTATTCACATAATATTGGAAGTCTTATCCAAAACAACTAGGCAAGAATAATTGAAAGGGATCCAAATTAGGAAAGAAGCAAAATCATAACTATTTGTTGATGGCATAATAATAAATGATGAAAACTCTATAGAATTAGGCAATAAACTATTAAAATAAATGAGCACAGCAAAGTGGTAGGTTACAAAATTAATATATAAAATTATGTTGCATTTTATAAGGAAATAATTGATTGAAGAAAACAAACAATCCTACTTCCAACAGAGACAAAAAACATTGAATGCTTTGAAATATACCTTACAGAAGATGTCAAAGATCTGTATAATGAAAACTACAGGACATTTTTTTTAAGGATATCAAAGAATATATACAGAGATGGAATCATGCTTATTTTGAGAATAATTAACATTATTAAAATGGTTATTCTGCTTAGTAAATATGCAGATTTAATGCAATCCCTATTAAAATTCTATTGATATGTTTTCAAGAAACTAGTACAAAATATTGAAATTTGTATAGAAACAAAAAAAGATTTGTATAGAAATTTAAAAGTCATATAGTCAAAACACTCATGAAAAAAAAAAAAAAAAAACATGACAAAGTAAAGTTATCACAGGCCAGGATTAGGATCATACTATAAAGTAACAGTGGTCTAAACCATATGGTAATGGAATTAAAAAGACACACAAATAGGTAGAATTGAATTGAGTCTCCCCCAAAAAGTCTCTCATATGGTTCATTAATTTACAATAAATGAGTTAATAGTATACAATGAAAAAGTCTTTCCATCACATGGTATTGTGAAAATTGGACAGTTATATACAAAGTTTGAAACTAGGCCACATCTAACACCATACACAAAATTTTATTCAAAATGGAGTAGAGTTAAATATAAGTCATCAAACTATGAAATACACAGAAGAAATTATATAATACCTGTTCCATGACTTTAGCCATAAAAAGTTTTTTGGAGACTAGACTTCAGAAACAAAATAAAAAACAAACAAAAAATAACCAAATAGGACTACATCAAGCTAAAAAACTTTGGTACCACAAAAGAACTATTGATTAAAACAAAAAGGCATCTATTGAATAGGATAAAATATTTGCACATCATACATATGATAAAATGTTAATATATGTGTATATTATATATAATGAAGTATATAAAATTATAAATGATAAAACTGAACAACAACAAAACATACCATCCCGTCAAAATGGGCAGAAGGTCTATATAAACTCTTTTCCAAAGTCATATAGATTATTAATAGGTACATGTAAGGATGTTTTACCTCTCTTGCTACTAGGGAAACTGAAGCCAAAAGAACAATGGGATATCACCTCACAGCCTTAATAATGGCCATTATCCCCAATTATGGAAACAATAACTGTTGGCATGGTACAGAGAAAAGGAAACCCTTTTACATTATTGGTGGGAGTGTAATATGGCTCAGTCATTAAGGAAATCAACATAGAAATGCCTCAAAGTTGATTACATAAGTTCCATGTCATCTCATTACTGGGCTGTTGAAAATTTACCTGGAAAACATAAAAACTCTAATTTTCAGAGCTGTTATACAATACTGTGCTAATTGCAGCATGATTTATAATAGCCAACAGTTGGAAATAACCTAAGGATCCATCGGCAGATAAATGGATTTAAAAGTGTAGTACATATTAACAACGGAATTCAGCTGTAAAAAAAAAAGAATTCTTGTTAGTTATGAAAACATGATTGGAACTGGAGGGGATTATACCAAGTCAAACAAGTAGGAGAAAGTCAGCTACCAGATTATCTCACTCATATGTAAAATAAAAATGAAACAAAACAAACTAACAAAACAGAACAAAGACCAATCCTTGGACTTTGGCAATAGAATGGACATTACCAGAAGGAAAGTTGTTTGGGGTTGGGCCTAAGGCTTTTGGAGTACAATGGGTAGTGCTGAGGATTATTAGAAACTTGATATTTAGTATGGTGTGTTATATATTTGAAGAGAGAACCTGCACATCTAAAACACTTTTTAATCAGCTTATATGGAATTTTATTTTAAATTTATTGTTTTTAATTAATGTTATTGAAGGACCATTTCATCCTGACATTATAAGTGTTTAAGAAATGCATCATTGTGAATCAATATCTGCAAATTCAGTTCACCACCACATATTCAGTTCATTCTTCACCAATTGACGCAATCTGCCCAATTTGACCGCCTCTCCTCCTCCTTCCATTCCTGCAATCACTAATTCAATCTTATTGATTAAAATCTATTTTTGTTTGATTTAGTTTGTTTGCATGTTTTTTCTATACACCAAATAACAATGAATCATCTGATGTCTCTCACCTTCTGATTTATTTTACTAAGCAAAGCAAAGTTCCCTCTAGATACACCCATGCTGCTGCAAATGGCAGGATTTTATCTTTTTTGATAACTAAGTAGTATTCATTGTATATATGCACAACATCCATTTTTATACACTCATCTGTTGATGGGCACTTAGACAGTGTTCAGCTCTTGGCGATTGTTAATAATGCGGTAATGAACATGGCTATGCATATCTCTGTAAATTAATATTGTTCTTTTTTAATTTATTTTTTGGTAAATGCCCAACAGTGGGATAACTGGATCATATGGGATTTCCATTCTAATTTCTTGAGAAATCTATATTCTGCTTTTTTTAAAGATTGTACCATTTTACACTCTCACCATGTATAAATATCACCTTTTCTATGCATCCACACCAACACTATGTTTATATACTTTTAGATAACAGGCATTTTCACATATGTGAGATGATAGCTCATTATTCTTCTGATTTTCAATTCCATGATAACAAGAGTTAGAAAATCTTTTTATGTGTCTCTTGATCATATATATGTATTCTTTGGTGAAGAATTTATCTAAATCTACTGCCCATTTTTAAATTGGATTGTCTGTTCATCTGCTGCTGAATTTCATGAATTATTTATTTATATCTACATTAATTCATTGTTGATATATAATGTGCAAATATACTCTTCCATTCAGTACAATGTCTTTTTGTTTTGGTAAGAATTTCTTTGGCTGTGAAAATCTTTTTAGCTCAATTTAATATCATTTGTTTTGTTTTCTTTTGTTTTGGGATTTTATTACCCTTGACATTGGAGTTGAATCCTCAAAGACATTTCTTAAGTGGTTATCAAGGAATGTTTTGCCTCTGTTTTCTTCTATGTATCTTATGGTTTGAGTACTTTCAGTCAAGTTTCTTTAAAGGAAATGTGAAGGTAGCAATAAAGGTGAGCAAGCAGGCAGGCAGGGAGGAAGAGAGAGGAAGAAGATACACAGTAAAGATTTTAGTTTACCAAATTAATTTTAAAATAATTAAGTCTATATTTTATGTATTTTGCTTTAGAATATGGAAAAAATCATGTTGATAATCCAAGGAGAATGTCATTTATAAGATTAATAGGTATACATTTATTAAGATAAATGCTGTAACTAAATTGTGAGACACAAAGTTATTATAAATTGTTGCAATATCCTTATAAGGTATTGCGAAGTTTGTCATTTAACTTTTCTAAGGACTTTTTTTTTGTTCCAGTGACATTAGAGTTGGAGTCCATCAGAAAGAATAAAGAATCATAGAATGGGTATGGATTCCTGAAAAGATAGTCTAACAAGAATTGAAAAAATTATATTTTAAAAAGTTAGATAAGAGGAATTCCTTAATGAAACTTTTCAAAAGCCTTCTTGAAACTCAAATAAATAATTCAAAACTTTTGGTAAAAGCTAACTCTATGGGAATCAGAAACATATGGATGAGAGAATAACTCCTTGAGGCTAAACTCATTAAAGGTGTTGCTAATGCAAAACATTTGAAAAGCAACAAATAAATGAGCTGAATCTAAAACAACTCTGAATTTCACTAAATTTAATTACTGTGCAAAATAAATCCACATTTATTCCTTTATAGCACTACATTTTTTAGAAAACCATAAAAAATATCCATTAATTCATTCCAGAAGCATTTATCTATTTTAGGCCATGATTGGTTTAGACTTTAGGTATACAACAGTGAAATCAATAAAATACCTGCTTCAAGGAGTATACATTCCAGTGAAAAAACAAGGAAATATCATGTCCATATAATATAATTAAACATTAGAGTATCCACTGTTGTTCATATGATTTAACTCAATAGATTTCTATGGTCTAATATTGCACAATGTTTAAAGGTGGAAACAAAAACAAAACTATATAAGTGACATAAAGGATTTTTTTGACATCTCAGGTATAACTGAATATAATTTTGATTTTATTTATTTGATAATATCCAGTACGTCTAGCTCTTATTTTTAATGCTTGCAAAAGAAATTTCTTTTAATGTTCTTTTCAGCAGTTCTGCTCTAGACAAAGTTTTAGTCACAGCATCTTTTGTCACTGAATTGGCTGAGCTGTATAAAGTTTGGGATGCAGAGAGAACGGTTCTGAATGAGAAAAGGAACCAGCAGCTTTCTAGTTCCTTTTAGTCTGTGCAGATGTTTTATTCTTTGATTTGTAAGAGAATGTTATGCTCAAGGGGAAGCATGAGATTCCATTTTAAAGCAAATTTAAGCATTCTCATATTTCTATGTTAACATTCATCTTAAAAGGGTTGAAAATATATTAACATTCCTGTCATCATTTATGATGTGGTCAATAATTAACACAGACATAGAAATACTATCCAAATCAACACCCTTTTATTAAGATTCTATTTTACTATAACATGCCATGTTCTGTATGGAGAATAAGAGAATACTTCCTTCCAGAAACTTAAAATAACACAGGGCTACACAAGAGATAAAATGGTACAGAAAGTGTTACTCCACTTCTAAGTGCAATAAAACACTATATCTTTGGGTATGTCATAATTTATGAAATTCAGTACTAGACGGAAGGAAATTAGTAAGCACCAAATACATTACTTCAGGCACTGAGGAGGACAGGCCCAGAACTAATGCAAACTAGAATCACTGGGAATGTTCTACACGGAAAACAAACCATAAGAAGTTCTACAAGGGAAAGAAAATGGGGGATGAATCAATAGTAGAGATAACTCATCAACATGTGGACATGGAAATGAACAAAGTGTATTCACAGATTTGTAAGGACTTTGTTGAGGAAAGAGTAAAGGATAGGGAAAAAGATGCTCAGATAAGTAGGCATGGCTGAATCAAAGATAACTTTGCTAACAAATCTGAGGAACATTAACAATTACTGGAACGTAATATGGTGTCACTTAAGGATATGAATTAGAAGCATAAGGTGGGTAGGGGCTTTCACTATAATGAACAATGCTGACCTTAAAAAAGAAGACGAATTAGAGATAGCATAATAGTCTAATAAAAAGACTTGTCCAGGGGAAATTAAAACAATGAAAATAAATGAACAGATGACTCCAAGCCTATAATTAAAATTTTTGTTATTAATTGATGGTAAATGATATAATTCAGTACTAATTTTGTTTCTAAGATGGAAGATAAGAATTACTGAAAAACAGAGACATGACAAAATAGTGGAAAATTTCAGTAGTCCTTTAAGTAAATAAGAGGTCAAGAATTTAATGTTGACTTGAAGTAATTTGTGTTGAGTGAAACATAAAAGCAACTGCCCAGATCTAGGCTCAGGGATGAAGGCCTTAACTTGTCAGATAATCAAATAAGAATAAAATCACATCCAGGAAAATGGTTGAGTTCTAAATAGTGTCCAAATCAGAGAGCAACCAGAAAAGGGAAATAGATTTGTTCAGATTTTAGTTTATCAGTTCACAGCTTAGAGTGAGACAGGTGTCATCCTCAGATTCCATATAACCATCCATCATGTAATAACTACTTCATGGCAGTATATAGGTACCAAGAGAATATAATTCAAATTCTTGAAAATCTTACACTCTTTTCAAAGTAACACCTACCAAGTTTATAAATGGATAAAAAAAACTTTGCCACAGGGGCTTTGGAAACTTCCCTCTGGTTTCCGATCCCTGAGGGGTCCGGGAGATTTCAGCGGCCCCCACACACGCCCCGAGAACAAAGAAAGCAGTACAGCCTGTAGAAAACAAATTAAGTTTATTGGAGGGAAATGTAAAGGCACACTGAGACAGGTTACCCAAGAGAAAGTGACCCACAGGGACACAAAGACTTGGACCTTGGGCTTTTATGAGATTCTTTGCTAACTTTTCCCCACCATTTCTCCTGGTGTGTTTTGAGGTGGAATTCTCCCATAAAGAGGTGGGGTTTCTACTTGGCTACTGCACATACCAGCTTCCAAATTCCCCCTATGATTATGGGGCAGTGGGTCGATCAGACTATGTCAGTTTTATTATAATGTGTGTATAAAGAGCAAGCCCAGTCAGAAGTAAGGTTTTTGTTCTTTGTGCTTGCATGGAGTGAAACTGGCCACTTCTGCTCCTGCACTACAAACTGGTTCCAGGTCCCTAGTAACTTCATGCTTCAGGGTTCCTGCTTCTTCACTTCTAATTGGCAGGATAGTGGCCCTGGAAATCCATTGGTGGACTTCAGGTACGTACTGAATTATAGATTTCTAGTTTTGTTTCCCCTACCCTTCCCCTTCTCCCTGCACCCTGCTCCAGGCTAGCTTCCCTACCTATAAACTAGAAAGATGTATTAAAGTGGTGACTACTGATTTCTGGTTTCTGGAAGAAGAGAATAGATAATATAACAGGGAAGACTGACATCATGATCTAAGAGAAGTAATAATGAGAAAAATTCATTTGATGAACTGCTAGTTATTCACTAGGCACAAATCTCTACTGTAGACTGTGTTTGTGTCAAAGGAAAAATTCTCCCATTTCTAATATGTTCTTCACAGGCTGAGAAACAAACAACATTAGGTACAATAAGTAAAAGACAAACCTAAATTTAATAATATACATATGGAGAATTTGCATGGCATTAAATTCTGAGGTATCTGGGGCAAAACCACATTTATATCCTGAGCTGAGTCATGGAAAGGGAACCTAGGTCACAGGGGAGAAAAGTGAAGGTTGGGGGTAGGGGGTCACTACAAGGTAAGGAAGAATGACTTCTGCTTGCTCTGAAAGTACAAATAAATAATTCCCATTTCTGCATTATTCTAGAGAATACAGATAAAACACTGTTTCTGGATTATGTGAAGGGTGAAGGCCCAGGGGATAATGGATGTCTTCTTAGATTAAGGGAAAGACTAAAGATTTAGATTAGAGCTTCTTGTTTGCCTCAGGGCTTGTCCTCCACTGTCCCTGGCACGGAAATTCCTGTCAGAGGAAGACATGCATGGGATGTGTCCAGGAGACAAACTCTGAGAAACTTGGGGGTATTCTGTTAGCTCATCACCTGTATGACTAGGGTAGAATACATAATTATATATAAAATAATTCCTTTTACTGACTATGATGTTTATTTTAAATTATTTCTAATACATTTAAAAGGAAAGTGTTATTTTCATATCAATATTATCTCAAGATATGAAATAAAAATTATTTCATTAAGCTTTGAGAGTGGACTTTGTTAATTGACAATATAATTATTTAATAAGTGAGTCATTTTCAATTGTAAAATTCATTTCTATGAACTAATAATCATTCACATAGAGTAAGTAGAAACAAGTGTGTGTGTTTGTATGTGTGTGTGTGTGTGTGTGTATATGTGTAAACACAAACACATGCATAGAAAATCAGGCTTGGAGACAGACTTCAAGGATCTGTTTTGCTGGTCTTATTGTTGACAGCCTCTGTGGTACTTGGGTAACTGTTAGAATGAACCTATATATAATATAATATGAGAAGTAGCCATTCCAGACAAGAAATTACTGAATGATGTCCAAAGTAGTCATGGTTTCAAAATTTCTTCATTAATTCTTGATAATAAGATCCTTTGTAACAGGATTTATGGATCATTAAGGCAAAGGTCTAATGACTTTGTATCTATTTGATTTTATATCTGTTAAATAGTAAACGGCAGACAAGTTTGAATGCAGATATTCTAATGTGAGTACTTGCTTTCTTTACCACTATATTGTCATTTATATCAGTTTAGGAATTTAGTCTTTTCTAAAAAACTAGTTATTATTTATACACATTAATTAAAGTTATGCATTTCACCTATTATAAACACACAGATATCTGAACTGTGCAGAGCCTACCTATTTTTGCAATGTTGACTTTGCCCTGCATAGTGGAAGAAAAATAATTTCCCTTCTACCCATTTTAGTTCTTAGCTTAGACCCTTTGTAATAAAAGTCCAGAAAAAAACAGACATTTATTATAATGAACAACATGTATACATTCAAAATACCCAGAAAAAATTAGTTGTTCTCAAACAGGTAGCTTTGAGATTCAAGATTAAACACAATCTTTTTTTTTTTTTTCCTACTCCTGAAAGAGATCTCAAATCCAGGAACAGTCTTTCATAATCTATGCCTCCTACCTGAGCTGAAATACCTTCTTTTTTTTTAATTGATGTAAGTTTGATTTTCAAAATATGTGTGTATGTGCAGATCTGCTATTCATCAAACATATGATACTAAACCATGTCCACCACCAAATCACCATTAATAGGGGAAGGGGAGAGAAGATGCAGGCCTCTTAGGAAGAGCAAATGATTTCTAGGAAATTTGAATTCTTAAAAGAATAATTGGAAGTTATAAAAATTCATGATGAATTTTGAATATGGTTTTCATTTCTATTCTCTTCTGTGATAAAAGTCAGTCTAGGCTGGTTGATGAAACTTCTGGGGAAGAGGTTTTTAACAACTAAATTTGTTTCCAAGTATTTATTTTTAAAGAGATAAGCAGAATTCCTATAAAGTCTCATTTACTGTTTTTCGAGTGCCTAGATTTAAAAATGATCAAATGCCAAAATATGTCACATATTTTGGGATGTCATGTTTTACTACTCTTCAAAATCTACAACTATTTCTACAGACAAAATTGATTAAAATATTATTAAAATGAGCAAGTCTATGAAGATTTTAAGTTAGTAGGAAACATAGACGTTTGATTATTTTTTAATTTATATAATGTTACTTTAGAATATCTTTTCAAATATCATTTATATTAGATCAAAGAAAATAATTTATTCATCCATGTTATTTTTGTCATGCATTTATCTGAAACCTCTTCATTGTTATTTGAAAAGTTATGGGAAACTCACAGTTTTTAAGTAAGTTTTCAATTTTTTAAAACAAGTTTATGATAACACTTCTTTAGAAAGTGCTTAAATAAAAATCTGAGTAAATCTGCACCTGGTAGGATTGGTCCTCATACCATGTTTGCAGCAAATGTCTTTTCTCAAGTAGCTTACAAAGCCTTAATAATAATTACCTTACTTTTCTAAGCTTTACAACATCCCATAAACCTGCCATACGACTGTACAAACCTGAATAGGCTCAAAGTTAAGTACAATGGGCAAACTGCAGAGGAGCAGAAAAAATAATATACAATTACTGAGAGATTTATGACATATTTAATGTAAATATTTGCAGAAAGAACAAAGCAGCATTATAAAGTATGCATTATAGTTTGAACCTCACAAACTACTTCTACAGTAGTTAAAAAGGCATGAACAAAAGAAGCAGTTTGGTCCAGCATGGATAATGTTGCTGCAAATATCATTCCAGGTTTTTCTTCTTTAGGAGACAATAGTACAATTGTCAGCTAGTTTGTCTTAAGATATTAGAAGACATAAAGCAAGTCACCATGGCATATTTTGTTTCATAACAAATGAAAAATCTAAATAATACGTGAAACATAAAGATGGAGAAAGGTCCATTTTCACCTTGAAATTGCAATGTGTATTTTGAACTGTTTTGATAGGACAAGGGCTCCCAGGAAGATATAAGTAACACCATTTTGTAAAGAGCCCCATCTGAAAGATTCACTATATGGCATTTGAGCACATCCTCGAACCATAAGCCATTGTCTGAGTCTTTTCTGTTAATGTTCTTGAAGCCTCATTGCATTGTTTTGACTTATGTCTCGTAGTAATATTTTAATGAATTTCTTAGCAGACTCTTTGTCTCAACAGTCCCAGACAATATTGACTTACTCTGAGTAAACTGCAACAATGCTGAGTCCTTCCTGGAGGCAGGTCTATTTCTTTAGTGTATTAGCCTGTTGTGTGCTGCCAATAATGTTTTGGATGCTGATAAAGTTTCTGGATAATTCTTCCTATGATTTCCAGACCAGGAGACCTCCCAAATGTCTGGGGAATGCAACATGTTTCAATTATGGTACTTAAGATACACTGTCTACAAAAAAAAAAAAGGATGGCATTGATACAAAAACTAAAATTAAGTGTTTCATTTTACATAATAGTGATAATATAAGCTTCTTAAAACATATTCAGAGCAGTAATTATTCTGATATTTTCTGACTCTCCTATGATATGACTCATTTATAACTAGATATATTAAAATATGGAGAAAATATGATTTAAATTCAGCAATAAGTCCTTCTAAAAACTGAAGCAACAATAAACTCAAACAGGAGTTAGAAAGGATTAATATCATGCAATATTTCCCTATATACCATAATGAAAATTATCTAAAAATAAAAATGCTGAGCAATTATATTATTTGATGTTTAATTGATTATTGAGTACATAGTACAGATATAACTTAGCTTTCTAAGATCTCCTTCTACACAACAATGATCTTGCTTCCCAGTTACATCTCCTTTCTTCTTATCAATAAAGTTCACTGTATTAATCAGTTCATACACTAAAACTGCTTCTTTCATCATTCATAGAAGTCCTAAAATCAAGCTATGAAGATAAAGGAGATATTATTTATTCCACATTTAAAAGGATGCACCATTAATATTCTCTTAAGGTTTTTGAAATGCTAAATGACTTATTAGCATTCAATTTAACCTTCTAAAATTGTTGCAATGTGCTGACATTCAGAAATACTCTTTCATGTGGCACTGAGTTCTTCCATGAATGAAGTCTTCCCTCAGGCAGTCTCCACTGGTACCCTCAGAGTTGCTAATAAGAGACTGAAGACTCAAAATTAAGAAATTTTTCTTTGACTCTCATTCATAATAGTATTTGTTATATATTTATTGAAGGCATGGCTCATCTCCTTTACCATATAATGCAAGCTTACCTGAACACTTGATCTCTTAGTAAAAACAAAACAAAACAGCTCTAAATCATCCTTAAACTATACTCTATTAATTTTCTGGGGTTTAGCAGTTGATATAAATCTACTTTACTCACAGAACAGTGATGGTTTGAGCAACTCTGATTATACAAAGACAAATGTATGCAATGTATAAAAGAATAAGCTTATTCCTTTATAAAATATATATTAGCACTATATATTCTTGAATGTCAATATGTATATATGAATGTCAAATCTCAGCAATTATATTAGAGATTAATATTCAAAGGCAATGCATTATAACCATTAACTTATCAAATACTGTATATTTTAAAAATAAATATTTTGCTTATAAAGTTTAAAATAACTGAAATAATATTGCAATGTTTTCATAAAATATGATTATTTGTTAGTTTTTAAAAGAATACATTGTGATATATTTTAATTATCCAAACTTATTTTATATTTATTTATATTCTATAGCAATGTATAAAATAATATATTCTGGAGAATTTTAAATCAATATTCTGGGGTTCGGCAACTAATATTACATATTCATGTCTAATGATTCAAGAAAATTTTAGAGAATCACAATAGTATAAGGTTTTGTTTCTATTTTGATTTAAGTAATTCTATGTATTGCATTCATTAAATTAAGGCGAGTTAATATGTACATGCTAATTAATACCAAAATGTTGAATAACAATTGGAAATAAATTGACATTGAGTTACAGAGAAAAAATTATACAAAAGGAATATTTTAAACCAGAACTAGAAAAATAATTTTTGCAATATAAAAAGAGCTAATATTCTTTAAAATGTATTAATAAGATTATACAAAATATAGCTAATTAAGTTATGAGTTAGGTGCCACAGAGATCTTAAAATGTATAGTCTGCTGAGAGTCTATGGATGGTTAACCTATTAATCTTACTCTACAACAAATTTGTAATATGGGATGATTTCTTTCAACCTCTCTCAAAATCAATACAAAACATCAAGAAAGAATATTAAAATGGTATTCTAATAGTTATTCCAGCTATTTATATATTACTCTCAATGAATTACACCCAAATATTTTCAAATGTGATAATATGGAAGAAAATCTTTTCTCCAGAGGATGTCTCTAAATTAGAAATAACTTCCCCTAAAATTTAATGATAATCATCATGCTAAATCTAAGGTAATTCACATAGCATTCAATGCTTAGTATGAATGCAACATTTTGAATTATTTCTTTTGTGTAGTTATAATGCAATTTGTCTCCAGCAGAGCTTATGAATGATGCATTTTTGCTCATTCTTCGAAATACATTGCAAAAATATTTAAATTTTATGATATTCTATTTGAAATAAAAATATTTTTCTAAATATAGAAATATTTCTCTTATAGACATGAGAGGTTTTGGAATGTATATGGGTTTTTATATCTATTTGATATTCATATACTAAAATTATATACTGGTATAACAGATTGTTATTCATTAAGAAAATCTATAAAGAAGCTTCTGCCTGCATGATTAAATTATTCTTGCTTCTTAACCTTATTCATAATAAAAATAAAAATACAACTCAATAAAGTTGGAAACAGGAAAATAATAGAAAAGTAATCAAAGTTTTGATTATGCAAAATACCTGACCAGTACTCTTCAAAACTGTCATCACTATCAAAAATAAGAAAAGTCATAATCAAGAAGAACTGAAGGGAATGAAGCACTAAATATAAAGTGGAATTCTGGAACAGAAAAAAGAAATTTTAAATCTAAGGAAATTTGAAAAGTAAGTATGACCTATGTTAATATTAACATGTCAACAAGGATTCATATTTTCATATATTCTGTAGGATATTAATATGCTAATAATAGTGAAACATAGTTGTATGGTGTGGTAAGCACAGTGACATTCCTCACAAAGGAGTGTGCATCCTAATTTCTATAATCTATACTAGGCTACCTTACATGGCCAATCACAGATGTAAACACATATTAGGACCTTTAGACAAGGATGTTACCTTGGATTATAGGTGTGGGTCCAATCTAATTTAAGACATTCTTTAAAGCCCTGACAGCTTTGAGAGAGATAGGACCACAAAATAGGTCAAGGATAATTTGAAACATGAAAGGCATTCTATCAACAGTTTCTGACTTTCACGACAGGAAAAGCATCATGAACTAAGAAATATACATGGGTGTCCCCTAATAGCTAGCAACAACAAAACAATGAAATCTCTTCTACAGCTCCATAAAGAAATACAGGTCTAAAAATAGATTTTAGTCCTGTAATACCCACATTGGGCTTATGGACTTCTTACATATAGAAGTGAAAAGCAATAAACTTTTTTCAAGCTGTAAAATTGTGATGATTTTATACAGAAATAATATTTTTGAATAGAGTTATTTGGAAACTGTAAACTATTCACAATTTTTCCTTGAATCTAAAAGTATTCTGAGGTAAGAGGCTTATTAAAAAAGCAATGCCAGTCAATATTCTGAAGATACATCAAGAATATATTTGAGCAAGGAAGATATGTTTTGCTTTTAATGTATTCATGAGAACACTGGGTAAATAAAACGTGATTTACCTGAAGTGCTATAAAACCTTACTGGACTAGATGACAGAATATCTCAGTCTCTTTCATTATATTGCCAATTTGTATTTCCTAGAAACTTTCAAAATTTGAAGAGTACACCTTAAAGCTTTAGTGGCCTAAAGTCTTCAAATATTTGGTAACTACCTTTCCTAAAATATCCATATAACATAGCTGAATGCTTATTTTCTGAAAATGAGAATTTCTAAAGCTTTTTCTCCAAAGGACTTCAGTATATCTTCCATTCAGCAACACTGCAGCCCCCCTGACACCGCACTCCATCTCTACCACGGAGTTATTTCCCCCATCATTCTCACTTCTCAGCTTTGATCCTCTTTTGTTCCCACTCTGTTCCATATTTGATACAACTCCTCTTATTTAATTTCAGCAAAAGCAATACTAACATATTTTTCTCTGCACAGAAAACAGAAAGCAATTTCAACTCGATTGTACTTCACAATTGTCATCTGTCCTCTGTCACAGATTTCTGTGAAAGCAACAATTTCTCAGGGCATAATGATGAAGTCACATGATGTCTTCCTTACATTTTTGCTCCATCTGTCTCCTTTCACCTCAGTATTGATCATAAATTCTTAAAATTCTTCTTTGTATGTTATTATGAGGAATCACTTCTGCTTTTCATTCTGTTTCAGAAAATTTCAAAGTAGGTATTCATTTTTTACATCCAAATACATTCATTATAATTATTTTTGAAATGAAGACTCATCTATTCTGACATGAATCATGGTGCTGCTATAGTTTGTTTTTTTAATTTAATTTTTTAAATAAGTATAAATAAATATAACAGTCCACCTATACTTAAAATATTACACCCACTACCAAGCTAAGAATTTAGTATCTTTGTGCACTAAATTTCAAAGTATATACTTACAGTTATTGCCTCTGCATTACAACTACCATGATTTTGTCCCAAAAACTATCTTGCCTAATGTAAGAAAAGAAAAATATTGAAAAAAACAGAGGAGTCGTTTGAATAATAGAAAATAGACATTTAATGAATCCTTAGAAAAAAGACAACTTCTAAAGCAAAAGGTAATGAGATTTGGGATCTTCACCCAGGGACAATGTTATCAAGTAAATCAGCTCCATGCAAACACCAACCCTGAGTGAGAACATAAAATTAATCCAGCTTGGGGCACTAATGTATATGATTAAGACAATCTGGGATATTAATGCTGAACTGAACATTTTGTCATGATCAGAAATATCGGACTAGAGGGGAAAGCTTAGAAGCACTGATATGGCCACAAGAGATTCCTAGGATATTAAAATTTATCTTTCTATCTCTGACAACTTAAAGAAATATATGCTTAATTTTGAAGTTTGTGTTTAGAGATACGTTCCCTGCTTTTATTTAAAGAAATTTAGAATAAAAGCAAAATTGAAAGTACTAAATCTATTTCTATGAGTTTTATATAACGGTCATCCCAGCTATGCACATTAACAATAATATTTGCTTTCATATATCTCACATAGATTTAAGTAAAAGAAAATGTGAAGCCGATTATATATAATGTATGCCGATGCGTGTGTAATTTATTTTAAATATTTATATAATACATAATTTATAATGCACATTTATATAATTATATATATATTAATGTATGCAACTATATCAACAGCAATTCCAAAATAAACATTAGCTTCTAAGGTAATTTCAAATGTGAATTCTAGTTTGTATGAAACTTTCAAATTAAAGTACATTTGTTTAAAATTTCAAAATTCATGTGGGTATTTGTAATCAAGACATAGCATATTAAAATCATCTAAATCATGTAAAAACATGTTAGAGCTTCCATAATGACACAATTAGGGACAGAGTAGATTTGAACTGCCTTATATAAAGAAGCTCTATTTCTTTTTTGTTACATTTTTTTAAATGTTAATTAATATACATGAGTGTTAAATGCTACAATAGTAGTCAAGGAAATAATTAGTTTACCTGTGTTTTGTATTATTCCTTAGGACTGGAAGTTAAAAATAATCCACTATGAAAAATAACATAAATAAAATAAAGTAAATTACTTCACACTTGTATCAAATGATTTAAAGGATAAAATAAATTTTAATTGGGCATTTACACTTGAAATTGTGTCTTTGAAAGATCTGGTTTAAGAAATACTGAAATTGAGTCACCAAATGTATGAAAAAAGAATTTTGAAAGCCCTGCATGTCAAATGGTGATATATAAAAGGAATATCTTAGAAACAGTTAATTCTTATTCACAATAAAATATATTTCAAACTCTTTAATTTATGTATATAGGAAACAGCTATTTTAAAGAACACATGCACACATTCCTAAATAATTTAAATTCTAATTGTGTGCTTTTGCACATGAATATGTGTTTTTAGATATATAGGTATGCTGTGTGTGAATAATGTCACATTTTTCTATTATGCAAATTTAGATTAAGAAAAAAAACCTATCTTTCAAACAGAATAACATTGTTATATCCCCATTCAATCACTTCAATGATTATAAGCTGACATAAATCAGAACTGATTTCAGCAGAACTTATAATTTTGTCAAGATGGGATGGCAGATCAAAATATTCTCAGCTGATCAGAACAAAAACAAAAGCAAAAGCCATAGGTTAGAAACAAGACAAAAAGTTCATCCAAAAGACAGTTGACTGTTGGTCAGTTAAGGAAAGTGACTGCTGGGAGTTAAGAAACAAATAAAATAATCCCAATAATTGCCCCAACATACTGTTCTGAGAGACGTTCCATTTCTGTGAGTGAGCCCATATGTGAAGTTCAGTTGGGGACATAGATTTGAGATAATGGGGGCACCAAATTAGCAAAATCCAGGATGCTGAACACTAGAGAAAGTGTACAGAGATGGAAATTTTGAGAATTATCACAGTTTCTTCTCTAGAATTCATGCAAGTACAGACAGGAAGATAAATGTGAGGAAATAATTTGAAGGCAGAGTGAAAAAACTATATACTCAAGGAACTAGAAGTAGTGATGCTTAGTGCTCACATATAATGTTTGTTCCTGACAGCCATATTGAATATTCCTATTATTTACAAGTATTTGGGAAGAGTACACTTGCCTTAGTAGCACAGAATAATATTTTATATTGATTTTCCTACTTATTGTATGCAAAAATAAGTAAATAAATAAAATAATAGTATCCCCAAAGTATCAAGTTCTTTTCAAATAACTTTACTGCATTTCAGAATGAAGTTCAAAAAATATTTATGGAAATATAAAATAACAAATTCCCAACTAGTTAAAATTCACAAGATTTGGCATCCAAATAAAAATCACTGGGTTTGCTTAAATGACATTAAATTGAAACTCATAGTGAGAGGAAAATAATAAATAACACAAAACTCACAGTAGACGTTAGACTCAGCACACAAAAACATTACAAAAATATAATCTATATTCTACATGGTAAAAAGTTCAGTATAGACATGGAAGAATCAGAAAATATCCATAAAATTATAGAGAATCAATATATAAAGTGAAACATGGACTGAATGGACTCAAAAATGGGTTAGATTGCATTAAAAATATGATTGAAATTGATAGCATAACAATTAATGCTATTCATAATGAAACAGAAAAATGTTATTTATTTATTTTTTTAATTAGAGCATCAGAGAACTGGGAGAAATGTCGAGAACTGATAATAAACAACTGGAATCACAAAGGAGAGAGAAAAAAACAGAAATGGAAAATTTATTTGAAGAAATAATGGTTGCATATATTCTGAAATAGATGATTATAAATTTAAAAATGCAAGAATCTCAATGAACTCTAAGAAGAAGCAGAGAAAAATACTACTTAGAAGGATATAAAAATGATACTGCTTAAAGCCAGTGTAGAGAGAGACCTTTAAAAGCAGTCAGATAAAGCGAACTCTGGTGATCCACTTGTGTAATCCACATATGTCCCAGGTCCCAGGTTAGTGACAGGGTAGGGGTGAGGCAATATGAGCAATTAAATGAGATTAAAAAATAAAAGGCAGTCAGAAACCCAAGACTTGTTATAAAAAAAGGAGCAAATATAAGGATGACAGCATATTCCTTGTCAGAAACAATACAAATGAGAAGATGGCGGAGTAAAATCTCTAATATTTCAAAAGAGCAAATAATATTTGCAAAACAAAAGAAATTAAAGACTTAAAACACACAAGATCTGAAAATATTTATCACCAGCAGATCAACATTTCAAGAAATATAGTTGTACATCTGGATTTAAGAATCAGGACTGGGGATAAATAAAAAATTAAATGGAATTAAATAAATAAAGAAAGAAAATCCTTTCGTTTACAAGGGACATTGTTCCAGATAGAAATATGAATCTTAACAATGGAAGTCCTAACTACATTTGCAAGTATGTAATAATTTTCTTATGAATGTATATAAGTAGTTTTAAAATGTGAGTGAATATTTAAACAGAATAATTAAATATATTATGTGATTTATAATATATCTAAAATAAAACGCATTATCACACAATAGCACAAGTTGTATTGTAAGAGTACAATCATTCGGACTTTATAATGATCACTTTGTAATACAATAGAAATACCTTTCAAATAATAATTCTTTGTACAAAAAAAATGTGATTAATGGAGAATGTATGTATTAAAATTTATTCTGAAGAGCAAGTAAATCCCTGAATCTAGAGAGGGAAATATATTCTTATTGAAAAAAGTAGAAATATAGTCAATCCCTTATGAATATTTCTTTTGTTTTGTTTATTTCTTTTAAATTTTATTGAAAGAACATTGCATCACATAAAATTTAATGAATATAGTCTCATAAATAAACATTTGTATATAATATATTGTTTATCACCAATAGTCCATTTCTATCCTTTATCATATAATTGAACCTCTTTACCCAACTTGCTCAACCCAACACCCCTCTCCTTTAAGCAGACACTAATTTGATACCAGAGACTAAATGTCTATTTTTGTTTGACTTGGTTCATTTATTTCTTGTCTTTTCTTTTTGATTATATGATTCTCTATATACCTATTTTGAGTGTGATCATATTATGCTTATCTTTCTTATTCTGATTTATCTCACTGGGTATAATTCCCTATAGGTCTATTGAAGTTGTAGCAAATTTTCAGTTGTTGAGGGATTTCATCTTTTTAAATAGCTAACTAGCATTTTATTGAATCTATGTATCTATATAGCTATGCATCTATAGCTACATATCTATAAATATATACATATATTCAACTGTTGATGGTATGGTGGACACTAGGTTGTTTCTATTCCTTATCTTGTAAATAATGCTACAATAAAATAGGAGTGCATATATTGCTTTGAATTCTTGTTTTGTGTTTTTTTTTGGTAAATATCCACATGTGGGATAATGGTGAATTTTTATTGTTTTAAATGGGGAATAAAATGCATGCTCAGATACAAATAATAAAAATTGATACCATATATTAGTATGCACTCTATGCCGACATTGATGTAAGTGTAAGGTTATTTAATAATTTTTTAAACTTTTTTAGTATTTTATAAATCAAAATAAACTCATATTCTAGGTTCCCCATGTATGTAGTTTCCCTATTACTAATATATATGTTAACACACCATGCCCTATATCAAGTCATCAAGTGTTCTTCACCATTTGGTGTACCCTTCACCATTGGGTCCTGACACCTAAACTTGTAATCATCAAATAACAATTTGATAGAAATATAATTATCTAAATCTTACGAAGGGTGAAACCTGTACTTTGAAAGTTTAATGTGTGTTTAAGTCTACACAGTCATTAATAGTGAAATAAGAGCCTACCCTGGATAGTCTAATACAAACCACATGCTCTTCAACTCTAAACTCATGTCCTTATTTTTAATGTATTTTTAATTATAGTAGTGATTCCGTACATTAAAACGATTTCCTATGCATAGGTTCCCCATTTCTTAGATATATTTCAGCACACCATACCCTCCACTAAATCACTGAGTGTTCTTCCCCATTGTCCAGTGGGCTCCACAACCATCTGTCCTTGCCCACAATGTTTCCTTTTAATAACTTCAGTTCTGCTGCACATGTTTCAGGGTTATTTATGTTTCATTTGTTCCTCTGTTTTGTCTGTTCTCATTCCACCTATGAGTGAGGTCATGTGGTATCTATCTGTCTTCTTTTAACTTATTTCACTCAGCATAATCTCCTCTAGTTCTATCCATGTTGATTCAAATGGCAATATTTCATCTAGTCTAAGGACTGTATAGTATTCCATTGTATATATGTACCACATCTTCTTGATCCATTCATCTGATGCTGGGCACTTAGGCAATTTCCAGTTTTTAGCTATTGTGGATAAGGCTTAAAAAAACATGGAGATGCATACATTTCTGTGGATGAGTGCTTTTGTATCTTTTGGATACATGCCCAGAGTGGAATGATGGAATCACATGGAATTTCTATCTTCAGTTTTTGAATGACTCTCCAAACTGTTCTCCACAGGCATTGTACCAATGCACTCCCCCATAATAATACAAAAATTCTCTCTTGTCTCCATATCATTACCCCAGACTTTTGGATAACACCCAATCTTTCAGGTGTGAGGTGATATCCCATTTGTGTTTTAATTTGCGTTTCCCTGATAGCGAGTAGGGACAGAATTTCATGTGCCTGTAGGTCATCTGCATATCCTCTTCAGAAAAGTGTCTCTACAATTCCTCCTCCCATTTTTTTATTGACTTGCCTGTTCTTCTGTTTTTGAGTTTTATGAGTTCTTTGTACATTTTAGATATTAAACCTTTTGTCGGAAATATCGCATGCAAATTTCTTCGCCGAATTAGCATATTCCCTTTTAGTTTTGATGAAGTTTTCATTTATTGTGAAGAAGCTCCTTAGTTTGATGTAGTACCAATTGTTCATTTTTCTTTTCGTTTCCCTTGGTGGTGAAGTTGAGTCCTCAAAGGCTTCTCTATGATATGCTATGGAAAGCATTTACTATGTTGTCATCTTAGAGCATTATGGTGTCAGATCTTATGTTCAGTCTCTAATCCATTTTGAGTTAGTTTTCATGAATGGTGTTAGAGAGTGGTCTAGCTTCATTCTTTCGCATCTGGCTGTCCAGATTTCCCCAAACCGTTTGTCGAAGAGACTTTCCTTTTTCCTTTTGGCTCTTGTGTCATAGATTAACTGTATGTGAGTGGGTAGGTTCTGGTGATTCATTTCTATTCCATTGTTCGGTGCCTCTCCTATTACTCCAGTACCACACCGTTTTGATCGCTGTTGCTTTGTGATATAATCCAAAGTCTGCAAGTGTAATTCCTCGAGATTAATTTGTTTTTCTCACAACTGATTTTGCTATTCGGGGTCTTTTGTTGTTCTATGTAAGTTTTAAGATTTTTTGTTCTATTTCCTGGAAGTAAGCCCAAGGGATTCTAATGAGGATTGCATTTAACCTATACATTGCTTTGGGTAGGATGGTCATTTTAATGATATTGATTCTTCCCAGCCATGAGCAGGGCATGTGTTTTCATTTATCTGTTTTCTGTTCTATTTCTTTTAAGAAGTACTTGCAGGTTTTGTTGTGTAGGTAGATCATTTCTTTCCTTTGTTAGGTATATGCCCAGGTATTTCATTTGTGTAACTTCTTTTTTAAATAGTGTGATTTTTGTGATTTCATTTTTTTCTAGTGTGTTGTTGGCATATAAAAATGCAACAGATTTTTGTGCATTGATTTTGTAGCCTGCCACTTTTCTGCATTCATTAATGAATTCTAAAAGGTTTCTGAAGGAGTTTTTTGAATTTTCAATATTAATAATCATGTCATCTGCAAATAATGAGAAATTTACTTCCTCCTTTCCAGTTTGGATTCCTTATTTACTTTTCTTCCCTAATTGCTCTAAGACCTCCAGTACAATATTAAATGACAGTGTGAGAGTAAGCAACACTGCCTTGTTCCTAAGAGGAGATGCCTTCCATTTTTTTGCCATTGACTATGATGATAGCTGTGTGTTTCATATATGGCCTCTATTATGTTGAGGTATGGAAGATCTATTCCCATTTTATGGAGGATTTGGGAATGGGTGTTGGATCTTGTCAAAAGCTTCTCTGCACCTATTGACATGATTACGTGATTTTTCTGTTTGCTCTTGTTGATATGGTATATGACAGTAATAGAATTATATAGGTTGAACCACCATTGCACACCTGGGATGAATTCCACTTGGTCATGATGGATGCTTTTTTTGATGCATTGTTCAATTGGGTTTGCTAATATTTTGGTGAGAATTTTTGTATCTATGTTCATTAAAGATATTGGTCTGCATTTTTCTTTCTTGGTGATATCTCTGTTTTTGGTATCAGTATAATGTTAGTCTCATAGAAGATATTTGGGAGAGTTCCTTGTTCCTCAATAGTTTGGAAGAGCTTCAGAAGAATAGGTGTTAATTCTCTGAAGATTTGGTAGAACTCATTGGAGATGCCATCTGGTCCTTGGCTTTTATTTTTCATTAGGCCCCTGTTTGCTTCCTCAATTTCTTTGCCCATGATTGCTCTGTTCAGGCTTTTCGATTCTTCGGGTTCAGTCTTGGTAGACTATACTTTTCTAGAAATCTGTCCACGTACTCAAGGTTATCAATTTTGATGGCATAGAGCTGTTCTTAGTAGTCTCTTATGATGTTTTGAATTTCTGTGGTATCTATTGTAACTTATCCCCTTTCATTTATGATTCTAGTTATGAGAGTTTTTTTTTCCTTTTTTTTCTTTGTGAGTCTAACCAATGACTTGTCACTTTTACTTATTTTTTCAAATAACCAACTTTTGGTTTCATTAGTCTTCTGAATTGTCTTTTTGTTTTCTATTTCATTTATTTCTGCTTGAATATTGACTATTTCCTTTCTTCTGCTGATTTTTTACTTTAACTATTCTTCTTTCTCTCATTGTTTTAAATGTAGAGTTGTTGTTTATTTGTGAATTTTCTTGATTTTTGAGATAGACCTGAATGTGATGAACTTTCACCTTAGTATTGCTTCTATTGCATCACAAAGATTCTTTTTGCTCCTGTCCTCATTCTCTTTTGTCGCTAAGTATTTTTTAAGTTCTATTTTGATTGCCTCTTTTACGCAAGATGCTTCAGGAATATTTCACTAAGTTTCCAATTAGTTTTGGGTCTTCCAGCTTTCTTGTTTTGGTTCATTTCTAGTATTAGCCTATTGTGTTCAGAGAAAATGCTTAGTATGAATTCAATATTTGTATATTTGTTGAGAGTCGTTTTGTGTCCCAGCACATGACCTATCCTTAAAAATGTTCCATGAGCGCTTGAGAAGAAAGTGAAGTCTGTAATCACTGAGTGAAGTAATCAGTATATGTCTATTAGATCTATGTGCTCAAGATGGTTATTTAAAGTGGTTGTTTCCCTGTTAATTTTCTGCCTGGTTGATCTGTCCACTGTTGTAAATGGGGTGTTGAAGTCCCCCACTATTATTGTGTTGCTGTCTCTTTTCAGGTCTGTTAATACTTGCTTGATATATTTTGAATCTCCTTCATTTGGTCCATATGTGTTAATATGCATTATGTCTTCCTGCTGGATTGATCCTTTAATCATTATATAGTGTCCATATCTGTCTTTTGTTGTTCTTTTTATGTGTAAGTTTGTTTAAACTGGTATGATGATAGCTGTTCCTGCTCTTTTGTGGTTGCCATTCTACTGTAGGATTGTCTTCCAGCCATTGACTTTGATCCTTTGTTTATCTTTTGAAAGAAGGTGAGTTTCCCGAATGTAGCAGAAGTTTGGGTTATGCTTTTTAATACGTTCAGTCACTTCGTGTTGTTTGACTGGTAAGCTCAGTCCATTAACAGTTAGGGTGATTATTGATATATAGCTGCTTAGTGTCATTTTATATTTTTTTTTGTATGTTACTCCAGATGATGACTTTGTTCTCTTTTTTTAGGTTGGTCGTGTACCGTTATGCTTTGATTGAATTTGCCTTTTGCTTTCTTCTTCACTTTCTCCCTGGGGATGTATTTTAGGCTGTCCTGAAGTTAGCATTCACATTTCTACGTTTACTACCTAAATTTATTTGAAAGCATGTAGTCTTCTACTCATTCTGACTATCCACATTTTTTTTCTCTTCTCTTCTTCCCCACTTCTAATATTTACCCTCATACAATTTTTCTACATGTTTCTTTATGTTTTATATAGCATCCTTTAATATTTTTTTCAAAGCTGGCTTTCTGGTCATGAACTTGTTTAACTTTCGAAAAGGTTTTTATCTTCCTTCAGTAATCAATAATAATCTTGCCAGATATAGTGTCCTAGGTTGAAAATCCTTTTCTTTCAGCACTTTGAATATATTATATCATTCCCTTCTAGTCTGTAGAGTTTCATGAGAAGCCCACAGACCTTCTTATGGGAGCTCCTCTCTGTAACACATTTTTCTCTGGCTGCTTTTAATCCTCTTTCTTTATCTTGCATTTTTATCATTTTGATGATGATGTGTCTAGGTGTATTTCTGTTTGTGTTTCTTTTTTTTTAGGAACTCATTGAGCTTCCTGGATCTGGAGGCTTGCTTCATTCTTAAAATGGGAAAGTTCTCATCTATTACTTCTTCAAATATGATTTCTGTCTCCTTTTCTATCTCTTCCTCTGGTACCCTGATTATGTGAATGTTGTTCCTTTTGATGTTATCCCAAAGCTCTCGAATGCTGTTTTCGATTCTTTGAATTTTTTAAATCTCTTTTCTGGTTTGCTTGATGAGTTCCCCTGTCCTATCTTCCAGATCACTGAATCTATTAGAAGCTTCATCCATCTTATTGTTGAGTCCCTCTATTGAGTTCTTTAATTCAGCCATTGTTTCTCTTACCTGTTTGATGTCTTGTTTAAATTCTTCTCTTTGCTTCCTGACATTCTAGTTTACTGCCTCTAATGATTTATGGGTTCCCATGAATTTGTTAATTATTGTTACCCTAAATTGCTCTTCAGGTAATTTATATATGTCTTCTGTATTCAGGTTTTCCCCTGGGTTATTAATTGGATCCATCTTTTCACATTATTTCACTGTGCATTTCTTCTATTCAGCATTCTGTTTATGTTTCCGAGGGTTCCATTTCCCTTTTGTTGCATAGGTTTGACTTACCCAGGATTGGCAATCAGGCTGCAGTTTTTCCTCTAACCATGAGGTTGCACTAGTAGGTAGCATTGAGTTCTAGGACTACCTTCTCACTGTAAACCTGGGGAAAGGTTCCTGTTGTCGGGATTTCCAGTGGGTGTACAGACAGTGAGTGGGAGTTCTGCTTTGTGGACCCTAGGCTCTGGCATGAAATGGTTGTAGGAGTGACTTGAACTCTTTGGTTGATTTCAAGTTATGGCTGTGCCCAGCACGATATCACCATGTAGGCTCCACATCAGCTCCTGGTATGCTGGCTCTCCTTTCACCCTCTGGCAAGCCCACCCTTCATGGCCCCCTGTTTAAGTCCCACTGGGCTTGTCTCTCATTGCTTCTGTAACTCATCATGAAATCCCTAACTCCACCCCACTGCACATCTGGAGACTCACAAATCCAAATCAGTGGCTTAGCTGAGAACCCTGCACGTTGATCTAACCCACTGTTAGTCCTCAGCTGTTTTGTCTCCAGCTGAAGTGACAGTCGTTTCTTGGTGCTTGTCTCAGGAAGATTGACCATTTCTTTCAGTGTCTGTGGGGAGCGACCCAAAAGTGCATCCTGTAGAGTCACCATTCTGAAGTTGATATATTTCATGTTCTTTAGAGTAGCAAGAAATTTTGAAGTGGAAATGTATACAACATATTTTATGTAAATTAGCATTACAAAGGGAAAGGCTTGTGTGGCCACTTAATAGGAAGCAACCACAAAAACAAGGCAATTTTTAAGAAAATAGAGGTAGAAAGGAGGCAAGAAGACAATCAGGATGATGCATTTTACTAAATCATTGAGAAGAGAAAGTATCAATAAGAAAGGTGTGATTAAAGTCAAGGTTCCTACTGGCGTCAAGGAAAAAGGAGAATAAAAATACTCTCTTCTATTTATCAACAGGAAATCAATAGTGTTGTAGTTAATAAGACTAATCCTTCTTAAGTAAAATTGCTGAAGCTAGTGAAAGAAAAACACAGCATAGAAGTAAAGGAGGGAAATGCATAGGAATGACTGAAGATACTGTAAATTTTAATTCAAATATTTGAAAAGGGGTGGACATTATTTTTTTACCTCAAAGAGCAGAATATGAAGTTTTCATTTTGTACCTTATTTCAAGAAAAGATAGTATTTTCATGTTTATAGACATAGGAAATATATACTAAGATATAACATGCTGGGACAAATTAGAGTGGTTGAAATAGGAGGGAGAGATGTAGAAATATTGAAAGAGAATGTGTTTATGATCAGTGATAGAATTTTTAGCTTTTAAAAGCATAATTATGTTTCTGCCTCTGTGTTTTAGTGGAAAATTGAAAATTGTTCAATGTATCTTTACATGCCAAATGTATGTAAGTCAGTAGCACAGCAAACAACAAAAAATAAACACAAAGTATGATGCTTTCAATCTTATCGTATACTAAGTTGTAAGTGGTAAGAAAAATTTAGTTATGTAAACATTTTGTGTATGCAAGAGAAGATATCTTTTTTAGTTCACTATAACTAAAGTTATCCTTATTGTTGCTTCCTAATGTCCTGGTAAAGAGTAGGGATATTTTGGTGTTGAGGTGAAGTAGATGAATTTCTGACCTGATAATTTCAACCCAGTTTAATAACTTGAATGATTTCTGTAGGAAGTTGTTATCTACCTAAATGACTCAGTTAAATATGCATCCTTTCAGAAACATCTTTCCCATTTCTTTCCTTTAAAATGCTAACTGGGTATAAGGGGAATGATGGGTATACAAGAGGTATAAAAACAGGAACTTGAAAGTGGGAAGCTCTCAAGATCTATGCAATATTCTTGGGACCCTTGCTAGTTTCTGCTGAATTAGGATAAAACCAATACCAGAATATTATTTTGTTTATTTAATTTTTTTTTCTCAAATTTGATACTAACATAACATATGGTCTACAATCTTAATTTAGTTTCTGCTCCTGTTGAATCATCCATCTACAGATTGATTCCACTAGCAGAACAAATCACACACCTTCTTCTTTCTCTACAGCAGTAAATCTCATTGCTCTGACTTGGAGATGGAGAATTTTAATAGGTAATAAAATGCTACTGAAAAATAACATATTCCAACCATCATACCCTTTTTATGTGTATGTACTTTGTCTGTAAAATTGAATGAATAATAGTGCCTGCTTTGGGATACAGTCAAATTTGTCAATGTAGATGACATGCAACAGTTAATAATAGGAATAAACAAAATAGAAAATGAGGTTATCAACTGAAAGCTGGTGAGAATCATGAGATTGTTTGAGAGAAGTAGAAATTTTGGAGTTACTTTTGAGGAATACAAAAAATTATTAAACAGTCATGAAACTGAGGCTTTACTATGAAAATAGGGTTTTACTATAAACTCAGTGAGTCAGCTGAAATGTGACATTATGACTATATAGCATTGGCCATATTTTTATAGTTATTTTATCTCCTCCATATACTTTATGCATAAAAAAAGAACAAGCAAATTATTTGGTCATAGTGACAACTTTTGTAAATAAATTAGTCATAGGGAATTCCAAGTAAGATAGGGGACTGTAAGATATTATTGGAAGATGGCACTTAATTAACTGTTTGTAGATCAGGTGATAGAACAAGTGACATCAAAAGGATTCTGTGTTATATACTTAATTTAGTCCAATTTGATATTTGGGGATTGTTAGGAACGATCATTCTTTGTCACTAATTTAATTATATTTTCTGAATTGTGGTGAGAATTGAGAATAAAAATGATGCAAGTCTCAAAATTCCCTGCAGGCTGCCTTATTCTGAACAATAATAACTGAATCATAACTGTAGAAATGTTCAGCAAATTTGTTCTCTTAGCACTTTCCAGATGAGAACATGGGTTGGAAACTTCCTTTGTTCCCTGTGAACCCTTTTAGAGACTTATTAATCACATATTAAGAAGGTGTGTATAAACAGGGATATTTATGGAATAAACTGTCTTCAGAAATCAGAGCTTTCTCATGTTCTCTCTAGTTTAAGAATATGTTCAAAATCATGAGACTTTTTTTACTGTTGATTTGCACATCATATGGACGTTAAGCGCTAACTATGGACTATTATGTTCCTTTTTAGTTGCTTAGTCTCTTAGATGTGTCACCATACATTTATCTAAACTCTTATAGCTCTGACCTATGAAGCAAAGCTAAACTGCAGTTCTTTAGAAAGACATTTTCTTATTCAAGAATCAGCCACTATGAAAAGAGACTATACCAGGCAACTAACTATAGCTATAAAAGATAAAACTATCTAATCAGTTTATAAGCAATTTTCCTTATTTAGCACTATAAAATTAGAATTTTCTATTAAAAATTTGTATTTAGGTAAGCTGATTTGAAGAAAGAGCAAAAATTAGCATCATTTTATGAATTTTTCAATTAAATTTTGAGATTTCCAAGCACCACATTCAGCAAGATTTCTTTAATAAACAGTAATATATAAAACTAATAGAAAGATGTTCTCATATTAAATTGCTTATTTACAAAGAGAATAAACACTTTTAAATTAAAACTATGAAAATATTCTTTCAGTAAATCCATATTACTTTTCTCCAAATCTAATTACAGTAAAGGAAAGACATCCTGATAAGAAATGGTAGCAAATGGTTTTATAAAGTGTATATATTTTTTAAAGTTACTGGACAAAGATTGTCAAAGGAGATCCCATCCTGTGGTTGGTTTGTTTTGTTTTTGAGAGGGTGTTTCTGTTGAGGAGGGTTTCTCTTTTAAACTTTTTTTTATCCTTTATCAAGTAGTCTTCATTTTCTACAGATTTTGATAGACAGCATCATTAATAAAAAAATGTTGCTGCCACACTCTATATTAACCAATCTGAATGTACCTTAAGGAAGGCACAGGTAATTCAATTTTACAGATAAAGTGATATTTAGGATGCTATTTTTTCAACATAATTTTAATAAGTTGAACAATTATCAACCTACAATGTATAATATGTGCAACATTATTATGCACTTCTCTGTTTACTGTACTGTGTTTGACACCAAAGGTCAAGTTTCTAGCCTTCACCATAAAATTGACTCTTTTTACTTGGCTTATCCACCCCGCTGCACTCTTCCTTTCTGGTGATTACTGTTTTGTTCTTCATAGAATGAAAGTTTGTTTTTATTTTGTTTTGCTTGTTTGTTTTCTTTATCTCATAAAAGTAAAATCATACAGGGTTTTGTCTTTGATTTACTGCAATTAGCAAGCAGGTTCTAGGACAATCCATGCTGCCAAAAATGTCAGCATCCCAAAAACCACTGTACAAACTATTCAAAATAATTAACAAATAGTTAAGTGGCAGGCTACAAAAGCAGTAACAAAATGCCATATATAACTATTAAATATATGAAAAAAAACCCACATTTCCTCTTTTGGGGAGCATTTTATATGGTAAAATTCATTAACATGGTCATCAATTTAAAGATCAAGTCTAAACTTTTTAATAAAACATTACTCATATTTTGATACTGCTTTAGTATTCAGTCTGATCTTTCATCACTGACTCTTCACACACAGCAGCTTCACAATCTTTTAACATGTATATTCCTAAATAAGTCATGTTCTCTAAAATAGCCTTGTTTTTGGATTTGCTAGTTTCTCTGTTTGGAATGTTCTCACCCCATTCCTACTCTTCTCCTTAACCTATATTCATATCCCTGGACAATTCAACCTTTTAAGCTTACTCTTCAAGTACCAGCTTTAATATTATATCTTCCTTAAGACTGACATTAATCTGCTCTTTTCTCTTTGGATCCTGTATGCTATACACAATGGACATAATCTCATTCCATTAGAAATATATTTGTCTCATATCTGCAACCATGCTTGTAGCACCTTGAGACTAAAGAATTTCTTTTCCATATTGGTGTTGCCCAGCAAATACAAAATAAAGAAAAACGTGCTAAGTTAATGAATGAGAAATTGAGTAGTAAAAGCTTTAGTGAATGATATGGAAGGTATGAGAGGAAGTGCTTCTTCCCAGAATCCTCATAAAAGTGATTTTTTATTTAGCATTTTAAAACACCAAAAGCATGTGAGAGAATATATTTTAGACTCTAGTCTTATGAGGGTGACAACCTGCCTTCTCATCCATCTCCCTCCTTGTCATGAGACAGGTTGCTCTTAACACTTAGACAGTGACTGAGAGTGGTATTAATGGATGGCTAAACATAATATATTTCTGTGCCTGAAATATGCCTACCAGACATATGTCCCATTTCCCTGGCTAATAGTGATACTAAGGAAATCTTGGATCAATTACGTTTGCAAATCACAAAACTTTAAGAACTACCCCAAATAATAGAATTTAAGTACAATGTAAGTATTCATAAGCCAGTTACTAGAGAAAACATGATAGCGAAACATCCCATATATATATATATGTATATATGTGTGTGTGTACATATATAAATATATGGATATACATTATGTAGATATATATATATATATATAGATTTCTGAAGTGTTCAGGAAAGACAAATTTCCTGTTAAATTAGAGTCAGATATTTTTTGAATCTCAGAAAATAAGAAAGAAAACCCAAATTGGGAAAGCCTAATTTATTTACAAGTTCATTTGAGGAGTAAGATATTTCAGTTTTTATCTCTTTTCATTCTATCATTCAATGGTCATAATTTAAACTCTCATTGCTCAAAGTGTAGTCTGAAGAATAGAGAATTATCATAACACTCGATTTCATCACAAACATAGAATTAGGTGATCATCTCAGACCCACTGATTCAGAATCTATATTTTGACAAGATCCTTAAGTGATTCATCTGCAAAACAAAGCTCCATAGTGTGTCCAGATTACTATTCTTCAAATCAACTAGAGTTAATCTTTACCTTAAAGAGTATCTTAGTCATATGAATATTTATTTTCCTTTTTGAAATAAAGCTGGATAAACTGGACTACAAATAATGCATATTTCTCAGATTATCTCAATTTCTTTAAGTTTTTATTTGTAAGCATGAACATGTCTAAAGAGAAAAAATCATCATACATATCCATAGCTATTTATATTAAGTGCATGAGATTGTTTTCTTTGATGTCTTGTCCTAGAAGTGGGAAGAAGTTTTTAAAAGCAGGGATCTTACCCTAAGATTTCACACACTCTCCAAAGTAGCCAGCAAGCACTAATGGAAGTAAAGCGAAATAGAGTTACATCCTAAATTACTGACATTACTAATCCCCCCTTTTCTTCTGTAGTAGAGATTGCTTCCATTAGGGGATCCCAGCAGAGTCAGTGGCCATCAGAGGCAGGAATACATTACTTAACTGTCAAGAAGACGGCAACTCCTTACTTTGTAGAGGGAAATTGAGTGTGTGCTTATGCTCTTATCAGTTGACACCAGATGTGCTCATCTGTTTCACCCCAACTAATCAATTAACTTTGTTTAAAATTTATAGCAGTACTCAGAACATTCAACTAAGTACTTACATTTTTATGACTAAAATCTCTTCTGATTTGGTCAGCAGTCCTGGGATGAGCTATGACAAGTGTGGCTCTGAAATAGACTTAAAGATTTCTTAGCATTTGCCTGGCATAGATGAATACTTGAGTGATTCTCTTAATTTCTTCTACCTTAGTGTTCATTTACTATAAAATAAAAATTACTTACTCTTTCAGATGAACAAAAAATGTGTTTAACAGTTATTTGTAAAGTACAAAAGTTATGCTAGTGCAAAACATTGAAAATATCTTAAACACAAAGATTAAGAGAAAACCAATTAATTATAAATTTGTTTTTTGCCCATAATCTATGTCAAACCAAAATAATTAAATATGAATAATTTACTATATTTACTCTTTGCACTTATTTGTAAATAAATTATTTTATTAACTTCAGCAAGCATAATCAAATAAGTTTGACCCCCAGTGATGGAGACAATCTAAAAGACAAAGTAGCTTTGCATCAGTAAAAACACATTGCATTTAATGTCCCCGGTGGTTTGGAGTTTTAGATGGACATAAGAGAGTTGTTAAGAGTTCTTTTAAACATAAGTTGGACTATACAACACCATTTTCAAAGTAAAATTGAAACACAAAAGTCATTTAAATGCTGTTTTTTTCTTGTTGACATTTTTAATATTGGATAAGTTTTGTTTTTATTGTTTTTTTTAAAGAAGATACAAATGGATTTCAAGGAGTAAGCATTAACTAGAAGCAAGATAATAGGTGTTACTTGCATTTGCAGCATATCTATAGTTTATTTCATTCTTATTTAGAACTTGAAACAATGGAAGAAACAACTACAGTAAATGTTACATGCATGCACCACAAAAAATATAACTCTGTAGGAGAAATTCCATTGCACTGATTCTACTTTTCTTCATGGAAAATTAAATGAATCAGATAGTTGAGAAGTAAAATTCAAAGTAATTTTGTTGTAGAGATCTTTTGCTAATAGCCTAGATGTTACTGTTCGAAGCAAGTTATGTCCATATTGTTGTACTCTGAACTAAACTCAGAAATAGGGGAAACAGACATGTGAAGAGCAATGTATCAACATCTTAAATAATAAAACGGAGGTTGTAAGATTGACTTTGATATGTTGCAAATGACTGTCTAAATGCTCTCTTGTTCTCAATTCTATGCTTCCAAATATTGACTTTGTTTTCAAGGTCATCTAAAAATGTCCCCAATGTTTACAGAATATTGAAATAGCACCACATAATAATTAGAGAAGGCTGCTCCTCATGGGTTAGTTTGGTAAAGAGTGGAACAAAAGACTAGGAATGTTACTTTATTCGAAACTTCTCAACATGTGTAGATTGGAAGAGGGAAAATGTAATCTAACCAACAACAACACACATGCAACCCAACACTAAATGCATTCTGGTCATACTGAGATAAACGACTACATAGAAAATCTTGACTATGGCTGATTCGCTGTATATTTAAAGTATTTGACTCTATTACTTTCTTAGAATATTTATCCTCATTCTTATCTAGCAGATTTAGCAGGTGTACCATAAACATTTTATACAGTAGTGATGAAAATGTATACAGTAGCATAATTTATTATTTAATTTTTCCAAGAAACAAGAATTTTTCCGCTAATATATATTAGGATTTTATTTGAAGATCAGTGTTCTCATCCTAGTGGTATCCATAGAACAATATACATAAGAAATCTGGGTCTTCGTTCTTTCATTAATTGGATGATAACATTTTAAGTATGCAAAAAAATGTTGATAGTTACCATATCTGCCATAGATATTTATACATAATAATCAAGCTGTATGGTTTTTCACATACTTAGAATATTAAGATTTATATATGTTTATATATAGTCAGATCACAAAAACATATAATTCAACTGCTTCAGAAATCTCCATTCAGCAACTTAGATATTTGCATTATTCTTTGGCTAATTTTTTCTTCAACCATTACTATGATGTCAGGTCCACTTGCTATTCTTGATAGACACTTATGGTCTCTTTTTAAACTTTTTCATAGTCTTGCTAGATATTGTCCTCTACTTTGTTCATTTTTCTTCATTAAATCGATCCCCTCTCACAATATACACACACACAGTCTGAAGACTTTTTAATAAAACAGACATGACCATATCAGTCTGCAACTTGACTATGGCTAATATAGTCAGTGATTCTTCATTTCCCTAAGAGCTAAAATTCCAACACTTTAGCACCTTTAAGTTTAATCCCAACAATTCCACATACATCTGTGTTCATTCTTTTCTCCTTCACTTCTAACACACAAGCATTTTCATCTTTACGTATGTTTTAAATCACAAGGAGTATAACTATTCCCTAACTATTTTTTTTTGCTGATGACTATTACCTGTATTTCAAGCTCTATTTCTGTAGTAGACAAATCGTCCTTCAAGGCATTAGAATTTTCTTATTTGTTTTCCCTCAATAAAGTTATGGATTGATTTCTCAATCAATTTATCATTTTTTTTCATTTACTAGTTGTTTAGAATATGCCTCTAATAATCAATATATATATAAAATATAATTATACACATAATTATAAAACGTGAAAAATAACAGGATGAGAGAGACAAATGGGGCAAGGGAGAGTTCGCTTTAGATTGTGAAAGCTAAAACTATTTGATGTTCATACTACAAGAGACAGGCGTAAACTTAATGAGGAAAGCCAGTTTAGAAGGAGCATGCTATTTAAAAGGAAAGATGTAAGAGATAAATTTGGAGAAATGCAAGATTGGGAGCATTTTCATCTGACTGTTTATCTTGCTGATGTACTTTCCGATGACCCCTTCCTCAAATGAGTTTATTCTGCAAATAAGCATGGCTTGTATTTTAATTTAATCATCTATGGTTTGTTGAATAAATCCAGTCTTTTTTCTCTAGAAAATGAAAGAAATAGGAAAACAGAAGTTTCATTTTTTTACTAGAAAAAAGTGTTACATGTTTTTTTACAGCATACTGAAGCAGCTACATACATTTATTTAAGTATATTTTGCAGCAGTTACTTATTTTCTTAAAAAACATGATGTCAGTCAGAAACTGAAACTCTGGTTAGAAAAACTAGTTATTTAAAATTGCCAACTTTACCCAAATTGCAAGTGCATGTTAATGGACAAACAGAAAACTCTGATGATCAAGTCTCTCTTGGACATTAGCTTCATTGCTGTGTATGATCATCAACAAAAACTGAGAGCCTCTCCATCTTTATCAGAAATCCTTCAAGAATTAGGATTAATTCACAGATAAATGAGACCAAAGTATTGGACAAGAGCACCAATGGAAGCCCATTTACAACAGGCCTAAATATACTGTTATGAGATAAATCAAACTACTTACTAAATATATTCTGTCCTCCTACCTTGATAAATCATATTGCTATATTGTTATATTTCTATTTTTATTTTCACCTTTAGTCTTTGCTGAGCCCTACCTTCATGTTTTTTATTTCTATCTACTCCTATCACTTATATTCATTCTCAATGAATTAAAGTATAAACACAGATTGTAATTGAATTCAAAGAATACTATTTTAATATATTATAATAAAATAAATAGCAGTTAATCTAACATATAAAAAATAGTTTTCTTTTTGATTGAGCTAATTTTGATTTACAGAGTCAGTTTAGGACAGATTCACTATTTATCAAATGCTTGATAAAATACCATGCCCACCACCAAATTCCTAATAGTCCTAAACCACAGTTGATTAGATTCCCATATACTTTTCTCCTACCTCCCATTTCCTTGCTCTCAGGTTGTTATGGTAGTTGTTGTCAGCGTCCGCTTTTATTCGTCTATTGTTACTTTGTTTCTTTATGTTCCACATATGAGTGAGATAATCTAATATTTGTCTTTCTCATTCTGACTTATTTCACTTAGCTTGACTTATTTCTACTTCTATCCATGGGACACGTTACAAATATCAAGATTTCACATTTTACAGTGCCGTGATATCTCATTGTGTATATATACCATATCTTTATCCATTCATCTGTCAATGGGCACTTAACATGCTTCCACTTATTGGAGATTGTATAAAGTACTGCAAAAAACATGGGGGTGCATATATCTCTTTGAATTTATGTTTTTGTGAATTTTGTGTAAATACTCAGAAGTAGGGTAATGGAATAATTTGGAATCTTTTTCAATTTTTTGCAAAACTTTTATACTTTTGTTGTTCAGGAATGCCAAACTCTTTCTGCAAAGTACCAGGTCAGAAAATGTTTTGTTTCTAGTCCATACTACTCTTCTGCAGCTACTCAATTATGTCATTACAGCAAAAAAGAGGTCATTAACAATATATAAATAAATGAATGTAAATTAATCATCAGAAGAAATTACTTTCAAAAAAAGAAACAGATATCAGGCTAAATTTTGCCTATAAGCCATTGATTACTGACCTGTGGCCTAAAATAACATATATACAAATTTAAGAATCATTTGAATTATTTCATAACAGAGTACATCTTTCCAGCCATATGTAACTGCTATAAATACTACAGGTGTTCATGCACATTTCCACAACCGCAAACTGGAACATGAAAGTTTTAAAAAAAGGAAAAACCTATTGCAATCATATTTCTAAATAAAGGATTTGACAAGACATTTAATTTTTTTTTTCTCTTATAACATTTATGCCGCTACATCCTTTTAATTTATCTCTAAAGTGGAAACAGAAAGCCTGCAAACCATAGTGATGTTCAGAAGCAAGTTATCATGCTAGAGAGCTAGAGCGGTTTTTTTTTTTTTTTGTATGTTTGTTTCGCATAATGTTTTGCATAGCAGCAAGTGTTTAGTGTCCTTAATAAAAGAGTATTATAAAATAAACATATTGTTATTTGTGTTTTGCATATATGTGCATGTCTTTCTACATTGCCTAAAAATGGACTAACATACTTCCAGAGATCTGGCTAGTAGAATTTTGATCATATCTTGCTTCTTCTATGTGTTATAATGAGGACAACATTCCTTAGAATCAAAAGATTAACTAAACAAATTAAACATCATTTTTTCTGATTAAGTATACACAAAAAACTTGCTTTTAGTGTAAAAATAATTTAGTACTTATATGTTAGAACAGATATCTCCATTTTTCAATTTAACCTTTAATAAGTTAATGGATTAGCTTTCTCCAAACACCACGGTTTTAGAATAACAGATTAAGGAAATCAAACATGAGACCATAGTGTAACAGAAATTCAAGTTCATCCATTTGAAATGTGACCAGTCTTATCTGATATAAAGTCATGCTACCTAATACCATTATTTGGCATTTTATGCATTTCTCATACCACTGTGGACATAATGTTGCACTTTTACTGATGGATTGCATAAAAAATCAGCATAGACAGATAAAAGACATCAATTCATGTTTGTCTAAATCCGAAATCCATCCTTCAGTACCATAAAGCAGTCATTGAATTCAGTCAATGAGGTTGGGTTGCAGTTGTAATTTCCAGCTGTACCAGAAGAGAACCAGCTCAATATTCACGATGAAACAGTCAGAGATGTTCCAGCCTAACCCTGACCACACCTTCACTATTATTCTTTTCTTTAGTTGGCCTCATATTTCAATTTGTAGCCTGTTCTATTCAAACAAATCTAAACTCTCAGTTGGCCTACTGGATGGAAAAGTGAAATGAACTGTTAATGATTTCTCATGTGGTGTTCCATCCTGTCTTGAAAGCCAGCATCCTGTCTTGGTTTCTGGGTTCATTTTTAAAAGGAGTTTCAGAAGAGATGTTATAAGATTCAGAAAGACAAATTACTGACAGTATATTTAAAGGGAATATAACATAAAATAGAGGCGAAATTTGTGATTTGCTGATATATCCGTATTATATTTGTAATATGCAATATACTTAGTGTTCAGGCAAAATTTGATCCTACAGGTAGCGTGTAGGTATTGTGAGTAGTGTAAGGAGACTTCTCATTCTTGATATTTTCAAGAGTTTGACATTTTTAGCACTATGTGTCCTACTCCCGAATGCCTTATTTATCTTAATTTGCGAACTTTCCAGTGGAAATTATGTAACTCTTTTAACATTGGGGCTACTTAAACAAATGCATAAATGACTACATTCTTTGGTAAGCAAGTTGAACTATAAATGCCATACCTACAATTTAAAAAGTCAGTTGTTTACAATAAAAAAGCTATAATAATGTTTCCATTATTTAAAAAATAAAGAGCTATGTGATCTGATGTTTAAGTCAGATTTTAGTTTTAGTATCTAGTAATTTCACAAGAGACAGAACTATTACCCAAACTGGTAATGATCAGATGAGTAGTGTGTGAACTTCTCTCAGTTCTGTCTTTCAGTTGAGAAAGTGCAGCTTCTCATGAGTCATTACAAAGGGCACCTTTAATTCCCTTTCTCATATCTCCTTGGTATTTACATTAGTAGCATTTCACCGTAATTGTATTTTATAAGGCCCAAGACTAATTTAAATGCCAAAAAATTATGCTATAGGGATTTCATTTACCACTGGCTGTGTAGGGGATAGAGTTATACAGCCCCTATTAATGCTAATGGGAGTTCATGAATAAATCTTCAAGAATGCAGATAAAAATGTATCCCAAGAAGGACATGAAATGAAGACAATAGACTCACCAGAGAAAAATTAAATGAAAGTTTGATATTCTGAGCTAATACTTGGTAAAAATAAAAGTCACTTGCATTTAAAATCATTTAAGAACACAATTTCTTTAGTAAGAATTCACAAATCTCTTTGACAACTGAAAATAATTTTTATTATTGACAATTACTTATAGCTTTCCAATATACAACAGCCTGAGTGTTATATATATGGCATCTGTTTCTTGTCATTGTCATTGAATCAATAGTCAGATGATAAAATATAATTTTAAAAATAAATCACCAGGAAATTATATGGTTGCAGTTTTTATACTACTTATTAGAAAATATTGCTTGCAAGCTCTAATAAGTAAAACAATGAAATATTTTATGTAGTTTATTGGCAAAAGATGCAGCTATTTCTTTAAAAATGGTGAAAGTCTTTTAAAAAACTTGATTATAATTATTATACGTCTTCATCAGGAACTTAATGAGATCTGTAATTTATAGGTCACTGTTTACTTCACAAAAATCATACTGCTTACAAAAAATAGGTGACTGGGAGCTGGTACCAGAGTTATACAAGTAGCTGTTTCAGGGGTAAAACAGTTGCTTCATGCATCAGCAGAACAATAACAGCAACAGCTGGTTAGCCTACACAAGCCTTACACCAGCAGTGCCACAGTAATAAGCATGAGTAAAAGTAAAAGGTAATTCCATACTAGGTAATCACCTTTTCAGTTTACTAATAATCTTTTCAATCAAACTTTATGGCTATAACTTCCTTTTGCTATATTTAACTTACCTTATCTGTATTGTAAGAGCTGTATATGTGCTAAATAATAAAATCCAGCCAGTACAGAAGGGTCTAAACATGAAAATGAAAGTCTATGTCCCATTCACTGAGACACTTTAAAGACTTTTTTGTTTGTTTGTTATTTCAGATAATTATCTCAAAAATATAAAGGCCATGTTCATGCAGTTATTAATTTATTTGTCAATATTAAAGATGATCTATCTTTACATTAAAGTTGATGGATCTTAATATAGTTATACTTTCTATATTTGTAAATCTTTGCTAAAATCATTAAACAGTTTAAAATTTTAATTCTATTATAGCCCTTATATTTGGACATGATGTACTAAAACTTCTATTTTTTATTCAAATATTTTTAGGGAAAATATAGATCTTTAAAACAGAAGAGAGAGGGAGAGAGGAAATAGATTGGATTTATTTATAGTACATATTCTTTGTTGTTATACTTGCTTATTTATTTTCTTGTATGATCTCTTAAAATCTACCTTCATTCTATTCCCAAGGCACACTGACTACTTAATCATATTTTTTATAAAGAATTTACACTTCAAAGACATTTTTCTAAAAATCCAAATAATTCCTAATTTAATTCATATTAATGAATTTCTAGTGTAGCTTAACAATGATCATCTTAGAATTGTCTTTCCTTTGCTCTCCCAGTTTATGTCTTCTCTTTCTTGGACTCCTTATGACACCTATTCTACTTCCTAAGTACTGCAGAAAAGTCTGTGAGTTGAATCATATCTAATGCTTTGCAAGTCCAAATTAAGTCCATTTTATTCTTCATGCTTGATTTTCATTTGTTTGACATTGTCATGATTCTGTATTCAGTTTGTTAATGTGTTTATCTTGGTCAATGTGTTTTGTGTTGTAGTTTTTCTCTTCTCTGGTATTTATTAATGAAAGTTTCTGCTATAACTATTCACTGGTAAAATGGGCATTCTCTCTAACAAGGTGTTTTGTTTTGTTTTTTAAAGGAAAGGTGCAGGCAGGAATATAGGTGAATAGGGAGGCAGGCAGGAAGAGAGAGAAAGAAGCAGTTCATTTATTTTTATTTAGTTGTTCGCATTATCCAATGAGTCCATTATCCCTGAGTCCCAGGTCTTGAACCAAGGACCTTGGGATGTATGTCAACCACATCAATAAACAAAACCCCTAAACTATCAGGACACTATTTTTGTAATCTATTTTATCATTATTAAGATTTTTTAATGCTTCCCATTTTAGAATCTTAGCAGCTTTATAATTATTTTTCATGGCAACATAATCTTTGCCACTGCTAGATTTTGCAGAAATATCCATATTCTTGTGTAAAGAATTAGACTTCACCTTTGTTTCCATTTCCGTTGGAACTACACTCTGTTATCAGTGGTCATCACTTCCTGCAGTGCTTTGTATTAGCCTCTTCATTAGTATCTTTGCCACCAACCAACATCTGTTTATTCCATATTAGAAAAAAAGTTAGGCATTTTAGAAAATAATGCACTGAACCTATCTTATCCTCTCCTAATAAAGGGCACAATTAGAAATATTGTATTTCTCATCTTAAATACCTTTGGAATTCCTTGCACTACAGTCATAAAAACGGATCTCTAAAGGATACTGGCTTGAAAAGAATATATCATTGCTAAAAACAACTTTCATTAGACATGCTTTCATGTGGGAAAGACTGGTCTAAAAATGTGAAACTGTATATTACATTATATCTGTTTGACTAACCAATTCTTTTCCATTAAAGGAAGTAGAAAAGAACTAGATGTTCAAGTAACTGCTTAAATAGATTTGGTTCCTAGTAGCCTCAGGAGGGGTTATAATTACCCGGTTTAGGTGTGTTCCATTGGAAGACAGAATTTTATTCAAGTCTATTGCCATAGTAATTTTTGGATTTAAAAGTAGAATAACTTACATGTATTGTATTCACTGGGAGTCATCCCAGTTCCCCCTAAGCTGCCACATAAAGACAGGATTTGGGAAACAATGAATAAGATAATCCTTTAAAATCTTTCTCTTGATTGGAAGCAGTTCAATTTACTCTAGAGGGAGGTTACTGTGAAAGAAATTCTAAATTAAATGTGTTTACTATGTCTTGCTCCTGGAATTCTACCAATATCTTAGAATATTACATTTTGACATGTATTATAATGTATAAATGTTACTTTAATCTAACATCACGCACTCCTTCCAGTAATAAGATCTCATTTGTTTAGGGGAACTGCTTCTTCCTACTTCAATCTCACAGCCTCCTGACCCCCACTCAAAGGTTTGTGTAAGTCATGGACACTGTGCTGTCATTCTGTCCTTCCAATCTGGGTCAACACTTGTCATGTGATGACAGCCTTTCTCTGGGATTTTTCTCCAGCATCTTTGGTTATAGACACATATGGAGATGACCACACAGAATGCCAGTTTGCAAGATTGAAAAAAAATGAACGTGAGGACAAAGTGGGACACTAGCTCAAGGTTTTTCCAGCTCTGGGAATCTCTACTTTTCCTGGTTCATTCCTGAACTACTATAATTTGAATGAACTACAGTAATCGCTCTCTTATTGTGGGAGTTACGTGCCAGAGACCTGCGCAATAGGTGAAAATCTGCAAAGTAGCAGCATTATAATTTATATACATTTTAAACATTTTAAGGCTTTATAAACCCTTCCCACACTCTTATTAATCTTTCCCACACTCTTATAAACACTTTCTAAACTCTTAACTCTACGTAATTTTAACAACATATAAAATTCTATGTAGTACCCACTAGTGATGTATACATATACCGCAAAATCCTGCGATATAGTAAAAATTCCACTATAGAGAATTAGGTATATATTTTTTTTTTAAATCCACCATACAGTGAAGCTACAATAAGTGAACCTCGATGTAGTGAGGGATGACTGTATTCCTGTTTCCCACAAATAAATTTCTATTTTCTACTAGAATGATATTGAAATAAAAACGCTTTCTAATATAGTAATCATACTGCTTTTGTATTTCATATATCAATAACTAGCTTGTTAGAGAGCCACATAGGTTCAGATGTTGATGTACATTGCCATCAAGGCAGGTTGCCACTGTGTCACCCAGCAATTTATATATCTGTCTTCTGATTATTTGTTTAAAAATATAGCAATGTTTATATTTTTAAAAAGTACATATAAAACACTTACCTGAAGGATCTCTAAATCAACAGCAAGATTCTATGTCTCAAGGCCATCAAAGGAAGTAGTAAAAGCACAATCGTTACTATAAAGATAATTGCAGTTTCATAGTTAGGGAGGCAAATGATTTTACTAAAATGTTTCAAGATGCCGTAGAAAAATAAGTGAAGCATGGAGCTTTGGAATTAAGAATTTTGAAGTTCATAAGTTAAGGAGTTTACTAGATAATGAACATCAAAATCACATACTGAGATGAGGAGTGTTAAAATATTTTCTTCTTTTGTCTTTCTTTCAGAAAGATTGTTTAGAAATCATGGAAAGAAGGGAAAATATACACTCATCAATACTGAGACATCCTTTCACTATCATTTTTTTAGCATTCTTGGGAGAAATTTTTAGCCTCCACTAGAAAATGTGAATCTTAGTTCAAAATACTAGTTATTCCTAAAACAAACAATAAGCCCATTGTATTATTTAAACTGATTTTATTTCAGAATTCTTATTGAGTTTGGCAGTTGAAAATTGAACCTAAATTGCTAATTCCCAATTCTTGCTCACTCTCTTGCCTAAATAGAGTGGGGGGTCAGCACACCCTGGTGGAGTATCAGTTGGGCCCAAAGCCTCCAGCTGATTGAAATTCCCATTCACCCCAAGGACCCAGGTTTGTGTCCCTGAACTGGGGACAACAAGCAGGATGAACCACTAAATAAAACATTTTTAAATGGTAGTCCCTTTTTAAAATATGTAATAGACACGAATGATTGAAACTTAAAAGAGGCAAAGTAGTTAGCTATGAGGTTATCTGAATGATGAATATTATAAGGAATGGGATCTACCATAAGAGTCTAAGTGGGGAAAATTACCAATGTGTTTGAGGAATAGCAAGAAACTAGCTGAATCTAAATAAGCTGAATAAGGCAGAAGAAAGGGGTGAGGTCAGAGAGGCAGGGCCAGATCATTCAGACCATTTTGAAGGACATTGTTGTAACTACTATTTCTCAGTGAATAAGAGCCACTATAGGGTCTGGAGTATTTCTTTATTTTAAGTTTCTTTAAAATTGATTTCATTGAAGGAATACTGCATTCTAACATTAACTTGGTTTTAAATATATAGAGTTTAAGAAATACACCATTAAAAAAAGAAAGAGTGGAATATTTGGTAAAACCCTTTAAAAGCATAGTTAGTATTGTATCCTCCCAGTTTATTGATATATGTAGTTTTCAATTTCAAAGGAAAAAAAAAAGTATTTTTCAATCTAATAAGCCCTATTGTATAGCACCATGTATTTTGCCCTTTAAATAAAGGTGATCGAACATTATTTAATAGCATTTCTTAATAACTAGAGAGAAGCTGTATAATGTCCCCAAATGAGATTTTCAAAGGCCTCAGCTACAGGCTCTGCCTCTCTCCCTAAGGATACTAGAGTCCTTAAGTTCTGGGTGGAGCTTACCTTTCACATCTAGAGTCAATTAGCAAATATTGATGTGGTAAGGAATAAGTCAACTGTCATTATCCTACCTAAGAGTTATTCTTATAAGAGTGCACTATGTAATATATTGAGAAATGAATGTGCAATATCATCAAATTTCTTAGAGTAGGATGTCAACCTCAAAGAGTCAGAAGTATTGTGAATATTTATAAAATAATGAAGCAGTTAACAGTCTGGAAATTCTGCTTAGAATGTACATCTTTATTTCCAGAGATGGAAATGAGAAGTGATTATAAAAAGTAAGCATTATGATCTGTGATTGATATAAGTGAATGATACTGAAACTGTATCTGTGTATGTATGAGATATGTAGAGAACCAATTAGCTGTGAAATAATTGCACATAATCAACATTTCTGCAGTTACTAATAGAACTAAGTTGTACTTTTGTTTTTAATGCTGTCATTACTTTAGTCCTTAAAGTAAAAGTTGAGAAAGAACTCCTAGTCATTTTGTCTAGCACTGATTTTAGCAATTTCCAATTTTTTGTAGCCTTTCACATCTTGTTATTTAAGTGTTTAAATTATCTTATTTTCAACTGATCATAAGAATTTCAAAATAAGTTGTTTTAATTTTTTTTTTATTCCCTAGAGAAATATAGCAAATTCTGGAACATCAACACAGAGTAAATATTTAAGTGTAACTTGATAGGCACACTTAAACTTTGGAACTCTATGAAATCTTTTTTCCTAACATATTGTCATTTTTATAGAGATAGCCTAAATCTGAAAATTCCATTACACACACACACACACACACACATATATATATATATATATATACACATACACACACACATATACAGAGAGAGAGACAGAGAGAGAGAAAGAGAGAGAGAGAGAGAGAGAGAGAGAGAGAGAGAGAGAGAGAGAGAGAGAGAGAGAGAATAGTCCTCTATCGCCTTGTATTTTCATGTCAATAAAGGGCAATAGGATAATCATACAGAGGGCAAATCCCCCAAAGAAAAAGAAGAAATAATTAAAGGGATTTGTTTTATTATTTTTAAACACAATGTATAGAACTGTACCAAAGCAGATTTTTAGACAGGAAAGCTGAAATTAACTAAAACAATAAACACACATGAAAAAATACTATATAGAGTTTAAGGAATTGTACTTTAATAGAAATTGTTCACTGTCACCTTTTCAAGGCAAAATTGACATGAGTGGTTTCTGGAAGAATAACAAATTATTGAATGTGTCTGTTGTTTTGAAGTCCACCGAGGGAGTAAAAATGAGTTCTATTTTGGATTTGAAAATTGCAATTTCTCTAATCTTCTCAATGTATTTTTTGATGATTTCCAACCCAAGGATGATAAGCATGTAAGCTGCCAGATGTGAGTTGGCATCTCACCCATTTTCAATACTTCTCAGTGTGTGCTCCCTTTCACAGCATTTTCCTTATTTCCATAAAAAATTATGAAGCTCATGATGGTAACAACCACAGCTTGCAAGTCACCACTGTGGCCCAGGTCATACAGGAAGAATGAGAACAGGTGATTTGATGAGTTAGGTTAGTAAAAGCCTAGAAGGAAAAAACTCAAGCTATTCCAACTCTGAGCTATTTGAATCTTCCCACTGCATGAATGAGCTTTCAAATAATCTCATCTCCAGTATTTGAGTCAACCAAATGAAGAATTGATGAGCTTATCACTGTCAAGGCCTGAATGGAGAAAAAAATTATGATTAAAATAAATGTCGTTAAACCACTAAATTATCGAGGTGTTTTTTGTTCTTTTAATATATATACAGATCACCCTTTTTTTCAAGTAACTGTGAGATAAAAAGTTAGACAAGATGATTCATATTTACTTATTTATATTCATATTAGAACATAAATCTCTGTTGTCCAAATCCACATACTTTTATCTAGAATAAAATACTTATGAAACAAATGTCTCCTGCAACAAAATAAGCATTAGAAGTTAAATTTTTGTGGGGTGGTCCATGTTCCATCATGTACCCAGTTCCTTAGGCTTTATGTGGTTTGCACCTTAGCTGCCTCAGACACAAGAGTGTGCCTAAATTATTTGTTAATAGTTCTAGTGGAATCAATTTTCCTCATTAAGTACCTAAAGAAAGTTGGCACACTATTTACATTGCTCCTGAATACAACCAAAAATACGGATATACTAAGTAAATATATCAATTCAGTCAAACATTCAAGATACAAAGATTGACTTCTGATTTAAATTTAAACCAAGAATGAATTGCGAGAAGATATTTTAAATTACCCTCTCACCACCACTGTTGTCACATTCCTTAATACATTCACATAGCACATTCCACTGGTTACTGATTTTCTGTGCTCCCATAGATCTCTCCACTGAGAGAAACAATTTTCTTCTTTCTCAATATACACCTTTGTATTAACCTACGCCATTTGCCTGGTCAAGTGTGTCTCTAGATGATGTTACAGCTTCTCCGCCTTACAAATTTGCCCACTGCCTCTTGTGGATGCTCTTGTTCTATGACCTGTTCTTGGCTCTCCTCTGTGAGTCTGTGTTCAGTTCCTAGTGATGTTTCAGAGCTAGAGGGTTTCTCTGGGTTTCTTTCTTTGTCCTTTTCCGTGTTTCTCATTTTATTGGACCTTTCATGATAAAAAAAAAAAAAAAATCTGTCCTTTGTCCTAGGATTTGGACTGTTTTCCTTTCTGCCTTTATTTTTCTGTAAAACTGAAACACTTAGCTTGATGCTTTTCTTTCTCTCTGTATTTATCACTGTTTTCCTATCTTTCTTCCCTTATTTTTACATGCTAATCTGTCTCTTTGCTTCTTTGTTCTCTCCTCTTTTCTCACTGTCTTGGTTATGATCAATTCACAATCTCTCTTTTTCTGAGTCTCTTGGGGAATATGTCTCTCTGTCTTTCTCCCTTTTCTATTCTCTGTCATTTCTTTCTCTTTGGCCTCTTCCCCCTCAGTTTATCTTCTTGATGAACTCTATGCCTTGAGGATTCTCTCTTTTCAGTAATCAAGTTAGTATCATATAGGTCTCCAGGTCCCAGAATGCCTACCTGGTGCTGATGTTCTCTTTTCTCATGTCCCGTTGATTTGGAACTTATTGTGAGTAGGTTTGATTGCTGTGTTGTTTGGAGCTCTTCTCAAAGATTCTTTAGTTTACTTTATTATTTTTTTCCATTTCATCATTCTCATTGCTCTTAGCATCAAAGTTTCTGTCTGCATCTCAATTATCCTCTACTTTCACAACAGTCTGTAGAATGCATTTCTCATGTGGTATTCTGTTCTCTGAACTTACTTCAGCAGAATAATCCATTGATTTCTCTCCTTTTATACCAGACCTGGCTTCATGAAAACTGCATGTAGGTACTGCTTCACCACCTCTTGATTTAACAGGTATCTATAAAATCCACTGAGATATTTCTGCTTGGTTGAATCCAAACATGCTTCAAGGGCAGCAGCCCCCCTTTCCTCTTTCTTCCTCTTTTGCTGCTTTCTCTTACACGTCTTTTTTTTCAGATGTTATAAATGCCTCTATCATCAAATTATCTTTTCCATTTCTCTTTGTATTTTTTCCATTATTTTTTGTTGTTCTTTTCTCTTTTGATCTTAACTTGTTTTATTAAGTTATCAATATATTTGGGCTTTTGGGCTTTTCCCAGAAGCAATCTAGGATTACTTTCCTCCTTTTTTTGTGCATTTCATCATAAATACTGTCATATTCTTATACAGTGGATTCTTCTGCAAGGGCTTTCTGGATTTCCAGCTTGGTTAGTTTCATTGCTTGCATCTTAGCATCTTCCCTCTTAAGGCTTTCACTCATGGAAGTATCATTATCATCACCATCACCATCATCATTATCATCATCAAAATCATTAACAAACACTGATCTTTTTTGTAAAACAGAGAGAAACTACTGTATTTTCTTTGACAAAGTAAGCCCATATTGTCTAGTCGGAATCGCCATCTAGCCCCTGTCTCCGCTGAATGCCGCTGACACTGGATGTGACCTGGCGCGGTTTTTGCACGCTGGAGAACAGTTCTTTGAATCAAACAGTTCTTTGAATCACTATGGATTTTGTTTCATAAATGGTGAAAGCCAAAAATATGTGAAACACATGTCTGAAGTATTTAAAGACAAAGAAATCAACACGGAACTGTTTATCTTGGAATACATCCCTCAAAAATATGCCACAATAAAACATCTAGATAAAATGAATCAGTAGAACTTGTTCCCAGCAAAGCTGCACTGCTAGAAACAATAAGACCAGTTGTTTAGGCACATATTCATTCAGCATTAAATATAAAATAAAACATCAGATATTTAAGTAAGTTCAACTATAAAACAAAAATTACAATATTTTTCTTGTGGAGTATTAATGTATAGATATATCATATCTTAGAAAAAGGATGTGCTTGGGTTTTATACATTTTACATTAAAAGTTATAGTATTAATTCTACATAGATTATAGAAATTAGAAGAGTCACATATAAGTAGTCTGTGATTATAGTTAGGATATGGATACAATAAGTAAGGGCAAATGTGAACTATGAATTTTTTTGCAACATCCATAGTTGCACCAATCTTCAGAATAAAGTATATGCTACTTATGGTTTCTTTTATTGAATAAATAAAGGGAAAATAAGTATAAGATATATTAATTTCCCCCCATATTCCTTTATCTTAACTCCAAAAATTATTTCACCTATTTTCGCTATAATTTCTTCATCTGTCTAGACACAATACTCTACCTTCTACCTTCTAATTAGGATGAAAAGATAGTATACAACTAACAATTTTTAAATCTTACTCAATTTTGCAAGAATCATTCAAAAAAGGAGTCTATATAAAAACTCAATTATTATTAGAAAGCAATGATTCATTCTCTTCAAATAATTAATGAAGATACTTTGTTATGATTAAATGTGGCTACACTCAGCATAGGGAATAATAAAACTATTTTAATTAAACATTGGTTTTTCAAAACCAAAAGAAATCAGTTTTTCCAAGCTATCTGTATACCAAAAGAATAGAATTCACAAACAGAAATTAGCTGAAGGTCAAGCATGAAATGAGTCAGTTCTTAAATACCAATTAGTGTGTTACCGGTGGTTGCATAAGAACATTCATGGATACAAAATTAAAGGGTAGAGATTAAAAATGGAGAGTGTGGGTAGATTTAATAATTTATTCCTCCCACACTAATCAGGACTTCTGACTATTTCATTTCTCAAACACAATTAACAATCTTTCCTATCTCCCTATTCTTTTATTTTCCTCTCTGAATATGATTGTTAATAGAACTTTTAATTCATCTATGCTAATGACTATGCAAGAAATGTTCATAATTGAGACAGGAAATATATTTTAAATGAAATACAAAAGCTTTTTTACTTGTTTATACACCACACTTCATTATTTGGTGTCAATGGAGGACTTTGTTCCAAAAAGCAGTGGGTTCTCCAAATACAGTTCTCTTATTAGATTCATTATTATCACAGTACTTGCTTTCAGCATGACATTCACATTTGTAGTTAAGGTTATTTGCATATATGACTTAAACATTTAGATAATTGCAGTATCTGTGAGGATATTGTTTTAGGATAATAATTCCTTTAGGAAATATCTCATTTGTATGACCTAATATGCTGATAGTAGTCTCTTGATGGGCAAATACAGTAGGTACAAAGACACACTATGCAAATAGCTGCCTCTAGGAGTGACTCATGGAAACAGATCTCAGAGAACATGTATCTAGTTACAAAGGATAGAGATTGTTTTAGAGAAAGAAGAAAAAGCCTGGATTTTCTGCATTTTCCTCCTAGGAGCATTTTACTTGGAGGAACAGTAACTCCAACCCAGTATTCTCAGCTACAATTGTTTCTCCATTTCTCCATTCTTCATTATTTTAAAAGTTTTAGATTAAATATATATATATATATATATACGTTTGTGTGTGTATATATACATATATATACACACATATGGGGTGGGAGAGAGAGAGAGAGAGAGAGAGAGAGAGAGAGAGAGAGAGAGAGAGAGACTACAAATTTCCCATACAGGGCTTCACACTACTCCCAGAACACACATATACACACACACACGCACACAGAGTTTCTTTTATATTAGCATCTTACATTATTGGGGTACCATTACAATGCCTGAATCCATATTTATAAATTACTATCTAAAGTTCATAGTTCAAATTAGGTTTACCCTTTATATTGCAAAATTCTAAGTTATGACAAATATATAACATATATTCACTATTACTGTAGCATACACAGTATATTATTAGTGTGCTGATAATTTCCTATATTAAACAATTCTTCCACTATCTCCCACAGCCCTTGCCAACCACTCATCTTTATACTCTCTCTTCTTACAGTATTTTTATACAGTTAAAATTATACAATATATAGCCTTTTCAGATTGGTTTACTTTCCTAATATATTAATATGAATTTTATATATTAAAGTCAACATGAATTCAAGGCTGCTGTATATTTTTGTGATGTGGTAACTCATTACATTCAGTGACTGAAAAATTTCCAATTGCATGGAAATAAAAGATTGTTTATCTTTTCATTTATTGAGGTACATCTTAGGTGTTTCCAATTTTGGCAATGATGAACAAAACTTCTGTGAATATTAATGTGAATATGTGTATGGGGACAGTAGTTTTCCAGTTAATTGTGCAAACATGTGGGAATGTAATTGGTGGATTGTACAGTAACACTATTTTAGCTTTGTAAGAAGTTTCTCAACTATCTTCCAATGTGACTGTACATTCTGTATTTCTATTAGGAATAAATGAAAATTTTGCTCTGCCTTCTAGACAGCAGTTGGAATAGACTCTATATGGATTGCAACCATCCCAGTAGGTGTGTAGTATATTTTCATTGTTGCTGCTTTTTTTCCATTTCCTTGATGACATAATGAGCATATTTGGCATGCTGATTGGCCAAATATGTAGAGAGGTGATGATAAATACATAGGTGAATAGACAAATTGATAGATGATAGATGTCGTATATATGACAAATAAGTAATAGCTTGTATCTACCATTATAGTAGTATACAAAATATATTATTAGTGTGCTGATAATTTTCTATATCAACCTGTTTTTCCACTACCTCCTGCAACCCTTGCTAACCACTGGCCTTTATACTATCTCTTTTTATAGTTTTTTAATACAGTTAAAATAATATAATACTTAAAGATATATACATATTGTTTTTCTTGATTTTCTGTTCAGCTCTTTTTGTCTAATGTTTAGTTGTTTTTGGTGTTGTTTTAGAAATTCTTTGTATGCTTGGATATAACTCCATTAAATATGCTTGTCAAAATTTTTTCCTCATCTGTAGTTTTTTTATTCTCTTCATAGCATCATTCAGAGACCATAAATGTGGAATTGTTCCAGCATTATTTGTTGAAAATAAGATTTTTTTCTATTGCTACTTTATCAAGGATGAGTTGATAACATTTATAAGAGTTTTTCTTGTCTCAGCTCACTTCTGACCATTGATAATATTTGTTGATTATTGCTAAATCCAAGCTGTGATTATTACTATGGCATAACAGTATATTTTGAAGTCCAGTAGTGTCAGTCTCTGACATTGCTCTTCCAATTTCTGCCTTTGTATGCAAACATTAGAAGCAATTTGGCAAAATTCATACACCTTATGATTACAATTGGGATTTGTCTTAATGCATAGATTTAATTAAGAATCCAACAATATTTTGAAGTTTTCTACCCACTAACATGGAGATGTTTCTGTTTATTTAGGTCTTCTTAGATCTTTTTCATTTGAAGTTTATTGTTTTTCTGTTTCTGGCTTTAGTTTTTCTTTATGTATTTCCCTTACATATTGTCCCAGCTATTAATCTGGAGCAACTAATGTAAATAGTATTGTGTCTTTAATTTCAAATTACAGTTGTTCATTGCTAATATGAGGAAGAATAATTAACGATATATATTTATTTATCATAGTTCACATTCTGCAATCTATTATTAGTTCTCATTAGTTTCAAGTTTTTTGTTTGTCTTGTTTCTTTGAAATTTTCTTTATAAACAATTATATCATCTTAAGGACACTTTTATTTTTCCTTAATACTGTATATTAATTTAATTTTTTTTACTTATCACATTATTCATAATGTCTAAATTAATGCTGAACAGAAATGGTGTGAAGGAACTTGCTTGCTTCTGATTTTAGGGGAACATCATCTATTATGTTTTCACCATTAAGTATGATACTAGCTATATATTTTTAAAATATATTTTCTTTATCAAATTGTGGTAATTCTCCCTCTGTCCCTAGCTTACTGAACATTTTTATCATGATAAGATTGGGAGTTTTTAAATGATTTTTTACATATATATTATAATATAATTGTATTTTTTAGCCTGTTGATGTGATGGAATATGGTTTTCAAATTTTGGAATAGTTTTACATTCCTGAAATAAATCACAGTCATTATGGCTGTATACTCCTCATATACTATCAGATTGATTTGCTATTATTTTGATGAATAAATTTGCATGTATGCCCATGAAAAATACTATTCTGTAGTTTTATTTCTTATAAGGAAACTCATTATCTGATTGATATTAGGATAATACTAGCATCATAAAATAAGCTAGAATGTTCCATTTTTTCTGGTAGAAATAAATGTTTGGTGGCACTAACAAATGAAATAATTTTGTTCTGATCCTTTGGGGAAGGTAAGTAATTATTGATCTAATTTCTATGGTAGATATAAATCTATTCAGATTAACTTTTGTTCTTTGTGTGAGTTCAGTAGTTATGTAGGTGTATAACAAGTTCAGAACAGAGTAAAATCCTGCAAAGTAGATAGCGAGAGGAAATCACTAAAGGACACAAGCGGCAAGAACTTAGTCTTCATTATACTTACAACAGGGGGTCTGATGGCAGCAGGTTGGATGTTTTCCTCTCCTTTTGGCCTTATGGCAATGGTTGGGATAAATGACTGGAAAGTGACCTTTATCAAGGATATTCCCTTTTAAAGGGAATATCAGCAAAGGGATAGCAGTGAGTGGGCAAGAACAGCCGAGTGGGCAAGAATAAAGAACAAATGTGTTGACAAGGACAGCAAAATTTCAGGGCAGGGCATCTCAAAACAGTCAATGCAGAAGGAGGCAGTTATCATCCCAGAAACCCCATCTGTCACTTTCAGGCCCACAATCAAAGCTAGACAGGTACAAAGTCCACTTTCAAGTTTCGACATGGGTCATGCTCTCACGCTACCGCATATTGGTAGTTTGTATTTTCCAAGGAATTTGTGCATTTCATCTAAGTTACCAAACTTATAGACATGGAATTATTTATAACATTCCTTTATTAACTTTTTAAAGTCCATAGAAACTGTAGTGATGACCAGTCTTCATATTTCTATATTAATAATTTCTGGTATAGCTAGCATTAGTAATTATGTTCATTTTTTCCTTTATTAGCTTAGCTCAAGTTTTAACAAGTTTATTGATCTTTTTAAAGAAACAGGCTTTCATTTTGTTGATTTTTCTATTTTTCATAGTTACGATTTCATTAATTTCATTATCTCTAATTTATATTATTTCTCTTCTTCATAAGTTATATTTATATTGCACACTTTCCCTAGTTTCCTAAAGTAGAAACTTAAGCTATGAATTTTAGGTATGAATTATTTTCTAATATAGGTATTTCATGTTATAGACTCTTTGTAAGCACAACTTTTGCTGTATCCCAAAATTGTTGATGAATTTTACTTTTAAGTTTATGTTGGCAAAATATGTTTCCGATCTTTCCTAATACTTCCTCTTTAGAAAGGTGCTGATTAATCTCCAAATAGTTTTTTTCATTTTCTAGCTATATTTTTGTTATCAATTTTCAGTTTAATTCTGTTATGATCTGATAGTATACTTTGTATTATTCCTATCTTTTGACACGTGTCAAGAAATGTTTTATTATCTCAGTTGGGTCTATTTTGATGACCATTCCATGTGAGTTTGAGAAGAATGTGAATTCTACCATTGTTGAATAAATATTTTATAAATGTCAGCTAGATCTAGATAATTCATTGTGCTGTTCAGTCAAACTATATAATGAATGATTTTCTTCCTGCTGAGTATCTTAGTTATGGATTGAAGACTGCTGAATATCCAAGTAGTGAATTTGTCTTTCATTCCTGCAGTTCTGTGAGTTTTGTCACACATATTTGAATTATTGAATGTCACAGACAAGTTCAGGATTGTTATGGCTTTTTGGAGAATTAACTCATTTATCATTTTGTAAAACTGCCTTTTATCCCCAAAGATTTGTCTGAAGTCAATATAACAAGTTTCCTTTGATTATATGAGAATTGTGTGTCTTTATCTATCTTTTATCTGTGTATTTTGACTTAAAATGTTTTCTTATAGACCGTACGTAATGAATATTTTTATCTGCTCTGAAAATATTTTAATAGGTTTATTTATACCAGTCATATTAAGAAATTATTGATATGGTAAGACATTACAGCATTTGCCATTGTAACTGTTACTGTTCATTGGGTATATTATTCATCTATTAATTTCTTGTATTTGTCTCTTTGTTTTTTTAATTAAGCATTTAATAACATTTTCTCAGATAGCAAATATATTTCTGTTAAAATATTTTAATGGTTGTTTAGTGTTTTAGAGTTTATAATATACATTAAATGTTCTAAGTTCATTTTCAAATAACACGATATCACTTTTTATGTAGCTCTGGTAACTTACAACAGATTATTGACAATTACTCCCTCTGTCTCATAGAATGTAATTTCATTCATTTCACTTCCCCATTCTCCATAATGATCCAGTACATTTTCATATTTTTGCTTAGACTAAGTAGTTAGCTATAAAGTCAATTAAGAATAAAAGTTAAATATTATTTTATTTTCATTTATTCCTTTTTAAATTTCTTAACCCTAACCCTCAGATCTGAGTTTATGATCTGTATCATTGTTTTTCCAAAAGATTTCTTGGAACATTTTGTGAAGTAGATCTATTGGCAATAAATTTTATTAACTTTTGTTTGTTTGATAATCTTTGTTTCTTTCTTTTTCTCTTTTGAAGATCACTGTATAAAATGTACACATTTGTGGGTTTTTTTTTCTTTCAATACTTCAAGTATTCACTTTATTCTCTTATTTACATTTTTTTCCCTGACAAGATATCTTAATCCTTAACTTGAATTTCTTTAGGTGCATTCATCTCTTCCCTTTATTTTTCAGTACTTTTTGTTGTGTTTGATTTCTTCGATTTTGATTTGATGTGCTTAGAAGTAAATGCATTTACATTTAAACTTCCTTTGTGTGTGTATTCTTGGGTCTGTTTGATATTTCATAAATTTTGGAAAATATTTGTTTATTACTATTTCAATTATTTCTTCTGTCCTTTTTCTCTCTCTCTGGTATTCCAGATATGCACATGTTACACCTTCTGTAATTATGCTAGCGATGTTAGATTTTTTTTTCACTTACAGTTTTTCTTTGCATTTAAGTTTAGGATTTTCTGTCAATGTTTCTTTAAGCTCACTGACTCTTTCCTCAGCCATACACAGTGTACTGATGTATAAATGAAAGGAATTCTATTTTTGGCATAAGTTTTGTTGTTGGTGTTGTGTTGTTATTTTAGTTATTAACATTTCTTCCTGTTCCTTAAAATGTCTATCTCTCGGTTTACATTACCTTTTGGTTCTTTGACATCAACTTTTTATTCCTATTGGAGCCTTTACCATGTTAATCCTATTTATTTTAAATTTCCTATCTGATAATTCCAAGATTTGGGTCTTATGTTTCGGTTTTTAATGTTAGCTTTATCTTTTCAATCTTTTTATTTCTTGTCTTTTAACCTGTGTAATAATATTGTGTGATAGTATAATGTAGTATATTAGGTAATAAGAATTGAGGTTATTAGTCTTTCAGTGTAAGAATTTATGTTATTATATCTAGTGAGTGATTTATGGTAAATTATTACAGTAGATTCCAAATACTTGATTTTATCTAATTTCTTTCTCCCATATTATCCTTGAGTTTCCCTAAAATGTCTTTCTTAAATAGAATCAGTCTTGTAATTCTCATCATTCTAATCTGCTGTTATTTTATAAGCATTCTGCTCAAAGTGATAATATTGTTTGGAAAGAGTAAAATGTTCTATAATCTTATGATTAAGTCTTAGTTATTTTATGGGATTGAGTATTGAGCTATATCCTTCTGAATAATTTTTTATTCATTTTGTTTTCTGCCCTCAGATGAGACAAGAAGACTAGAAATAGCTATATTTAGCTGTTCTTCCTAGAAGTCAGACAATGCTTTGTTTAAGTGATTTCTCTTAGAGGGCATGAATTTGTTATATAAAGCCTTCTGGGTGCATTTCAAAATGATGATCTTTTCCTATCCTAGCCATAAACAGGGCAAGATAGTATTTTTATCTTTAATGTGAGAAAACAATAGAATTGTTGGAGACAAAATCTGTAAAAGTATGGAAGATCATTAAAGACTGAACTCTCAGCTTTAGTGCCAATTCAAACACATACACAGTCAACAGCAATTCATCAAAATCAACTAACTATTGCTTCTAATATCATTAGTCCCTTCCAGGCAAACAGTAACTGTTGTGCTGTGATTATTCCCTGATGAGAATATTTTGGTTTTAGTTAGTTTAATATCTTTCTTATAAAGATGAGAGCAATGATTTCCTAGTCCTTCCTCAACCAGAGCTCTTTTCACTATATCCATTTCTTCTTTACAGATAATTGTTAATATACACACATTTTGATTACTAGTTTTAGTATGCACAGACTTTTGTAGGGAAGGCGTAATTCACCTTCACTCATTGTTTCTGGAAGTATATCAATTTCCCTCAGAATGTAATTCTTAAAATTTTTAACAAATGGTATTACATAACCTATTTCAGCAATTTTAACACATTGGTATTATTTCCAATCATGCTTTGATTGATTCTTGCGTGATGCTAGTCCCTGTTGTGAATACATATTTGGTTTTCATATCCTTTTATATGCTACCCAACTCATAGTAATCTACAAGAAATATCAAACTTTATTGAATAGTTTTGAATTCTCCTTGGTATATACTCTAAAATTAAATCACTATAATTCATTTCATTTATCCATTAACTAATACATTACAAAAAGTATAATTTTGTTATCTTTCTCTCTTCTAAAATTCTTTAAAATATTGATAGACAACTTTAGCTTAACTGTTACAACATGGACTTAGTAGGGCACCACAGCAATTTCTAATTGTCTTAAGTTACACAATTCTGTAATTTATGTACTATAGAAGGCATAGAATTTGATAATTTCTAGAACTTTAGAAGTTTAGAACTCAAACTATTCAAATTTAGATGTCATTCAAGAATTCTCTAGTCTATAAGGTAAAGTAGGGTAAAAAAGCAAATATTTTCATATTTAATATTAGGAAAAATATTGGTGACAGCATTTCCTGTGGAAATGGTTTCCTAGTTTAAGACTTAATCTAAGAAAAAAAAATCTACCAAGACAATGATTTTGACCTGGCTAGAAAATGAGATCTAAAATAATGAATTTGTATAAATTTTGGCAGTAAGCAACGACCAAAGGAAGAATCATCTTAAAGATAGAGAAAGATTTTTCCCATACTCTCCATATAGAAAACACACAGTTCCCCAAAAGATTTATGTTGTTAGTTCTAGTCAATATTGTGAGTAATTTGCAAAAATGATTATACAGTAAATGCCTTTTTTTTTTTTTTTTAAGAGGCAGGTCAGGTGGGAATCAGAGAAAGCAAGCAGGTAGGCAGAAAGAAAGAGGAGGAAGAAAATTCTCTGTTCATTTTTATTGTTCTTTTCAGCCCTGTGTTGAGCACCCGAGTCCTAGGTTTTATGAGGTTTTTGCCCCAATCACTGACTTAATGCCTGAGCCACAAGGGCACTCTAACAAGGGACTTTTTAGATCTCAAATTAATAAAATGATTAAGTGAGAATCTAAGTTCAGGTGACCCTACTGCATGTCCAGTTGGAATGATATTAGATTGAAAATTGTTTTCTTAACTTGAAAGGATGATGAATGTCAGGAATAGAATAGTATCTGGTAAGAAAGAATTAAGGTTTCAGAGGAAGAATCACCAGTATTTTCTGAATGAATGAATTGTGTGTATATACGACAAAAATAGTTCTAAGAAATAAAAGAAGAACCAAAAGTTAGGAAATTAAAGAAACTAAATGTAACGAGCTAGAGAGGGGTGTTTGCTTGAACTCTAGATCAATCAAAACTTAAAAAAGAAGTTATTACTGAAACATTGATATAGTAAGCTGTCTTAGTCCGTATGGGCTACAATAAAAGATATTACAGACTTTTTAGTTCATGAACAATAGAAATTTCCATAGTTCCAAGGGTTGGAAGTATATGAACAATATACTAGCAGGTTCAATATTTAGTGAATTTCTATTTCCTACTTCGAGATGTTTTTTTTCTTTACATGTCAGAAGTGGTAAGAGAGTTCTCTGACATCTCTGTTATAAAGGTATAAATACTGTTAATGAAGGCTTCTTCCTAATGACCTAATCACCTCACAAAACTTTACCCTCAAATATCACAAGGGGGTTTAAATTTCAATAAATTTATTTTGGAAGGACAAAAACACTAAGTTTACAGCAGTTATTTTAAGAAATACACTCCAAGACATATGTAGTTTCTTTGAACTAGAACTGTATATAGAAATTATCTAGCATTAAGAATTTATTTTACAGATAATGGAAATGAAGTTCAGAACTATTAAATGACTTTGTAAGTCCACACAAATGACAAAACCATGACAGAATCCCAGGACAAAGGAGAATGCTAAGTGAAAAATAATTTGTTACCAAATTGACTTGGTCTTCTACCACGATAGTTAACCATACACAGAAAATTATTGTGTAGAGGAGTATCTTTCATGTAACATAGGTATTCATAATTTCATCAGCACACGAAGAAAAACCTTCAAAACTAATAATTACTGGTATGCCCTCTTGGAAATACTGTTGGGTCCACTGCCTTCAGCTAGGTGTAGTCTACATACATCCAAAGGTCAAGGGTTTGCATCCTGGGACTGAGGAGAACAACCAAGAGGAACAAAGAAATAAATTTCTTAAAAAATGTTACTTCCTTTTCTCTCTTCCTATCTGCCTGCCTGTACACCTTCATTCCTGCTTATAATATTCCTTTAAAATCAAACACACAAAAAACAATTGCTGAGAATAAAAGGAAGATGGTGATCTGGTACAAAGGAGATTCAGATTCCTCCCCACATAGCAACAAGAAATTCACATATTTTCCAGACAAACACTGATGAACAACTGGCGCTGCGCCTCTAGAAACAGAGCAGCCATTCCGATGACAAACAGCGGGTGAAGGTGTCCAGTGTGGTATGCAGCTAAACCACAGATTTGGGACTCAAACTAGGAGTCGCTGTGGGGCAAGATAAGGGGAGGATGCGAAAGTGCTGTGGACTGATTGCAGAGACAGAGAGGAGTACACCCAGCATGACTGGGACGTGGAGGCAGGGAATATCAACTTAGTGCGGAGTAGAAGGAGAGCCAATGCCCCAGGGACTGAGCTGGAGCCCCCACAGTGAAATTGTGCTGGGCACTGCCATAACTGAAAGGTAACCAAGGATTTCCAAACCCCAAAACCCTACCAACACCATTTCGCATCAGATGCTCAGGGTCCTCCCACCAGGTATACCACATACCAGATGTCCCACCCACCGGATATACCACTCCCCCAATGAATAAAGGAAGAAAATAATCTCCTTGACAGGCCTAAACCTCAATGCTGCCCGCTAGCACCACCCTGTGGTAAGAGGCAGAACTGATTCCAGGTAACTAATTTCGGGTTGGGAGCAAGGTGATCACCCTACAAAACATCATCACTTAAGGAAGTTTGTGTGAAACGATAAGTGCGATAGGAGAAAGAACATCAGGATGGAGACTTGATAGCAAGCACTTTCAGGCACTCCCCACACACACCAAAGAAAATAAATAAATAAATAAATCACTTATTTTTCCAAGACAAACACCAAGAAACGATTGGCACATAACTAGAGATGGAGGAGATGATTACTAATGGTGGGTGAGGGCACAGCATGTTCTCAGCTAAGCCGCGGGTTTGAATTTGAGATGGAGCTACTGAGTCTCAGGATATGTGGTTGGGTGGCACCAGGGAAGGAGGCTATAGATTTTGGAAAAGACTGTGCGAAAAGCACCACCTGTGGGGCTAAGATGGAAAGTCAACGGAAGGCCGACTTGTGAGAGGCTAAAAGGAGAGCCAGCATACAAGGAGCTGAGTTGGAACCCATGCAGTGAAATTTCACTGAGCAATTCCATAACCGGAAATCAGCTAAAGAAATTTCTAACTCCATTCCCTCCCATGACAATTTCATATTAGAGCCTGGGGTCCACCAAGCAGATAGCCAAACCATCACATATACCACCACTGGGTATCATACCCATTGGATACCCCACCCACAGGATTACAGTGAGAAGGCAGTTCCATAAGGGACCAAAACTCAAAGCTACCTGCTATTGTTACCTAGTGGGTAGAGACAAAATTGCAGCCTGATTGTCAATCCTGGACAAGTCAAACCTAGCAATGCCAGGGAAACCCAACCCTCAGAAACATAAACAGAATTCCAAATAGAGAAAAGACACAGAAAAATGCATGTGAAATGATGGATCAATAAAAAATCCAGGGAAAATCTGAATACAGCAGACATATGAAAATTACTTGAAGAGGAATTTGGGGTAAATGTGATTAACATACTCAAGGGAATCCAAAAATCAGTAGAAGCAATTAATTACAATGTCAGGAGGTAAAGAGAAGAAATAAAACAAGATATCAAACAGGTAAGAAACATGATGACTGATTCAAAGAACTCAATAGAGGGACTCAACAATAGGTTGGATGAAGTTTCCAATAGAATCTATTATCTGGAAGACAGGACAGAGAAACTCAATCAAATAAACCAGAAAAGAGATGAAAATAATCCAAAGAAATGAAGACCGCATTCGACAACTCTGGGATAACATCAAAACAGCATTCACATCCTATGACTCCCAGAAGAAGAGGGAGAAAAGGGGGCAGAAACTGTATTTGAAGAAATGATAAATGAGAACTTCCCCAATTTGAAAAATCAAGCAAGTCTCCAGATCCTGGATTCTCATAGAGTTCCTAATAACATAAGTCAAACAAAAATACACCTAGACACATCATCAGCAAAATGTCAAAAATACAAGTAAAGAATCTTAGAAGCAACCAGAAAAAAACAGGTAACATAGAGATGAGCCCACATAAGTTTGTCAGTGTATTTCTGAAATGAAAATCTGTAGGCCATAGAGAATGGCATAATATATTCAAAGTGCTGAAAGACAAGGATTTTCAACCTAGGATACTATATCTGGCAAGATTATCATTCAGAAATGAAGAAACAATAAAGAGTTTCTTCAACAAATAAAAGTTAAAGGAGTTCATCACCATAAAACCAGCTTTGCAAAAATATTAAAGGATGCACTGTAAAGCGTAAAGAAACCCCTAAGAAAAACACTAAAATAGTAAATATTTAAAGTGGGGAGGAAGACAAGAGAACAAGAATGTGGATACTTAGAATGAGTGAAAGACTAATATGGTTTTAAAAAAAACTAGGTAGTAAACACAGAACTGAATGCTAAATTCAGAATAACCTCAAAATACATCCCCAGGGAGAAAACAAAGAAAAACCAGGAAAAAAAAATCAAAACCTAACTGCGCCCATCCAACCTAAGAAGAGAAAGATGACAAAGACATCATCTAGAGCAACATAAAAAAGAAAAATTATAAAATGACATTAAGCAGCAATATAGCAATAATCATCCTTAACATTAATGGACTGCATTCACCTGTCAAACAATGCAAGGTGGTTGAATGGATTAAAAGGCTTAACCCAAACTTCTGCTGTATTTGGGAAACCCATCTTCTTCCAAAAGATAAACAAAGGCTCAAAGCCAATGGTTGGAAGACAATCCTACAGACGAATGGCAACCACAAAAGAGCAGGAACAGCTATACTTATATGAGATAAAACAAACTTCCATCTAAAATACATAACAATAGACAAAGATGGGCTCTCTATAATGATTAAAGGACCAATCCAGCAGGAAGACATAATGCTTATTAACATATGTGCACCAAATGGAGCATCAAATATGTGAAATTGTAGACCTAATGAGAGACATTGACAGCAGCACAATAATAGTGGGACACTTCAACACTTCCTTTACAACAATGGACAGATCATCCAGGCAGAAAAATAATAGGAAACAGCCACTTAAATGATGATCTGGAATAGATAGGCCTAATAGACATACACTGAACACTTCACCCTGGGACTACAGATAACACTTTTTTCTCAAACACTCGTGGAATATTCTCAAAGATAGATCACATGCTGGGAAACAAAACATCTGTCAAAAAATTTACAAAGATTGAAGTCATACCAAGCATCTTCTCTGATTGCCATGATTTAAAACTGGAAGTCAATCACAAAAAGAAAACTAGAAGACCATGAACTAATTGGAAAATTATCAGTATGCCCTTGAAGACTCTTGAGTAACAGAGGAAATCAAAGAAGAACTTAAATACTTAAAGACAAATGAGAATGAGGACACGAGTTACCAGAATCTAAGGGATGCAGCAAATGCTGTACTAAGGGGAAAGTGCATCACAATCCAAGCCTATATTTAGAAACAAAAAAATCAGAAACAACTTAACTATACAAACAAAACAACTAGAGAAAGGACAATTAAAGCCAAAAATCAGCAGAAGAAAGGAAATAATCAAAATTTGAACAGATATAAATGAAACAGAAAACAAAAAGACAATCCAGGAAAATAAAGTTGATTCTTCGAAAAAGTAAACAAAATTGACAAACCATAGGCTAGACTCGAAAAGAAAAGAAAAAAAAGAATGAAAACTCTCATAACTAGAATCATTAATGAGGGGAATAAGTTTCAACAAATAACACAGAAATTCAGAACATCATGAAGGACTTCTATGAACAACTTTATGCCAACAAAATGGAAAACCTTTGGACATGGAAAAATTTCTAGAAAATTATAGTCTACCAAGACTGAAGCCAGAAAAATTGGAAAGCTCGAACAGAATAATCACAAGCAAAGAAACTGAAGAAATAATAGCATCCCCAAAATAAACTCCAGGACCGAATGGCTTCTCCATTTAATTCTATGAAACCTTCACATAAGAATTAACACCTACTATTCTCAAATTTCTCCAAAATATTGAAAACAAAAATTTTTTATGAGGCTAACATTGATACAAAAGCTGACAGAGATGTCCCCAAGAAAGAAAATTACAAACCAATAACTCTAATTAACATACATCAAAAATTCTCAACAAATATTAGCAAATAGAATCCAACAATGCATTAAAAAGATCATCCAGCTTGAATAAGTGGGATTTATTCCGGGGATGTAAGGATGGTTCAAAATACATAAATCGATTGATGTCATACACCACATCAACAAGATCAAAGAGAAAAGCCACATAATCATATCAACAGATGTACAGAAAGCTTTTGACAAGCTCCAATGGCCATTTATGATAAAAGCCCTCCATAAAATGGGAATAGAAGGTACATACTGCAAGATAATAAAAGCCATATACGAAAACTCACAACCACCATCATAGGCAATGGTGAATATTTGAAAGCATTTCTTTTTAGGTCAGGAAAAAAGTCAAGTTGTTCACTCTCGCCACTGCCATTTAATATTCTGGGGGTCTTATTCAGAGCAATCATGCAAGAAAAGGAATCCAAATTGTAAAGGAGGAGGCAAAACTCTCATTATTTGCAGATGACATGATAATATATATTGAAAACTCTAAAAACTCTGTCAAAAAACTTCTAGAACTTACTAACTATACAGTAAAGTGGCAGGTTACAAAATCAATGCACAGAAATCCATTGCATTTTTTATATGCAAACAACATGTTAGAAGAAAATGAAATTATGAAAATTTCACCATTTAAAATAGAAGTTAAAATAATATAATGCCCAGGAATATACCTTCTAAAATAAATAGGGGAGGACACAAAAATATGGAATGATCCCCTGATCATGCCTTGGAAGAATCACTATTGTCAAAACGATTATCTTACCCAAAATAATATACAGATTTTATGCAATCCCATTGAAATTCCATGAGCTTATTTCCAGGAAATAGAAAAAAATAAAAGATCTTAAAATTCAAATGTAACAATCAAAGACCACAAATAGTCAAAAAAAAAAATTATTGGAGAAAGGAACATATCTGGAGGGATTACACTCCTAGTCATTGAAGTACTTTACAAAGCAATAGTGAGTTAAGTGGCATGGTACTGCAATAATAACAGAGGCACAGATCAATGGAATAGAACTGAATCACTAGAAACTGACCCACTCACATACAGTCAGTTAATCTATGATAAAGGCTCCAAGAGAACAATGGAATAAGGAAAACCTTTCAATAAATGGTATGGGAAAACTGGACAGCCACATACAAAAGAATAAAGCTAGACTACTCTCTAACACCATTCACAAAAATTAACTCAAAAATGACTAGATACTGAGACAGAAGATCAAAAAACATAAAGTTCTTAGGGAAAAAAAAACATAGGAAAGACTTTCCATGACATCAGTCATAAAGAGTCCTTTGGGGACTCAACTCCACATCAAAGGAAACTAAAACAAAAATATAAAACTGACACAAACAAACTAAGGAGCATCTTCATAGTGAAAGAAAACATCACCATTACCAAAAGAAAACATACTAACTGGGAGAAAATATTTGCATTTCATATTTTTGGCAAAGGGTTAATGTCTAAAATATACAAAGAAGTCATAAAAATCAGTAACAGAAAAGCAGGCAATCCAATAAAAAATGGAGGAGGAAATGGAAAGACATTTTTCTGAAGTGGATATGCAATGGCCAATAGGCACATGAAAAGATGTTCCTACACTCTGGCTATCAGGGAAATGCAAATCAAAACAATAAGATATCACCTTACATCTGAAAGACTGGCTATTACCCAAAAGTATGGAAGCAATAAATATTGTTGAGGATGTGAGAAAAGGGAAAACTTTCAAACTGTTGGTTGGAGTGTAAATTAGCGTAACCCTATGGAGAACAATTTGGAGATTACTCAAAAAGTTTAAGATGCAAGTCTCATATGATCCCAAAATTTCACTTCTGGGTATCTACTCAAAAGATACTTATCCACAGAGATCTATGCACCCCCATGTTTACTGTGGCCCTATTCACAATAGCTACGAACTGGAAATTAGCTAAGTGCCCAATATAAGATGAATGGATAAAAAAGATGTGGTACATACATGCAATGGAATACTACACAGCCCTCAGAAGATATGAAATCCTGTCATTTGAATCAAAATTGTTGGATCTAGAGGGGATTATGCTAAGTAAAAGAAGTCAAAAGAACATAAGGAGCTCCCAGATGACCTTACTCATAGGTGGAATGTAAATAGACAAAACAAAGGAAAAGACAAAACAAAATCAACTCTTAGACATTTGTAACTGAACTGAGGCTACCAACAGGAATTATAGGTGAAATAAGGAATAAGGAAATAAAAAAGCTGATTGTGTTCTGAATGGGTACAAAGGACAGAACATTCTGCGGTCAAAAAACATGTCTGGTGAACCCTGTACCCTCATGCCTTCTGACCAATAAGCACAAACCACACCAACCCAGTAGTATGGACCCTCCTGAACCCCGACACATCAGCATATTCTCCCATAAAAACCCTTGGCCCCTCAGTATGGGTAGAATTGCTTTTTCTCCTGCTTCTCCATGGGAAAGTTTTCCTGGTTTGTACCCTGGAACAATAAGGAGTCCTTCATACAGTCCACTCGACTCTCTTGTTTCTGTTCCTTGCTCTGGTTCAGAACCCAATGGATTGGGGGACAAATGATGCTAAGACCACTGGACAATTGTGAAGAACACTTGGTGATTTGGTGGAAGTCATGGTGTTGACATATATCTAAGGAATGGAGAACCTATACATAGGAAGTTATTTTAATGTGTAGAAAATTACTATGATAAAGAATATATAAAAAACAAAACAATTACTGGTGTGCCTTTGTGACCGAATGATTCAGTACAGAACCATGGGTAGGCCACATGCATTCCAAGTTTTCCATTCAAGGCTTCTTCTTCCTCCTTTCTCTTCCTACCTGCCTTCATTAATGCCTGTACCTTTCCTTTAAAATAAATACAATAACAATCACAACATCATAGAAACAGTAAATGTTTTTAAAAGTACATTGGTTGAGGTTAGACCAAGAGGATATAACTGAAAAGTTTCCAAAACCCATGTTTCAAATATGAGTAATAAGAAGGAACAAGAAGCTATACATTTTTTTCCAAAAAAAATTCCAAATTAAATCACTTTTTAAAATTAGATGCTAACTAGGAAAAACTGATATATTTTGCTCAGAAGTAGACAAGCTTTCTTCTATAATTAAAATTAATTGCTCCAAAAATCTTTTGTTGCATGAAAGACACCATATTTTATGTAATCAATCTTTCTGCTGCCTCAGCCTGATGATGTATTATATTAATACATCATTAAAGAGACAGCTTTCAGATATGATGTATTAGTACAACACTGATAAATCAGTCAGAATGCACAACTAATTAGAGTTCTTATTAGTTTGAAGAATGGGAATCTTTTTGTTATTAAATGAGTTTCTTAAATGTGAAGAACCGCGGTAGTGACACATCTGATTGCCAATAAGTGATCCCAAGTTATTGAAAACTAGCATGGACAAAAAATATAGCAAAGTGCAACAATAGGATTATGTGTTTTTGATAATAGTCAGAAATTGTAAGGTGCTCCCTCTTAACAAAATTAACAAAAAAATCAATCAAACTTAATACAAATGTTTTTTAAATAATTCATATTTAATATACTACCTGTCATTTCTTAAAGGAATTTAAATGAAAGAAATATAGCTTCATCAGTTTCACCCTTTTAATATCATTGTTTCACATTCCTAAGTTTTCAGTTTCATTTGTACAAAAAATAAAATGACTCACTACAAAATTGTATTATCAAGAAGCTAAATAGAGCATTGCAGAAATTTAGATTAGCTTTACTTGACCTTTATATATTTAACACAGAAAATCTTTAAGAGGAGATGTTGGATACGTATAGAATAGTGATTAAACATAAAACACAAATTAACCAATACTCATAAAGGCAAGTCAAGTGAAAAACCAAGTCATAAAATATTTTTGAATTATTTCCTCTACAACCACATTTGTACATCTGTATAGTCCTTCCCTTGTATAACTATCATTTCCAGTCCGCTGGTCATCAAAAGCCTTTGTGAACAGTTTAAATTGCTTATCATACTGCATATGGTGAAATGTAAAGAAAAGTTAAGAAATTATATAATTAAAGGTCTTCTGTCTGTTCATTTAACATGTTCATATAGCTATATCAATAGTATATATAATCATTTATATGGAGAGAGAGCTTTCAAATTTTTATTAGAATTTCATAGAAATTTGAATGTTTTAGGTAATTAAAAATATTTTCTGAAAGAAATCAATTTCCTTTGTACATTTCCTTGGCAAAAAAAGAACTATACAGAAATACAACTTATTATAAAAGCTGGGATAGCAGTTTTGTGGAATGTTTTAAATCAATTCATGTATTGGTAATTTAGATTCAAATAGTTACTCATCAGAATTGCTATATGCTGTATTATAATAGCTCAGATGGAATAATAATGTTTTATAATAAAAAATTAAGTAACAGTGATCTTTACTTACATAACAATTCTACAATGCTTTCAGACATCATTAAAGCAGCGTGATACACATTAAGGTTTAAATGTGATCCAACTCACCTTCAAGTTTTACATACTGAGCAAGAAAATCACTTAACTGACAATTTTGAGACAACCCTCAAATTAGAGTTCAATACAATTAGTGTCATTTCAATAAGCACATAAGCACATTTCTAAGCTTTTTATTTAATTTTAAAAGGAAAGAGAAGATTGATGTATTCTTTATTCTATCTTATGAAGCCATTTCTTTCCAAGAAATGGATAAAGCAGAGTTTCTCATGTGCCTTAAAAAATTCTTGTGTGGCTGTTAAACAGGATTTAGTTACAGTCTCCTCAAACCAAGGTTTTTTTCAGGATTTTTCTCTTTTAAAGCTCTCCTTTGTGTGTATCCATAATGTGGACAGTACCTGTATTTAAAAGTTAGCTTGCGAGACCTCAAGACACTTGTGTCTCTCTTGCTCTAGATATCAATTCAGACTAACCCCAAGGTTTGTCTCAGACAAAGCCCTCTTTCTATATTGTCAGAGTAGTTCAACAAATTGCAACAAATGAATCCAGAAGATGATCAACCTCATAAAGTTAAGAGCCACTTATGATAAATAAGTTATAGACTAAGGAAGCGGTTTCTTTCCTCAAGAGAAAACATATTTCCCTAAGATCCTGGCTATCAAACCCAAATCTAACAGGATGTTTGGAATAATGTTTTTGTTTGTTTTATAGAAGTTACATAGTTACTTGTTGAAATTTTCACAATTTTATTCTAAACCCTGTAAAAATAATTATTTGATTAATCAAAAGTAGGGATAATTTCCCTTACAATTAATTTTTCATAATGGCAAGTACTTGCAAATAAAGTCTATGTGTCTGAAATATATTTTAATTATGTGCAAATTTGTCAAATGAAATCTGGTAGCATGTATATGGTATTTTCTTGAAATAGTGCTGTATCTTACAGAATAATGGTATCTGTGGTAAATCTCTCAGTTTCCTGAGTAAAGTTAACTGAGCTTACTAACTTAGAAGAAGTAAAATTTAACAAAATGTCTTGATTCTTTAGGTCATCTAAAAAGATTTTTTTCAATTTCTAATTCTTCTGAGATTTGAGTCTATGCTTCAGATTACTTCCATGTACCTTAGAATCCTAATGTTCTAGTCTATGGGGGAAAACAGAGGATACTCCTCTAACTCCATCATACTCTACAGAAAAGTGCATATCTCTTTTTTAACGATCTCCAAAAATATTTAGGGTAAATAGAATAGAAGTTAATATAAAGGAGTAAAGAAAGGTATCATATAAAGTGATAAAGACTTTTATTTTTATAAAGATTCTTTGCCTCCTACATTCTGCTTGATTCACATTCATGTCACAATCTGCCAATTTCCAAAATTCATTTATCATCAGCCATCTATCTCCTACACCTGCATTTGGTGATCCAGGAAACACCCATTCCATATCAATGATCTCACTCTTCCTTGTATCAATCTTGTAAAAGCTCTGAATTCCTCACATTCCAGAGTCTCTCCTTGAAGACACTGGTTATCTCAAAAGGTGTGATATGTCCTTCAGTATTTTTAAGTGGTTGCTGCTCATTGATACCCATGTCACGAAAAGAAGAATCATGTGATACGTTATTACTTTTTCAAAAAGTAGATGTATTTGGAATTCCTTCATTTATTTCTTGCTCTCTGATCCCTGCCTTCAGTTCATGTGCTAGCTCCTCCTCATGTAGTGAAGATTCTCTGCCTTCCTCTACTCCTAAACCACTGCCTCTGGTGCAACATCTCAGTGAACACTCTTCAGTCTCTGAGGTTCATTTCAGGGGTCCGCACTTTCACTGCAACAATCATTATCAGCCCTAATCCTACCTGCCATTTTTCTCTGGAAGAATGGAAAAATGGAAGTATATGAGTGAAATCTGTCATCCTCTGTGTTCAAACTTCAGATATCAGTTCTTTTATTCTTCTTTTATACCAGTCTTGATCTTCACCGGGACTCGAACCCCTGCATTCTCTATGGCCTCGCTATGAGCTCATTTATTTTTCTCTGTGTTTTTAATTTTTAAGGATGTGTCTTTAATTTTTTAGGATTAGTGTCTTTGTCCTTCATTTCAATCATTTCATTGGCAATTAAAACATTTCTGTATTCTTCGTCTTTTTGTAAAAAAATAAAATAAAATAAAACAAACTTTAAAAGATTTGCTTTCTTCCAGGAATATTTACCTTCTTCATTGAAACAATTCTCAAACTTGTAGGTCTCAGGATAGCTTTAAATTTAGTAACTATAGGTGTGCCTTTGTGGCTCAGTGGGTAGAGCTGTGGTGTGGACAAGGTAAAACCAAAGAAACAGCATTTGCAAACAGAGCTGGGAAGAACCAAAAATGAAACAAATAAAAATGCTTCTTCTTCTCCTTCCTTCTTTCCTTCCCTCCTTCCTTCCTTCCTTCCTTCCTTCCTTCTTTTCTTTCTTCTGCTCTTTAAAAAAAATACATTAAGGACTACACTTTTATGCTTTATGAATGTTCTATCAATATTTACCATATATGAAATTGAAACTGAAAAATGTGAAATTATATTAATAAACTTATACAATATTGCCAAAACATTTTAATGTAAAAATAATTACATTATTCATAACAAAAATAATCAATTATTTTATATTTTTACAAACTCATTTAATGCTTGGCTGAACTCAAGATAGATGTTGGATACAAATTTGTAAGTATAAGCTTTGTCTTTCTATGGTTATGTTCCAAGTTTATTAGTCATCTATTTTACCTCTTGCCAAACCCAGCAGGTACAAAATGTTTATTTTAAATTATTATTGTCACCATTGTATATGATTTTGGAAACAAATTATAAATTTAAGAAATGACAACAACAAAAATAACTCTTTATTTTCTTTTAGTACATCTTCATGTTTGTCTGTTTCATTTTCCTAAATTAAGACACTGAATATTTTATACCAGGAAGAAGATAAACACTTTTCGTTACTGCTATTAAATGTATCTCTAGACAAAAAAAAAAAGTCCCATGCTCCAATCTTCCAATGTATTCTCAAAATGAAACATTTTTTAGGATGCATATAGACAATATCGGACTTGTTAATACCTCTTTTCAAAGCTGAACTATCTTGAACCCTCATTGTGATTGATATATTATTAAATCACAAATTAAAAGGAGTTGTACTGTGTTAAAAATATTTGTCAAATGAAACAAATACCCATATGAGGAGTTTCATTTTGACAACCAAATTATTTTTAATATAATACTTTTTCTTTTTATTTCTTATTTTTTGTTTATTTTAAAGAGACAAAGGAATAGGAGAAAGAAGCATCTTTTGTTTATTTTATTTTTAGTTATTCCCCCTGGGAATTTGGGTCCTTCAGCCCCAGGTGTTCCAAAACCCACTCTTGGCCTGATTCAGCCCTATTAAAAGATCAGCTCTTTAAATGGCCTATTCCCCAAAAAGAATCAGTCACACTGATTTTTGCTGCTGTTGCTATTATTATTATCTTTTTGTAATATTTATTTCAACATATTGAGCATCCAATTGCTATTGGCAAAGTATTCTCTTTTTCTAAAGAAAAAACCTTGACTTGGTTTCAAGTTTCATATACGGACTTTTTCTATCACCTGAGACAACTTAATTAGATTTGACTCATATTTGAAGTGCAATTTTTACTTTCCTGTCCCTAATGTTTCAACAACACCACTATCCAAGAACTTATATAAAGTGTTTGAACTTCCACCTGGATTCTGTGTAAACCTCCCAGTCAACAAGGAGACCTCCTTCACAGCCAAGAAAATTCACTAGTGAACCTAACAATGGGACTCACTCACTAAAATACGTCACGTTTTTCCAGAAATCATCAGCCTCAAAGGATGAGCAAGCAGCTATCTGAGAGTTTTGCTCAGGTGCAGTTTTGGAGGATACCTACTGGTCTGCCACCCTTCTAGGACTGAAGTAGCTGTGAGAGTACTGATGCCTGAAAGTTTTCAACTGACTTTCACCTCTCTTCCACTTGTGCCTTCCTCCTCCCATGATTGCCAGGATCATGGGTGGTTGAAGTGAGGTGTCTCAAGGTCATGCCCCTTTTCCTTCCAAATATTGGTGATGTAAATCACTAAGACCTTATATCTTGTTGTTAAAATGGGACAACTTAGCCACAATAATTCCCTTTGGATTAACTAAGGCTTTTGTTATTCACTATCTTGCAATGCTTACCCATCCTGCCTTCTTTATTCTTGTATTAGCACTAATACTGAAAGCATTTCTCAATAAACTTCTTACATGCAAATCTTAATCCCACAGTTTGTTTCCTAGGGAATTTGACCTTCAGCTATTTCCCTAAATTGAAGATTGGGAAATGTAGTCTTTAAAGTTGGAGCAATGTACCTCGTTAAAAATCAATATTAAACTAAGGACTAACCAGGATAATAGTTAATAAATATTTTGCTGTCATATTAAGCTTTTCCGTATCTAAAATACAAGACTTTTGTGAGCAGGCAGAGTTTTCTTCTCACCATGTTAATGAAATTGACAGAAGATATTCTATTGTGTTCTAAAAAAATATATTAGTGGAAGTTGATATTTTTGTATATTCAAATCTATGTAATTTTTACTTGTAATGTCCCCACAAGAATGATAAAGAAATTGGGATGACTATGAAGATAAAGGTAGTGATTAGGTTTTTCTATTTGAGCCAAAGAGATTAAAAAACAAGAAATGATATCTTTAATGCAATGAAAATACCCATCTTTTTAAATGCAAAACATGGTAATTCATGTAAAACATTTTTCACCTGAAGTTATTCATGGCAGGATATGTGATAAGATTCCAAATATTCAGAGAAAAGAGTTAATCATCAGGTTTGTAACTGCCTGTGATTCAATGAAGAATTTTCCTGCCAAAGGTGATTCTGTTCAAATAGTTTGCAGCAAGAAAGGCAGACATGGCATTAAAATGAGAAACAATAAGATTTTCAATTACACCTTAAGCCAATTTCCATATTTTTAATACCAGTTTTCATCAACATTAACAAGCAACACATTTATTTTGCAATTGGAATAGAGCAAAATACTGCATTGAGTTATTAGTGTCTGTAAATCAAAAGTATAAAATAAAAATGAAGGCAAAAAATAAAAGTTGAATGCTTTCCCAAGTTGCTTGTTAGCTACTTTCTTTCTGTCTTATGAAGATTTTTACACTATGTAGGCAGCATCACAATCAATCCCAGGAGTTTAATAATAATTTGTTTGTCATCTATCCTGTCCCTGAAGGATATAATCACCTGGAGTTACTTGTGGTCAAATGATGGTGATCTGTGAGGTGGGGGGGAGAGAGAGTCTATTATGAGGGTACCTGGATTTTTTTTTTTTTATCTGACAAAGGGCTAGGAGTATGAAGATGGGTAACCTGACCATACCTTCTCTTCTTCCTTCACGCATTTCATAACTGCTACAAAAATACAATACTTTTAGCTAAAAACAATTATTTTGTTCCCCAAGAGAGAAAAAATAATGTCTGAGATAGCAAGCATTTGCTCTAATATTGAGTACAATATAAATCCTGGAGTTGTCTTCCCAGGTTTCCTAAGTAACCAATAAACACTAAAATGAGTAAAGTGAGAATTATTCAGATTTGTATTACTTGCCCCCAGGAACTCCCACAGTTTAAAAACTTTATTAGGATCTTGTTATATGTCAAGCACTATTATAAATGAATTGCCGCCACCCACTATCTAAGACAATCCCTTGAAGTTGGTGCCATTACATGTCACACATAAAGAAAATTAGTCATAGAGAAATTTCCCAATGGTTCCATAGCTAGTAAGTAATGGAGAAAAAAAATCTTAAAATCCTGAAAAAGGCACAAAATTCATAATCAGGAGAAGTGCACTACAAAATATTTTGAAGGACGGATATAACAGAAGGAAAATGCTCCCTCATAGACAACTGAATCTACACATACAAAAAAAACACTGAAAATATTGACTATGTTGAAAAATAAATATAATATTCTTTAGAATAGATTTGATATTTAAACAAAATTAATTAAATTATTAAGAGGAATTTCAAACATATGAAATACAAATTATATGGCAGAAATACTCAAATATTGGGAAGTGAGAAACGGAAGCATACAATTATAATTCTTCCATATCTACATGATGTAGGATAATGTCACTTGAAGGTATAGCATGATAGATAAAAGATGAATACCATAAATATTAATGATCATAAAGTAGCAAAACTATGACAGAGAAGACAACAATAATATGGAGTATATTGTTCCTAAACACAACATGGATGAATTTTAAAATATTTATACTGAGTATAAAGTACAAAAGAAAACACACACTAAATAATTACATTTATATAACACTCTAGAAAATTGAAATTTATCCATAAGTTCAAAAAAGCATGTTCTGTACAGAAAAAATGAGAGGAAGTGTTTATAAAAACACCAGAAAATGTATGGGTTATAGCTATATGGGTGATCTCTACTGTAAAGTTTATTTTACAACTAAACATAAATATTAAAATTTATTAAAAGTATAGTTTAAATAAGTCCAATGAATTTTGGAAAATTGTACCTCATTAGAGCTGCTGAAACAAAAACAAAACACAACAATAAAACATCAGTGAGGATTGTCTCAGTCTTAAATCAATCCAGCAGGCAAAAATAAATCAGGTTATGTCATTCCAAAATGATGGTTAATGGATTATCTCATCACTTTTGTAATGAACAAAGATATTACTTTAAAAATGTAATGAGGATAGACTTCCAGATGGTGACTCAGGACGCACTATTGGGTGGCATCCAGAAACCCCAAAAAATACACAAAAAAATTCACCTATTTTCCTGAGACTGACACCAAGAAATGACTGGCACTTCAGTTGGAAACAGAACAGTTGGAGACTAATGGTGGGTGAGGACACCCTGCGGAGGTCACAACTAAGCTGCTGATTTGGATTCAGCGTTTCTGGGCACGTAGTGGGGCAGAGGATAGGGATTTCAGGACTAGCAGTGGAAACAACAAGAGGGGGGCCCAGTGGGGTTGAGAAACAGAGGCACAGAGGGCCGACTTGGAAGGGAGTGAAAGGAGAGCAAGTGCACTGGGAGCTGACCTAGAACCCTTGTGGTGAAATTGCTCTTGGCGCAGCCATAAAAGAAAATCAGCCAAAGAGATCAAACCCTTCCCAAACCATTTTACGCCGTAGCCTAGGGCCCACCGAGAGGGAATATGACAAACCGCCTATTCCTCCACTAGAAATCCATCCCATCGGATACCTCAGCGTCCTGGATTACAGTGAGACTGTAATAACAAACCTCAACACTACCCGCTAGCGCCATCTTGTGAGTAGAAGCAAAACTGCAGCCTGATTGACAGTCCTGGGCAAATCAAATTTACATAACACCAGAGAACTGAACCCTCAGAAATATAAACAGAATACAAAATAGAGCAAAGGCACAGAGAAATACATGTGAAATGATGAATCCAATAAAAAACCCAGAGGAAAATAGGAATACAGCAGACATTTGTAAATTACCTGAAGAGGAATTTAGGCTAACAGTGATGAGCACACTCATAGGAATCCAGAAATCAGTAGAAGCAATAAACAAGAATTTCAGGAAACAAAGAGAAGAATTAAAACAAGACATCAAGCAGGTAAGAGACACAATGGCTGAATTAAAGAACTCATTAGAGGGACTCAACAATAGGATGGATGAAGCTTCCAATAGAATCAGCGATCTGGCAGATAGGACAGAGGAACTCAATCAAGCAAACCAGAAAAGAGATAACAAAAAAAATGAAAGAATAGAAGACAGTATTCCAGACCTCTGGAATAGCATCAAAAGCAACAACATTCTCATCGTAATGGTCCCAGAAGAAGAGAGAGAAAAGGGAGCAGAAACCACATTTGAAGAAACAACAGCTGAGAACTTCCCCAATTTGAAGAAAGAAGCAAGTTTCCATATCCAGGAAGCACAAAGAGTTCCTAAGAAGAGATACTCAAGCTGAAATACTTCTAGATACACCATTATCAAAAGGTCAAAAATACAAGATACAGAAAGATTATTAAAAGCAGTCAGAAAAAAACGTGTCACATAGAGTGGAGCCCCCATAATATTGTCAGCAGACTTCTCAAATGACACTCTACAGGTCAGAGAGGAGTGGCATAATATATTCAAAGTGCTGAAAGACAAAAATTTTCAAACTAGGATACTATATCAGGCAACATTATCATTCAGAAATGAAGGAATACTAGAAAGTTTTTCCTACAAACAAAAATTAAAGGAGTTCATCACCACAAAGTCAGTTTTGTAAAATGTATTAAAGGATGATCTATAAAATGCAAAGAAACCTCACAGAAAAACTGTAAAGCAGCAAATATTAAAGTGAGGAGGAAGAGACGAGATAAAAAATGTGGATAGTAAGAATGAGTGGAAGACTAATATATTTTCAAATACAGTTAGGAAATAAACATAGATGTGAATGCTAACTTCAGGGTAAGCTCAAAATACAGGAATAAAGAAAAGAAGAAAACAAAAGGCAAAATCAATTAAAATCTAACTGTACCCATCCAATCTAAGAGAATGAGAAAGGTCATCATCTAGAGCAATATAGAAAAGAAACATTACAAAATGACACTAAGCTGCTATATATCAAAAATCACCCTAAATGTTAATGGACTGAACTCACCAGTCAAATGACACAGAGTGGCTGAATGGATTAAAAAGCATAGCCAAAGCTTTTGCTGTATTCAGGAAACCCACCTTCTTTCAAAAGATAAAAAATGTTCAGAGTCAATGGCTAGAAGATAATCCTACAGTTGAATGGCAACCATAAAAGAGCAGGAAAAGCTATATTCGTATTAGATAAAACACATTTCCATTAAAAATAATAACAAAAGACAGAGATGGATACTACATAATGATTAAAGGATCAATCCAGCATGAAGACATATGCTCATTAACATATGCACCAAATGAAAGAACATCAAAATATGTGAAGCTAGTATTATTAGACCTGATAAGAGACAATGACAGTAACCCAATAATAATGGGGGACTTCAACACCCACTTACAACACTGGACAGAGCATTCAGGCAGAAAATTAGCAGGGAAATAGCTATTTTAAATGACGATCAGTAATTGATAGGTCTAAGAGACATATGCCGATCACTTGGCCCAAACACTACATATCTTACTTTCTTCTTAAGCGCTGATGGAATATTTTCAAGGATAGATCATATACTGGGAAACAAAACATCTCTCAATAAATTTACAAAGATTGAAGTCATACCAAGCATCTTCTCTGACCACAATGGTCTAAAACTGGAAATCAACCACAAAAGAAACCTGAAAGTCTCCAAACTAAGTGGAAACTTAGCAAAATGTTCCTTAAACAATGTGGGTAAAAGAGGAAATCAAAGAACTTAAAAAGTGCTTAGAGACAAACAATAATGAGGACACGAGCTACCAGAATCTATAGACGCAGCAAAAGCAGTACTAAGGGGAAACCTCATCTCAGTCCAGGTCTATCCCAAGAAACAAGAAAAATCACAAATACATTTAAAACAACAAAAGAAAGAAGAACAATCAAACCAAAAATCAGTAGAAGAAAGGAAATAATCAAAATTTGAGCAGAAATAAATGAAATAGAAAACAAAAAGACAATACAGACGATCAATGAAACCAAAAGCTGGTTCTTTGGAAAATAAACAAAATTGACAAAACATAGGCTAGACTCACAAAAAAGTAAAAGGGAAAAAGTCATAACTAGAATCATAAATGAAAGGGGAGAATTTGCAACAGACCCACAGAAATTTGGAGCATCATAAGGACTGATATGAACAGCTCTATGCCAGCAAAATGGACAAACTTGGGGACATGGACAGATTTCTTTCTAAAAAAGTGTAGTATACCAAGACTGAACCTAGTAGATTTGGAAAATCTGAACAGAACTATCAAAAACAAAGAAACTACAGAAGAAATCAAGGATCTCCCCTAAAATTAAAGTCTAGGACCAGATGGCTTCTCCTATTATTTCTATCAAACCTTCAAAGAATTGACACCTATTCTTCTCAAGTTCTTCCAATATATTGAAGAACAGGGAACTCTCTCAAATACTTTTTATGAGGCTAACATTACACAATACAATAAGCTGACAGAGATGTCGCCAAGAACAAAAATTCAGACCAATATCTCTAATGAACATAGATGCAAAAATTCTCCACAAAATATTAGCAAACCAAATTCACTAATGCATCAAAAAGATCATCCATTCTGACCAAGTGGGATTCAGTCCAAGGATGAGAGGATGGTCCAACATATGTAAATTTATTAATGTCATACACCATATCAACAAAAGTGAAGAGAAAAATCACACGATCATATCAATAGATGCAGATAAAGCTTTTGACAGGATCCAGTGCCCATTTTTGATAAAAATCCTCCATAAAATGGGAATAGAAGGTACATACCTAAAGATAATAAAGGCCATATATGAAAAACCGAAAGCCAACATCATAGTCAATGGCAAAAAATTGAAAGCATTTTCTCTTAGGTCAAGAACAAAGCATGGTTGTCCACTGTCACCACTGCCATTTAATATTTAACTGGAGGTCTTAGCCAGAGCAATTAGGCAAGAAAAGAAAATAAAGGGAATCCAAATTGGAAAGGAGGAAGTAAAACTCTCATTATTTACAGATGACATATTATATATATTGAAAATCCCAAAAACTATCAAAAAATTCCAGAACTCACCAATAAATACAGTAAAGTAGCAGGCTGCAAAATCAAAGAACAAAAATATGTTGCGATTTTATAAGCAAACAACACACTAGAACACTATAAAATCACGAAAATCACACCATTTAAAATAGAAGTTAAACAAATGAAATGCCTGAGCATATACCTAAAAAAGGAAGTAAAATATCTATGCAACGAAAACTGCAAGTCCTTCTTAAAAGAAATAGCGGAGGACACAAAGAAATGGAGATACAGTCTCTGCTCATGGCTGGGAAGAATCAATATCATTAAAATGGCTTTATCCAAAGCAGTATATAGGTTTAATGCAACCCCCACGAGAATTCCATGGGTTTACTTCCAGGAAATAGAACAAAAAATCTTAAAATTTATATGGAACAACCAGAAACCCTGAATAACTAAAGCAACCATTAGAAAAAAAGAATAAACCTTGAGGGATTACATTTTCAGAATTTGAACCATATTACCAAGCAGTAGTGATCGAAATGATATGGTACTGGAATAATATCAGAAGCACAGATCAGTGGAATAGACTGAACTACCAGAAACTGATCATTAAAAACAGTCAAAATATCTACAACTAGGAGCCCAAAAGATTCAACAAAACAATGATAGTCTCTTCAACAAATGGTGTTGGGAAAACTAGACAGCCACATGCAAAAAAATGAAGTTATACCACTCTTTAATGCCATTCACAAAAATAAACTCAAAATGGATTAGAGGCTTGGACATACAACCAGAAACCATAAAGCTCTTAGAAGACAACATAGGAGAGACTTTCCATGACATCAGTCATAGAGAAGCCTTAGGGAACTCAACTCCACTATGAAGGGTAACAAGAGAAAATTAAATAATTGGTACTACATCAAAGTAAGGAGCTTCTTCACAACAAAAGAAAATATCATTAAAACCAAAAGGAAATCTACTAATTTGGAGAAGATATTTACATTCCATATTTCTAACAAATGCTTAATATCTAAAATATGCAAAGAACTCATAAAACTCAACAACAGAAGAACAAGCAATAAATCAAAAAATGGGAGGAGGAATTGTAGAAACACTTTTCTGAAGAGGATATAAAGATGGCCAACAGGCACATTAAGTTATGTTCCTAATCACTGACTATCAGAGAAATGCAAATTAAAATAACAATGTGCTATCACCTTACACCTATCATCCAAAAGTCTAGAAACAACAAATGCTAGCAAGGATGTGGAGAAAAAGGAACACTTTTGGACTGTTGGTGGGGTACAATTGGTACCCTTTTGAAGAACAGATTGCAGATTCCTCAAAAAGTTGAAGATGGAAATCCCATATGATCCCATCACTCCAGTTTTGGACATCTATCCAAAAGATACAAAAGCACCCATCTGCAGAGATACATGCATCCCCATGTTTATTGCAGCCCTAATCACAATAGCTGAGAACTGGCAATTACCTAAGTGCCCAACATTAGATGAATGGATGAAGAGATATGTTACAAATATACAATGGAATACTACACAGCCCTTAGAAGACATGAAACCCTGTCATTTGAATCAACATGTATGGCACTAGAGGGGATCATGATAAGTGAAACAAGTCAAAAGAAGAAATATAGATATCAGATGACCTCACTCATAGGTGTAATGCTTATAGACAAAACAAAGGAATAGACAAAACATAACCAACCCTGAAACATTTGCAACAGGACTGAGGTCACCAAAAGGGAATGGGGTGGGCAGCAGCAAATGGTTGTGAAACCCACTGGACAATGGGATAGAACACATGGTGATTTGGTGGAGGGCATCGTGTGTTGAAATCTATCTAAGAAATGGAGAACCTGTACATAGGAAATTATTTTAATGTGTAGAATAATTAGTACAATAAAAATAAATTAAATAAAAAAGTAATGGGAAAGAAGTAAGTTTGAGTAAAACCTCTACTTTTGAGTATTTTATTAAATGTGGAAGATGCAAAGTTGAAGGAGTCACTAAAATCCATGTCTATAGAAGTATAAAGAACCTATAATATAATAAATTGTGAATGTAAGAGGAAGGAATATTTTAAGTGTTGAGTTGGGTGCAGCACATCAGAAAATTGTCCTTGCACATCTGAATGTGGAATTAAATGCTGCACAGGCTTGCCCATGTGTAAAACCAGGAAACTTGAGCACTAATTCTTAACCACCATGTTTATTCTAATTTTTTTTTTTTCTGGATTTGCAAGAATTATTACATTTATCTGATCGAATGTACATGCCCATTCATACTGCTGGTAACAATAATACAGAGAGAACAGCAACGTGTACAATTTGATGCAACTTCAAAAGCAGAATAACTGAACTACTTTTTTGCATAAGAATAGGTATATAGGTTGAAAATTTCTAAAGATTACCAGAGAATATTTAATACAAAAGTCAGTATGGTAGTTGCTCCTGAGGGTGGAGAAGAAGAGAATGTAATTGCTGAGGGACAAAAAAAGAAACTTCCTAAATACTGTCCTGGTGAAGTTGACACTGTTGTTGATTTTATTATTATTCTTTAGTGGTATGGATACTTCCATGCATTCCTTTCACATGAGGTATGTACTTCTCAGTTTTTTGGAATTTTTTTTCTGACAAAATTTATATTATTAATGATTTTCATTAAGGACTTTGAAGATCACAATACATCTTCTGATATGATTTTTTGCTCTAAGAATAAGTGGCCTTTTCCTCCAAGGACACTTTCTATTGGGTATTCTGCAGTTTCACTGTGTATTAAGGTTCAATTTTTTCTTATTACTTCTACTTAGAATTCAAGATCTTTCAATCATAATTGTCATTAGTTCTGGATTTCAGTCATTGTCTCTACAATATTTTCCTTCTCTCTATGTTCTTCATTTCACTTAACTATTTGTTAGACTTTCATGTTCTTCCTCCATGTATCAAAAGCTCTTTGATCTTTTAATTTAAATTTATTTTAATTAATTTTAATTTAATTTAATTTTACTTAATTTTATTGAAAGAATATTGCATAGGAATATTACATATATTTAAAGTGTACATCATAGTAAATTCTCATCTGTACATAATATATTAAGTTCACCACCATTTCAATTCTTCCTTCCCTATACAATTTAGTACCTCTACCCATTTTGCTCTCCCACCCTCCCCTTCTGCAAGCATGGATATTCTTTTTTTTTTTTTTGACCGAAAGTCTATTTTTTGTTTGATTTTGTTCATGATTTTTTCTTCTCCATTTCTCTTATGCTGTTATCTAAAGATTTATCTTGCAGGTATATCCTGGTGGCCTAATGGTTTGGTTCACCGGGTATAGTCCACATATACCCTAAGGTCCCTGGTTCACCACCCAGGGCCCTGGGAAGCAACCAGACTGGGAAACTAAATAAAATAAACACAAATGCTTCTTCCTTGTCTTTTTTCCTGCCTGTTTACTCACATTCATTCTTGCCTGTAACTTTATTTTAGAAAGAAAAATATCTTGAAGCTCACAGATTTTCTTTCCACTGTGAGTAGTCTGTTTTTTGATATTTCTAACATCTCTGTTGAGTAATTAATTTTAATAATTATGGTATTCATTTCTATTATTTTCCAAATCCTTCTGAGAGTTTTGAAATAGTCTCTTACTGTCTCATATTTCTTCAAAAATATATTTCAAAAATAATCTTATAAATATGACATATGTATACATAAGTATTTAGTATTATATCTTAAGTGCTTTAGGAACTCTACTGATTGTTATTCTTTTATCACTTTGAATTCAGATAATTAAAATTCATTTCATCTGTGCTTAGCTTTTTGTTTTGCTTGATTTTTTTTTTTTTTTTTTTGCAGAGGTATGGGTACATGTTTTGCTAACCTGTCTGGGGAAAATCTTAAATAGACAGATGTTAAGGTTTGTTTATCTTTGCAGAGCTGGTATGAAATGAACTGCTGACCTGGGTACATTCTAATTTAACACATTGACTTGGAATTTCCAAAACTATTAAGGTAATAATTCAAATTAAATAATATAGTTAGACCAGAAATCATTCACAAATTCTCAGAATAAAGTATCATAGTTTGCCACGTATAATTCATACTTTTTTTGGCCCAAATTTGTGAGGGAAAAATGAGGATTGCAATATACATGGGTGTACTATTCTGTGTCTGTATAAAGGTTTTAATTCTCTTATTTATGCTTATGAGTTAAAAGCATAACTCTAGGAATCAATGATATTCATATGCAAAAGAATACCTTGTAATACGATAATCAATTTTGTTGAATTTACGATGAACTTACTACAAAAGCAATTTTGATCAATGATACAATGAAACGAAACAAAGAATGATGTATTGTCCACAGAGTAAGTGAAGCTGACTTGATAAGATAGGTGATAATGACTTTATTTCCATAAAGTGAACAGGGCGACATTTCTCTTCATACATTTTAGTTGGGTGTCAGCAGTCTAGCTGATATTTTTACATAGTACAGATATTGCAAACTTTAAACTAACAGTTGTTAATATGCTAAAAAGCATTGCAACAGAGCTATGAAGAGACACTGACCTCCTCCCACTAAGAGAGTGTCAGCAGATTGTGGAGACAACAGGAAGAAAAGCTACTTGTACCTGGTATCTGTTCTTATGCTTTGTTATTACTTGTTATATAAAATTTCTTGTACCATATCATGTTAAAAAAAAAAGGCTAAAATGTCTTTGTAATTCACAAATAAAAGTACCTGAATACAAACAAATGAACATTTGAATTAAATAATTAAAGTGAAAGTTTTTCCTGAAAGTTTGATCCAAAAATGGGGGAGCACATTATACATGGCAAAATACATATTATTGTTGCGACTCCAATCTCTTAATTTTAACTCACATGGAGCTTCAATGTGGATCAAAAGTAATCTGATTGACTTGCTTTGTCAATAAGCAGTACTTTTTTTAAAAAAATAATACATATGTGTATATATAGTCATACACACACATATACACACAGAGACACACATCCCATTTATGGTACAGCTTCTTTTTAGATTCCCAGTTTTACATGGAATTTTAGGGACTTTATTCTCATTTTATTTGACCAAGACCTGTTCTCTTTCCCACACATGCTACACGCTGATAACATCCAAACTTAGATGTCTTTTCTTAGCAGTTGACCACACGGAGATATCAGCAACCAGATCTGTTTATTGAATTACTTTTGAATTCTCCCTCTCGCTCTCTTTCTCTCAATCTCTCTCTCTGGTGTGTGTACGTGTGCATGCACGCAGAAGCTCTTAGGAATTTTCAGTTCTTTGTCCTGAGTTTGGGAAATAACTTAGATACATGTTTTTTGAAGTTTATCCAACCTCTTGGCTTATCCAACCTCTAGGATTACACATGTTGACCAAAAGCAAAAGTTTGGCTTGGCGTGGTAGACTTTAACTCTTTCTTTCCTTCCTTCCTTCCTTCCTTCCTTCTTTCCTTCCTTCTTTCTCCCTTTCTTCCTTTTTCTCTCTTTCCTTCTTTCTCTCTCTTTTAAATGCATATAAAAAAGAAAAAAAAGCATGTCCTGGTGTAGTAGTGGTTTGGTCAGCTGCCTTCAACAGAGCACAAACCATATACATCCAAGGACTCATTTGCATCCTGGGTCAGGGAGAACAACCAAGATAAACAACTACATAAGAATAAGAATAAATAGAATGCTTCTTCCTCTCTCTTCCTGCATGTTTACCTATTGGCCTTCATTCCTGCCTGCACCTTTCCTTTAACAAAAAAAGGAAAAAAAATTCTAATAGAAAAGTAAGTCAGTCTTTTTGAACTAAAAATCTTGAGGAAAAGAAAGCAAAGTTTATATACCTCTATATTCATAGAGGTATATAATTTTTGAAATTCATGATTCAATCATATATCTATGAGCTCTGTTTGGTTAATTCCTAGTTCTCACTCTTAACATGATTGTGTTCACTAATCTCTTTATTTCATTATAAGTCAATTTTCCCATATACGCATTTTAAAATTTAAATATCTCACATGTTTAGAAAACATATGGACCAATGATCACTAGCTTCAATTAAAAGAACAAGAGTTTTTCTCCTGTTGTTATATAAATTTGAAAAACTTCTATAATATTCATGAGTCTCACTGTTGTTTCTCTAAATTGACTTCAGAATTTGTATTTTCTCTCACAAATCCAAAGTAGAATTGAATAAAGAAAAAAAAAAAAACAATAATAAATACAGATAATGAGCTTGTTATTTTCACGAGAGAATAAAAATCTATTTTGAATTCATTGAAATTCAGACTTTCACTTTTAAACATGCTATGTGATATCTCAGTCAGTATAGTGCAAATATTGTATTGCTCTGCTGAAAATGATTTTTAAAAAAGCATCTGAAAATGACATGTTTAAAGAATTTCGTTAGAGAACTTGATATACAATGTAACTCAACCATTCTCCTAGAACATTTGCTAAAATTTCACAACTATAAATAAGAACGGATAAAGTGTCCTACAGAGTGGATTCTTCTTTATATGCATGATGACTTAAAAGCAGGGGTGGGGACATGTCAAAGAATCCTGTACACAGAAATGAAAAAGTAAGCAGGAAATCAAATAATTGATTAATTTTAAATCGCATTAAGATTGTATTACTTTACTCAGCACTTGACAGCCTGATAGAGCATTGTCAATATATTTATAATACTACAATAATCAAGAAAGATGAGAAAAATGTTTTTAGCAAATTGCTTATTTGCACAATTTAAATGATAAGGATAAACAGAAAAGAAATGGTATTTTCAATTTAATTTCATAAAAAATGTTTTGTTGCAAATGAATGCCATCTTATATATCAATATACAATTAAACTATCGTATGCAGTGTGAGAGATGCTCATCAGTAGAATCAGATGTGATACTCTTTACAGTTTGTTGCCCAATATTAAGCTATTAAAAAATCCTGATGTGATGCTTCCTGGACAAGGTGAGTCTCAAAGAAATACTGTGATTCTGGACTGCACAGCATGAAATAAGTTGTTTCAAAGAACACATGTTTTTGGCAAATAAGGAATTCCTGTGGGGTAATGACCACCACAGGTCATGGAGAACTCTTTAAGCACAAAGAAAGAGGACTATTCATGAACCGTGAACAATCATAGTCCTGAACAGCTCTACAGAGGTCTAAAAACAGGTAGCTCAGAGAGCATGTGTTGTGGTCCAATTGGTCTGTCAGGGTGCCAGTAACCCCAGGTCCCACAGACAGATGGGCTCATAAGTCAATGAGCAATCCACTTGTGTGCTCAGTGTGAAGGACACTGGAGCTGAAAGATTTATATTTTTGTCTGTATCCAAACTGATGATAGTAATCACTGACCCTATAAATTTAAATGTGTATCTTCAAGATAGCAAACTTGTGGATAGATCATCTCACGTAAGACATACAAGAAAAACTCTTAAATTTCTCTAAAATATTCTCAAATATTTCACATAAAAAGAACTTTCATGTATTCAATCCAACATTTCACAGTATCCAATTAAAAAAAATAATAAAATCTGATCAATATCTCAATTATTCTGTTATGTTGGGTTATGATGGGAAAATATTTAAAAGTCAAATATTAATGAAGTGAAAGGTCATTTATCTACTTTTTATTTATTTATTTATTCTAAAGGAAAGGTAGAGGCAGGAAGAGAGAAGAGGAAGAAACATTTGTGTATTTTAGTTGTTTACATTGATTCACCGACTGTCGGTCTTGAACCCGAGTTCTTTGGGTGTGTGTGGACTATATTCAGTGGCCTAATCCACTAGGCCACTAGTGTGCACTAAGACAATTTAGATTTTGAGAGGTGTCCCAGAATGGTAGGCTACACTTTAGGGACAAAAATCTCTTCTAAATCAAAATAATGATTCACATAGTTGCGATTGAAAACTTTAGTGCTCCCTGAATTAGAGTCGCTGTTTCAGTAGGCACTGTCCCTACTCATGTGTCTGTAATATTACAATAGTGCATACTTCCTTAAAGTACTTATGTTAAAACAAGACTTTATTTAAATGGCCACTGTAATGTGTAAGGGAAGTTTGATCAGCTGACAGCTTTTCTCTGTCTTCATGACATGGACCTGTCACAGGCTGAAATTTTCTTGTTTTAATTATTTTTATATTTTTTAGACTATCTTAGCAAAACTCTTTCCTGACTTCAAAACAGACAAATTGATAAAAACACAACACTGGAACTTAATTTTCATAATAATATTGGGGTTGGGGGTGAGGGCAATGATATGTTCCCTTGAAGCATTTTCTCTCAAAGTGTTATTCTAAGAACAGCATCTTCAGTAAGAATGTTACAGTCCAAAACTCAGCAAAGTCTTCATATTTGGGCAATATCATAAGGTTAGTTATTTTCCTTATTCTGTGCATATTCTTTAGGGTTTATCCTTTTTCTCCTTTCATATTGGAATGTCATCTTTAAGCAAGGACTGTCAAATACATTTTCTTTTAAGGAAAATTGACCTGGTCCACTCACTACTTGGTTGTTTTGAGGTATTTGACACTTGACATTTCAACTTCACTAAATGTTGGTTGACAGTGTGCAATAGTGTTAAAAGAACAAACTTTCAAGGCAACTTTGCCTAGAAAAAATGAGCTTATTCTGAATTGTAAATGTAAGGGCTTTCTGGTGATTACAGTAATTTAAACATTAATCCATGAAATTTTATGGAAAAAAGCATGTAAGATCCAACAAAGAAATTCCTGCTAATTATGTGGATGAAAATATGCTTTATAATAAGTTGGATTCAAGTTTTCTAAGCAAGTTTGTTTTTCGACCTTGAAGAAACAAACAACACAAGAACAAACTCTCAAAAGACCAGAAGAGAGTATTATTATGAAGAGGAGATGGGGAAAGCGAATGTCAGTGGCCCTTTTCCATATTCTCTTACTTTACTGAAAACACCAAATTAAAGCACAACCAAAGAAATATTGTTATACAAATGTAATTTCAAGACAAATATCGTAGTCATTTCTTAAAATTTGGCTGCTCTTCTATATTATCCTCTTCTGTAACAGAAATTAAGCAGCTACATGGAATACAGGACATGCATTTCCTTTGTATTCTAATTTTCATATTTGTTAAAATGTTTAGGATGTAACTAACTTAAATGCTGATAATATAGTGAGTTTAAAAAACTAGCAACAGTGAAAATATAACAGAGAATGAACAGGTAAAAATAGTAACTAAAACAGTAACAACACTAAAAACTACCCTCTACGCAGCTCATTTACACATCTCTACATCTCATTTTTATTGGTGATTGGCTACTATTGATAGTAATAGAAAATTGTGAATAGAACTTGAAAACAAAAAGGAATGTAATGATAAAAGGGAAATACCGTCGAAGAAATGTGAAACTTGTTCTGCATAGGCGAAGAAGGTTCCACTACGCAAACAACTTTTTTGTTTGTTTGGTTTCATTTGTTTACTATTATCTTTCTGCCATATGTAGTTGAATAAAATCTTTATAGTGTTATTATACCTGTCCAAAGAAAGACACTGATCACATTTCTTCTAAAATATAAATTGCCAGGATGCCCTTGTGACTAAGAAGACTCAGGTGCAGCCCATGTGAATGCTACAGACTCATGTTCAAGATAGACTCAAATGGTCTCATGTCTTTCTCTTTCTTTTTTGGTGCCTTTTCCTAGAGATGCTATAGAATACACTCTGTCAATTCCTATTAATTCCATCTCTGTAGTTTTATTTTTATAACAAAAAATTATAAAAATTTGAGGAATAGTTACTGTGGAATTATAAAAGGCATAAAATTTAACTTACAGAATATGAACATTTAAAGGCTATTATTAAATTTGAAATCTGAATCAGGCACTATTATAGAATTCCTGAAGAAGGCAATACAATATAAGAATGATATTGACTGAGTACCTACTCTGGGGCCAGGGACAAACCTGGAAATACAACAAAAACAGAGGATCGAGGCCTCTGTTCTTACCAAAAGTATATTCTAATTGTAACAAATGATAAACAAATACAGACCTCAGCCTACTGCTAAGCGATATATAGATAGATAGGTAGATAGATAAAATTGAAAGGATGATAAATTAGAGAGTGACTAAGTGGCTTCCTACGGCCACCTGAAGAGATGACATTTAAGTCAGTCTATGAATGACAAGGAGTCAGCCTTATGAAGGTCATAGTGAATACTTATGTATATTTGAGCCAACTTTGCAAAGTAGCAAATGAACATATTCAGAATTTGAAACGCATGAAGTTTTCTGGTGATGTTAATCATTTAAATGTCATTACTGATATTTTTATTTGAGAATGCAGATGTGACTAAGGATCGTAGGAAAGCTTATGAAAAGCCAGTTTTTAGCTAAGCAGTTTTTAGCTTTTAAATAATCTGAAGAAAACCCAACTCATAAAAAAATACTCTAGATAAGATGTAAGGAGGAGCTAGAGACTGAAGTTTCTGGGCAGAGAAGTAGATAGAAGATCATTTAGAATTTTGTAAACTAGGATAATGAGTTTAGATTTTTTTCCAACTTTGAACAGAAATCATGATGTTTACAGAGCAGAGGAGTGACATGATCTGATTTACATTTTTTAAATATCACCTTGTCATTTTATGGAAATTATATTGCAGAAAAATCAAAGTCTAGAAACGAATTGAGTTAGGAGGATATTTCAACGGAATGGTTTGATAGAAGGCTTTGTTAGAAAAGGTTAGAACAGAATGGAGCAAATTTAGAGGAAAAATCCAGAACTCCATATTTTCCAACATAAGTTTAAGATAGGTGATACGACCCTGGTTAATTTAAACCTTTAGAGTCAATGATGAGTTTCCAGTCAAGGAGAATCAGAAATCTCTAGTGAGGTAAGGAAAACAAAACAAAGCAACTAGTGGTTTTTTTTGTTTTTTTTTTATTATGGAAGCCACAGATGTATGATTTCAAGAAGAGTGAATGAAGTGTTAAATTTTACTGTTAGCTTACTAAGTGGAAGGAAATAGAGAAATGGGGAAACAATTCAAAAGAAATGTGGTTGAGCAAGATTTATTGAAAATAGGAGATAGGAGATATATATTTTGGGGGAAAGATCCAGTCGTAAAAGCATAGTAGTATAAGAAAGAGGATAAATGTAAAATCAAAAACAAAAGATGAGACAATAAAATTCACACTATCAGTGAAAATGCTGGCTATTAAAGGAAGTTGTTCACCTCCTGTTTGGCTAAAGAGAGACAGGTTACAGGAGAACATATGTTCAGGCCTTATGAGACATTCCAATTTTATCCTTAAATTTCTAGCATTATGCCCAACCTATTTTGATATTGTTCTCTCCTAAATACTGACCAGAGTATTAGAAGACCACCTAAAAATGGACTACAGTGAATCTGTTTTTTGTTTTTGTTTTGTTTTGTTTTGTTTTCCTTTGTGTAGTCCAGTAACTCCAGGACCTTATTTTGGTGGTGCGATGTGTTGGATTTCTGATTCTGCCTAGTCCTGCAAAGTAATACGCAGTTGCTGAACTCTACTGTGTTTATTAAATCTTTGTTCCTTTTTTTTTTTCTTAAAATAGGTAGGCATTTTCAACCTGCAGTTCTTTTCTATGTGACAGAGATGAATAAAAATACCAAATAAATAAAATAAATACACTAATATTTTTAAAAAGCTATTCTGATAATTTGCACTCATTGCTTTTTACTTAGCTGCCTAAAGAGGAAGTTTCTCTTGTCAGATCCTCATTAATAAGCCAACTTTTTGTCTGTAGGAATGGAAATGCTGAAAAGATTGGCAGGAAACCAAGAGGGACTAGAGTGGTTCAGAAAGACTCAAGTGAAATCAACAGACAAAAATCTATAAAGGTCAAAGGGTAAGAAAACAGCAACAGCTTGCACACTTGGATGCCTTTGAGAATTTGCATAGTGGAAGAAAAGAAGAGAGAGAGAGAGAGAGAGAGAGAGAGAGTAAGCAATTGCACTGTTGAGAGGGACTGCCAGAGGAATGATTATGCAAATCCCTCAATTTCTTAGCTTTCCTCCTCGAGAAATTTCTGGAAAGACTCATTCATTACTTTAGATTTTTTTTTGGAGTCATCTTTTCATTTCTTTTGAATGTGATACTGTGGTGGTCTCAAAATGCTGTTTTATTAAGATTAAATTTTAATCAATACAACATTTGTTTGATGCATTTTTAAACATGTGTTGACATTGAACTAAGTCTTGAGACAGCTGATGAATTATATCCTCTCACAGCACCCTCCGGTGGTAGAAACAGACATGTGAATTCCCTTAGGGCAGTATGTATATACTTACAGAAATAAATCTTCTTAATCAATTCTTACAGAATTAAAAAGGAAGTAATCAGAATTTACATATCAGAATTACAGGATCTGGAGAATTTTCAGAGGTGTCTTTTTAGGGGAAATAGTTATTTAATATAATGTTTTCTATTTAAATCTGTATTCATTGTGTATATACGTACTACATCATCTTCATCCATCATCTGTCTATGGTCATTTGGGTTGTTAATGGAATACTAAACAACTATTAAAAAAGACTGTTATGGTATGGAATATACCAATCCAGTAGAAATCAGAAGTATGAAGTTAACTATTGATGCTATAATTTCTAGACTTAATAAGCTTTCAAAACCAGTAACATTCCCTGAAGACATTGCTCAGGTTGCTATGATTTCTGAAAATGGAAACCAAGAAAGTGACTGCATGTTTTTCAAGGAAAGATATAAGTGGAAATGAAGGCAGTAGCTGGCAGTAAGAGAGAGGAGAATGAGTAATTTATTTTTCATTTAGTTGTTCACACTGGTTGTTCTCTGCCACTGTTAGTCCAAGACTAAGACCCAGGGGTATACATGACCTGTGTCGTTTGGAGGCAATTGACCTAACTGCTACTCCACCAGAATGCAATGTATCTACTAAATCATTTTTGATGCAACGAAAAAGATAAAAAGAAAGGGTATCATCGCAGTAAAAGGACAGAAAAATACTGATGATGAATTAGAAATTATTGAAGGCACTGTTTGATCATGGTTCTATTTCTCCATATTTTATTATTATAGCAAAGATCAGAAATGTGAATTCTAAGATGAATATATTTTATTGAGTGAAAAGAAAATTTCTAGCATCCAGTCCATTGTAACTGCTCCTGAAAGTACTAATGCTCACTGTAAGCCCTTGGTTGTGGTTGCTGAAGATGTTGATGGGTAAACTCTAAGTATAATTATTTTGAGTAGGCTAAATGTTAGTCTTGAAGTTGTGCCAGTGGAAACTCTTGGTTTCAGTTACAATAAAAATAACCAGCTCAAAGGCATGGCTAGTTTAACTGGTGGTGTAATGTTTAGAGTGTATTGACTCTAAATTTTGATATTCAGACTCACTACTTAGGAAAAATTAGAGAAATTGGTGCGATAAGAGATAATACCATATTCTTGAAAAAAATGAGAGAGGGTTCAGATTGAAAATCATATTCAAGAAATCACCACTCAGTTGAATATATAGCAACTAGTGAATATGAAAAGGAATAACAGACTGAACGTCTGGAAAACCTCTCAGAAAAAGTAGCTGTGCTGAAAGTTGGTGGGAAAAGTGATACTGAAGTGAATGCAAGGAAAGACGGTTCCAGATGCCCTCAATGCTATATGAGTTGCTGTTGAAAAAGGCCTTGTTCTGGAAACAGTTGTTCTCTCCTTTGGTGATACCAGTTTTGAACTCAGTAACTCCAACTAATGTAGATATGAAAATTGGGATCAAATTGTTAAAAAAACAATCAAAATTTCTGCAGTGACCATTGTGAAGAAAGCAGGTGCTGAAGGATCTTTCTGAGTTGAGATCATTATGCAAAATTCCTTAGGAGTTGGTTATGTGCTATGGTTGGAGATTTTGTGACTACAGTGGAAAAAGGAATTGTGGATAAAGATAAGCTTTTAAAAAATGTTTTATTGGATGCTTCTGGAGTGGCCTTTTTTTAACTACAGAAGAAGTTGTAGTTACACGGATTCGTAAAGAAGAAACCTGTGGAATTGGTAGAATGGGAGATGGCACTGGTGAATCGGAGGTGCATATTCAAATTCCTAGAACAGTGCTTTTCCATTCTCACTGAACTGAGAGGAAGTTTCAGGCAGTTCTTCACCAATGACTTCAAAGAGTTCAGTTGAAAGAAACGATTGAAGAAAAGCCTGGTTAATGTTTAAAAAAAAAAAAATAAACAACACTATAATCATCAGTTACTGGTTCCAGTTGACAACATATAATGGTTTATTGCTGCCATTGTCCATGTCTACAATCATTTATTTATATTTTTTAATAAAGAGGCAATTGTACATTTCTGATGACTGAGTGAAAGAGCCATGTGCTTTTAACTTCAGTCATGGAGGCATTTTCACTACTATTTTGTTAAAATTAGGATTTTAGTGCTTGATCACCAGATGAGAACTTTGGAAGCTGCCTTTCTCTAGAGAATAAAAATAATTGTGTACAAAGCAGAGAAATATCCAGTCATGTGACAACTTTTATGCAGTAAATTTTATTTAAAGCTAAAATAGTAATATTTTAAAAGAATTTAAAACAATGTGAGATTATTTCTCCAGAAACTGGCAACATCCAGTTGGACTCTGGTAGATTAGTCCTTGTCTAACTGTATCATTTGAAGTCTCTGTTTCAAATGGTTTCTAAAAACCCTAAGCAGCATGGGCTATATAATCAGAGAAATGAAATGATCTTGTCAGGCCTGATGCTATTTTCTCTCCATTTTATACAGAAGATATTCGCTGTTTAGTAGGACCTTTGAAACAATTTTCCAACATTTTTAAAGAATAATGCCATTATTGCTTCTAATTTTCAAAATGTGTTGTCACTTTAATTGTTGTACTTGTTTTTTTAGAAATTTATTTTATTTTTACTGTTTAATATGTACACTTTTTTAAATTTATTTTTCCATAAGGGAAGGTTGTGACTTAGATGACCATATATCTTCTGTGTTCAGTAGTGAATCTCTTGTACCTAAAATAGCGACTGGCATACTAACTAAATATTAGTTGAATAATGGGTAGAGTGAATCTTTCTAGTCATTCCATTTCCTGTACAAGTGAAGGAGATGCTCAAATATTAATTAATATTAATTGATTTCAGTTCTGATCAGTCATTTGAATAGAGATGGATGTCAAAACTGAATTTTGCAACCATCTCTCTTCATAGGGCCACTGACACTAGTTCCTAGTGGCAGTGCTCTAAACTATTATTTTACAGCCAAAGTGTCACAACATCTCAGCTTGTCATTTCATCAATAACTATTAGTTTCTCACCAGACTTGCTAAAAATTTCTATTGATTTAATAAATATATACATTTTTAAAATAAGGTAACCCTTAAAAAGAACCTATCATCATGGTTTATTATGGTGCTTAAAAATTATTTGCGCAATATAAAATCCCTGAAGAAAATAATTGAATAAAAATTAGATGAACACCCATAAGAAAATGATTCATGTCCTAATATCTCAAAAATACTTATTTTACAGAGCATCAAGATTATGGCATTAAGGAGTAAAAATTATCTTTTGAAAATCAGCACTTGATTGCTAAAATTTATGTATATAACAATAAAATTATATTATGAATCTGATGTGATAATATAAAAGGCAATAGATATAAAAATAGTGATTGAGTGCTAACAAAGAAAAATTATTTTATATTGAAGAAAGTGGAAGTAATAAACACAGGTTTCTTAAAAGCAGTTCTAAATTTAAAAACACTAAAACAAATGATAGAATTAAGAATCTTTTATCGTTTTTATGACTCTTTAATTACTGTAAACAATTATGCATGAAGTAATGTGCACCAACTGCTTAATTTTTATTTCAAAATGTGAACTTTACAAACTATATTCCCAATCTCTAGAGCATGAAGATTTCATTCAATCAAAAACTAAGAACACCTTTCACTTACTTGTCAAAGATTTCAACTTGAAATTTTATCTCACGCAGTGGCTGTCAATGCTTGACAACTGATATTTGAAAGATCTATCCTAAGGGACATTTATTTCTAGAGTTTCTCTAAAAGTCTACCTTTTTAAGAGGGCAGAGAGGTAACTGGGCTCTATTATTCCACTCTTCATAGAAATGTTTTCAGTAGACTAGGTGTTAACATTTTGTATTAAGACATACTTGGTTACCTAAGGAAAGGTCATATAATGTAACACAGGTGTCATCTATTATATAATCAACACGTTCTACACATGGAGCCTGTTAGTAAATTTCCCTTAAAGGTTGATGTTATAGGTATGTTTTGTTTTATTTTATTATCCTTTTATTTTTCTTTTCTGATAAGCTGTGTTTTTTCATAACAGATGATGAGTTATATTACTCAGCCATTTCATGTTTTACCTCAGTTGCTAAGAAACAGAATACTGAGTTAATATTCACTTATTTTACATTTTACATTTTACATGTTTAAGGTGCTTCTATTTGTTTTAGACAAGATTTTAATTATTCTAAAAATAAACCTGGTCTCAAATGAATCTAGTTTATTCAGATTTTGAAATTTGTTTTCAGTATAGTATATAACCATATTTAAATCTGTTTTTGGCTTTGCTAAAATTTAGGTGGTATAAATAACCAACTATGCATCACAAAAAGTTAATAGTTTATCAATACTGAATCAACAGTAGGACGATCACCATAAATATATAGTTTGGTCCACAAACTGAGCAAGGTTTTAAATTGTTTAATGAACATGTGTGTCTTGAATTCTCAACGTATTAGCTGACCCTATCATTCAAGCAACTGAACTGTCTTGCTTTGTTTCTTTCTTTATAAAACACAAATAAATAATGAAGTCAAATAAAAATTGCTATTAGTCTAAACAAGATACTAGAGATGAATTGACAGGAAGTTAGTATATATTCTTTTTTCAGTACTCTTTACTGTGCTCAGTAGATAATAATTTTATTTTTTCTTAAAATTATGCTTTCACATAAACTTTCAAAGCAAATATTGGAACTAAGTCAGTATATTTTTAGATTCCTACATATTCCTAAAAAAACATTTTATTATTCAAGAAGTAAAATAATTTCAATTTTGCTATAGCATTCTGGTAATGGTAGATATTTATATTCCTGAATCTATGACTAAAAATTAAAATAATTCATTTTATTGCTTTATCAATTCATATTTTAGCTCCATGGATCCACTGTTAAATGTGAAATTAGAACATTTAATGGTTTGTTATTGTAAATATTTGACACTTGTGAATTTTTTAAGTGTAAGTTTGACAAAAATGATTTGTAAATGTTTGCAGATGAAATTCATCAGTATTAAATTCACAGAACTTTCTTAAGACGAATATGCTTTCATTTCCAACATTCTTTTAAACTTCATGAAAATGTAGCCATCTGGAGTAAAATACTTGGAAACTGACCTCTAAAATGGTATAAGTGAATACAATAAGTATTCTTTGCTGAGGTTGTACTTATATTTGAACATTCTTAATGAGAAGGCAGATGACAGAGATTTGTAATTGTTCTAAACTGTGTAACGTGCTTGAAAAGAGCTCAATGGAATCTTGCTTCTGACTCAAAACTCTGTGCTCTGAGACACTAAGCAATAATATCTCCAAAATATACAGTTGTGCTCTATAAAGATAAGTCACAGTTGAGTGAGAAAGAACTCAAGAGGGAAATGATTAAAAGTTCTTGCATTTTCATTCTCTGCTAATAACTTTGAGGTATTTAAGTAAGTTACTTAACCACTCAGAAAGTCAATTTCTTTTCTATATATAATTATGAAGTTGAAACATAGGCTTTCTAACTTCTCATCCGATTATCAAGTTCTATACATTGCTCTAACTTTGCTTCCTAGACCATACCTGCTTGGAGTTGAAATGTAGTACCAATAAGTCACCACAGCTTTTCTCTGGTTTTATCCCCCACTGGGAGCATTGTCCTGCAAAGCTCACTCTTAGAACTCAAAGATCTCAGTTGTGTCCAGAATCACAAGATCTTGTCTAACGTGTGATAGTTGACATTTTCTTTCTTATCCAGAGATTTTGTGATAATTTCAACAGGCCAGAGCCCTGTGTAAGAGACTCTGTTCAATTCCTAACTTCTAAAACAATTATTAAAGAACATCTGTCAAAACTGATACATTTGCCAACATTAACACTTGTATCCTTGCACCCAAGCAAGTGTAATGGACATATTTGCATGCTTTTCTTTTTCTTTTTTTCATTGTATTTTGAGCTCCTTCTTTCTAGGGCTTAATCAAGTGTGCATTAATTAAATAGAAGATAATCTCAATAAATAAATTACCTTAATCTTTGGTCAATTGTCCATAAACTTGCATGCTGCACACCTTCCATTCCCTTATATAAAATTTTATCTCAAATATCACAATTGTTCTTCAAATAAAGCTAAAGCAAGTTTGTATTACAGACTAATCAAATAGGTTTGAATATACTGGAAACAAAATTTCAACATGATCTCAGGTTGACATCAAATTTGGAAAACTGTCTGTTATTTAGGCTAGAGCTTACAATGAGTTACAATCCCTCTTTGACTATTATTTCATATAGTTCAATCATCAGAATTGGGCTGATTACCCTTCTCTATTGAAACACTAAATACCAGTAAAAGGATTAATAATAAAGCATAAATTGTTAATTTAGCTTAATGAAGAGGGTATAATTTGGGGTTCAGATCTTGGTTACAATGTGAGCGTAGATCTACGAACTCAGTGACCTTAACTCACTTGTACCTTAGAAGTCTCACTATAAAATGGGGATAATTGTATATGTAAGGTATAGAAATACAATGCATTCTAAATTTTATCATTATAAACAAGTTTACAGAACATATATTTGAATTGATATGAGGAGATAGAGGGGAGATCAAAATAACTGATAAGTAAAATGCATCATCTTCTCTGTTTTACAAAGGTGACTTTTCCCATAAGACAATTTCATAAACTAAGAATTTGCATTGTTTTGCTATCACATGGAGATTTAAAAAGTTTAATTTGCATAAAAAATTACCAACACATGTCTGTACACAAAATGTATTTCAAGTCATCAGTACTTCCTTTCTCATTTCTGTTACAATTGAAGGATGTAAATAGCATAATATATTTGCCAAGACTGAATCTATCAGAACACAAAACAAAATACCAACTTGGTTAGGCATGTAAAATAGTCATCCTATATTTCTAAAGAGAATACCACCAATTCCACAAGTAGTTCAGAATTCCAACAATAATATTCAGAATGGATATTAAATATCCATGTGCCACTCAGGCAGGAATTCTTTTATGAAAACTTTCTTCTAAAAAATATTTCTTTAAAAAAAAGACATACTTTGGGAGACTGTCCTGGAAGCTCTTTCTTAAAATACAGCTATTATCCAAAAACAGCTCCAGTTATAAGAAGGGAGCTAAAGAGTCAACTGAGTCCAATATTTCATTTAAAAACGCATTACTGTCTATGGGCTATTTTAATATTTATCTTATTGCCCTGCAATTCAGTCATGAATTGATAAAGTCTACACTTCAAAGAGTTGTGGATTATAACTTTTAAAATAAGAGCAAGATGTTCTTCCATTAACTTCAATAAACAATAATTTTATGATACATTGTGCCTGTGATAATTATTTTCCATTTATAGGATTCTGTACTGAAATAAATTATGTATGTACTTGGATGTTAGGAAGTGATATTTTGCAGAATCCTATAAATGTATTGAATCCAAATTTATTTATTTTATATGCACATGAAGAAGACTTATTTGGAAAGAGTTTTATTCTCAACAAAAGCAGCAGGACATACATAAAGCCATTGTTTCTGCTTTTTGTATGCGTGAATTTGAGGGTTTAAATTCTATGTGTGTACAGATCATACATTTTTAAACTCTGTCTTTAGAAAATTTTGGTATGATTTATAGGAAAATATAGATACAAAGTTTTAAAAAATCATAAAGGATGAAAACTGGGAAGAAGTCAAAATATCTCTGTAAAAGTAAAGCAACTCAGAATTTTATGAACAATGACCATAAAAAGAAAATATTCATCTATGTATAATTTATGACTGTATAAATATTTTCTTATATAAAGTCACTAAGCATGATACAGATATCCATATTTCTTAATATACTAATTCTATGTCTTCTATAACTTAGCCCTTAAAATATCCTGAAATTTCCAACATTTAGCAAATATGCTTTACTCAGACTCCACAATGGTAAGTTAAAAAATTACCATAAAGCAAAATGTCACTCATCTAACTAAATGTTAATAATTCAAAAACTGGAAACCTAATTTAAAAATCAGAGGACTTTTTTCCCTATATCTGATAACATGAATTCACAAGATATTGAGAAAAATTATGTAACTTTCTGAAATTAAAGTGTCTACAGGTACTGAAACAAATTAAATTATAATCCAATTCAGATATTTTAGAAACTTAAGTCTTTGATTAAGCTCTCCAATCAATTAAAATTTTGTTGTAAACCATTTTGTAGGAATGTATTAGATTGCAAAGAAAAAAAGTAGAACAATGAGAATTCTAATTTTGCTCTAGCTACATCACCAATCATTCCACGCTTGACAAGATGAAATAGAATTACATGGAAAATACTCAGCTAAAAATTAATCCCCATTTTGAAACTAGACAAATTTTTAAAAAATTAAGAAAATTCATCTCATTTTCAAGGCAATGTTTTAAATCATCTTTAATTCAAGACATGAAATTATTCTAGAAACATTACTTTAGGTTGCAATATTTTTGATAAAATTACAAAATATATAATCTACAAAATTTTTTAAATGGACTCAATTATTGGCATCTGTGATAGCAAATTAAGTACATGAGCAGATTAGCTGAATACATACATGAACCATCACGATACATAGAGGCAAGAAGTCAATTTGTTTTCATCTCACCTTTATAAAGTGAAAAATATTCTCCTTTAAACAAAATGAAAAAGGAAGTCTATTTCTCTCAAATATTTTTGAAATAAATATGATTATTGCTTTAATATAGAATAAAAAACTCAAAAATTATTGTATTGTGTAAATAATTGTCTAAAATATAATATTTTTATCTTAATAAAACAAAATAAGCTTTTGATCTATAAGAGCAAATTAGTGGACACCAGAAGGGAGGTGGAAAGTGGTGGGGATATTGAGTTAAAGAGGTCAGTTCTATAGTTAAGGCTAAAACTGGGCTTTCAGTGATGAATTTGTAGTATTTGTAGATGTTGATTTAGATTGATACACATCTGAAATGTAAATAATGTTATAATAGAATGTTACTTCCATAAAATATTACTTAAAATGTAAAAAAAAAAAACACTTTTTGACTCTTAAAAAATATTAGTAAACAGGATGGAAAGCGGGGGGAGTGACTAAATGGGCCGATTATATGGCGAAGGATTGAAACTACAGTTGATTGTGAATATTATGTATACAGATGTTGATTTGTAATGCTGTGTTCCTGAAACCTCTATAACATTATAAACCAATGAGACATCAATAACAACTCTTTAAATAATTTTTGGTTTTCAAGAGAAATGAATGAATTCAATTTACATATGTAAGGATTGGAAAGTGGTCATATGATGCACATGATGAGAACATTGTTAAAATATTATTTTATAAAAGAAATAGTTTAGTATCTTTTCTCTACCATAGTCACAAGACCTTAGCAGGATTAATCAAATGGACTCAACCACATCCTAATGTCATAACACAAACAAGTGAAATTATTTGATTTGAGAATTTGGGAAGATAAGAAACAGTATCAACTGTTCATTATTGAGTGAATTATATACATTTAATTTGAAAATAATTAAAATTTCCTGGGATATGCTATTGAGGCATAAGTTAAAGTTCTGATATAAGACATAATCTCTATTTTTTCACCTCTGATTTAAACAAGTAAAAAATCTGGTCTCCTATAGGCTCCCGTTATACCAGGTTTTGTTGATCATCTAAATCCCTCCTCATCTTGCCTCTAGCTAGTGAATTCTAAAATGCCCTAATATTATATTAAATGCATTTATTTTCTATATCCAGGTTTGAGTTGTTTAAATTTTCAGGGATTGTTTTCTTTTAATAAGATCTTTATCAGGCTTATTCAAAGGAGAGCTGCTTCCAATACTCTATAAAATGTTGCTACTGCTTCTTCCATTTTAACCTAAAAATAGAACTTTCTGTTTACTGTGTACTGACACTTTTCATGTACTTTTCTAAACCTAGTATTTTGTATACACTGTGGACCCTACAAGTTGTGAGTTACAAAGAAGTGAGGACTGTCATTGGACACTTGAGAATAAAGATAGCACAGAAGTGAAAACTACAGAATATTGGAGAAGGAACTTTGACCATACCATGAAATAATAACAAATAAAAAAGAATGATTTGGTGATAGTTTAAAGGACCATGATATAAAAAATAGGGTAGTAATTCATTTCACATACGTTACTTAAGTACTAAGAACATACCAAATCTTTCTTCACTAAATTCTCATGACACATTTATGAAATGGAGAAATCAAAAGCATATAAATGTAACAATTTTGGCAAATAAATATTACAATTCTTTAGAGTGATTCTGGTCACTTGTGGATCTTGTGGATTCCTTTGATTTCTGTGTAATTTGTATATGATATATTTACTCAGCTATTTTATAAGATATTGACTAGACAAATGACAAGATAAACAATAGCAAAGTATTGAAAAACATTTTCATTGTAAATAATGTCACATTTAATTGTATTTCTTGCCACCCTTTTTCCTTTTTCTTATTTTAGAAATAGTTTTCATATTCTTTTTTCACCAGAATATGAACTCAAGTGGTTCATATTCTTCTTTCCATACTTTCTATTTCCACTATGAATTTGACATAGCGCATAAAAAAGTCATAAAGTATTGTTAAATGAACATAAGGATAACTGAACAATTTTTTATTGTTTCATATGCCTGCAATTATGATATCCCTTACTATGTGCCATTACATAATTATTTCAATCAGAAAAATAATGCAACACTTGTGTTCGCTTTATTTTAAAAATGGGAAAGCTGAAACTTCAAAAGTTTAATCAACATGGTCATGCACAGATAGAAAGTGACAAGAACAATTTGAACAATTTAAACTAAGCTCTTTCTGCTTCCAAAATATACTCACATAATGGAATACCATGCTGCCTTATAAAGCATCTCATTTTAATCTCCCCACTATTGAATTATGTTGTAGTCAAAGAGCTCTACCACAAAAGTTTAAATCTGGCCCTCTAAGTGTATCAAAACAGAGATATAATTCATAATAAGTAAATAGCATGACTGAGATATATTATTCCATATTAATTAAATAATTTCAGAATTAGAAATATGCTGACATCAATTCAAAGAGCTGACATATACAGGGGGGTTTGCTTATATGAAATAAATATTATTCCAAAGAAAATTTCTGAATAATACAAAATATGTGAGAAATATTGCAATGTGGAAAAATATAATAGAAGAGACTGAATAGATAATTTGAAAGATTGAGAAAAATATTAGTATGCAAAATGTGTGCTATGAAGGTGCGTTAGTTGGGAGTTCTTTAGCAAAGCAGTGAATATGATAAGACTTAGACCTTTTACAAAAATAGGATGACTGAAAAAGTTAAAGTTATAGAAATTCTGAGAATAAGAGGGGTTGCTAAATTGCTAACAAGTTCATCTGAAGCATTGGTATGGGTTGACAATTTGTGGCATTGATGGTCATCAGTCAAGAGCATAAGGAGTATATATGCAGTTGACAAGTTGGCTTATTATTCATAGTTTAGTTAAGCCTTTGTTCAAAAGGAATTATAAGATTTAGATTTATGTTAGGTGATTCGAGAACAGGTTTATGTAAGCAGATATTTACCTTGGATTTAATAAAGAGGGGAAGACTGATCCAGGGATAACATTATCATTGGCAAAGGAGAAAGCATTCATATTTTCCAAGAATAGGAATGTGCAGTCATTATTTATTCTTTGTTTTTGTTTTGACATGATTAATCTTGTTTTTGTTTTGCTCCATCAATTATACAGAGTTTGCCTGATGTTGATATTTGTGAAATTATGTTGAACAGGAAATCCAAGACCTAACTAGGTACCAACTAGATTTTATAAGTCAAGATCTCTTCATTTTCTCGCTAATATGCAAAGAAATCTGAAGTGTGACCATGAAAGGGAAGTTTATGAGGAGATTTAAGGAATGTCATTGCTGTTATAGAACTACTGCCTCTGTGACTCTAGGGACAAACTGGTGGTGGTCTGGGTTACCAGACCCAGGTAGCACACTAACTGGATAGCAGCACTAGCTGTCACTGGACATGAAGTGGGAGAGTATGAGAAGAAGCTGATCTAGACCAGCACCTCTTCTCTGAGCTAGGAATGGTTGTTATCTGATACCAGAGATGAATAAACTGAGTTTAGAAATGTAAATCATTTATTCATAGTCACAATGCTACTAACTAGAAGTACTAGATTTAAATCAAAATTCTTTAAAATCTGCAGTCAACTATTTGTTTCTGTTGGATCTTAAAATGACATGACAAGACAGTCAGAATCAATGGTGATTAGAAAAACTCAAATCAGTGCAAAATCTAAAAATAAAATTCTTATTTATCAAAAATTGGAAACACTAATGCTGTAGACAAGGCATGAGGAAGGAGAGACTTCAGATGCATTGCTGGTCTGATAATGAATTGCAGTAACCCCTAGAAGGTCATTGTCAACATCCATCAGAGTAGTATACATGTCACAGCAACTCTGCTTTTATACATTGATTCTGTAGAAATTAAAACACCAGTGTACAAAAATAAACTTAGATACAAAACAACGTATGTATGCAATTCCATTTTAAAATCAAGCAAAATAATGCCTTTTTATTTATAATGATATCAGTATAGTGAAAATTATAGAAACATGCATGCCAAACTGTCAACATTGGTATCTTCAAGACAAAGAATGGAAAAGCAGGGATCATGTCAAAAGAAGCATATGTTCTTATCTATCTTTATATGTTTTGGATTATTTTATGTTTTGAGCACATATAACTTCTGTAACTAAAAAAATAATAGAATGCTTCTTCAAAGGGTAAAGGAATCTGCTATTTCTTGGGATGGTTTAATTATTCAAATCACAACGTAGTAACTTAAAGAGAAATACAAGTTTGATTAAAAATCTATCAGATTAATAAAATATTTTATGGAAGTAAATCATATAAAATATCCTAAAATAAGTGGTACTATGAGAGTCAATGCTAAGAAAACAACCTTATACCAGAAGACTTCAAAATTTGCAAAGATTATGTGATCTTTATAAAATTACAGCAGTACAGAAGAAACATATGTGGTCATCTGCTCACAGTATTTGCATTATTCCATTTCCAATACAACATCTACAAATTCTATGTTAGCCTCACTCTAGAACAGAGCAGGTGACTTTTAAAATAGCTCTAATCTATGATTAAGGGAATCAGGATAGTTCTTAGAGTTATCTATTAAAAGAATATCAGGAGGTCCTTGTTTTTATGCAATATTTATATTTTCTGATATATTTCTATTACGAGGATTAGCTTATAAAAAGCTGTACTAACTAATGATGTATTATTTAAGATCCTACCTCACATATTTAAAAATAATGCTCAGTTATATATACACAGTACATATAAATATCCATATCTTGCAGCTACTTGCATAATTAAGCATGAAGAATAGAATTCAGCATAAAATTCAATCACTTTGTAGAAGAAAAACCACACCCCCAGCTTCTAGCTGCCATGGGCCAGCTGTGGAGCCCACCAAGCTATCAGGAGCCTTGCAGTCTGGACTGACTGGAATGTGCGAGACAGTCAATAAAAGGACTTTTCTTTATCACCTAAGAATGGAGCCTTATGTGCATTTTGTAAATATGTGTTTAGTAAACTGAATCCTGTGTATTGCCCATGTGAAGAATTCACAAATGACTAACTTGGGTTCCATTTGTAATTCCTATTCTAATTTACACCTCCCCTCTCCCTCACTCCTTCTAACTCTGTAAAAACATATCCCCAACTCACTTGTTTGCTCAGACTTATGGAGAATACTCCCTGGGCCCACATGAAATAAACCCACCTCCCTACTTCTAAAGGAGCACATGCTTGGCTTTGTCGGTAAAGAGAGAGCTGTAACAACTTTCTCTGAAAAGAAAAAAAGAGTGAGAGAGAAAGCTTTAAGATTAACTTTTCATATGGTTTTCCAAGAATTTTTAATTCCAACATATACACATGAGTTTGAGGTAAATTTATTCATTTCATGGAGAAAGATGGAAAGAAACAGAACAGAAAGAGACAGAAAGAATGTTGTATGCCAATATAGCAATCTTGATCTTACTTAAAATTTATCTGATTTATTGATGTATTTGTTAAATTGTTAATAGATTTGACTAAAGTGAATTAGATAAGGTAATAATGGTCCCTACAGAAAGTTACTTGATGTAATAGCCATCTTCATATTAATATTAAGACAATCAAAATTTTGTAAGGTTTAAAATGCAAATATATTGGCAATTATAAATTATATATATATATATATCTACAAAATTAATATATCCTACTTTCATTTTCTCTCTACAATTCCTTTAAAAAGAGTATTAATACATATCTGAAAATTGATTTTTCTAAAATATGTGTATATAACCAACCACCTGTCAAAAACTGAATGTTTAAAATTTGACATGACCAATTTAACAAATAATGTGTGATGAATTATTTTGTCTGTTAACGTTTAGAATAGGCAAAAAACACAATGGTTAAAATATCAGAAACAAATGAAGGTGGTATAGTAGAGTCTAATACATCATAGAGCTGTGTACTGAAAAAACCAGGAATACATTTGCAAAATATATGCACTGCAAGTCCTTTCATATCAGGTGTCAAATTTGCCAAGCTGTTAAGATCTTGAGTTAACCTTGTCCCAACTGAAATGCAAATACTGTCAGACCTGGTGGCCCATTTGTTATGATGGTTCTTGAGTTCTGTTAACAAGAGACAGTCAATGGAAATTATCTATTAACCTACCTGAGAAAAGGCATCCATAATTAATGTCTGCAGATAAATATCATTCACATTTTGACAAGGAGCATCAGCACCAATAACTCCTGCACCTAGAGAGTTTTATGCTTCTTCTATCCACTAATTATCATTTTTGAAAGCTTTCAAGTGATACCTCTTATTGTGGTAGAATAGTTTTCTGATAAAGTTCTGACAAATGTGTCCTTATTTAAGGTGAGTTCTAAAGACATCTAGGCCAAAGTGAATAAAGTCAGGTTTATAAATCTATTAGTATCCAGTTGAAGGCCTTCACCTAGTTTAAAACCAGCTAGAAGAAAGAAACCCACTATCTATGGAAATTATTTGTTACCGTAGAATATGCTATCAAATATTGAATCATAATATAGGTGTGACCACATTATCTTTCTTAAAAACATTTTAACTTTTTAATGTTTAGAATTTGCATTTTCCCTTCATACATTTGATTTTTATGAACTCATAAGGTACAGATACTTGTGTGAAAAGAGCTCCAACTTAATATTACAATTAAGGAGGAATTGAAGGAAAAGTTTAATCAGTCATATTTTTAAAAACTTTGGGAAATAAAACACCTTAGAACCATGAATTGGGATAGCATTTAATTTTATTCAAAATTTAGCAAGACATGGTTTGTATCTCTTATAATTTTACTTCTTATCTTAACACTTCAAAATTGTGCCTAATTCTGAAAGATATTTTAGCAACACATTAATGTATCAACTAAGTCTAATATTAATACATCAGATTAAAATATATTTCATGTTTAAGTTGATTTTGACATCACTGCATCAAAAAGTTCCTAGATTATATCTTATCTGGTAAAATACATTTTAGTTTTGCCGATGCCCAGATATATCCACTACAAAATTGTATTATATAGTTAATCCATTCATAATCTAACCATTAATAGGACATAAACATCTTTGTTTATGAGTACCTGAGTACCACCTGAGTACCATTTAATGATCTGTCATAAAATGCTTCATGATTTAATGAGATCATTTCTTGTTTTTATATCACCATAATGATATATCATAACAATTCATGTTAGATCGTAAAGTAGTGCAAAAGATTCAAACATCTCAAGTCTGTCAAAATACCAGTTGGTGAGATGACTAAATTGGCAGAATTGCTTATCTTGAAACATGTAACCTAAATTGTGGACTACGTTAAGAATTAATGACTGTAATTCTATGAGGACTATAATCCCCAAAAAAGCCAATTATCCTTTAAAAAAAATCTACTTAACCTTATATAATTTCTGAGTTGTCAGAGGAATAATTTTATATGCTAAGAGATTTTATAATTTCTTTGAGGAATATTTCAAATACGTTAAAAGAAATTATTTCCATTATCAAATCATATAATTCACTATATTTCCTAAATATTCCTAAATAGAGAGGTGATAGATTGATAGGCGAAAGATAGATATGATAATCAATAGACAGAAAAAAAGCAACAGAAAAACGCCATTCAATTGGCACTTTAAAAAATTCTACATTTAGTTACTGATATATTTGAGTCAAATATGTTCTCTTTGCATCTTCGTAAAATTGAGTAGGTATTAATCTAGAAAGACTCAGAAATAGTCACAATGGGCTATCAAAAGAAGTTGCAAATGTCTAAAATCAGCATAATTATATTTAAATTTCAAAACTGAAAAATTAAACAAAATATTGTGTATTTATTTGCAAAAAGTATAAAATGATACCCCCCAAAGCAAGGTAATATTATTTATTATGGAGACAAAGGAAAACCGAATACATATTCACAATCTTAAAATTAGCTTTGTATATGTGTGTACAAGATATTTCTATTCAGCTGGTATATTTCAAAATAAATTAAATGAAAATTAAAATGAAAGATTTGTATTAATGGAATACAATGTCTGTGATTGATTATGGTTTCTTCACTTGGTCACGTGTGGTCTTCATGACAGTCTGAGCATAGCAGTGCTAAACCAACAGGGAAGTATTTAGTTTCTGTTGCAAAATGTTAAGATGTTCCTCATTTCCTTTTGAGCACTAACCAATACTGTCCGTAAAATCGAGTTACATTACAAGAATATTTAAAGAGATTTAGGTTTTCGCTTTAATCATTTCTGCAATTACTCTATCTCAGACCATAAACTCTCACTTGGATTTCTGCCCTAGCTCATGTTTCCTTCCACCTTTGTCTAACCCCCATCCTACATTTTATCACAGAGAAGAAACAGAGTTTCTGTAGAAACTCTGAAGAACCAGAGTGCGTTAATACTCCAAAGCCCCAAGTGGCACCCATTTCCTTCAGAAATATAGGAAAATCTCCACAATAGTCATAGTTCAGGAAGGATCATCTTTTTCTGTAAGGGTCAGATGGTAAATTTGTTAGGCTGTACATTTCTCTGTCTCACACACTCCTCAATTCTACCACTGTTGTAGCATGAAAGTATCCATTGAAGATATGCAGTGAAATTGTTAGGTCCAGTGTTTCAATACATTTTATTTACAAAAGGAATCAACACACCAGATTTGATCATGGATCAGAATTCACTGACTCTTGTCCTACACTATCTGAACCCTCACTGTCTCTGTGATATCATTTCCTACCATTCATTCTAAAAAAACTATGTAGTATTCCTTTATAGACCTGCATTATAAGAGACATATGTGTGATTTAGGATCTTGGTTTGGTTTGTTTGCACTGTCTGGAATGTTCTTCTATATATCTAATTTGTAAAAATCCTTCCACCTTTTCAGTTTGCTCACACTTTCTCAATGAGACCTAGTCTCCTTGCATTTTTAAAAATATCAAACCCATCATCCTCCACAGAACTCATGAAGTTCTATGACCTGACCACTAGTTTTTCTCTTGAGTATCCACTACCTCCTATTTTACTATTTAATTTATTTACTGCATATTCCTCTCCAAATCAGAGTTGTTTGGTCAATATACTTAGAAAAAGGAAATAAGGAACAGGAGAAAAAGGTGAGATCAACACTTCTAATAATAAGTTCTGGTAGCATAAATGTTCGAATCTGTAAGCACTATACCACACCATCTTAATAGAGTGATGTAGAAACTGTGATGATTTAACAAAAATATGAGGACAAGCAGTACACTAGTACACTGTTTCTCCAAAGAAACAGAACAAATGATGGTGAATCCGAAAGCTTACTAAAAATTGTCATAAGTAGGATGTTTTATGATGAATGATGGTACTCTTCATTTTGACTATAACTGAAAATTTTGAATGACTCATGGTGAATTTCCAAATTAATAAGTTGGTAATGATCTATAACATTTTTAAAGCCTAAAATACATTCAAAACAAAAATATAGGTATTCCTCTGAAGTTTAAATTTTAATTTATTCTCATGAATATTCTTTTATGAATGTTATTTATTTACAAATTGACTAACAGCAATTCTAAGCTTGATTTTCAAAATCATAGAAATTTTGGAGTAACAAATATTTCATGATTTTGTTTTGTGTGGATATATAGCAACTCCTAAACTTTTAAGAAATTTGTCAAGCAGACATTTAGTAGCTATAATGTATCTCTCAACAAAAGAAACATGAATATCTAACTATGAAATTCACCTATGCATATAAAAATATTTTCATAACAAGTTACTGACATAAAGAAATGAAAATACTTTCAAATCCTCGTGTACCTGCATTGATTGTTCTCCAGACCAAATGGATCAAATAATATGAAATTGTTATAGAACCATGGTCTATCAGATATGTGGAAGAGCATTCACTTGCTGAGCAAGTACATGGGGATTTTGAAATTAAAATTGAAATTAAATTGCAGTTTAAATCATACATATAAACTTCATTTGGATGAATCATCTCCCTTCCCATTGGACTTCTAACAAAAGACTTAACTCATTTAAGTAAGGATTCTTCTGCAATTCTATGACTATATTTCATACTAAATCAAAATTTCAAATCACATTTACAAAGGCAGACTTCCTTATACTATTACATATTATGAAGGGAAAAATTGAAGGAAAGAAAAAATATTAATAAAAATATATTAAAATCCACAAATATACATATATGTCATACATAGTTTAAGATTACTTTCTCATCTAAGACTCTATATATGTTGCATGTTTTTATTTGACTGTCACATGGATGACAATAGCTACTATGATCTTCGTGACCCTTGGAAATATCTAATTTACAACTAGGAAAAAGGATAAATAACTCATCTATTATCCTTATATAGCCTATTAATATAATTCCAGGATAAGGCTTTAATTTTTTATTTCTAAAAGTTGGTATTGAAAATTGACACTTTTTCCATGCAGGATTTCATTAAAACTCACCTTCATTTTTTATACATATGATTAATCTTATTTTATTACTGAATATATCCAGCTACATAAGAGAAAATCAAGTGAGAAACATCCACCAATTCAATGTTACTCATAGGTCAACCAAGGCAAATCACAGTATTAACTGCAATGCTAAATGTCAAATCAGTAGATCTATAGCTGATATTCAACAACTTTCAAAACCATTGTGGTCAGAACAAGGCAGGACATTGACCTGTATCTGCTGAACATCACCCATAATAGGAAGATTTCAGTATGATGACTAAGCAGCATTGACAGGCAACTACATGAATACCATTGCCAGGGAAGGTTATGAATTCTCCTTCCAATGGTAACATTTATATGCATATTATTTTGCATAGTAATAACAATAGCTGTTGGTATGGGAACTTGTTATGTCACAGGCACTCAACATATTATTATATTTAAAGACATTGTATCTGATTTGAATCTCAGTGATATGACTCAAAAATTCATTTTTATTTGTTTTTAATTCATTTTGTTGAAAAAACATTGTGTCATAACAGTATACAGGCTTAAGATACACATCATTATAAATCAATGTATGTATATAATACATTAAGTTCACAACAACCATTCCAGTTCTTTCTTTACCACAATTGATCCCTTCTACCCACATAGCCTATCTCCTCCACTTTTCCTTCTTGTTACTACAAATTGCATTTTTTTGGTTAAAGGTCTATTTTTGCTTGCTTTGGTTTATTTGCTTAGTTTCTCATATAACACGAGAGAAATCAAATAACTCCTGATATCTTTCTTCTTCCAACTTATCTAAGAATAATTTCTATGTCCGTTCATATTGTTGCAAATATCAGTATTTTATTTTTATGATAGTTGAGTAGTATTCCATTGTGCATATATCATATACACTCATCTGTCAAGTACATCAGTTTCCAGCTCTTAGCTCTTATAAATAATGCTCCAATAAACATGGAGATACATATATCTCTTTCAGTTTAATTTGTTGTGTTTTTAAGGTAAGTACATCATGGTAGGATAACTGAATCATATGAGGTTTCCATCTTCAATTTTTTTTGAATAATCTCCCTACCATTTTCCATAATGTTTGCACCATTTTATATTCTCAGTAAAGTGTATAATAGTTCCATTTTCTCTGTGCGCCTGTCAATATTTGTTATTTCCAAATGTTTGGATACTAGCCATTCTCATAAATTTAAGGTATTAACCCATTGTTGTTTTTATTTACTTTCCCTCAGGACAAGAGAGGTAAATCTTCTTTTCATGTGCCTGTTGACCATCTGTATATCTTCTTTGGAGAATTTTCTATTCATATTTTCTGACTATTTAAATTAGATTGTTTGCTTATCTTTCTGCTGCTGAGTTGTATGAGTTCTTTATATATTCTGAATATTAACCTTTTTTTGGATGTGTGATGTGCAAATATCCATTCAGTAAGATATCTTATTTTGTTTTGATGAGTGTTCCCTTTGCTGTGCAGGAACTTTCAAAAAAGAATTAATGTTAATTCTTCACAAAGTTTTCCAAAAAAAATGAACAAGGCAAGCTTTCAAACACTATTTTTATAATATCAATATTATTCTTACTCTAAAGCCAGATTAGGATAGCATCCAAAAAGAAAAGTACAGATATTTATCTCTCATGAATATTGATGAAAAATACTCAACACAATACCTGTAAACTGAATTTAGAAGCTAATTTAAAAATAGGACAGGGGGAGGTGGCATGTGGTGGCAGGAGTCACCGGACAATGATGAAGAACAATTGGTGATTTGTTGGAAGGCAGTGTATGCTGACACATCTAAGGAATGACAAAGTGTACATATAGGGAATCTACGTGTATGAGTTTATTTGAATTTGTAGAATAAACTTACTGCAATAAGATTCCAAAAACATTCAAAAATAAGATCATACATCTGAACATGTTCTGGTGGCCTAGTGGTAGAATACACCCTGGAGACAGTTCCACATACATCTCAAGCTCCTACGTTCAAGACACTGAATCAGGGAAACAACTAATGTGAACAACTAAATTTAAAAAACAAACAGCAGCAACAAAAAACTGCTTCTTATTCCTCTCTCTTCCTGCCTGCGTACTCTACTCACCTTCATTCCCTAAAAATGTGGGTACAAAATAAAAATCATTCACCATAATCAGATGGGATTTAGTCTAAAGTTGCAAGGATGATTCAATATATCAATGAAAGGTCAAAAGTCATATGGTTACTTCAACTGATGCATAGAAGACATTTGATAAGATTCAGTACCCTTTTTTAAAAAATTAAAAATCCTCCAAAATAGATATAGATAGATCAATATAGTAAAGATTTTATATGACACACCCACTGCCAACAACATACTCAATGAGGCAAACGTGAAAAATTTTCCCTAAAATCAGGAGCAAGGCAAGGATGCACATTCTCTCTGATATCTTTAATATAGTGTTAAAAGTCCTAGACAGTGCAATTAGACAAGAAAGAGACATAAAACATATCTAAATTGTAAAGGAACCTACCAATCTTTGCTGATGGCATAATGATAAAGTCCAAAGATTCTACTTAAAAAGCTGCAGGAATAAAATGAGTAAGGTAGTAGGTTACCAAGTTAATATCTAAGAACATGTTGCATTTTTATATGCAAATAAATAACTAGAAGAAAGAGAGCTCAGGTAGATATTCAATTTAAAATTGTAGCAAAAAGAATCAAACACTATGAAATAAATTTAATCACATAAGTGAAAGACCTGTGCTCTGAAAACTACAGAATTCATATTCTTAACCACTACCAGTCATTCTACCTCTATATAGAAAGGGAGACTAATTTTATTAAATATACTATCTGTTGTCTTCTTCCACATAATGAAGAAAATAATACCAATGTCACAGGATTATTGAAAATTTTCAATAAGTAAGGCCCTTGATCCATAATAGATGCTAGAAAAAATGCATTTCTTTCCATTATCACAGAATAATGTACCTCATGAAAATAAGTATGAATCACCTTCTAGACATACTGGAGATGGGAAACAAAATAGATTAATTTAATGCATTTATTACCATCAAGATTTTATTTTGCTTTCTCTTTTTAGAGAGCTGTTAATTCTTCAGTGTTACAATATAATACTTCAAAAGAGGATAGCACAATTACAGTGCTAACATTCAAAATACATAAAAAATATATAGAATGTATTGAATATTATGAGAAAACAATAACCATGATATGTGCTTCCCATAAATTATCTCATTTAGTGTGCTAGAAATGTGATTCATGAAAATTGATATTTATATTACAGATAGAGACATTGAGGCATGGGTAATTTCAGTAACTTACACAAGTGCTCATGACTAGGAAGTAGTGATAAAACAAGAATTAAAATCCAAGTCTCTTGATTCAGAAGACTGTTCTTTTGACGGTCAAGATTTTCATACTGTCTAGTAGCAAAATATTGTTTTCAGCTTATTACCTTTTATTTGTTATTTTAGTGTTACCCAATTGCAGAAATTAGTTTAAAATGTATTTGTTTCAAATGTGCAGAAAGGTATGTAATTACATTTTGACATATATTCTAAAAATAAAAGGAAATGTTTCCATATCATTCAACTCTGCATTCTGATGAAGTATTCAAGTAAGAAACAAATGAATATTAATCACCAAAGCATACCTTTCTCTCTGTTTTTAAAATTGATATCTATTCCCTGTATTGTAATAATCACAGCAAAATTGACTTCTAAGAAGCCACTAGCAGGTATGATTCACTTACTTTGCACATTGCTAACATCTGTGGTTTGAATACAAATGGGTCATTTATTCCCTGAGTATAATTTTTACACATGTTTTTGAACTCTAAGCATTTCTTCAAATTAACAGGTGAAGAAAACAGAGCAATTTGGGAGAAATTTTCGTAAAGCTATGTCACTTTTAAACACAGCAGTTTTTAATGATTATCTTTTGTGTGGAATCTCTCAGCACTTTATCATATCTGCTGTATTAATATTATTTTTCTCTTCTTGAAGTGATCCTCTTCCATATCACTCTACAAATAATATGGTTGTTGTCAATCACATTTTCAAGCATTGGCTATATAGCTTTCAGTTTTCATCCTTTAAAAAATCTGAAAAGATACGATTTATTAATTTATTATTCTCAATGGACCACTTAAGTTTATTTGTTTTACTCTATACAACTGTTTTTGTTGCAGTAACTTTGATTTTACACATTAAAATAAACTCATATGCATAGGTTCCCCATTTCTCATATATATGTCAGCACACCCTGTCCTCCAGCAAATAACAAAGTGTTATTCACAATTGTCCAATGGGTTCTGCAACCACTTGCCCCTCCAATAACCCCCTGCCCCACATCCATTCCCTATTGGTAACCTCAGTTCTGTTGCTAGTGTCCAAGTGGTGGTTTTGGTTTATCTGTTCCTTTGTTTTGTCTATTCAATTCCACCTATGAGTGAGGTTATCTGGTATTTATCTTTCTTATTTTGATTTATTTAACTTAGCATAATCCCCTTTACATAAATCCATTTTGATTCAAATAATATAATTTCATCTTTTCTAAACACTGTGTAGCATTCCACTGTATATACATACCACATCTTTATCCATTCATCTGATGGAGGACACTTAGTTGATTTCCAGTTCTTAGCTCTTATGAAAAGGGTTGCAGTAAATACGGGGGTTCAAATCTCTGCAAATGTGTGTTTTTGTATTTTTTGGGTAAATAACCAGAAGTGGAATAGTCAGATTGTGTGGTACTTTCATCTTCAACTCTTTGAAGAATCACCAAACTGTTTTCCATAGGACTTGAACCAAGGTGCATTACCACCAAAAGTGAAACATATTCCTTTTTCTCCATCACCTCGCTAATATTTGCTGTTTCCAGACTTTTAGATAATAGCCAGCCTCTCAGGTGTAAGGTAATATCTCATTCTTGCTTTAATATGCATTTCTCTGATAGTGAGTAGGAATATCTATTCATGAGCCTGTTGGCTAACTGCATATCTTCTTTGGAAAAATGTCTCTCCAATTCCACCTCCTGTATTTGATTGGATTGCCTACTTTTCTGTTCAGTTTTATGAATTCTTTGTGTATTTTAGTTATTAAGGCTTTGTCAGATATATTAAATACAAATATTTTCTCCCAATAAATAGTTTCTCTTTTGGTTTTGGTGATGTGTCTTTTGCTGCGAGGAAGCTAATTAGTTTGATTTAGTCCTAAGTATTTATTTTTCTTTTTGTTTCCCATAATGCTGAAGTTGAGTCCCAAAGACCTCCCTTAAGGCTGACATCATGGAATTTTTTTTCCTGTTTTCTTCTAAGAATTTCAAGGTTACTGGTCTTATGTCCAAGTTGCCAGTCCATTTTAATTAATTTTTGTGAATGGTATTAGAGTGTGATCTAGCTTCATTCTTTTTCATGTGGCTGTCCAGTTATCCCAACACCATTTATTGAAAGGAATTTCCTTTCTCCATTATATGCTTTCAGCTCCTTTGTCATTAATGAACTGACTAAGTGAGTCAGTATCTGGTAATTAATTTATATTCCATTGGTCTATGCCGCTGTCATTATTCCAGTATTATACTGCTTTGATCACTATCACATTTTAGTAATAGTTCAGTGTCTCAGAGTGTCATCTCTTCAGATTAATGCTTTTTTTCTCACAATTGCTTTGGCTATTCGAGGTCTTTTGTATTTCCGTCCAGGTTTTAAGACTTTTTGTTCTATTTCCTGGAAATAAGTCCAAATAATTTTAATGGGGATTGCATTAAATATTTACATTGCTTTAGGTTAGATGACCATTTTGATGGTGTTGATTCTTCCCAAGGATGAGCAAGGGAATACCTTTCCATCTATTTGTAACCACCTTTATTTCTTTTAAGAAGGACTCAAGGTTTTCATTGCAAGGGTCTTTACCTCCTTTGTTAAGTATATTCCAAGATATTTGATTCATTTTACTTCTATTTTGTATGGTGTGATTTTCATGATTTAATTTTCTTCTAGCCTGTTGTTTGCATATAAGAATATGACAGATGTTTGTGCATTGATTTTGTAGCCTGTCACTTCACTGTATTCATTGATGAGTTCTAGAGGGTTTTTGATAGTTATATATATATATATATATATATATATATATATATAATCATTTCATCTACAAATGAGAATTTTACTTCCGTCTTTCCAATTTGGCTTCCTTTCATTTCGTTTTCTTGCCTAATTGTTCTGGCTAAGTACTCCAGTACATGTTAAATAGCAGTGGTGAGAGTGGAAAACCTTGCCTTGTTCCTGACCTAAGAGAAAATGTTTTCTGTTGTTCACCATTGACTATGATGTTGGGTGTGGGTTTGTCGCATATGACCCTTATTATGTTGAGATGTTAAACTTCTATTCCCATTTTACGAAGGGTTTTATCATAAATGAGTGTTGTTTCTTATCAAAAGCTTTCTCTGCATCCAGTGATGTGATCATATAGCTTTTATCTTTGCTCTTGTTGATATGGTGTATGACATTAATAGGTTTAAATATGTTGATCCATTCCTGCATCCCTCAGATGAATCCCACTTCATCATGATGGAGGATCTTTTTGTTGCTTCGTTGAATTCGGTTTGCTAATATTTTGTTGAGAATTTTTGAACTATATTCATTAGAGATATTGGTTTGTAATTTTCTTTCTCGGTTACATCTCTGTTAGCTTTAGGTATCATTGTAGTGTTAGCCTCACAAAAAGTATTTGGGAGAGTTCCCTGTTCTTCAATATTTTGAGAAGAGCTTGAAAAACAGTGTTAAGGACCAGAAGCCATCTTGTCCTGGGCTTTTATTTTTGAGGAGACCTTTGATTACTTCTTCAATTTCTTTCCTTGTGATTGTTATGTTCAGGCTTTCCAATAATTCCCAGTTCAGTCTGGGTAGCCTATACTTTTCTAGAAATCTGTTCATGTCCTCAAAGTTGTCCATTTTGGTGGCGTAGAGCTGTTCATAGCAGTCCCTTGATGTTTTTAATTTTTTTTTAGTATCTGTTCTCCCCTTTCATTTAGGATTCTAGTTATATGAATGTTTTCTAGCTTATTTGCTTTGTGACTTTAGTCAATGACTTGTGAATTTGGTTGATTTTTTTCAAGAATCAGCTTTTTTTTCCCTGGACTGTCTTTTTATTTTGTATTTCATTTATTTCTGCTCCTATTTTGATTATTTCCTTTCTTCTGTTGATTTCTGGCTTTAATTGATCTTTAGTTTTTTTTAAATGTAGAGTTAAGTTGTTTATTTGCAAGTTTTCTTGTTCCTTGAGATAGGCCTGATTGTGATAAACTTTCCCTTTAGCACTGTTTTTTGATGCATCCCACAGATCCTGGTAGCTCGTGTCCACATTCTTGTTTGGCTCTAAATATTTTTTAAGTTCTTTGATTTTCTCTTTTACCCAAGATGCCCAGGAGTATTTTGCTAAGTTTCTAATTAGTTTGGGGTCTTCCAGGTTTCTTTTTGTGGTTGATTTCCAGTTTTAGGCCATTGTGGTCAGAAAAGAAGCTTGGTCTGACTTCAGTCTGTAAGTTTGTTCAGAGATGTTTTTTGTCTCAGCATATAATCTATCCTTGAGAATGTTCCATGAACACTTGAGAAGAAAGTGAAATCTGTAGTTGTTGGGCGAAGTGATCGGTATATTATTAGACCTATCTGTTCCAGATAATCATTTAAAGTGGCTCTTTCCCTGTTAAATTTCTGCCTGGTTGATTTTTCAGGTGTTTTAAGTGGGTTATTAAAGTCCCCCACTCTTAATGTGTTGTCAATATCTCTCATCAGGTCCAATAATATTTTCTTGATATATTTTGCTACTCCTTCATTTGGCGCGTATATTTTAATAAGCCTTATGTCTTCCTGCTGGATTGATCCTATAATCATTATATAGTGTCTATCTCTGTCTTTTGTTATGATTTTTGGATGGAAGTCTGTTTTATCTGATATGAATATAGCTGTCCCTGCTCTTTTGTGGTTGCCATTCAACTGTAGGATTGTCTTATAGCCATTGACTTAGAACCTGTTTTCATGTTTTGGGAGATGAGTTTCCTGGATATAGCAGAAGGTTGGGTTATGCTTTTTAGTCTATTCTGTCACTATGCCTCTTTTGACTAGCGACTTCAGGCCATTAACATTTAGGGTGATTATTGATATATAGCCACTTAGTGTCATTCTAAAACTTATCTTTTGTGTATTGCTTCGGATGATGACTTTGTTCTCTTTCTCTTCTTAGGTCTGTTGGATAAGTTATGTTTTGATTGATTATGCCTTTTGTTTTCTTCCTCGCTTTTCCCCTGGGATGTATTTTGAGTCTACCTTGAAGTTAGCATTCAAAATTCTATTTTTACTTGCTAATTTTATTTGAAAGCATATTTATCTTCTACTTATTCTATCAACATTTTTGTTCTCTTGTCTTCCTCCCCCCCGCTTTTAATATTTGCTGTGTTACTATTTTTCTGTGTGATTTCTTTATGCTTTACAGGAATCCTTCAATATTTTTTGAAAAACTGGTTTTGTGGTGATAAACTCCTTTAACCTTTGCTTGTCAGAAAGGTTTTTAGTATTCTTTCAGTTCTGAATGACAAACTTGTCAGATATAGCATCCTAGTTTGAAAATCCTTTTCTTTCAGCACTTTGCATATATTATGCCATTCCCTTCTGGTCTGCAGTTTCATTTGAGAAGTCTGCTGACAATCTTATGATAGTGTTCTGTATGTTACACGTTTTTTTCCAACTGCTTTTAACATTCTTTCTTTATCTTGTATTTTTGGCATTTTGATGAGGATGTGTCTAGGTGTATTTCTGTTTGGGTTTCTTTTATTAGGAAATCTTTGAGATTCCTGGATCTGGAGGATTGTTTCATTCTTCAGATTGGGGAAGTTCTCATCTTTATTTCCTCCATATATCATTTCTTTCCCCTTTTTCTTTCTCTTCCCTTGGGACTCCTATGATGCAATGTTTTATTTTTGTTTATTTGTTTTATGTTATCCAAGTTTCTATTGGAAGCTTCATCCATCCTATTATTGATTCCCTCTACTGAGCTCTTTAATTCAGCCATTGTGTCTCTTACCTGTTGTCTTGTTTTAATTCTTCTCTTTGCTTCCTGACATTCTTCTCTACTGTCTCTATTGATTTCTGGATTCCCATGAGCTGTTAATCACTGTCACCCTAAATTCCTCTTCAGGTAATTCACATGCATCTACTGTACTCAGATTTTCCCTTTCGTTTTTGATTGGATGGATCATTTCATGTATATTTTTTCTGTGCCTTTGCTCTATTGACCATTCTGTTTATATTCCTGAAGTTTCAGATCCCCTGTTGTTGTGTAGGTTTGTGTTACCTGGGATTAGTGATCAGGCTGAAGTTTTGTCTCTATCCACAAGGTGACACTAGTAGGGAATGTTGAGGTTTGGTCCCGTATGGGACCACCTTCTCACTGTAATTCAGGGTGGTGGGGTATACGATGTGCAGGATATACACTGGGCAGGATATGCGATTGGTGGGTTATCTGCTCAGTGCACCCTAGGCTCTGGTGTGAAATGGTTGTGGTAGGGGTTTGAGCTTGGAATTTTTTGACTCATTTCCACTTATGACAGTGCCCTACACAATTTCACTACATGGGCTCCCGGCTTGCTGGTTCTCCTTTCACCCCCTCCAAGTGGTCCTCCGTGGCTCTGTGTCTCAGCCCTACTGACCTGCCTCTCACTACCTCTTCAGCTGCTCCTGAAATCCTGAGCCTCAGCCCCACCACATGTCCAAAGACTCTCAAGATCCTTCCCAAATCCAAATCCGTGGCTTAGCTGAGAAACCTGCCAGTTGTCCTCATTCATCGTTAGTCATCAGCACTCCATCTCCAGCTGAAGTGCCAGTTGTTTTTCAGCATCTGTCTCAGGAAAATAGGTGGGTTTTTTTAAGATATCTGTACTTCCTATCCAGTCACCATCCAGAAGTTGATCTCCCTATCCTCCGCAAAGCTGTCTTTGCTGTCTTACTTTTTTTGAGTGATATTCTTCACACTTTATTTAGCATAATTTAGTAACTTTTGTAAAACTTGTTTTGTGCTAATAAATTCTTTTAGCTTTTGCTTACTGGAAAAACTTTTTATCGTTCCTTCAGTTCTGAATGATAATATCACAGGGTTTAGATCCTGAGTAAATCTGGATCTTGTTTTGAATATTGGAAATTCTTTAGGTTTGTGGTGTCATTACTAGCTGGATTTGTTGAATTTCTTATGTGTGACCCTTTTTACTGCCTGAAAGTTCAGTCTATGGGGTTGGAGTTTGTGCGGGGGATGCAAAGCCTTCCCCAGCATACCAGTGCCCAACCACAATGATCACCTTGCTTTTGACACACAATTGGCAACAGGCTACAATTTGACCTACACCCAAAAGATGGTGCTAGTCAATAGTGTTGACAGTTTCCTCCTCTGGGAGACTCTCTTTTTCCCTAAGCTGGAGGGCAGGATTTCTGGTGAGTGAGTCCTGCATCTCTGGAGCAACATGTTGGGAGGGATTGGGTGGGGGTGGACCAGTCCCTTCACTGTCTTCCAGGTATGGTGGCGCCAGCATAAATTTTTCGACAGGCCTCTTGTTCAAACAACCAGGGCACTGGCGCCTCTTCCACCTTGTGCCTAGACCCATTCCCTGGCTCTGTCCAGGTCATGAGGGGCACGCTCTCCACTGCATTTGCGATTCCTGGGAGAGCAGTTCTTCCACAGTTCTGCACTCTGCCATGGTCTGAGTCTTAATTCTGAGTATTGTGTGTAGCTCTCAACCTAGACATTTGCTTACTGTTTTTTGTCATAGTTACTGCTGTATCTCTACAGTATCTGTGTCTGCTTTCCTTAGTGTTTATTTCTGGAAAATAGGTTAATTTCTAGTTGCTCTGTGGGGAGGACTTGAGTCTTGCTCCTACCAGGTCAACATTTGCCCAGAAGTCTATGTTTGTATTTTATATTCAAATTTCACCTATGAGTGATGTCATATGATATCTACATTTCTTCTTTTGGCTTACTTCATTTGCATAAACCCCTCTAGTTCCATCCATGTCTATTCAAATGACAAGATTTTATCTCTTCTAAGGACTGTGTTGTATTCCATTGTGTATATATACCACATCTTTATCCATTCATCTGACCTTAGCACTTAGGTATTTCCCAGTCCTTAGAGATCATGAATAGGGCTGTAATAAACATGGGGGTGCATATATATCTGAGAATTAGTATTTTGTATATTTTGTGTAAACACTCTGAAGTGGATGGCACAACAATATTAAATTTCCATATTCAACTTCTTGAGAAATCTCCATACTATTTTTCAAAGGAGTTGTAACACTTTGCACTCCCACCACAGTGTAAAAATGTTCCCTTTATTTCCACATCCTTGCCAATATTTGTTGTTTCCAAACTTTTGGTTAATAGACAGTGTTTCAGGAGAAATGTTGATATCTCATTGTTGTTTTAATTTGCAGTTCCCTGATAACCAGTGAGTAGGCACATCTTTTCAGATACCTGTTGGATATTTGTACATAGATGATTTATTTTTATACAACATGTCTTCTGGTTCACTGTGTCCATTAGCTATGGTGTCAATACATTAGATTTCCACTTCCTTTCACAAATATGGTGGGTGTGTTTCCCTAAAATAATCCTTATCCAAGAGGTGAAAGACTTGCTATGCCACAAGTAGGCAATCTCTCTCAGAGCAGGTATATGTTCACCTCTGTTAGGATTTTGCAAGTAAAAAAATATGTAAAACTGAAACTACATTTGATTATTTAACACTTGACAGTTTAATGAACTTTAATTTGCATCTTCTTACTGAATGAGGTCCTTTTTGGAACAAAGCTCATTATACCACAATAATGAGACTTTTTTCTTTTTCTTTTTCTTTAATTTTATCTGTTTGGCAATTTAATGTTTGGCAAAGTAAAGGACATGTATTAATATTTCCAATGGACACATGAGAAATCTGAGGTTCAAAGGTTAAATTTCAGATAAGCATAACTTCTGAACTATGAACAAGCTCCTAGTCTCACTTTCATTCAGGTTTGTCACAATAAAGATAAGCTATAGTGAAGGATTTAAATATTCTAGAAGTTTAAACTGATTTAGCTCCTGTTCTGATCTTGCTGGGATTGTTTGACTGTATTAATTTAGGTGAATCATTCACTTACACTGTGACTCATTTTTTCTCTAAAATAGAGATATTATTGTTGTGAATAATATGTGACAATGGTTGGCCATTGTTATCTACATTGATACATTTGCAATAATACATTTTGTTCAATCTGTTTTAGAATGTTCATTTCCTAGAAAAAAATATATAACATACAGCTGTAAATGAATAATTGAATTAGGTTAGTTAAAGCCTAATAAAAACAGAATGCCTTCAACAGTTGCAGATGATCCATCATGCAACAGAAGGGAGAAAATGTTGAGATGAGGAAAGGCAAAAAGAATATCTTCAAGAAACAGGAATAAACTATTATGTATTGGTATCTTTGGTATACTATCAAAAGCACCCCAATTCCCAGCTTGTTATGAACAAATTGAGAGCTAAGACAAGGGAGTGACAACAAAAATTCAAAGATGACTTTCATAGGTGATGCATCAAGAGAATTCTTTCTTTCCTCACTCCGTTGGTTTCCTAATGGAGGGAGGGAAATGTTGAACCAAATATGTCAGTTTACTTATCGCAGAAAAAAAAAATTATTCTGTAAACCCTGAGATGTTGAAGCAGATGATAAATAATGAAAACACATGTTGTGGGCAAGAAATATGTCCCAAAAAGATTAAAATGCAGACTCTACAACACAAAAATATATAATTTTTGTATTATAGATATATTAAGTAAATCAAACAGACATAAAACTGATCATGAATTCTTAGATGAAAAAGTCAAAGACATGCTTGTTCTTAAAGTGGTTAATGTCTAATAGAGTCTTTGACCACAATCTTTGATGCCAAATATTTTGTATTGCGAAGAAATTCTTTGCATTTCACTAGATGAAAATCTACAATTTGACCTCTGCCCTGACCTTATAGATGTGAACATTTTCCAATCAATAAAAAGTCATGCTGTGGCAGCAGTTAAAGAGTACTCTGCAAGCACTTTATCTTGTTTACAATTTTCAAATAAATAGTCTGATACATAGCTAAAAATATTTGCTACTTGCTAGTTAAGACTAAATTTTTCTCTAGGTTACTCAAATGTGTCTCTGTCACTTGTTCTTTAGTACTAGAGTCTTTTTCTATCTCCCTTTGTAGATTTAAGCTCTAATCATCATTATTAAAATGTCACCTCCACACACAGATGATCGATAGATGCATGAAAAAATATTTTACATAACTCATCATTAGAAAAATGCAAATAAAAACCACAATGAATACCACCTCATACCAATGAGATTGACCAATATCAAAAAGACTAGAAACAACAAATACTGGAGGAAGCGTGGAGATGTACATTAGTGTAAACTCTTTAGAAAACAGTATGGAGAGTTTCAAAAACATAAAGATGGAGCTACCGTTTGATCCAGAAGTCCCACTTCTAGGTATATCCTCAGAGAATACAAAATCTAATCAGAGAAATACCTGCACATATATTTCCATAGCAGCACAATTCATAATACCCTACATATGGAAACAACCTAAATGCTCATCTACGGATGACTGAATAAAAAAGCTGTATATACTCAATGGAATTCTAGGCACTAAAAAAAGAATGATGAAATATTCCCTTTTACAACAACCAAAATGGAAATGGAATAATCACATCAAACAAAACAAGCCAGAATGAAAAACAGAAGTACAGGCTGATTTCACCAACATATAGAATTTTATGAAGCAAAACCAACAAGGAGACAAACAAATTCACAGGACATAAGACAGTGGCTACCTGGAGTGAGGCAGGGAAGGAAAGAAGTGGTAAGTAATGGGCACTAGAACTCTGGTGGTGGGTGTGGTGTGAAATACACAGACTGAATTCAATTTCAATATCCCAAAATGTGTACAGCAATATAAACAAAAGTTATAAAGTTATATATGGTTGATTTGTGAAGATATTTAGGTAAGGATATTTACATAAGATTTTATGTTATGGTGTCCAATCTTTATATTCAAAACTTTATTGAGAGGTGATTTCCTTCATGAAGTATTCTCCCCTTTACCAAAGGAAACATCTTGTCCTTGAGGGATGATGGGGTTTGTAGAGAAGATTAATATTTTAGAGGAGTGGTGATGTATAGAGAAAGTGGAATTGAAGTGGGAAGACATTGTTTGGTCTAGCAGAGGTGCTGACAGAAAATTTTACTTAATCAAAATTTTCCAAGTGTCATCCAGGCACACAGGTCACACTCAGAATAGCTTAAAGCAATTGCAAAATGAAATCTGTGTCAAAATCTCATAGTCCTTGTGATAAAGTTCCCTATAAAGATACTACATTTGAAGCAAGAGACATTCTTCCTAGTTAATCACTGTGTGGAAGAAGCAATTTCTAAGTACAATTCTCCCACTTTCCTTAAAAGAATGAAAAAAAGAAACTACACACTTCAGATTTGGTAAAGGTTGTTGAATGTTTATGTGGTCCACAAACCAATGTGATTGTTAAAGAGCTTTCTGTAGATTATGATCTTAAGAATTTCTAAGACAATGTTTTCCCATAGAATTGTTATGCAAAATATAATAATTTATGATAATTGACTTCAAATGGAGATTTTCTGCTGAAAAAATTTTTTTCATTTTAACAAATCTGTTCTCCATAGCATTGAATTAGAAGTTAGTAATTTATTAGAAGTCTTGTAATTTATTAAGAATCTTTTATTCAGGTTCAAGTATTCGAACACCAGATGATTGTTAAAGATTTATCAAAATATTTTTCTGAATTATAAAATTTTCAGAATGTTATTAACATATCAGTAAATACACATTATTATCTGAAAAATAAAGCCTGTGTTACTGAGAAATTGCAACACTCTTGAATTTGAAGCCTGTTATAACATATTATATTCTTAATAGAATAATAAATTGCATTTCTCTTTTAACTCTTCTAACGTCTACAGTTTCAATCACAGCTAAAGACTTCAGGTGAAGGTGTTTTGTTTCGTTTTTTCATCCAAAAAACTGACAGACTCTTTTCTTAAGCATGGAGATACCCTTTTATTGGGGGAGGGGTACAGCGGGGGGTGAGGAGGGGCACTAAGTGGGAAGGCATGTGATATTTTGGTTAATCTTTTCCAGTTATAACTTCATTTTAGTTAGGCTACTGTCATACACTATTATTTTTTATAAAAGAAGGTACATGAAGGAATGGAGATGAAGGCAAGTAGGCACAAAGGCAGGAAGAAATTATTTTTATTTCAATTTAGTTGTTTTCACTGGCTGTTTCTCCAGGGCCCAGGCCGAGAGCCCAGGGGTATGGGGCTTGCATCCTTTAGAGGCAATTAGCTTAACCAATGCTCCAAAAGGGTGAGCCTGTTATATGCTTGTATTAAATATATAATCTCAAAAGTCGTACTTAGAAGGAAGTGGCATTTTTGATAGAAACAAAATATGCAATCCCAAAACAGACCCAAAATCCTTATGAATTTAAATAATGAAAAAGAATTTCATCATTTCTGTCTCTGGCTAGATAGTTCAATCTACCCCAATTTCCTAGAAGAAAATTATTCTCAGTATAGTTCCTCTCATACACACAGAAAGCATTTTATGCACACCTTCTGGCTTGTCCCTAATTTTGCTGAAGTGTATTACTGTTGCATGTTTATTTGTTTAATATGAGATAACTTTATGGCAATTGATATAAAACCAACAAACAAATTTATTCTAACTTCTGTTATTCTTTATACTTGAAAATATAAATCATAAAGAAATAAAACACAGAAAATAAAAAGGTAAACAGAACAAAAGATCAAACAAAACAAGACAAATAAAAGCAGTCTTTTAAGAACAAAATAGTGGCTACCTTTGTGGAGAAATGGAGAAGAGGATTGGATAAGTTAGGTAAGGTTACTCAATTGTGTGTTAGTGGATGAAACATAGAATATTGGTAAATATCATAATATAATATATAGATTTTGAAACACGTTATATGCATGAAACCTATATAATATTTTAAATCAGTTACTTCTATTAAAAATTAAAATAATACAAAATTATAAAAATTAAAACTATGGCACCATCCAAATTCAAAATGTATTTAGATCTACAACAGTTTCCTTATTAAATAAGTATTTATTCAGGTTTTACTAAACAAATGTTAAAAAATTATTTTCATGGTAAAATAATGGCTAAAAATAAAATGAAAAGTATTATACCTTAATGTAACATGTCGGCACTGTAAATTTACATAAAGCAAAAATCAGTAATAGAGCACAAGAGAAACAAAGACAATCTGCCAAATGCCTTTTCAGGTAAAAGTTAAGAAAAAATTTCAAAATAATTACCTAAAATCTGAGTCATTCCTTTAGATGCAAGCATAAATTTGAATAATTTATGAAAAAATGGTGTTTTAAAAATATGTTAAAGCATGTATCATAAAGTTTTCCATATCTAGTATTGAAGAACAACTTCTAGGTACTATACACTGAGCATATTTTGGCTATAAAGAACAATGAATTTGTAGTCTAGTCGTGGAGAGAATGGTATATGTCTAAAATTATTAACTTAAATCAGCAATGACAGCTGGCATACAGAGTTCAGAAAAATTTTCTAAGGAACATGAAAGAAGCAATTATAATACTAAGAAACCCAGAAGTCTTCCTCACCACATCTTCCCAAAAACACATATACACACACATTTGTATTGGAATTTGAAGAATGAGTTTAATTAAAGTAGTTGGAAAGATAGGAAATTTCATCATCAAGGATCAATAAAAGCAAAGGCACAGGCTCTAGATTAGAGGGAGAAAAGAGCAAGAATTTATTGTTGGATAAAATGGAGACTATGCAGAAGTGGTTGGCAAGTGAACTAAAGTGGGAATTTGGAACCATGGTCTAAAGATTCTGACATTCTCTGGTGAATTGTTTGCGTTTAATAAACTAGACAATATAGGTCTTTTAGGAAATGATATGTTCCAAATTCTAAAAAATAATAGAAAACAATATTTAATTTTATTGAGGTACCCATGTTTCTTGCAGTCTTAAAATGAAAGATCTAGCCTAACTATATAAGTAGGTAGCATAGTAGTATCATGCCACAAATGTTTGGTTTAATATTATTTTAATTTGAAACATACTTATAATGCATCTACCTGGGTATTTTAGTCAGAGAGAGCAGAAATACAGATTTAAGTATTTGGTAAAATTTTTTGAGATTTCTGATTATTTACAGTTTCTAAATTTCAGTTATTCAGGGAAAATAATTTACTTCAGAAAAAACAAGAGGAAAGCAATTGACAAGGTAATCTTTAAATTATTGACTATTCTATGGCAAAATATATGACTGAGAAAGTATATATCCACAAGTATCAAAATCTCCTTTTTGAAAATGAAGGTTTTAAAGAGTGATTTATCTAAATATGCCACCTAAATGGTAGCGAACTTTTAATTAGAATCTAAAGAACTGAGGAAAGTAAAAAATTAGAATAATGACATCAAAATATATCTCCAATTAAATTACTTAGGTCAAATAGTTGATGTTAGATAAAATGCAATTATGCTGTCAAATGTACAGGAAAAAATCAAGTAGACATTTTGTTAGTTTTCAGATGTGACAAAGAGATTGAAAATGAACATACAAAGTTCATACTTTCTATTTTGTGTATTTATATATATTTATACACATAGACACACATACGTGCATATATACACGTTTATACATACATATGTATATATACATGTATATGAGAGGGAGAAAATTCAGAATTTTTGAAAAGGGTTGAATAAGTTTTTATTCTTCAAAATGTATATCTAAATAAATATTCTTAAAATAATGTGATATTTATTAAATGACTCCAAATACTATTGGATAATATGACAGCTAATAGTAAATAATATTTTTTACCAAAAGACAAACATATTCTTTTGTAGTAAATTACCTGGATTAAAATAACTTACAACTTTCCAGTTCTTAAGTGCTAGTTCTTCTCCTCAAAGAAAATATTGTTGATTGTCTTGCATGGTTGATCCTCTCAGTAATGGTCTGTCACAAAATTCTTCCTTTGATAATGTCAGTCACAGTGTAATCCTTCCTTCTATTTGTGAGCATCTCTTCTACCCTACTGCAGTTTCCCCAAGGTCACAGAGCAACATGCTCTGCTTGATTGTATCTCTGGCTCCCAGAACAGGACTTCCACCACATTTAGTTAATAAATATTTGTTGAATTGAAATGTAATTTTATCCAGAAAGCAAATAACCCCTTAAAAGTAGAAAAACTGATCAACTAAGAGATCTATATATTGTCAACACCTGAATCTCTACAATGAGTTATGATTAATAAATATAATTAATATATTGGTGTTCACACAATAATAATTTTTATATAAAATCAAGAAGCTTGAAAATAAAATTTAATGCAATTATTTATAGGAAAATAAAGGTGAAAATTCGTTCACTTTACATCCACTTGTTCACACAATTTTATTGAAATTATGCTATATACAAGAGACAATGTGAGCTCTCATGGGAGATACAAGGATAAATGAGACATAGTTCATCCTTGAAGGAATGAAATGTAGTGTAGATATGAAATAGAGATACTGTAATTCAAGTTGGAAAATGACAATTGTCATTAGAGATTTGCTGCAGTAGTGTTTATCACACTTCTTTATACACCAACTCATAGTCATAAATTTGCTTTATATTTCATGTGTGTGTATATAAAACTGAAACAACTATGTCACAGAACAATATTTTACTTCATTCTATGTGATATACTCTAATCTATTCTCATACTTCTTTTTGCTTAATAATGCTTGATAAGCAAGTTGTTATATGAACATAATAATTTATATACAGTTCAAAAACACTGAGTTCTTTAGAGGATCAACTTCTTTAACAAGATGGTACTTAAGTTTAATGTTGAAAAAATGGTTTAATTTTTATGTATGTGAATTTGAGGAAAAGAAATTACTTAGATAGAAGGAGCCAATGCGAATAAAAATACTGCCAAAATATGTGAGACTGAAGAGTAGCTGAATTTGACTGATATGGAGGTAGAATTCTAAGACGATCCCTATGAATCCCACAACCGGATATACATTATTTGTGAAATCTGCTCCTCGTGAGTTGACAGAACCTGGGACTATGAGGGCATTTCATTCCCATTATTTAATTGCCTTATCTGGGTGAAAAGAAAAGGATATTTTTTCATGTGTATTTAAAACCCTTAATCAACTGCGTGACCTAATCAGAAACCTCTTCAAAGAGAGTTTCATATTCAGAGACACACTTTTCAGCTGACTGTGAAGATCAGCCTTCATCAACTGCAAGGGCATGAATTCTGTAAACACTATTTGCATTTTGAAGAGGGCACTAAATCAGCCCAGTCATCATCTCAGGATTCTTATACCCTGAGCAGAGAAACCCATGTAGTCCACAGATCTAACCTACTGAAAGGGGAGAAAATAAATGGTATTGTCTTAAACTACTAAATTTGTGAACATACATTATTCAACCTTAGAAAATAGTGTGAGTGTGGATACACAATGATAAACAGTAAAAGAAATTTTGGAACTGTAACTAAAATTCAGATCACAAGGTATTTGTAAGAGCTAAGATATTTGTACTTTAGAATATATGACATTATAGAAGAATTTAGGGAAGACTTATGGAAAGGAAAGCAATCATTGAAAGACATGTCCGCACAAACCTGCTAAACTCCCAGTTATTGTGTACAATATATTTTTGAATAGTCAAGTGGTTTATTATATGAGATAGATATATAGTTATAGGCATAGTTATCAGTTTAGGAATAGCAGTAGTTAGTTGTATTAGGTATGCACTTTGCTGGTAAACATATAGACAAAAGACAGACCAAAGAGTTGTAGTTTCAGGAACCCATGCTGAATATGGACTGATCACAATCAAATAGAACAAAACACATTCTCCTCCTCTTCAGATTTAGATATAGTACCAAAAGAATGACATCTGCTGCCATAGAAGGAGAAACACTGTACAGCTGTTAGAGTGAAAATGACATTCCCTTCAATGGAAGCACGCATGTAATAAAAGAACAGAGAATTGTTCATGCTTTCTGTTGTACTATCTGCAAGTAGATATAACTAGGACTCATATTCACAAATGTTAACACCACAATTGCTAATGATTTTTGATTATTACTTATCTTTTCCATTTTTATTATTCAGAAATAGAGTAGCAATCAGATACATCAATTTTCTGTCACTTTCTTAAAAGACAAAAGAATCACGTACATTCATTTCACTAGTATTTCATTCTCTCCTTAACAGGAGAATGATATTAATGATTCATCTTTTAACATCATTTTCACTTTTCCATCAAAAGAGCTATTGTTTAAATTATTACTAAATGAATTGATAAGACAATCTTGAGGTGAAGAAGTCCTCTGCTATTGAGAAAGCCTGGTGCAGACTGAATTGGTCATATCAGGCATTTCCAAACAGAGCAGTAGGATCAATACATGCCTGAGTGCTATGCACATCTTATCATATTTTTCATGTCCTATGATGTGAAAAGCTTGGGAAACTCTGCCTTAGGGACTATTTTGCTTTTAGAAATGCAATTATGGTTACCACATCTCTCAGTGAACATCTTAGAGCAGGTGACATTTTCAGAGCTCTGTCAATCAGGAAAGTAGTACAGCAACTATATGACTCATACTTTTGACTGTGTGTACTGAGCCAAAATGTTTCCTAAAATGCACAGAAATGACTTTGAGAATAAAAATCTTAGAGATTACTAGCATTTCAAGTCATTCTTTTAAGATTTGCAGACTTATTGATGATTATCCTGCTGCTTAAATTTTACTAATTAAAAATAGAAAACTATCTCTGAATTGGATAAAGAATATTTTATGTCTTTAATTCACACATAATGGCATAAAGACATTTTTACATACACATATTTACCTAGACTAGAATTAGATTTTGTCTCCAAAATCACTGTAAACAATTGCTTGACATTGAATAGTAGAAATGCAAATGCGTGCATATTTCTCCTTGCACACAAACCTATTTAGATTTTCCTACAATCAGGAAAAGTGGCATATAGAAAAAAGAAGCATGTCTTGTTTTTAACCTTCCCTGAGGTCCAAGATTCTATTTTTATGTCAGCCTCTCCTTAATAAAACTGTACTTCCTTAGATATCCAGAGTAAGGGTATGAAAATATAGACCAAAGGATAGTTCCCATGCATTTTATGGAATAAACACTCAGTGATTTCAGTAGCCTTTCAAATAACCTCTGTAAACTTGCTAAGTTACAATGGTCAAATAAAATCTCCCTTTCTCTTCTAAGTATTTAGGGAGCTAATCTACCCTGCTACTCTCAAAGCAACATTTTTCATGAGCCAAAGACTGTTTCTGCATATGAAATAAATCATGTAATTCTTGTGAGTTAAGAAACGGGTTTTGAATCACAAAGCACAAGGATAGAGACTATATCCCTCCTTTCTTTATGTGATACAATGCTTTTGATGTTTCTTAGTACATTTTAAAATATAAGGATGTTATTTTAACAGTAATAACCAATTCTCATTGCCAATAATCATGCTTAAAAGCAGTCAGTTTTTAATGAATCAATCAATTAATGTGAAACAAGATTAACATTGTAGAAGGCTTCAATAAAAACTTAAAGAGGTTAAAGATGGAAGTAATTGTGTAATTTTTCAAATTAAATATAATAAAGTTGGCTATGTTCTCATTTTTGAAAACATCAGCTACTCATTATTTCTAACACTATTCTAAAAACAGCATACTTTATATGTTTAACCAATAGCAACCTCAGTCACCCCCAAAAGTATCAATTTAAATTTTGCCATTGGCACCAAAACTCAACCCAGGCCAGAGTAGAGGGGAAATGTATAGAGCCTTTTCAAATCCAGGACAGATATTTTGTAGTCATCAGTTCTCCCCCAAATAAACTCTAATACTGTTCACTTGGATTCTTTATACCTTTGATTCCCAATCATGATGTGTGTTCACATATGGGTATATTGAAAAATTGGTAACAAATATTTAATAGAAATTAAATAAGAGCATTAAAGTAATAAATAAAGTAATGATAACATAAAGTGTGATTGTCAAATCACGCTCAAATGAAGAGATATTTTTCAATATTAAACATTACTGATGGTTGAAAAGACGCAGATAAGACAAAAGCCAAGACAGAAAAATTTGAAATTATTTACTTAACTTCCCAGATCATTTCTCACTGCATCAGGATTAAGTATGGGAATACATGAGGTTCAAAATGATACAGAAGGGCACCTTATGCCCTAAGATAACTACTTTAGGCATGAGTCAATATTCTAATAATTAAAGATATGTCATTCCCAAAAGATCATAACCCATAAATCCATAAATTCTAGATTTATTTAGCATTAGTAAGCTACGGAGTCCAGACATCGCTACTAAATGTGTTCTGCGGAAGAGCATGTTTCATTATCTTTATGATGTCAAATATCTTCAGAAGTTTTGCATGGTCATTTATTTCCTTTAATCCTTTGAGGAGTTAATCCTTTGAAGAGTAGAGTAAATTGGACAATTACTAAAATTTTTAGTTCTAATTTGTAAATAGTGCATCCTCATATTTCAGTATGGTCTCTTGACTGGAGTAGAAAGAGGCAGAGTTAAAGGAAGACTATCTAGGGATAGGTATTAACTCTGTATTCAATCATTTGTCTATTTGTTATCTATTCAAAAAATTTTTGTGACTAAGGGTTTGACAATTGAGTGTCCTTTAGAAGTGGTTGTAAGTATTCATGATCTTAGAAACTTTGCATTTAATGGACATTTATGAAATTATTCAATATACAGCAATAAGGACTATTGGTGTGAGATCCACTGAAAGATAGATGCTGCACCCATAAATAGTCAGTTTGAAATATTTAAATTCTCCACTGACCACACCAAAAATTTTTATATATATTCTCTTTGCGAGACAAATTGACATTCTGATGCAAAACATATTTTGCTTAACTATAAACTTTCATTAATTAAAAATATTTTTTTTAGAGATTATACAATCTATTCAGGTATTTAAATTAAGTAAGATATAATCCCTCAAGAGAATATAGAGAAATTCTCTGCACAGCATGGTGGAATAGCAGTTGAGTGCAATCCACATACATCCCAAGGTCCTGTATTTATATCCCGGGGCTGGGGCAGACAACCAAGAGGAACAACTATATGAAATAAATAAAATGTTTCTTCCTGCCTACCTGCCACTTTTCAGCTTAATTCTTGTCTGTACTGTTCTTCTCTTTAAAAAAAAGTGAATTAAAGAAGAAAATTCCCAAACTCTTAGGAAAAGACTAGTCCATAGACCTGATAGCAAATAGTTACCAGAATTAGTTTACAAATTGCATAATAAATGAATGACATTTTTATTCTGTTTCTCCTTTAGACTTGTTGCTAGTTGAGCACTGATCGACATGGTTTGAGCTCTGTTTTTATTGAGCATTTTTTTCTGAATTTATGGCATTGCCCTATGACATGTAACCAAATAAATCTTTTCATGAAAATTATTGTATGAGTTTATAAAGTTTGCCGCAACAAATTATCACAAATGGTGTGGTTTAAGACAACACAAATTTGTTATCTCACTGATCTGGAATCAAGAGGTCAAAAAATATGTCAGTGGAGAAAAATCGTCAGTTTGATCTAACTTTGACATGGGTCTCCTTCAAAATCTTCATAAGGGTGATCTATCAATTTGTGTCAAGAGAGTCATTTTGTTTATTTCTTATTTTGAGATCAAAGATTGATGAATTGCTGATTATAGAGTCTTTTCCTAGTTGCTGCCTACTTGAGTAAGCTGAGGATCATTTATAAATATACATTTTAGCCACCTAAGATGTTGTCTCTTATTTGTCAATTGATTTGTCAATTTCCAATATGTGTTAAAGAAAGCCCAGGTACTTTTATAAATCCATACATTAATCAAAACTTTGATTACTTTTTCTTGGTAAAAGATGAAAATGTGTCTCAAAATAATGGACCATTATGAGAAGTTTTGACATGTGAAAAATCAGCTTATAAATTAAGAGCAAATACTAGGAAAATACAAAATACAAATATAAATACAAAATACAAAATATAAAATAAAATACAAAGATAAAATACAAAATGCGAAATAAATACAAAATACAAAATTCAGAAATAAAATACAAAAATAAAAGTAAAAGTCAGAGGGATGAGCTAATAAAAATTAGAGCAGAAATATAAAACCACAGAAATAAATAAAATAGAGATCAAAAATATTCAAAGAATAGATTAAAATAAGAACTGATTCTTTGAAAACACAAATCTTTAACTAGACACACAAAGAACAGCGAAAAACACAAATAAAGGAAATCTCATAATGAAAGAGAAATTACAACAGTTAAACTATCTGTTGTACACAGGATAATAAGAGGGTATTATAAATACCTACATGACAACAAATTGGGTAATCTAAATGAATACATTCTTAGAAACATAACATTCCAATTAAATCACTCAGAAATCTGACCAGATCATTCATAAGCAAATTAAACTTAAATTTAAATTAAAATTATAATTTAAAACCTCCCCAAAACAAAATTTCAGAACTAGTGTATTCTACCAAACTTTCAAGGAAAGGGAAAGAGGATTAAATAATCAAATTTATCAGAGTGAAAAAGATTTTAAATAGTTCAACTAAATATAATTTTTTAAAAGATTTGAGAAAGGAATAATAGAATACATACTCTATAGGTACTTAAAATGTTTTTCACTTAAGGGCATGTTCCACAAAATAAAGCATTTAAAGAAAATTCAGATGAAAAACTGAAACTTTCAAATAGTTTTCTGGTGTGGATTTAATAGCTGAAGTAAAGAGAATTTGGGAACTCTGCTTTCAAAAATTGAGCACTAAAAAATTAAAATCAAAATATAAAATTGCCAATTTAAAAACACACCAACATGCAGTGAACATTTTTGAAAAATCTTAGAAAACAATCTAGAAATCAAAGCCAACTTATGGCATACTAATTAAAACAACCAGTCTCTGAAATAAAAAAAAAAAAGGGCACAAAAGTCGTTCCATTTTTCAAGACTAGAGAGCCTGTAAAAAAGGACTGCAAATAAAAGTCTATTGGGTGAAGCTATGTTCCATGATGCATAAGAAACAAAAAGGCAACTGTACCAAATCCAGCCAGTTATGCTCTGAGGGAAACATTAGTACTAACAGTTTCCTATTTTTCTGTAAACTTTCAAGAAATATTACACACACATACACACACACACACAAATAAAGTATTTTCTTGTTGATAGTGTGTTGCTGCCATGTACTTCAGATCCTACAAGTAATATGAAAGTGATTTTGAAAGAAAGGAGGGACACAAATTATCCAGTATTAAAATGAAAGAGGAAAAAATAGATTTTCCTTGAAATTAAAATATCTGATTGTGACAGGATATGAAAAAACATAAAGAATTGCTTTTTTAGTCTTGTGATATAACCCCCATAATGCAAAAAGTAGACTGTACTTTGAAAATAATTATTCCCAATAAGCTACTATAAAAAGTGCATTTAATTTTTTTACTTTCTTGAGCATGATCAGATAAATGCTGATGTTGACATTATTATACACACAATATGTATGATTCAAAGAAAAACAAAAAACAGGAAGTACTCAAATTCTCCCAATGTTTTCATAATCTTTTCACATATAAGTAAAAAGTTAGGCCATGTTGGAGGATTATTAACCACATGACACACATATATGAACTGCTGTCTATCATAACCTATCTCTCAATTCTTTCCTCAGAGTAATTTCAATTTTACTAAATTAACCACAGAATCCTCAACACTTATAGTAGATAATCATTAAATGCGGCAATGTATACCAATATAATTTATATTGGTAACTGAAATTATTCAGTATGATTCAGCTAATAATTGCTTATAAAAAGTTGTTTCTTTCACTTATAAATGCCATCAATTCATCATTTTTATCAGCCTTATACTTTTTAAGAACTGTGTGTCTGAGACTTAAGAAGCTTCTGTTCACAGAATCTGATATTGTCGACACTTTACTAACAATTTTTGAACTAACAATTTTTTGATGTCCAATTTTCAAAACTAGAAGTAATATTTTGCATCTGGCAATGCAATAACTAACTTTATAATTCAAGTCTTCACCAGAACTCAATCAATTCTGCTAGTTACAATTAAGTTCTTTTTAAGAGCAACACAACCTACTAAAAATGAAAATATACAAATATGTACTGATGCACACACACAGAGAACCAAACTACTTATGATGAAAGAACAGCTGCAGATAATATATTTCTTTTCTAAGATTTTTCATATTATTATCCAGCTATGGGGAAAACATACTATTGGGATAATTATTATAAATACTACAAGGCTTGGCCTTTTTCTCATGAACTTGACTCATTACCTTCAAAATCTGGAAAAAATGGAAGGGATCTTTAAAAAAATGAAAATTTTAATATTTCATAACTTTGTGATTCCAAATAGAATTTCAAAAAAAATGAAGATCAACAGAAGTTGACTATTGGCTCAAGATCCTCAGAAAGTTAATGACTTCCCTAGGTAGATAGTTTCCACATAAGCCCAGAGACCTCAAATTACTGAATTTCGCATCCAGGTTTGTTACTTTTGTGATATGTTCCTTCTTTACCTGTCTGTGTGTGTGTGTGTGTGTGTGCGCGCGCACGTGTGTGTGTGCAATTTCCCTATTTGATTTACTAAGGAGCATACTTCTTAAAATCTACAATTCAACTTTCACAAGTTATTATTAAGAAAAATTAAATAATTACTGAATATGTTCTGTGAGACTGACAATTGCAAGTAAATGACTTTTTATCATTCTCAATTTACTGTTAAGAGTAGTCCAGAGTTAAAACCTTCTCACAGAAAGGTTAGAACAACCTTAGAAGCTGGAACATTTGAACCTTAGAAGTTGGAACACTTCAAATAGTCATCAAAAATGTGTGTTTTGTTTCGTCTAGTTATTAATTCATGCTTTCTAGTCCCAAAATCAATTTTTATATCTTAGTTGAAGAAGTACATGTGCCATTTTCTTTTAGTCAACCCTGGGGAATCTGCTCAAGTGGTAATATTTTGTGCTACCTGCGTAACTCTTCAAGGCAAAATCACACAATCTGTATCTAAGATAAAAGAAAAAGTCAAAGTGGTTATTCAAAAGAGACTTAAGAAGATATTGGGACTTGTTTTATTGGTCATATCACAGCAATTTTAGGTCATATGTATCTAGAAGCTTTAAGTTTTCCTGTTTGTCTCACTATATTATTCTATGTCTACATATGGAATATTAAATATATATATGCTCAAACATAATTGATAATAATTAAAAGAAAAAAATTGAATTAAGCTGACCGATCAATATTAGAACATAAAATGCAGTCATTTATTGAAAACAAAACCAAAAATTTAATGTTCAAGGAGAATTCACAGTGATTAAAATCTAATTAATCCTTGATAGTATCTTCAGCAGCTTAAGCTAAAGAAATATGAATTAAAAGGTGAAATTAAAAGAAGTCCCTATACCATTGAAAAACCTATTATTTATTCATATATAGCCACTAGAACTAGCTTCACATCTATTTGATAAAAAAATGTAGACTTCTATAGTTTAGAGCTACCAAAATCTATTTAACTAATGACAATATTTTCCCAACTACAGAAGACTCTGGATGACAATCAACCATTATTACCATCTGATGTTGTTTACTGTTTTAATCTAGCCAATCAGAAATAGATTCATTTCAATGAATGGTCTCCTAATAGCAAGCTATCAGTGACATTTTCACCAGAGTAACACAGCTTCTCCAACTATTAACTCACTCAATGCCTCTGAAAAACTGCCAATCCCTGAATGTAAATGCTCTTAAAAGCCATTTAGATTTTTTACTAAGCATGATAGAGTAAATCTTTTCCTTTCTAAGCAAAGCTTATTTGCCATGAAAGTCACTTTTGAATCTAAATGGTAACTATGATGAGACATTTGTATTTGAGAAAGATAAGAAAGAAGGAAGTCATCTAAAGACATTTTAACAGACAAAGTGAAAATTTACTGGCCTTTGAAGTACAACAGTAGGAATGCAGGATGGAGAGAATAGGGCATACTTTAGACAGAAGACAAAAAACTGAGTTCATTAATAATTTGCAAAGTTTCTTTTATTCAGACTTTATCAACACTGTTTTAGGTGAATAAAAAGCACATAATTAAAACTGTTTCATATCCTCCGTCAAGATTAATTGCTGAGACTAGAACCAATCTAGAGAGATTAAAAATTGCGTACTCTGTAAAAATTCTTACGATTCATTAATTTTAACTGCTTTTGAAAAAATATTCTTCCAGGAAAGGTACTTAAACCAAATTGTGGACTCAGTTTAAAATGAGAATCAAATTGTGCTACCAAATGAGAGCTCATCAGGGTGAAAAAAAAATTAAAAACAATAACTTGGTAGTTCTCTATTCTCTGTTATCAGACTAGTGATAATAAAATAGTTCCACTTCGATGGTGTGCCTTGCACATTCATTTTCACTTACCTAAGTTCAAATTGTAGACTGAGATAAGTAAAGTTCTAGAAAATGATTTGTAGAGACTGTGGAAATTGAGTTGCTGTTTCTCTTTGTTTCTTCTATCTTCTATGGTTGCTATGTTGTAAATTTGCTGTCTGATTAATTGGATACATTAGCACTAACACAGTATCTGGTTATCAGAGAAAACTTATATTTATATTTACTTGTTCAAGATAAATATGGAGGAAATTACTCACCCCAAATAACAAAGATGCCATCAGTCTTTCAAGTTTTCGTTTAGACTTTGAAAAAAAATGACAATTCCTAGTCGTTTGACAAAAGCTCAGTTCCTGCTGAGGAGCTCACAATAACTTAAAACTCTTAATGTTCTACATATAAGAGGCAAATATTATACAGCAATATTTAATTGTTTTGATAGATTATTTACAGGAAATAGTGACACTAACTTAGAGGATAAAATCACCTTGAAATAACTAACAAAGAATATATTGAATACACGATACCTATTTGGAGGATCTCTTCATTAAAAATAGCATATTATCTATATTATCAGTGATGACATAGCTGTCATATAATAATAAAACAAGCTCATCTGTGAAAATCATTGTGCTAAATAAACTCAGTAGGATATAAACATGGATCAGATATTAGTCTCAACTTAAGGAAACTCATAATTTAGTAGGAGACACAATGACATGCAAAATTCATCCAAGTGCATATGGATAAGTACTATGACAAAGGTACAAAAATGGTATCAATTTAGGGAAGAAATTTATTTTTTCCTTCTGGTTTATACATTCTTATCTTTGCTTATTTTGTTACAATATTTTCTGAATTGATACTTCTCAATGTTGACTGCATAGTAAAATTATTTGGGGCCTTATTTTAAAAGTATATGCCCATAACCAGAATCATAAGCCAATTGTAGTGGATAAACATAAGTATTTTGAAAGGTTTTCAAGTAATTCTATTATACCATCCAGACTAAAATCATTATCACCAAACCGAGTGAACAGTTATCAGAGAATAAAATGAAGATCTCAATGTACAGATTCACTTCAAAGTAACAATAAAGATAAGGAAATCAATATAATTATCACTGAATAACGGTCAGTGATATATAAAAGGCAAGTAATCTTATTTCTTACGTATTATGTGTTCAAAGTTCATCTTATACCTCTTCTAAAAATCCCTAAAGAAGCCCTCTTTAACAATATGCCTCCTCTCTTACCAAGAAAATTGAGATACAGTTCAGGTTTTCAATTAGTTTTATTTTTAATACAGACCATATTTTCAATGGTTACATAAAATTAACAAATGCAAATCACTTGTCATTTAAGCATGGGGCTCTTAATTGCTATAAGCAAAAACATTCCTAGTAAGGTCAGAATAATTGTATTTATTCTTTGCTGTAAATATCCAGTATTGGGTCGATTATATTTGGCTATTCAGCATCTCCTTTTGTGTTAGAATTGGACTAAAGAGTGGTTCATGATGGTATCCTGAGAGTCAGTCAAGAAAAGATTCAAACAGATGTCTAGTAGCAAAAAGGCATCAAATTCCATTTATGAGTATTCAGAAATCTGACACCTAAGATAACTTTGAACTACCAATAATGTCATCCACAAATGCCTCTTTACTTTTACAAAATCCTTACTCCTACCAATTCCCACTTCTAAATCTTCTCTCCTTTCTTCCTAGAACTCATAATCCTTTATCAAAAAAATGCTTTTTTCCATAATCTTTTTTTTAAAATATACATATTAGTGCCATTGCATTATAACATAACCAGACTGGAACCAACCCTTCTAATTCCAACCTTTACTATTGTAATCATTTGTCTCTACTGTGAGCAGAGTCATCGTTTTCTTTCTTTCTTTGTTTTTTTTAAAGGAAAGGTGCAGTCAGAATGAAGAAAAAGCAATCACACTGGTTGCTCCCCTGGTCTTGGGTCTTGAACCTGGGACAGTGGGATGTATATGAGTTGAGGTGAAGCAGAATGAATGTTTAGCTGTGACACAAGTTCATCATTTTGAATTAGAACTTGTCCCAAAAATTTTGTAAGCCATTTTGATTGGTTTCAAAACCCTCTTTACTAAGGCAAAAAATTCCAGGTAATCATAGACCCCCAAATATGTGATGTGTATATTTTCGTATAAAAGAGAATGTGTGCTGCGGTATGGTGGTGAATTGTATTCTTCTGATTATTTGCCTAATTTAAATTAAAATAAAGGATTTTTCTTCGTCGCTGCAATACAAATCAAAGGATAAAACATTCACATCACAACATATTGAAGAGAACACATGTTTTTCAGTTTTTATTTGCAATCACCCAGGGAAAAGAGAAATTAGGGAGCCACATTAAAGTACCAACAAATCATAGTCAAACTTTTATAATGTAATAATGTGATGCTATTTCAGTAAAAATATGAATTAAAAGGAAAAACACAGACTGGGAGAAAATAGTTGCAAAAATATACACTTGATAAAGGATATTTACCCAAAATACACAAATAACTCTTTAAAAATGGTATTATAATTCCTGGAAGAGTTAACTTCTAAAGCAGTTTCAAAGAACCACAATAGACTGTCTTTTCATATTGCCTTTAATTGAATAAGTACATGATATGAGTTCATTTCTCAAATTTTCAGCACATAGCATATCTGTTTTTATAGTAATATGTGATAATAGCTTGATATTTTCCCTCTTTGTATGCACTGACAGAAACCATGAGGAGGATATACAGTTTTCTCAAATCAAAATTAACTGTTTAAACAATCTTAACCAACTTTTGTTCTGTATATTTTATGATTTTAAATATTTTTCTTTAATTGCTTATCTGTTATCTCTCCATTATTCATGAAAGATGCTTCTTAAGCTGTTTCATATGCATTTACTTGTGTGGGAAGATAAAAATGAAAGCTTTAAGGCAAAATCTCTGTCAGTTACTCTACTTAATCACCAAACTTTTCAAAAATCACTCTGTGAAAAAGTAATGGGAAATTACTGATTTTTTTAAGGAATAAAGGGGATATACATAGTCATGTTTCAGAAAGTTCTTTTTTTCTGAACAAACGTGACTGTAGGAAAGGAAGCTGGGAAGCACTAAAATCAGTTTGGATGGAGATATGGAACAATCTATATTCTTAACAAATGATAATTTTCCAGATATTTTCATTGCAGTGAAAATTGAGAAACAGATGGAATCATAAAGTATATATTGATAGAAAGGAAATAGTGTATTGAATACAACTTGCCATGGCAGGTGTCTAGCTCATGGTTAACCTTCATGTGACATACACAAACATACTTTCACTTTGAGAATTTTCAATACATGATTTTTTTTTTAATCTCAAACATAGTTTACCCAAAGGCCTAGAGAGACAAGTGTTTTTTGTTTTTTGTTTTTTTTTTTATTTTTTTTAACTTATTTGGTTTAAGATTTCATTCATTTCCTATGACACAATTGGTCTTTCAGGATTTGACAATAATAATATCTACTATTTTCAAGGGAGCTATTCACTCAAATAAAGAGCTATCAATGACACTTGGGATTAAAATAATCAGAGTGAATAACCATATGTTTTTTAGGATTCTAGATTAAGTCTCAAAAGAAATAATATGTCGCTCAGCACCAAACAACTTCAGTATAGAGTCGAACTCAGGAAAGTTGTTTTTCATTCTTTACTTTGGCAAGAGATGAAGATATTCTAGTCTGCATGCATGTATGCTGTCATGTGATCTCTGCTTTTAAGCTCCTATGACTAAACGCTTACATAATCACTCACAAAAGGAAGGAAAAAACAACAATTTAAGAGCAGTCTAAATCTAGATGTGAAGAAGAAAAGAAATGTCTACATTTATGGTGCCTAATTGTGCTAAAGACATAGCACATGCTAATTCCTACACAAAATGCATCACACTGCACGTACCACATCTCTTTCTGAACGAACTGTAATTGCGCTATGTGAGTCAAGTCAAATGAAAATGTCCACCAGTGTTATTTTTGTTCTGTATATGTAAAAATAAAATAAATGTTAAAGAACTTATATAATGCTAAAAGCAGTTTTTCCCAAATGTAAAAATTTCAAGCGTTATCCTACAGAAGGGAAATGTCTGTTTTAATTGAAGTTGCTCACTTGAAGTCCTAGACTATACAAGTGCCCATTATATTAATTAAAACATTCAGTTTGACTTCCAAAATTAAGAACTCATAGAATTCATGCTACCCATCTGAGATATTCTCATTTGTAAACTGAATATTGTTTGTAGTATTTGTATGCATGCATCCTTATTTCCTTTTAGAGGGTCCTTTCAGTAATTAACATTTCCTTTGTACGTTCTGTCAATAGACTACCATTTAGAAAGTACTATTCAATGTATAGTGTAGATTCCTAGAGTCAGTCTTACATTTTCCACCCCCTGATTTCACTAGTCTAGAGCATAGCATTTTAGTTTTTGAAATAGATCCCATATCATTACACTAGGCCCCTAAACAGTGTTGCCAATATCAACTTATTCAGTAGTCCTACCTATCTCCTATACTGCTACTTGAGCTATCTACTTACAAGCAGTTGAGATCTTGTCACTTTCATGTCCCTGATTTTACTCATTTTATAGAGCTATGTTCCAAGTTCTTGTCAGGGACAGTCAGAGTACACTATGTATGAGTGAATCTGCTTCGTGTTTCTAAGGAAGAGTTATGGAGAATTTGGGAGCTGAATATCATAGACCAAGACCATACTTATTCAAATATTTTTAGATCACATTAAGCAACCATCCAAGTATTTTTTAATTGTAATCTTCAAACCTAAAGGATTTGGTGTTATCTTTTTTCCTAGTCTCTATTCTTACAACACTTTTTTTATTTTTTACCAGAAAAAAACTGTATCATGGTTTTGCTCTCCATAGTCTCTGGACTGGACTGCCTTTACACATAAACTCACGAATGTTCTGTAGTCAAAATGACCTTTGTACTTCCTCTTTATCTTTAATGTTGTTTCCTTTCAGATTGGACTCAGATGAAACTGTCACTAAAACAGTTCATGATTTCAGAATCAGAAATAAATACATCTGCCTCAGAATTCTTTATATTTTATTATTTAGCTTTTTTTCCCTCAAGTCAATTATTAGTTTTTTATTTAGTTTTATTTTTAATTTGCTTATCCATTCCTTTTATCTATATAGCTCAAATGCTCTGATTTTCAGGTAATGTATTTGATGATCTTCCATAACTCACAATTTATGATATAGTGTCTACAATACAGTGGGTCTCTAGCCCATTTTTTTTGAAGATAAATGTTTAGAAGAGAAGCATTTGAATGTACAAAATGCATGACTTTTAGATCCAAATAATCTGGGTTTTATTTGTACAATTAACTTATTGGCTGCATAAAGATTATAAAAATTCTCTAAGTCTCTTTGTTCAGCTCTAAACTGATGATAATAAAGTAGAATTTGCAGAGATTAGTTTTAATCTAATACAAATAAAGCCAATAACAAGTATGTACCTAGTAAATAGTGGCTTTTATCACTGTTATTAAACTTTGCTGATATAGCATGACTTTTTTTTTTAACTTTTCAGTTGGTCTTTTCAAAATTCTTTTCAATAGTGACACACATTGAATTTTTACTAATTTGACATAAATTAAAATACTGTTATATCCAAAATAACTTAAAAAATAAAGCACTATGTTCCTCAAACACAGTATGATCAGAGATTGTCTAAAATTGCATGGTGGAGTAAATAAAATCTGAAAGAATGCCAATGAAATAATGGACAACATTTCCAGTTTTTTGATACTTAAAAATATATATTATATGCCAGTGATTATTTTATGAACTTTAATTTTGTAATTTCAGATATTTTCAGTAGCAAGGTACTGAAAATCCAATTAAACCATACTGAGACAGCTAAATAAAGGGAATTTAGTGAAAGGGTCAACTTCAAGCAAGCTTTCATCAGATAAGAGATTCATTTCCTGGCAGCTTTAGTTGCTTTTGTCTTTCATGTTTATCAGCTTCCAAGTTGATTTTCTTACAGGAAGCAAAACTTCTGAGGCAGCTTTAATTCTAAATCTACATAATGGGATTTTTAAGAGAAGATAGAAGTACCTCTCACGAAACCGAAACCCGCCACCACCATCATCACCATCTCCACCACCACCACCACCACCACCGCAGAATAGCATTTCTAAAGTTTACTGATTGTGCTGACACAGGTGATGACCCTTTCTCTGAGCCAGTCAGTGAGACACTAAAATTACCTTGCCTGATTAGCTTAGGTGAATAGCAGCATTCCAGAAATTGAAGTTGGGTCAATAGAATCAAAATAATGAGTGTTACACAATAGTAAGAGTAAAATGGAAGTTTTTAGGGAGACAATGAATATGTCACAAGCATGTGTTTGAGTGTAGACTCACTTAAATTTTTGCTAATTATTTGAGTCTTTTTTAGTTGGAACCAGTGTAAATGTGACATTAGTATAGCATGGCAATAATTCCTCTCAAATCTTTAAAAAATTAACTTTTTACATAATATGAAAGGAAAAAGAACGGTTCTCAGAAATACTTTTAGTGCAAAATCCTCTTTTAAAATTCAGTATTCTCATTTTTTATACACTGATTATTTAAATTATTTTATTTATCTGAATATCCTTACTAAAAAATGTAATGTTTTGTGCTTTCTTATTAGCACATAGATGAATTTTACATTTAATATTTCACTAGAGAAATAAGTACCTAGCTACCAATTTCAAAATAAGGTGCAGATATATGAGGACCTGTACTTATGAGTTTATCTTAATGTATACAATCAAGTTACTGCAATAAAAAATTTTTTTAAATACAAAATAAGGTGCAGAAAATTTTCTTTTTCTTAATATTAGTATCCAGGGAAAACAGACTTAATAAAATGTTTCCTAAAGTGCTTTTATAACAATTGTTGATACCACTACAAGATTCTTACAATGATTTTTTTTTAGAAATGACATATTTTCATCAAATGAAAATATTCTAAGATAAAATTATGATTCAGAGACCTAATTAACAACCTAGTAAACCAGAATTGTTGAAACCAGAAGCATCTTCTTATTTATTTAGAGAAGCCATGCCTTCTAAGTAAGTAAGTTTTGATTTGATGTTTTATAGATGCTCATATTTTTTCTTTGATGAGATAAATTTGATGAATCGATGATGAATTTAAACTAGCATTAATTACAGTCTCTGGCATAGCACATGTTTGTACATTCATGATGATAAGTATATGAGAAAAAGCAACGTGACACTGCTGCCTGTCTAATCAGATCACTGTCCAATCAATCAGGGCATGTGTTTGATGCATTGGCAATTTTTTTTTTTTTCAATTTTTAACATCTATGAAATTTGTACTAGTTCTGTCCATTATTTTCTACAAATTATGGAAGCTTCCTGAATTTGTGTATCTAAATTTCTACTAGCATTATTTTGGGGGAAAAAAAATAAAAAGATTACTGCCATTAGTTTTAAATAATATCCATTTGTGTAGAAAATGTTTGCAATAGTTAAGAAGAAACATCTAGTATGAAGGAGAAGCACTGTGTCCTGAGCAGACATAAAGATTGCCTAAAGGTTAAAAAAATCTATGGTGTAATTCAAAGGTAATAAAAATAACGTTTGAGTATTTTTTTTCTCAAATAGCAACTCACATTCTTAGTGCTGAACTGCCTCAGGAGCTATGCTGTTTCCATATTTTTCAAAGTCCGCTAGTATTAATTAAATCAACACACCAAGGCCGTTATAAATCAAGTCTGCTGGGATAAGATTAAAGTCTTTAATATTTCATTTGTTACACAAATTAGAGTATATTTAAAATTTTGTTTCATCTGGAATTTAATGAAAATAAATGGTATTTTAAGATAGAGAATGAGTGGGGAAAAATCTAACTTTTAAGTCAGCTTTGAAAGATTCAGTCACTCAGAAGCAGAATGGAGTTACTGAAGTATTATGAATATGACTTCACTGAAGTACATATTGGCAACTATTAGCTAGATAAAAGAAAAGTTAGTAGGATTAAGATTTGAACTGAAGCAATTACATTTGAATCCACTGTGTTTTATGCAAAAGCATTTTGTTTATTTTTGGTAGAAATTTTGGAAAGAGATTGTGTGTGTGTATGTGTGCATGAATACAATGATTATTCTGGTATTCTTTTGTCTAAGATGAATCTACTAAATAATTATATAGTCTACAGCTCTGGAAAATTTACATATCAGAAATAAAAGAAAAAAGTAAAATAATACAGTAGTATAACACTCCATGGGAAGCAATGTAAGCCAATCACTGTTACTCCAGCAATTTCTGGAGTAACTAGCTCCATTAGAGTTATATTTTTGATTTTTCTCAGATAAGTTGAGCAAATCATAGCATTTCTTTCTATTATGTGTGTCCATTCATAAAGTGTACAAAGTCCAACTGCAATTCTGTGATTCAGAGAACACAGTAAAATTTGGAACCCATTTTATATAAATTGTCATTCATTCACTCTATGCAAAGTTATTGTGAACATATCTATGTCTGTGTGACCTAGATATGAAGGTAATGAACTGTCTCACAATGAAAATGTGGGCTGCTAGATCATCATGAAGAGGGTAAGTTTAAAAGTGTTTCAGAGAAAAAGTCTTTGACTCAGAAATTAATGCACAGTGGAAAAAAAGTTTTTCAAGCTGTGTTCAAACTCGACAGACTCCTTCAGAAAGCTTTAACTGTAAACAGTGAATGTTTTTATTCAGTGTGCAAACTAGAAATAGTTTTACTGTATCAAGCTGAAGATTGTATAATCTCACTTTATAGCACTGCCTGAACTTTAACTGCAACAGAGCCTCTCTCCTCTTCCTCTTCTCCTGTCCCCTTCTTGACCATCACAGCCTCTCCAGGAGAATAGCCAACAAAGTATTGACAGGACAGAAACAGAGGTAAAGAGGATAGACAAAACAGAGCAACACAGAGAGAAGGTATTTCCCAGATGACAGGAAGCAAACATTCTTTGGAACATAAAATTCAGAAAAATGATTTTTCCTCAAATGCCACCATCTCAAGGATTGCAGTCATTAGATGAGAAAAACCAGAGACAAAGGTAATGTAGAGGACTCTCCTTTAAACAAAATTCAGATGTTTGAGTAATGGCATGTCAAGTAGCATTTTCTGCCATTTCTAGAGGAAACAATACAAAGGAACTGATTTTTCATACATATGTGCATGGAGAATGGAACTGTTTGGGCCCTTTGAAACACTTTTATTAACTGACATCATCAGGAAAGAAATGCTAATGAAGGTAGAACAATATTACACAACCGTAAATCATTTCTTGGAGAAAGAAGGAAAGAAAAATAAGAAAGAAACAGAGAGAGAGAATCAATATAAGAAGACATGGACCAGGATGATATGTTACCTCACCCAGAGAGGGAATGATCAAAGGATCATGTACATTATAGGACATCAGAGGTCACTACTGTGAATACTCACAAAGTAGACACAATCAGTTACTGGTAAGGTTCTGATATTTCTGTTATTCTGTCATAGTAATTTGAGTAATGAAACATCATATTACTTTTCTCAAGTTGATTTAGTCTTTAAATCTGCTTCTCAAAACCCACAAAAATAATCAAAGACAGCATATGCTCTTAGGAAGTACTCTTGAGAGCTGCTAAACGTGGACTCCATTACAAAGATCATGAATTATATTCTCCAGAAACATCTTTTTACATACCATAGCTGTCTAAATATTATATTGCACTAGTAGGCAAACAGTGGTGTGAACCAAACTCATATAATCTGTTCCCTTCGCTGTGTTGTGCTACTTTTTAGATGTGCTGTAGTAGCCAGTTGAGTTCAGGCATCTGACAGACAGGACAGCTGGGAAGATGAAGTCTGCAATTCTGGCGTTATCATATTGCAGGTGCAGGAATGAAACTCTCAAACACTTGAGAATAGTTGCCTTTGGGCCAGCTATGAACTTGACCTCATTTCGGATAGCAGCTTTTCCTTCTCACCCACAGCACAGCTGAACTTTAGAACATAATTCATGGAGCTCAATTTTCTAAAAAAATTGATTCAGTCTATTTTCTTAATTTTCTTTGAAGACAAATGCTGTGAAATTTTTCTTTGTTGTTTAAAACATTAATGGAAAATTAATACCTAGACTTTAACAAATGAGAATAAAGCAATGCTTTCATTTCTCATATAGTCCTATTTATTTCAGGTACATTAAATGCTTTGTGAAATTAGGAAGTCCTTTTTTGATCACTAATTTTTATTGTTATCAGATATTGTTCTTGAGTTATTTAATTTCTGGATGATTTTTATTATATCGTATGCATTTATATAGATATGCATAACGTCTGCTCACTTTTTTATGCTCAAGGCATTATCACATTGAATTGATCATTCCAAAAACGTCACTCCAACAGTCCAAATACCTTAAGGAGAAGTATTTGGACATGTTCTTCAAAATTACAAATAACTTGAATAAACATTAACTTGTACCTGAGATATATCACAAAACAGAAATATCATTCAACTCTAAAGAAAATATAATTCTCTAAAAATATTTCTTAACCTGCATGTGAGCAAAGGAACACAATGAAGCTTTTGCATCATTTAGAGATAAAACTAATCAAACTAGTATAACTTAGTTCGGATGCTGAAATGATACAATGAGAATGACAATGGAAAAACTGAAATTTTACTTGAAGAGATGGTTATTTGACTTGGATGCTACATGACATGATTTTATGGAGTGAAGAAATAACTTTCCATTAAAGAGATTGAGAGAGACTAGATATGCCAGAGATATACCAGAGAAGAGAGATAAGAAGATGTCATTTTTTAAAAATTGATGTGGCATTGTTTCCTTATATGATTGCTAAAATCTGTGTCCACATAGATCCAAAGTAACTAACTTTTACCTAGTACCCTACCATCACCCCATGACTCCCGCTTTCACTATCACACTTGATACTGGGCTTGATCATGTTCTAAGTCTATGTCATTAAATATGGAAAATTTAACCCAGTCAACATTTTTTATCTCTAATTTGTGCAGAGAACTGTACAAGGATTTTTGATACAAAAATAGCTGAGTATAATCCCTAATTTCAAAGAAATTGCCCACCAGAGGATGTGATATATGCCCAGACAATACATCAAGAACTAACCATTTAAAGGAGCAATATGATAGGGTAAGGGAGAGCTGTGATTCTGGGACATCGTCATGAATAGTACCCTTGTGAATTAACTCTGGCACTTGCAAAGACTAATTGGGGTGGTTGTAAAGGAAAGACTATTCCAATAGGGAAGAGTAGGACATTTTGATGCTGCCTAAAACAGAGAGGAGACTCCAAACTTGCTATTTCTACTTATGGCGTCTTTCTAGTCACCCTGCTTTCTAGTCACACTGTCTTTAAGACTAAGCTCATGAAGCACACCCTCAAAGAAGTCTCTGAAAATAGGCATCATCAGGACAACTATGTATTTCTATCATAATACATTTATGTCATATGCTATGCTGTGTTATAATCTGAATACATAATTGACTCAGTAATTAAATTGTAAATACTCTAAGAATAGTCTGTGACTTAATCATCTCTGCATCTTAAACACATAGTCCAGTGCCTAGTACTTTACAAATATTTATTGAACTAATGAATGCCTGAATGCATCTTAAACACATAGTCCAGTGCCTAGTACTTTACAAATATTTATTGAACTAATGAATGCCTGAATGCAAGATAGTACTCTGTTATGATCACATTCATATCCATAATCACATTCAATTCTTATAGTACTATTTTTAGAGAAAGATAAATTTTATCTGTCATGTCAGACTTTCAGAAAACACATTTATTAAAAATAAAACTCTCTACTCTTGGTGTACCCTGGTGAAGTAACAGTTGGATACAGTCCACACGCTTCCCAAGAACCCAGGTTCATATCCTGGGTTTTCTAACATCAAAGCCTTATTTTCTTATTTCACAGATTAGGGACATTATATATATATATATATAATAAAATTATAAGATTATAAATTACAAATATAAAATTACAAATATATATATAAATTTTACTTTTTTAGAGTTACTTTGCTTTACAGATAAAAATAAACTCATGTATGTAGCTTCCCCACATGTGCAGTTGCCCCATTCCTTAAATATGTGTCAGCACACCCTGGCCTCCACCAAATCATCAAGTGTTCTTCTTCATTGTCCAGTGGACTCACCCTCCAAATGAACACCGCCCCTGCCTCACCTTGCCCCATTCACTATTGGTACCTCAGTTCTATTGAAAGTGCAAAAGGATTGGTTTCATTTTCTCTGTTTATTTAATCTATTCACTTTCTACCTATTAATGAGATAATATGGTATCTATATTTCTTCTTTGACTTATTTCACTTGGCATAATCCCTTTAACATCTATCTATGGACTGTGTAGTATTCCATTGTGTGTGTGTGTGTGTGTGTGTATTTACAAATTCATCTGACCTTGGACACTTAGGTAGTTTCCCGTTCTTAACTGTTGTGAATCGGACTGCAATAAGTTTAGGGTGCATAAATATCTGTGAATGAGTGCTTGTTAATCTTTTGGGTACATGCAGAAAAGTGGGATGGAAGGATGATATAGGATATCATAGTCAATTTTTTGAGGAATCTCCATACTCTTTTCCACAGGGGTCACACCGATTTGCACTACCAAGAACAGTGTAAAAGTGTTCCCTTTTCTCAACTTCCTAGCCAACATTCCTTGTTTCCAGACTTTTACATGATAACCAATCTCTCAGGTGTAATGCGATATCTCATTGCTGTTTTGATTTGCACTTCCCTGACAGTCAGCGAGTAGGAACATCTTTTTTGTGTCTGTTGGTCATCTGCATATAGTCTTCAGACATTATCCCAATTATTTTTGTTTTTTATTTCCCTTGATGCTGGAGTTGAGTCCCCAAAAGCCTCTCTAATATTGATGTCATTAATTGTCGTTTCTATATTGTCTTTCAAGAAATTTATTGTTTCTGGCCTTATGTTACAGTCTTTAGTCAATTTTGAGTTAATTTTTGTGCATGGTGTTAGACAGTGATCTAGTTTCATACTTTTGATGTGGCTGTCCAATAGTCACAGAAACATTTATTGAGGAGATCTTCTTTTCCTTAGCTTATGCTTTGAAGTCCTTTGTTATAGTTTGAATGTATGTGAGTGGGTCTGTTTCTGGTCTTTCAGTTCTAGTTCATTGATCTGTGCCTCTGTAATTATCCAGTACCATACTGTTTTGATTACTATTGCTTTGTAGTATAGCTCAATGTCTGGATATTTATTCCCTTCAGATCTGTTCTTTTTTCTCATAATTGTTTTGACTATTCAGGATCTTTTGCTTTGCCATACAAATTTCAGATTTTTCTTTCTATTTCCTGGAAGTAAACCAGTGGAATTTACATGGGGATTGCATAAAATATGTGTAGAGCTTTAGGTAAGATGACCATTTTAGCAATGATGATTCTTTCCAATTTTCAGCAGAAATGTCTTTCCATCTCTTTGTATACTCCTGTATTTCTTTTAAGAAGGACTTGACATTTTCCTTGTACAAACTTTCACCTCTTTCATTAAGTATATTCCAATACAATAGATTCTCTCTACTTCTATTTTTAGTGGTGTGATTTTCTTGATTGTATTGTCTTCTAGCATGTTGTATGTGTATAAAAATACAATGGATTTTTCTGCATTGATTTTGTATCTTGCCACTTGACCGCATTCAATGATCAGTCCCAGATTTTTGAAAGAGTTTTAAGGGTATGAAATATATCATGTCATCTTCAAATAATGATAGTTTTGCTTCCTCCTTTCCAATTTGGATTACTGCTATTTCTTTTTCTTGACAAATTGCTCTGGCTAAGTCCTCTAGTATGATATATTAAATAGCCATGAACAGAGTGGAAAGCTTTGTCTTGTTCCTTACTTTAGAGATAATGTTTTCAATTTTAGTATGTACCTTGTATGACTATTTCATACAGAGTAGTTTTTTTTAATCATAAATGGGTGTTGAAACTTGTCAAAAACTTTTTCTGCATCTATGGATAAGATCATGTGGTTTTTCTCCGTCCTCTTATTAATACAATGTATTAAATTAATGGAGTTACAAATGTTGATTTATCCTTGCATCCCTGGGATAAATCTCACTTGGTTACAATGGATGATACTTTTGATGTATTGGTGGTTTCGGGTTGATTTTTTTTTTTGAGAATTTTCCATCTTTGCTCATAATATTTATTGATCTATAATTTTCTTTTTGGTCATGTCTCTATCAGTATTTGGTATCCTTGATGTTAGTCTCACAGAAAGTGAAAGTTCTTCAATATTTTCAATGTGATTGGGAAGAAAAGGTATTATTTCTTCTCTGAAATTTGGTATAACTCATTAGGAAAGACATCTAGTCATGAGATTTTATATAAAGGGAGACTGTTTATTACCTCTTCGATGTCCTGCTTGTGATTGTTCTGTTCAGGTTTTCCAACTTGTCCAGGTTCAGTCTCAGTACACTGTATTTTCCTAAAAATCTGTCCATGACCTTGAGGTTGTCAACTTTATTGTTGCAGAGCTGTTTATAGTAGGCTCTTATGATTTTTTTTTTAATTTCTGTGATATCTTTTAACTTATCCCCTTTCAATTCTGTTTCTAGTTATGAGAGTTGTTTCTTATTTCTTTGTGAGTCTAGGCAATGTCTCATCAATTTTATTTTTTTGAAAACCAACTTTATTTCATTGATATTGATTCCCTTTATGTTTTGTGTTTCATTTATTTCTGCTTGAATTTTTATTATTCGATTTATTATACTGATTTTGGACTTAGTTCTTCCTCTAGTTGCTTTAAAAGCAGTGTTAGATTACCTACTTCTGATTTTTCTTGTTTCTTGAGGTGGGACATTATTGCAATGAAGTTCCTTATTAGTACTGCTTTTGCTGCATCCCTTACATATATTCTGGTAGCTCATGTTTTTATTCTCATTTCTAAGATTTTTTGTGTTTTTCTTTTATTTTTTCTTTTACACGAGAGTCATTCAGAAGCATGTTGTTTACTATCTAATTGCTTAGGGTTCTTTCAGTTTTTTTTGTGGTTCATTTCTAGTTTAAAGCCACTGTAGTTGAAAAAGTTGTTTGGCATGATTTCGATTTTTGGAAATTTGTTGAGACATGTTTGGTGATCCATCATATGAGCTATCCTTGAGAATGTTCCATGCGCACTTGAGAAGAAAATAAAATCTATAGGCATTGTATGAGGTTTTAGCATATATTTATTAGACATATCTGCTCCAAAGATTATTTAATTTTCCCTGATAATTTTCTGCCTGGTTGATCTGTCTATAGTTGTAAGTGGAAGATTAAAGTCTCCTACTATTTTTGTGTTGTTGGCAATGTTTCTTTTCAGTTCTCATTATGAATGTTTAATATATTGTTATGCTCCTTCATCTGATGTGTATGCATTGATAATTATGTCTTCTTGCTGAATTAACCTTATTCATTATATAATGATCATTTCAGTTTTTTGTTTATGCTTTTTAGTTGAATGTCTGTTTTATCCTATAGAATTATGGCTTTTCTGGATTTTTTGGTGGCCATTTGATTGTAGGGTTTCTTTTAACCACCGATTTCAATTTATGTTTTTTCTTTTGAAAGGTGAGTTTCTTGAATGCAACAGGAAGTTGGGTTATGCTTTTCAATCCATTAAGTCTCTCTTTGTTGTTTAATTGGCTAGTTTGTTTAGGTTGATTATTGTTATGTAGCTCTTATTGCCATTTTATAATTTGTCTTTTTTGTGCTTTTCCAGACAATGTTTTTGTACTTCTCTTTCTCCTCTTAGGTAGATTGAGTGTAGTTATGTTTTGATTTATTTCCCTTCTTGTTTTCTTGTTTGCTTTTCCCCTGGAGATTTTTTTTTTTTCTTTTGAGGTTACCCTGAGTTAACTTTAAGATTTCTGTTTATTTCCTACTTTTATTTTAAAGAGATTAGTCTCTCATGCATTCTAACTATTCACATTTCTGTTCGCTCTCCTCCTTACTTTTTATATTTTGCTGTGTTAATTGTTTTTATGTGGGTTTTCTTTACATTTTATAGAGCATCCTTTAGTATTTTTGCAGAACTTGTTTTGTGGTGATGAATTCCTTTATCTCTTGCTTCCCTGAAAGTCTTTTTACCATTTCTACCGTTCTAAATTTTAATTTCACAGGTTGTAGTATTCTAGATTGAAAATCCTTTTATTTTGGCACTGAATATATCACACTCCTTCCCTTCTGGACTCTAGAGCTTAAACTGAGAACTCGACTAACAGTTTTTATGGGGACTCCTTTCTTTGTGGCTCATTCCTTTCCAGCTGTTTTAAAGAAGTTTTTTTGTAAAGTATTGATTTGTACCAAATAAGCCTGGATTTTGGTGGGTACACTGGAGATTCTTGAGTTTTGTGGCATCACCACTGGTTGGATTTGTAGTTCTTAAGTAGACCCTGAGTTGGGGCCCAAGAATTTAGCCTATGAGGTTTTATTTGTTGTGGTAGGTGTAGTCTTCAGTGTCCCAGATTTGAGCAGTAATGATCACATTGTTGTTGGACCAAAATCAGCAACCAGACTGCAGTCCTCCCTCCACCCACAGGGTGACACTAGTGGGTAGCACTGAATTTTTTTTCAATTCTGGAAGACTCCATTCTTCTTTTAAGCACTAGGACAGAAATTCAGGTGGGAAGGTCCTGTAGATATGTCACAATATGGTGAGAAGAGCTAGGGATGGGGGATTCTCAGGTTGCCTTCTGGTTATGGCAGCACCCTGTGTAATTTTCCTTTAGAGGCTCCTGTTCAGTTCTACCAGTTCTCTGGTCCTTCTTTCACCCTGTGCCAAGTCCCTCTCCCTCAGCTCTGTGTCATGGTTTTGTTGGCAGACTCTGCTGATTTTGGAGTGATTTCTGGGAGGCCCAGTTCTTCTCAAGGCTGCATCCTATCTGCTGCAGTTCAAATCCTGAATCTTTGGGATAATTCTGAATCCTGACTTTTCTGACTACCTTTCTGGTGATATTTGATGATTGCTGCTGTAGTCTCTGTAACCTCTGGGTCTATTTTTCCTTAGTGTTTGTGTCTGTAAAATAGGTTAATTGTTAGTTATGTTGTTGGAATGAGGAAGGACTTTAACCAGATTGCCATTTTGACTCTGTTTCCCCAGGGACTTTATAATTTTTCTCCCCAGAATTAAAGCAAAGTGAACCCTTCTGATGACACATTTGCTAAATTTAACTTCCAGTTTTTTTTAATCTTTTAGCTGTGATCCTACTCGTTTTGTTTAATTTTAAATGACACATATCAATATTTATGAATATATTCTAACAGTAAGGTTTATAAACAACAGATATAGCCAATGTTCCCCTCTATTACTAATGCATTCCAATCTAACCCTTTACCAGATGTAACCCTTAAAATCAAAAAACAAATTCTAGTAGGATATACAACAAAATAATGTTAAAGCTTTTCTATGACTCTACAGTAACCACAGAAAATATGACTTGTGTACTTTATTGTGTTTTGCATCAAGAGTGTCATACTGTTTATATTTTTCTGCCGTTGGTTGTTTCTTCTTTTATATCTTAGAATTTTCACATTAGCATACATGGATTTGTATAAGTTTTTTTTGTTGCTTCCTGGTGTTACACAGTATGGTTGTACTCCACTTCAATAGTTGGGCCACTGAGATGGATATTCCCATCATTTCAAAGTATAAGGAATTAGCTATATTTATTTATGTATATTATTCCATCTTTTTCCAAGTTTAACCCATTTGACAGTCTACAAAAGTATTAATTTCAAATATTAGTACTGTTTCTATTGTAAGTATAATCATCTTTCTCACATACATTTATCTGTCTTTCAATTATATGTTATGGATTTTTTTATTTAGCAAATTTAAAAACATTATAAAATTAAATTAATTTTTCAGTGTGCTTTTTGTATTTTGTATCTCATTTGATAAAACCTTAGCTACTTTCGGAGTCTGTATTTCAATTTTTTTTAGCAATTTTACAATCGATTCCATTTGAAATATATTTTTGAAAGCATAAATTTTGTTAGGATCTAAATCTTTGTTTCTCAAAGGATAAACAACTTTTACACAATATCATTCATTTTTTCAATGATAATATGCAAATCATATTAAAACTGAAGAATAAAAAGCATGGGTATAATTTTACCTTAAATGAAAGAAATATGAAACATCCCTCATTATAACAGTTCATATATTTTTCATTATGTTCGTTTTGGATAAAGTTAGTGCCCATATGCCTGTTGTCTTTTTTTTTTTTTCACACAACGGACACATCTTCTTTCTCAGTTTCTATGTATAGTAATTTTTGTATTGTTTTTAAAATATTTCTTAGAACTGACATTAAACTAATAGTTTTTTTATTTATGCTTAGAAGTCTTATTAAGTTCTGAAAAAATGTGAATATACACTTATTTTCATGTAATAATTTCATTTTATGTGTTAATTTAATAAATATTTTTTATTTTAATTTGTGGTTTAGTACCCACATTGTCTCTATCCTAGAGTTACCTGTTTTCCCCTTTCAACATGTTCTAAACTCTAGGAAACTCCAACAGTCTCAGTGTCACTTTCGTGTTTTAGTTCCAGAGTGATATGTTTAAATTTGTTGAAAGAATGATTTAAAGCAAAAATCTACGTAGCTATTTTAACTTTTTTCTTCATCATGACATACAGGCTTAGGGTGTGCATCATCATAAATCAACATCAATATGTAATGCATTAGGTTTACTACGAATAACCAATTCTATCCTTCATCATATAATTGTTATTTTTAAAATAAAATGCAATGTAAAGTATTGTGTGTTTTATTTGTATATAGTTCCTTTTTATACCACATTTCCTGGTTGTATTTCTTCTTTCATTTCAATAAAGGATGTCCACTAGAAATAGGGGAGTCTTTCTCTCGTCAGAACTGCCACTGCTTTTTTACCATCCTTTTATAACTGACAATATCAATAAGTCTAATGCTAGGATAATTTTCATTTATTAAAGTAAATATAGTAACTAACATTGGAAAAGGGTTGGAAGTACATCCTCAATACTCAGTACTCTGAAATTTGTTCCAACATATGACTAGAGATGAGTCTCAAATTCATTCCATTCAGTCCTTGGTAAATCTTTTCCACCTAAGGATCTTGGTTTTATCTCAGACTGTAAGGGATTTAAATTAATTTTAATTCACCTACCTGCCATCCTCTTGATTATTTTAGGTATTTTTTTCTTAGATAAATACTGGTTCAGATAAATTATTCTGTCTTTTAAATTCCCTTTAATTTTTCTCATCTGAGCTCACTATCTCAGTTTACTAGTTTATTCTTTAACTTTATCTTGTCATCCTTTTGAGTCTTTCACCGGCTGCATGAGTGTCATCACTGAATGTTTACTCCATTCAAGCATTTTAGTATATATGGGGACAAACCTCTCCAATCCTGTCACAATATGCTTTCTCACAACAAAATTGTTGTGCGCACTGGAATTTTCATGATCACATTACCCCACTTACCTGTAAGAAACATATGGTGAGAAAGAGCAAAAAAAAAAAAAAAAAAAAAAGCGAAATAATCAGCTTCAATTATAAGAGTTATATAATTTATCTTAATTTTAATCCCACTCAACTCAGTAGGTTGGTTTTATAGAAGTGTTCAAAAAGTGTGTGAAAGAAAATGTCATGAAGTCACAAGTGTAGGCGATAGCAAGTGACAGAAATTGAAAATAATGTTTGATTTTATTTGAGTTAATGATGATATTGATTGCATGCTCCAATAGACCTTAAAGGACAAGACAGCATCATGGTATTTTATTTCCATTTAGCACTATAGGTGTAATATAAGTCAAAGGATTTCTGTTTTTAAATGTCTTCTTTTTAAATATGGTAAATTGTTATAGAAGAGAATAGTAGATGAGGTAGATGAGTACTTCTCTAAAGAAGCGTTGTATAAATTGCCTATTATATTGTTACTAAAATATTTAACAAAATAACATCTCAATCAACCTGGTATAAATAAAAAGTGAATACATTACATAAAATAACTATTCTAATCATCTTAAACATTGTGGAGTCTTCAAGAACAATATGGCCAAACTATTTATTTAATCTATCATGCTCTGGGTATTGTAGTGAGTGAGAACATTATGGTCACTCTTCTCCAAGAGCTTCTGGTCTACAGATAGAAACATATGTTTTTCAAATGACCATGCAATTACAACATAAGACCTCAAAGAGAATTAAGAATGGAAGGAGCATTGTACAGGACACATAACTGAAAAATGAGAACAGAGAATCAACGCATGTTTCCTTGTAGAAAAGGTACTTAAGAGAGTTCTGGAGGGATGACTAAGATTTAAGTAGGAAGGGTATTGTTGAGAATGCACAATGTTATGTACAGTATTTGGAAAGTCCCCATGACTGGATAAAATGAATGGAAAACTTTAAGACAGTAGAGAAGTAAGAGAGCAAGAGAGTATGATGCAAAAGGAGACTGACAGTTTCCTGACACCTTTGAACTTCTTTTGTAAGAACAATGAAGAAAAAAATTAAAAGATTTGATTCAATTTGGTTGGGTGAGACTATCAGATTTGTGTCTTGAAAACAGAATAGCAATAACAGTCTGAAGAACAGATTAAAGAAGAGTCAGAGAAAATACTAGGAGACTGTACCAGGGAATATTGGGTAAAAGTAGTGATTTGATTTTTGAAGATGGTGGCAGAGAGATAGAGGAAATGTATACATAATATAAATTATTAGAAGTTGACAATAAAATAATTATATGAGAAGTCATAACTGATAATCGTTTCTAGACACTGGACTTGTGTACCTTGATGGATAATGGTGAAATGAACCAAGACAGGAAATGAAAGATTAGAAACAAGGAGTAATGTTTGAAAACTACCTTGCTATTAACTTTATTTTGAGAAAGAGCTTATAAAATTAGGAGTTTAATCTTGTTTTGTCTAATTTGAGATGAGATAGAAACATCCCAGATAAGAGGGAAATTTGAAGAGGTAGTTCAATATACAGGGCTAGTGCTCAGAAGAAAACCTGATCTGACTGTATATATTTATGAGTCATTGTTTCATGGGTGATAAATGATAACAAGGAAAAGGGAAGAAAATTACCTCAGGGAGACAGAGTGAGGAGAGTCTTGGAAACTCCATGTATTCTCTAGCTTATTTTATAATGATTCTTGAGTATGAGTTAGAATGAGTAAGAAGTAGAGGAAAAAATAAGCAAAGAATGGTGTTGGGCATGCTAATAAATGTTATTGAAAGAAGGAATGAGCAGTTCAATCAAATACTGATGAGAGGTCTCATTTCAACAGACAAAAACTTCCTTTAGTTATAGAAACAGAAATAGTGTCCTTGGCATTAAATGATTTGTTGAGATGATTGGAGGTGTTTATAAAAAGTTGAGTCAGTTTTCATTTTTTTTCCGTAGTTAGTATTTGAATCAATATTTGAATCCAAACACTTTTACTCAATATATTCTGAATACACACTTCCTCTACAAATAATGAGACTAATTTTCGTATTACGAAATATAAGCAAAATGAAAAAAAATTGCCTTGCTCCCATATTAACCATGGTTGATTCAGAGAATAAAATGTACTCATAGATATTTCTCTTGCCCCTTTTCTCATATACCTCTTAAATACTTGACTTCCATCTAACTTCAACTAAATTCTGCAGTTCCTCTCTGGTAATTAAATCAATTCCAAATTGGAACAGTATAAAACTTGGAAGAGAGTAAGTAAGAAACAACAACAAGATGGAAACGAGCTAATAATTATCGAGGAATACAACATAATAACCTGAAAAAAACTTAAAAAGACTATAACCCCCTTAGAAAATCTCAATTAAAGCATTATTTTTTCATGTTTTGTAATTGGCCAAATCCCATCCAGTTTCCATGCTGTATATAGTCCATGAATATGTCAATTATATTCTAACTATAGCAATTCATATAAATAATCATTAATAAGTGGAAATGTCTAAGCATTACTTGTACCTTTTTACAACTCCTGAACAGATAACTTAAGGGGAACACTGCTGAATAAGTTAACTTCTAATGTAAGTGTCAATATTATTGTGACAGAAAAAAAAATCTGTCTGCTGAATTTCAATTATATCGATGGGATGAATACATTTCATATTCGACAAAGCACTTTCGTATACATTTTAGTAATGAGTAACATTTGTCCAGCGATTTTCAATGGCCTTTCACATTGTTTAAGCCTCATAACAACTGCGTGAAGTGGATATTAGAATCCCTGCTTTGCTGATAAAGAAATTATTACATGGAGATGTTAAATGATTTTCTACTTTAACTCAGCTTGCAAGTATAAAATCAGAGGTGTAACTCATGACTCTTGACTACAAACAGTGCAATTTCAAATTCAATAGATGCCTAAAGGGAATACTTGCTTATCTTTTCATCAGATATGACTTTATTTTTTCCAACAAGTTTCAAGATTTAGTTAAATGAAAGGAAATTTCTAATTTTGATGTAGATTATCAAATACCCCAAGCAATTCATATATTTATTATCATATGCTGTCACATGTACTTTGTGCAATAGATAGTGCTAATTTTATAAGTACCATATACGTAACAGATATCTTTCATAGCTCAACACCAGGTTGGATATTTGTTCTCAGGTATATTCTACATATATTGAGAGAAAAGAAACAATAAAAAGGACATCCAATTTTATTTTTAATTGTAAGTAAATGCATTATTGGTTATTACTGATGTTTGCAGTGAATAGAGACTCTTCATCTTCATAAAGTATAGAGTATATTATTCTTGTTACAAATTGATTCAGAGAATATGATTTGTTTGCAGTATAAAACAATTTTTAAAATAATGTACATAATTACAACCATGCAAAGGCCATAAAGATAACAAACATACGCAGCCAAGCAAGTTTCAAAAGACTAAAATATTAATACAATTGCACAATTTAAAGAAAAATCTTTCAAGAGCAGAATTGATTAGATTCTGGTGTCTGTAACATTTCTATGGATCATTTTTAGTATTGGGATAAGGCCATGCCATGTGTCATTTAAAATAAAATATGTAATGTTTCTAATGAATATACTGAAAAATGTTCTTAGAATAATTTTGAAAATACAATATCACTTAATATTCAAAGTATAAGCGTTATTCATAGAATTATAGGTTTTCTTATGAAATTTTATTTCAAGCATTCTTCCCACAAAGGTTCCCATCTCATATTTTTATTCATTATTAAGTGTTACTATATTGAGTAAATTAACCTATGATTTTCCCAAGGAAATTTAAGTGCATTTCTAAGACAAAAGAAGCCCTTATTTATAAAATTAAAAATGTTTGCTGCCTGGTACGCTCTGGTAGAATATCAGTTAGGTCCACCACTTCCAGCCAACAACAGTCCACATATATCCCTGTGATCTGGGTTCACATCCTGAGGCCAGGGGAGCAATCAAGATGAACAAATATATTTTTTAAAAAAGTTTGAGAAATTTGTTCTCAGCTATATTTTACTGAATTTCTGCAATTGGTTATGTTAATAAGGAAATTTGCATTTATTGTATTTATTTGTATTTACTCTATGCCAATAAAAATGCCAAGTACTTCGAAACAGTATCTAATAGCAGACTCTAATTCTGGACATTTATTAACTTTTAAGATCCAAGGTAATTAATATCACTATCAATATGAAAATTGCCTTGCTAGATATTTACTATTAATACCTATAGGGGAAGCATTCAAAGATGACTTTCCATTAGCCATCCTTACTGTGCAAAATAAACACACACACACACACACACACCTTTCTAGTTCAACTTTACCAAATATTCATTATTTACTGGTTTAGCATTTTATCAGCATTATCTTATTAAATACACAACCACATTCTTGAAAGCTATTAAGTTTATTCCCAGATGAGGAAATTGAGACTCACTTATATAATTGAACATACTCCTGTGGTCATCCAGCAAATAAATTTACATTAAAATTTTGAATCTAGGATCCCTTAAAATTTGCCCTTATGAACACTATAATATATTGCCTTGTGCCATAGCTTAGCAGATTCAAATTCTTTGGATTGGTAGATACCTTCACTTACTGAGCAAAGCTTTCCTTCCTTAGAACAAGAAATGAATTTCTAAGTGCACAGGGTATTTAACTCAGATGTTCTGATCTCTCCCAAATCCACATTCCAAAACTCAATAATTATCATGACAATTTTTAAATGAATCTCTAATTGTTTTTCTTCTAATTATTACTAATTTTCAAAGTAAGATAATGAAGTTTCCTAGATTCAAAACATACTAATAAATATTCAGCAACTAGGATTCAAATCTAGCAAACATTCTATAAAATATTTCACTTTATGTATTCAGGCCCTCATTTAAACTTGAAGTATTTAGTTAGGATCAAAAGTATAATTCTATCTGACTTCTGATATTTACTTCTATGTTCCAGCCTTTTTCTTCTTGTATAATATTTCATATCCAATTACACTGCAGAGCAATAAATTAGGAATATATAATCTATATGAATATTTTTCATATATCACACTATAGGCATTTACTATTTATCTTAAAATGAGTATAATCAATTTAAGGAAGTTTTTTTTCTTGACCTGATTCAATGGTAGATAACAGAGATAAATACTCAGATGAAACTCAAAACCATCTGTGGTGATTTGATTGAGGGAATTGAAAAGTACATTTGTTTGTTTTTCCAGGTGGTTCAAAAGTCAGGTGAGTTTCTAGGAATTCTTGGCAAACAATGCAATTAAAATAAATTGTTGCAAGACACATTAATCAAAATTATTAAACATAAATTGAAGCATGTCATATATGAGACATTTTTTAACTATATCAGAGAATCGTGGCCTATAGATTCTGAGATGAACCCCATTTATTCCACTCCCCAATATACTCAACCTTTATGCAATCCCCTTCTTATTTTATGTAGGTGAGAAGTCTAATTTATTTCCAAGTAATGGAATACAACAAAGATGACAAGATTTTATTTCAGTGATTATGCTTCATAAGATTTCAGCATCTGTTTTTCTCTCTTGCAGGCTCCGACAAAGGAAGTGACCAAATTGGAAAGGTCCACCTAGCAAGATAGCATGGGTGGGTTCTGGGCAGTAATCTAGAAAACGACAGCAGCCTCTGGATGATATCTAAAATGAGTTTATATCCCACTCTAAATCAGAAGTAACTAAAGTCTGCAATGAAAACTATGGTATTGGAAGCATTCCCTCCTCACCTGAACTTTCAGATTAAACTTCAGTCATGTCAGAAACTTGACTGCAACTTTCAGATGACTCAATAGCAGAGAACCCACCAGTCCACTCTCAAACACTTGACCTTCATATGGTGAGATAATAAACAATAATTTTAACCCAATAGTTTGTAGTATTTTTTGCAAAGTAGTAGATAATTAAAATAAGGAGTGAGTATTTAGTGTAAGAAAAGTATTTAATTTGTTATGATCTATCAGAAATGTTTTTCAAACAATACAACAGGCAGATACTACTTTCTCTCTGTTAGGATTTATAGTTGAAGAATTCACAGACAATGAATGGATTTATTGTCAGTCTGGTTTCTGAGTAGTGTGAATATTTGGAATAAATATCAACATACTTTGTTTAGGATTCAGTTTGTCTGTATAGAAGAAACATGCCAAATAATGTGACACAAATTTAAGAGTTCTACTTTCATGTAAAACAAAGTAGATTTGTCTAGCTATAGATAATTTAGGGCTGGGTAGAAAGCTCACGACCACTTAAAATCTCCTCATAATCAAAAATGACTGCTTAAGTTCCAGTGAGCAAGTGTTACAAATAGGGTGAAGAGGGGGAGCTGTTGTACCTGGGAGTCATAGATAATACTTTTCCATTCATTTAATGTGACCAAAACTAGCTTTACAGTTACACCTAGTTTTCAAGAAGCTATAGAAATTTAGTCTTTTACTAGGTCTTGCTGCAAATCCTAAATACTATTAAAACTATATATAGTAACTAGGAAAAGAAGGTTCTTGTTCTGTGAGTCAATTATCAATCTCTGACACATAATTAAATTTCTAAAAGTATTAAATCTGGAAAAATGTTTTATGTATACAAATATGTGGCACAAAAAATGTACACCTGAATTATATTTATAGTTATACAACTCTAGCATGAGCTAATTATGAAACAACGTAAGTAGTAAGTGGGACCACTTAATTTATGATGATTGTATTGCAATAATTCATAACTGTACTCAAACTTATGCTTATAAGTTGTCAAATATGCAAAACACTTTATTATACTAAATAAAATCAATACCAGCCACTCAGTATTTATAGATGGCATCCAAATAAGTTTGTATGAGAAAACTTAGATTATATTTCAAAATATAGGCATGGTTCTAATATGTCATATTTTAAATAAATTATCATTAATAACTGAGTCTCTTTCTTCATTGCTCTTCCCATTTTTTTATTTATTGACTTTGGCTATCTATATACATTCAAACGAAGTAGGACGTCAGCAGCAAAAATAAGGAGGAAGAAGTAAATGTACTCATAAAAAAACTGAATATGACATTTTCAAGTAGACCAAATAAATTAAAATTATTGAATAAATGAAACTGTAATAGTATTGTATTAATTTCAGTTATTCTAGTTTATTCTGATGCTGTTTCAGTTGTCAATAGTCTTAAAAATGTAAATATTCTATGTATGAAAATTCAGTTTCTAAGCATGCATTTTTCCTAGAAATTGTATGGTATTTTCAATGCTACTGCAAACATCATGGCACAGAAATATCATCAAGACATCTGCTCAACTATGTAACATTAATAAATACTTTATGGTATAGATATAATAAACACTATTCAGATGTTTTTAAATAAAAGAAACAAAAAATCAGAAAAGGAAGTGAAAAACAAATAATAAAATAGTAAATCAACCTCCTCTAACAAATAAGTGCACACCCCATCCTCTCCTCTCTGGTAACCTCAGATTTGCTGTAAAGATAAAAAGATTTATACTAATTTAATGCTATCAATTCATTTTCATTGTTTCTCTGAATTCTATATATAGGTGAAATCATCCTATATTAGCCTTTATCTTTCAAATTAATTGCAATCAACAAAACACACTTGAGGTACTCCATTTTGGGGTGAATAGCAAAATTTCATCTTTTATGACTGAGTAGTATTCCATGTTATGTGTATACATCATGGGAATTTAGTTTGATTCCACGTGTTGACTATTGTAAATAGTACTGCAATGAACATAAGAGTACGTGTATCTTTAAAACTTAATATCTAGAGATCTTCATATATCTAGAAGTGTGATTGCTAGGAATTTCCATATTCTTCTCTAAGTAGCTTAACCAACAGGTATTCCCACCAACAGTGTATGAGGATTTCTTTTTCTCCATAGTCCCATCAGTACTTGTTTCTTCTTCTTTTTTCTCTCTCTCTAAAAACATGGGCTTTTCTCACTGGTATAAAGTGCTATCTCATCCTGGTTTGATATACATTCCTCTAATAATAAGTGATGTTGAACATTTATTCATGTACCTACCTGTTAGCCATTTGAATATCTATTCAGATCTTCTGCCTATATTTTTGGTTAAATTGTGTGTTAGTATTGCGTTATATATGTTTTAATACATATTTGATATTAAATTCTTATCAGATGTTCAATGTGCAAATATTTTCTCCCATTCACAAAATCTTTACATTTTGATAATAGTTTCACCACACAAAACCATTTAAGGCTGATATACTCTCATTCGGTAACATTTTGTTGAGAATATTTCCATTATATTTATCAGAATATTTTGTGTTGTTTTATTAAAATATCCTTGCATACTTTTGGTATCAGGAATTCACTTCATAGAATTTGCTTTAAACTGCTACATATTGTTTCATACTTTGAAAGTGTCTGAGGAGAATAGGTATCAAATATTCATTGAATGTCTGGTAAAATTCACTAGTAAAAACTTATGGCACTGGACTTTTGTTTTTAAGAGAATTTTGATTACTATTTCAATGTCACTGCTTTTGATTGGTCTAGTTGAGATTACTATTTATTCTTAATTCAATTTAGAGAAGCTATATAATTCTAAATATAAATCCACTACTGTATATTTTAAAACATTATCAGCAAATATTCACAATACTTTCTTATAATCCTTTGTATTTCTATGGTATGCATTATATATTCTCTTTTGGTTTTTATTTATTAGTATATTATAATTTTTTTCTTAGTGAGTGTGGCTAAAATTTTATACATTTTGTTTATTTTTTTTAAAAATCAGCTTTTGAATTTATTGACCTTTTATTATCCTTCATATTTTTTATTTCATTAACTTTTGCTTTAATTTCAGTTATTACTTCTACTCACTTTAAGTTTAATTTATTCTTTATTACAAATCTTTTAATGTAAGATTATAATGTTTATTTTTTGGTTTGTTTGCTTCTTGATGTTAGCCTGCAATACTATGAACTTTCCTCTTAACAATTCTTACACTGCATGCCAGAGGTTCTGATAGCTCCTGTCTTCATTTTCATTTATCTTAAGGTGTTGTGAGTATTTTTTTAATTTTGAATTTGATTTTCTCATTAACTTTATATTGTTCAGGAGCACATGCTTTTGTTTTGACATAATTGAGATTTTTCTACTTTTCTTTTTATGATTGAATTCTAGCTTTTCACCTTTGACGTCAGTAATGATACCTGGTATGATTTCAGAATCCACAAATTCGTTGACGCTTGTCTTGTTTTCCACGACATGGTATCATTAAGAATGTCCCATGTGTGTTTAAAAACATGCAAATTTTGTTCATTGTCGTTTTTGGATAAAGTGTTTTTTAAATGTCTAATTAAGCTCACGTGGTCTAATTAATATTAAAGGCTATTGTTCCTTGTTAATTCTCCATTCAATCATTCTGGCCTTTTTTTCACTGTGGTGTTAAAGTTCACTTCTGTTATTCTATTACTGTCTACATATCTCTCTAGCTTTGCTTTAAATTGATTTATGTATTTGGTGCGCTATCATTTGGTGCATATATATTAATGTGTCCTTTTATAGAAGTTTTAACTCATTCATCTTTGCATATTTTCATGTTTTTTACCTGGAAGTCAATTTTGTCTGATATTTTTTCACTTTTAGAGTTGCTTTTTAAAAATGTTTAAGAATATTTGTAGTCATTTGTTTCATTTTGGTCCCCCACCAAATCCTGAGTCCTGAACTCTGTTCCTTGGGTTCTGCATGGTCCACTCCTCAGATATCTCAGCTGCCTGAGCAACAAGGGTATGCCCTAGAGTTTTAGAGTCTAAAACTCCAGGGGACTTCTGGAGTGTATGACTATTGTGTGAACAGCCCTAAGAATCCTCCAAACACCAGTTAACTCGTAGTTGATACCTGAAAACTTCATTTGCAAAATGACTAATAAACCAAATTATGATTGGCCAAGCACTCATTACTGTTCATATACTATAACATTTATAGTCACTAGTCTTACATGCAGTGCTTTTGTCAGACTTTGTTCATCAGGTGTTATATATACTTGTCTACTTTATCACTCAAAATGAACTGAACTCCTACAATAATGATGTTTCCTATACATGGTCAAATTTACACACTGGATTTTCCGTTGATTTGATTTTGAGTCAACTGCTTTGCTTCCTTAAAGATCTTTAGAACTTTAGAATCCAGAATCTTACTCCTAAGATCAACAATATGAAGGACTGAGGGGCCTCACAGGCTAGCTTGTCTCTCATCTACCCTCTTCATCAGAAAAAATTCACCACAAAATGCTCAAGCAAAAGGACAAATTAATTTACTTAAATTATTAGAATGGAGGGTACAAAGGGTTTTTCAGAACAACTGAATCTGGATTTCACATGATGGTCTCTATCCACTCTTTTGTACTCCCCAATCTGTATTATTGTTTGTTTTTTTAGCATTTTATTGCAGCAATTTATAAGCTCGTATATGTAGGTTCCCCTACATGCAGTTTCCACATTCCTCAGACATATGTTAACACATCCTACCCTCCACCAAGTGTTTTTCAACATTGTCCAGTGGCATGTGCCACCACTTGTCCTCCTCTCCTTATCAGTCTCATTTCCCAATGCTATTCTCAGTTCTATTGCAAGTGCCCAGGGATTGGTATTTTTGTCTATTCCTTTGTTTTATCTATTCACATTCTACCCATTAGTGAGATCATCTGGTATCTATCTTTTTTTGACTTGTTTGATGTAGCATAATCCCCTCTAAATCCATCCAGGTTGATTCAAATGACAGAATTTCATTTATCCTAAGAACTGTGTAGTGTTCCATTTCGTATATATACCACATCTTCATACAGTCATCTGATCTTGGGCACTTGGGTAGTTTTTAATTCTTAGCTACTGTGAATAGGGCTGCAATAAACACGAGGGTATATAAAACTCTGTAAACGAGTGTTTTTATCTCTTGGGTACATCCCATAAGTGGGATGGTGGAATCACATGAGATTTAAATATTCATCATTCTGAGGAATCTCCATGCTTTTTTCAACAGGGGTTGCAACAATTTTCACTCTCAACAGCAGTCTAAAAGTGTTCACTTTTCTCCACATGCTTGCCAACATTTATTATTATAAGTCTTTTGGATAATAGTCAATCTCTCAGGTGAAAGATAATATCTCATTGTTGTTTGGATACGCATTTTCCAGTAGCCAGCAAGTAGGAACATCTTTCCATGTGCCTGCTAATCATCTGTATATGGTCTTTGCAAAAATGTATCTCTAATTCCTCTTCCCATTTTTTTTTATTGAATTGCCTGTTTTTCTGTTTTTGAGTTTTATGATTTCTTTGTATATTTTGGATATTAACCTTTATCAGATGTATGGAACACAAATATATTTTCTGAGTTAGTAGTTGTCTTTTTGTTTTGATGATATTTTCTTTTTCTGAGAAGAAGTGCATTAGTTAGATGTGCCCTCAATTCTTTCTTTTTGTTTTTGTTTCCTTTGATATTATAGTGGAATCCCCAAAGATCTCTCTAAGCTGATGTCACATAATGTCTTTCCTATTATTGTTTCTGTTATTATGTCCAAGTCTCTAAGTTATTTGAGTTAATTTCTGTGAATGATGTTAAAAAAGAGATCTAGCTTCATTATTTTGCATGCAGTTGTCCAGTTATCCCAAATCATTTTTTGAAGAGACTTTCCTTTCTCCATTATATAATTTTGTCTCCTTTTTCATACATTAATTGACTCCATGACTGTTAGTCAGTTTCTAATGATTCAGTTCTATTATATTGTTATGTTATTATCTTACGATACCGTTTTTATCACTATCGCTTTTTCAGTATAGCTCAATGCCTGGGAGTATAATAATTCTGAATTCTCTTTTCTCTCATGATCGTTTTGGCCATTATGGATCGTTGTTCCACACAAATTTTAAGATTTTTTGTCAACTTCCTTGAAATAAGTCCATGGGATTTTAATGGGGATTGCATTAAACTGTATGGCACTTTAGATTAGATGATTATATTAAAAATGTAGATTCTTCCCAGTCAAGATCAGGATTGTCTTTCCATCTCCATGTATCTTCTTCTATTTCTTTTAAGAGAGACTTGTAGTTTTCATTGTACAAATCTTTCACCTCTTTTACTAAGTATATTCCAAAGTATTTGATTCTTTTTACTTCATTTATACCGTGTGATTTTCTTGATTTCATATTCTTACAGCATATTGCTTACATAAAAAAAGGCAATGGATTTTTCTGCATTGACTTTGTAGTCTCCTGCTCATTACTGTATTTATTGATTAGCTCTATTAGTTATTTGACAGAGATTTTAGGGTTTTCAATATAAAATCATGTCATCGGCAAATAATGATAGTTTTACTTCCACCTTTCCAAAGGTGGAATTTTCATTCCTGTTATTCCTATTTCCTTGACTATTGCTCTGGTAAGACTTCCAGTACAATATTATATAGCAGTGGTGAGAGCAGACATCCTTGCTTTGTTCCCAATCTTAGGGGAAGTTTCATTTTTTTGTCTGTTGCCTATGATGTTGGCTGTAGTTTATCATTTATTACTTCTATTATGTTGAGGACTATATCTTCTATTCCATTTTTCTGAAAGCTTTTCTCCATAAATGGGTGTTGAGTCTTGTCAAAAATCTTTCTCTGTGTTTATTGATATAATCATGTGCTTTTTCTCTTTGTTCTTATCAATATGGTGTATTGCTTTAATAGATTTACAAATGTTTATATTACAAATTAATATTACATTAACATTACATTACATTACAAATGTTAAAATCCCATGGACTTATTTCAAGGCAGTTGACAAAAAATCTTAAAATTTGTATGGAACAACGAAAGATCCATAATGGCCAAAACGATCATGAGAGAAAAGAGAATTCAGAATTATTATACTCCCAGGCATTGAGCTATACTGAAAAAGTGATAGTGATAAAAACGGTGTCCTGTAAGATAATAACATAACAATGGAATAGAACTGAATCATCAGAAACTGACTAACAGTCATGGAGTCAATTAATGTATGAAAAAGGAGGCAAAATTATATAATGGAGAAAGGAAAGTCTCTTAAAAAATGTTGAATTCCAGGGATACATCCCACATGATCATGAAGGATGATCTCTTTGAAGCATTGTTGGATTTGGTTTGCTAATATTTTGTTAAGTATATTTACACCTATGTTCATTACAGATACTGTTCTATAGTTTTCTTTCTTGGTGACATCTCTACCAACTTTTGGTATCCATGCGTTATTAGCTTCATAGAAAGTGTTTGGAAGTATTCACTGTTCTTCAATATTTTGGAAGAGTTGGATAAGAATAGATATTAATTCTTCTCTGAAACTTTGTTATTATTCATTAGAAAATCCAACAGTTCATGATATTTTATATGAAAGGAGATTGTTGGTTATCTCTTCAATTTCCTTGTTTGTGATTATCTCCTCAGGTTTTCCAATTCTTCCAGTTTCAGTCTTGGTAGACTTCTTTTTTCTAAAAGTTTGTCAATGTCCTCAGTGTTATACACTTTATTGGCATAGAGATATTCATAGTAAGATCTTATGATTTTTTTTATTTCTGTGGTATCTGTTTTAACTTCTCACCTTTCATTTCTGTGTCTAGTTATGTGAGTTGTCTTTTTTTGCTTCATGAGTCTTGCTAACTTTTCATTTCACTGATCTTCTAAATTCTCTTTTTGTTTCTATTTCATTTTTTCTGCATGTATTTTTTATTTCCTTTCTTCTACTGATTTTTGGCTTTAATTGTTCTTCCTTTTCTAACTGCTTTAAATGTATGGCTAGATTGTCAATCTGTGGTACTTCTTGTTTGCTGAGGTGAAACTGGATTGTGATGAACTTCCTTCTTAGTACTGCTTTTGTGATATCCCATAGATTTAGTATCTTATGTCTTCATTCTCATTTGTCTCTGAGTATTCTTTAAGTTCTTTTATTTTTTCTTTCACCCAAGGGTCACTAAGAACCATATTGCTTAGTATCATATTAGTTTAGTGTTTTCCAGATTTTTTTTTAATGTGGTTGATTCTAGTTTTAAATCATTGTGGTCATGTAAGATGTCTGGTATGATTTCAATCTTTTAAATTTGTTGAGACAGGTTTTATGTCACAACATATATTGTTGAGAATGTTCCAAGTACACTTAGATGAAAATGAAATCATTGGTCATTGGATGGGTGTTTGGTATGTTTTAGACCCATCTATTTCAAATGGTCATTTAAAGCTTCTTTTTCCCTGTTAATTTCTACATTGTTGTAAGTGGGCTATTGTAGTCTACTATTATTGTGTTGCTGTGGATGTCTCTCATCAGTCTAATAATACATGCTTAATATATTTTGATGCTCCTTCATTGGTTCGATTATATCTTAGTAAACATTAACTTTTCTTGCTGGATTGACCCCTTAACCGTTATATAAGTTCTATCTAAGTCTTGTGTTGATTTTTAGTTTGAAATGTGGATATCTGATATAAGTACAGCTGTTCATTTTTTTTTTTTATGATTTTCATTTGATATAGGATTGTCTTCCAACCATTAACTTTTAGCCTATGTCTATCTCTTGAAAGAAGATGAGCTTCCTTAATGTACTTTTTAAACCCATTTGACCACTCTGTGCCATTTAGAATGTTGTCTTCATTTTTTGCATTCTTTTTTTTCTTTGATGGTTTGCTTGAGAGCATTCCTCTGCCAATCTTCTATCTCACAAATTCTCTTAAAGACCTCGTCCATCTTACTCTTGAGTCCCTCTATTGAGCTCCTTATTTAAGTTCTCATGTTCTTCATTTATTTGACATATTGCTTCATTTCTTCTTTCTCTTTTTTGTTGTTGTCTTTTTATTCCCATGTTGTGTTCTTGATTTACGTGAGTATATTTATTACTATTGCCCTAAATTCATTCTCAGGTAGTTTTAATATTCCTGTTGCATTAAGTTTTTCCCTTTGAGTTTCAATTAGATCCATCATTTTGCATGTATTTATCTCCTTGGCATTCTATTTATGATTGTTTGGTTTAGGTTTCCCTGCAGTGATGGTCTCATGTAGGTCATTGACTTGCATCAAGCAAACCTGGATCTTGGTTTAACACTGGGACTTCTTGAGTTTTGTGCCATCACCACTGGTTTGATTTGTTGAAGATCTTAGGTAGATCCTGAGCTGGGTCTTGAGAATTTAGTCTATAGGGTTTGATTTTGTGTGGGGTATGCAGAGGTCTCCCCTAGCATCCCAGATCTAAGTGGTAATGACCACCTTATTGTTGACCCATAATCAACAATCCGTTTGCAATTTTGCTTCCACGAGTTTGCACTAGTGGACAATATTGAAAGCTCCTTCCTCTGGTAGACTCTTCCTTTAAGCCTGGGGGTAGGATTTTCATTGGGCTAGTTCTGTGGCTCCAGAACAATTGGTGGAAGGATTGTGGTGGGGGATTCACTTAGTTGCTGTCTGATTATGCTAACATCCCATGCAATTTCTCCACAGGAGTTCTCACTCTGACTCTTGGGATGCTGGTCCTCCCTCTGCCCTTTGCCAAGACCCTCTTCCCTGGTCTTGCTGTGTGGGGTCAATACTGCTTTTGGAGAAGCTACTGGGAGGCCCAGTTCTTCCCGAGGCACATCTCCTCTGCCATAGCTCTTCTTCCCTCAATCCAAGGCTGACAATCCCGAATCTGTAGTGCATCTCTGAACCCTGATGCCTTCACCTACCCTTCTGGTAGTGATTTCTTCTGCTGTCACTGTGGCCTCTGATCCTGACCTTCTAAAGAGTGTATGCCAATAAAATAGGTGATTTCTTGTTGCTCAGTGGGGAGAGGGCATGAAATGTTTTTTCAAGGCCACTAGCTAGCCTCCTTTTTTCCAATTTCATCTGATTTTAATGTGACTTTTCCTGTCTTTTGCAGGAACTTTTGTCTGAACTCTGTTCAGAGTTTTAAAAGATGAAGTGGAAAATAATTAATATTTTTCACAGTATGTCATTAGTTCAGCAAATATTTATTAATTGTTCTGTTATGAATATCTTCAGGAAAATCTACCATTTGACTTTAAAATACTCAAATTCTAATGTTTAGACAAAGTAGTTGATAACTACAAAGGAAACTATTAAGGTTATAAGTTTGATCACTTCCCCAACTTGTCACTACTAGGATTTACTCAGAAGGCAGTGATAGTAGTAAATAAAATATCTCAATAAAATATAAATTTCTAATTTTAAACTGTGATAAATCCAGGGAGTAAAATATTGGCTATTTTATTGTTGAGCTTAACAGTGTAGCCTAATTTATTTTTGAATCTAAGTAATATTTAAGCTAAAACTTGAACAAGTAACAGTGATTTGACAGGTGAAGTTTAGAAAGAAGAGTATTAAAGACTAAGGAAACAACCTAGGGTGAGGTCTGAGTCATTGAAGCCTTGGTTACCTCAAAGTGTAAAGTCTATGATCCCTAATCCATAAAATTATGATGATGAATATATCAAAGAATAAAATCATTTTAAGTGGCAGCTTCATAAAATTTTGCTTTTGTTTTAAATTTGTCGTGTATATAAATATATATATATCAGATTGTGTTTCACTTAATCAAAATTTTTTAAAGAGGTAAAGCACTTTTGGATAGGTAAAATACTTGACATAAACTCTGAGTAAATGTAATCTCTACATGCCATCATGTCATTATTCTATCATCTGAAATAACATTTACTGAACTATGTGAAGATGAGCACAATGTTCATCTGCAATCACAAGGAGAATGTGAGGTCCCTGAGAACAGGAATCATTCATTCACTCTGCGGCATCTTGGGTCCATTGCAACTGGCACAATCATTGTTCATACTTGTCCTGATAAATGTTTATACCTCAGGGACAGTTATCAGTAACGTTTGAATCCCTGACTTATTTACTACCTAGGTATTTTTGAGTAATTTATATAAGCATTATTTCCTTTTATGTAAAATTAAGATAACATTAAAATTAACAATGCAGGTATACTATGAGTATTACATGAGATTAATGACTGATATTAGTATTTTCACAATTAAAACAATTATCACTATTATAACTATTCTTTAAATTTTTCATTGACTATCTCTAAAAGAGCATGAATCCTACTAGTACTCCTATTACTACTATTATTATTAATAATACTATTATCACTACTATTATGATATTCCTACTACCTCTACTACTCCTAACCCTTTTCCTACTACTACTCAATCACTAAGGTTTATAGCCATTACTTGCTTATTTTATTTCTACATATTTCTTCTAAGAACACATATTCCCTATTGAGAAATTGAAAAATAATATATGTTGAAAGAATCCTAGAGTTCTTAGGACACAGAGAAGATTTAGCAAGTAAATAGAAATGAATGAAAAACAATACTGAAAAGTTAAAACATTTTGTAAGCCAAATTCTGCATTAACTGCCTTAAGGCTTATTTATTTTTAAAATTATGAAAAACAAATTAAATTTGGAAAAATTGCAAATAATAAATGTGTAAAGAAAACTCAAATTATCTGTATTTTATTATCAAGTTTTTAGCAATATTTTAGTATATTTCCTTTCAATATTTTGCTAAATAAAAGTGAGAGCATAATTAAGAGAAATAATCTTGATAGCGATTTTATAGAATTGCAATTAGATAATCCTCATTCATAACAATAAAAATTAGGAGTGATAATGCAGTAATTAATTATTAGTTATTAAAGAACTTGAAATATTAAAATGAAAATTAGTGCAATGAGAATAATAATTAATAAGAAAACAAATTTCAGTGGAAAAATATTAAAAATTGTACCATTTCACTAACTGTAAAAATATTAAGAATATTATATACTTATTACTAAGTAATGAAGATATTTTAATAAGGTGATATTGAGTTCATTGAAGACCTTTTAATAATGCTGATTAAGACTCAAAAAGTAAATATTTGTTGAGTAAATGAATGAGTGAATGATGACAACATAAACTGACAAAGATATCTTAAGGAAAATTTGTTAATGTTAATGTGCTTCAATAAATAATGCTCCAAATCCTGGAACTCAGCAATTTATCATTGTATACACATATTAAAATAATGATTTACTATATATTTTGTATAACCATAGAAAATATACATGTATATACAATTAAAAAGTTAATATAAATATATTTATTATGCATAATTGCATACTTTTGATTTATATTATATGATTTAAAAAATGCATCTGTCATAAGTTGCAAATCAATGAATTAGTGAAATCACTTATGCACCCACTTCCCAGATGAAGAAATGAAACACAGCATTTATCTCAGATTCCTTTTCATGCCTGTTGAAATCATTATTTCTCTCCCCAAATTTAAGCATCATCCTAACTTATGAAAGTAAAAAAATGTTTACCTAAGATGGATTCTGGAGCTAAAATTCAAATCTAGTTTTTTTCTGATGCTGAAATCAATGTTTTTTTTTTCCATTATGTCATCTTACTTTATGTGTATTGAGCACCATGTAATTGTAAAATTTTATCACATTATAGAACAAGTGAAGCACGCCTAGACATTATTAAGTTGATTATTTTGTACCTGGAATTTCATTTATCATATTTAGTGAAATTTTAAATAGATCAATAATTCAATAAGTATTATTAAGTATTAGCTGATCAGACACTAGCCATGTGTGAAAGTTACCAAGGTAAACAGGTAAAGTCAGCTATTTCCCTCAACAGCCTGCGTTTTACTGAGCAGGAAGAAAATAAACACATAACAATAAATGAAAAATAAGTAAATTCAGTGTGTGCTGAATATTATAAAGGAAGCAGTCACAGTTGTGTAATATGATGAATTAAGAATAGAGGTTTGGGGATGAGTAAGGAAGCTAACCATGCAAAAGAGCTCAGCCATGTACCAAGTTGGGATGAATCACTTCTCTGTGGAAAGGCAAAGACAGTAAATATAGAAAAGTATCCGTGTTTTCTCAGAGGAAGTACTGTAGGGCACCAGGAAACCAAAGGAAAGTAATGAAGCTGTAGTAATGAGCTGGATAGATATTCTGTAACTGAACATGCAAAGATTTATCCAGTAAGGGAGATGTCCGGGTCTATTTCTATAGTTTTACTTAACACTATCTATTTGATACTAAACTTTCTAGATCACTCTTCTGTGTGGAGAATAGATAATTACAGAATGAGACTGGAAGCAGAAAGTCCAGTGAGGAAGAGGATGCAGTGAGCTAGGCAAGAGACGTGGAACAAGACTACGGGGGTAGATGGAGGTAGAAAGTGAAATAAAAGAACTAATGGCAGGACTGATGGAATTTGATGAAGGGGATCAGAAATTAAGGACGATTTCAGGGTTTTGAGCAAAAGCGACTGAATGCATCACTCTTGGGAATCACATGATCCTTTAGTAAAGAACTTTTCTTAACTTAGGAGACGTGACAACATGGATGCAAATTACAATTTTCGTTGGTTTATAAATTAGACAATGATTGAGGTTTTTCTATTGAATCCGTAACTCATTCATGTTAATCCTTATGCAATTTCTTAGACAAATGAAGGTTGAATATAAAAACAGCACACATGTGAACATCACCTAATACAATGTGTGGGTGTGTAGATTATCTAGGATTATATGACAGAAGACTATAGCTGACGATAGAAACTGAATGTGTGTCTACAAAAGAAGTAGAATTATTAGCAAGTAACTAACAAAGCTATCAAAGTGATGACAGGGTTTGGAAGTTCTGGCACCACTTTGAATGAAGTTTTATTGACTGCAGTATGTATTGCTTTAATTTGAAATATGACTTGCAGTAAGTTAAAAACACAGCAGTCTCACTACAATATTGCAACTTACTCTTAAGATTTCATTCTGAAGTTAAGAATTAAATGTTATGGTCTAGAATCTAAACTATAAGTTGATGATAGCTTCCATTTATACGATTGGAAAGTAAGACTAAGGAAAAACACTGTATGAAAGGTTGAGATCATTTTAAGTTTTCTCAGGATGTTGTCATTTCAAAAGTCCATGGGGCGATCTAGCCAGGAAAAGAGCTTGAGGACAATGACATCTGACACAAAATCTGGAGTATTATGGAAATGTAAATAAATTTAGAGGGAGTGAATAAATGTTAAGGAAACTGTTCTCTATTTTACTCCTCTGGTCCAAAATAGTAATAAATGACAGAGAAGAATTCAAATGAAGGATTTCTCTGGATACTAATAATAATTCAATTTAACTTAAGATTTATATACAGGCATAAAGCATTATAAACACCTAAGATGTGAAGTAGATGAACTATATTTTTATAAATATGAAATTACAGTCGATCCATTTGCATTTAGTAAGATACTAAGTTCATCTTGGTAAAAGCAAGCAGTTTTGCTGGGTAATCTCTTGGTTTACTTGGGTCTCACTTCTCTGCATTCCAGGACACCAAATTACTTCTTGACTTTATAAATTCAACAAAGCAGTCAATTTTTCTTGAAAAGTTTTAAACTTCACTAAGTCAAATTGAACAAAGTCTTCCAACAGTTAAAAACTATCTGTATGCTTTCTGTATATTATCAAGAAATTATTTTATTTTTAGCTTTTATTTTTACTTGTAAGAGTATATCCTCAATTTTACACTGTCATTTGTTCAAAATAAAACTTGTTTTTTTCAAAGTGAGAAACAAAAAATAAAACCATGTTGATTGGAAGAATTAGTATTAAAAGTCAAATTAGTTTACCGATACAATGCAATTTATATAAAATTCCCAATGACATTTTTATATGAATATAGAAAACATTATTAAAATTTGTTTGGAACCACGACCCTGAATAGCCAAAGTTATCTTGCTAAAGAAGAACAGTTTCCAGACATCACAGACGCTGCTTTAAAACTGTATTAAAAAACTGGTAATCAAAACAGTATGTCATTCACCTGAAGACAGAAACATAGATCATTAGAACAAAACATACAACCCAGAAATAAATCCAGGCACATGTAGTCAATTAATTCACTACAACAAAGTCAAGAATATAGAATGGGGAAAGGAAGGTCTTTTCAATAGTTGGTGCTGGGAAACCTGGACAGTCACATTCAAATGTATAAAATTAATTCACTATCTTACACTTGCACAAAATCAACTCAAAATGAATTCAAATATTTAAAAATATATATATTTCATTTCTTCACTGAAAAAAGATATATTAAATCTTTTTTATTAATTTCCTCAAAACTCCCATACTCTTTATTTTTCCAAAATAACAATTTGATGAGAAACATATTTGTCAGCTAACAATTATTCTGCCCCTCACAAAGTTGGGTGTTTGTATATAGAATCAAAACGAGACAAAGACATTAAAATAATAATGAAATATAACAGCGTTAAGAATTCAGGTATTCTGTAGAAGTATATATCAGCATAGTTAAAATAAAATTACCAGATCACTTAAATATGAAAGTATCACATTAAAGACCTCAGTTTACAAGGTACTATAACTCAGAATCATGCTGTCCTTCTAAGGTTTCACAGGAAAAATATCAAATACTTGGAATAAATTTCCTTGGGAAAACTAGTAGATAATAGGAAATACCCTGGCTATTATCAAAATGCACTGGGATTTTTCTGGAGGCAAGTATACTGGAACTAAACTCTAGCACTCTAAGATTCAAAAAAAATAATATAGTCAAGAAGCAAGGTCTCCTTGATTTCAATATTCTTTATAGTATCTGAGTATTTGAAAGGCAAATATTGATTGTATTTTTATAACAGAACGTTCCAAGGTGTTTTAAAAACAGCTCCCCATGTTCTCTCTCATGTGTCAAGTTTTACAGATTATATAGAAGGTGTCTAAATGATGTCCCTCTTTGTATTCTGAATAATGAACCTACCACCTTGAACACAAATCCTGAAACCATAAAACTCCTAGAAGAAAACATCAACAGCAATCTTCTTAAAATTGATCTTGGTGATTATTTTGGACTTGACACCAAAAGGAAAAGCAACAAAACCACAAATAAATAAGTGGGACCACATCAAACTAAAAAAAAATGTCTGAACAGTAAAGGAAACCATTAACAAAATAAAAAGCAACCTAACAAATGGGAGAAAATATCTGTAAACCATATATCTGATAACAAGTTAATATCCAAAATACATGAAATTACATAAAACACACAAGGAAACAATCCAATTTAAAAAATGGACAGATGACTGTAATAGATATTTTTCCAAATTATATATATATATATATATATATATATACATACATACATATATATATATATATATACAGCTAACAGGTGCATAAAACTTGTAGTTGTTGAACTTCTCTAATCATCAGAAAAATGCAAATTAAGATCATAATCTAACACTTGTTAGAGTGGGTATTATCATAAAGACAAAAAAATAACAGTTGTTAGTAAAGATGTGGAAAAAAGGAAAATCCTGCACTCTTAGTGGGAAAATAAATTGGTTCAAATACTATGAAAAACAGTATGAAGTTTCCTTTTAAAAATGTAAACAAGGACTACCATATGCTGTAGCAATTTCACCTCTGGGAATTTGAAGATACAGAAAGCATTAATTTGATGCCTTCAGTCCTATTTTCAAGAAATGGAAGCAATCTATTTATATCAAAGATAAATGGATAAAGAAGATGTGATATATACATATATATGTATATCTATATATAATTCATACATAAAAAGAAAATTTTGTCATTTGGAGTAACACGAATGGAGCTTGAGAATGTTGTGTGAAACAAAATAAGTCAGACAAAAACAAATTTCATATATTTCCAATGATATATTAAATCTAAAAAACAAAACAAACAACAAAACATGCACACACAAAGTCAAAGAACTTGTAAATGCAGAGAACAAACTGGTGGTTGCCAGAAACAGGAGATGGGATAGGAGAGTGGGGAAAGGTGTTCTAAAGACACAAAATTTCCATTATAAGATAAATGCATCATGGGGATGTAATGCACAGTATAGTAACTATAGCTATATACTTTATTTTTATATATGCAAGTTGCTAAAAGAGTAATCTTAAAATTTCTCATCATAAGAAAAAATTTATAGTTATGTGAGGTGATGGATGTTAACTTACTTTGGTAAGCATTTCACAATATATACATATATTAAATCACTATGTTGTACACATTAAATTATATGATGCTCTGTGTCATTTATACCTTAATAAACCTGAGGGTAGGGGAAGAGGTCAACACCTCTTAATCCTAATAGTTCTGCAACTCATATCTTTCTCTTCCACTCATGTGATACAAACCTATAGATCTTTGCTTGATGTAATTCTGTATGCATTTGCTCCCATTGGTCTCTTCAAAACCATGCAAATTTAACAACTGCTGCTTACTCTCTTACTAGAAAGAAGTGACATATATTCCTACACCCAGAATTACCAGTGTTTTTTTGATTCTTAAAAGATTGTTTACCTAAGATGTGGTTCAATAAAGGCACTGTCTTTCTTGATAAGATTGCTTTAGAAAGGAGAATGAGTGAATTTGCAATTCATTGCCAATGACTCACACATTGTTTAATAGCTCTACAGACATGTTCAATATATATACATATAAATACATATATAACTATATATGTATATATATTATAGCTTATAATCCTATACTGATAACTGTAGAACATGGATTTTATATATAAATAGACATTATAATATGTAATTCTATAACTATATATATTTTAAAGAATAATTAATTTCACTGTTTTCACATCTAGCCAAATATTGTGCTCAAACAATTTTTATTGAATATTAATAATGAAAGTTTGAAAAAATCGGATTAAAAATAAAATCTTCCCATATTTCAGTTATATATTTGGTAAATTTTAAGGACTGCACTCAGAGAGAAACAGAACTGATTTTGGTCTATAATATAGGCCACAGCTTATAAAAAGGGCCCCATGTGATATTATTTCAGGAGAGCAGAATAGTCATCTTCCATTTCTTTCCTATATATCTGACTCTAGTTTCATCATCATTGGTTATGCATAATTAGCACCAACATATTTCTTCTCAGAATTCTACTTAAATTAAAATAAAGCAAAACAAAACACTTCTGTTCATTGTTCTCTATCAATACCCCCTCTTTTATCACTCATTCCTATAGGCCAGCTACAATTTTGATCTTGATGACTCAACATACAGCTTTAAGCTAAGTTGCATATGCATTGCCAATGCTATAGACCCAACTGTCTAAAAGATTATTCACGTGTGTGTATAACTCAAAATGAGCTATTCTGAACTCATTTCATTACCCCAAACTCAATGCCACCTACCTTTTCCTGTTATATCATCATTCTTTTAATAAGTTAAACTAGATATAGAATTGTCTTTGTTTTCTTAGTATATAGAAGTGATTTGTGTCCATCTTCTAGGAAATGTACATATCTCATTCTTTGAGAATACCTTTATTCCTCCACACTTGAAGTATGAACTTTGAATCATAGGGCCACGCTCTCTCTGTGTGATTTGAAGGTGGGGTGGAGTAAAAGTTAGGGTGCTCAGATGAATGCCAATAGAGATGATGCATTAGGGATATATTCAACTACCTATTATTTTCTACATTCCTACTAATAGCATATAGGAAATTAAAGAAATAATGTTATCATATCATGACTAGTTGATGTATAAACTAAAAAGAAGAGTCTACCCACTGAATGGCAGCAGACATTGACTCATGATCCAGAAAAAATAAAATAATACATTACCCGAGAAAAGCATAATTTCCAGATGCTGATTTAAAATGTTACTCTCTACTATAAAGGAACTTTTGAACAGGAAATCGACTGATTTAATCACATTTAAGACTAGAAATATGTTTCTTAAAATAATATTAATTCTGTTTCCTATAATGTTACTTTGGTTCAGGTTTATTTATAAAAACTAAGAACTGAAGACAACCCAAATGCCCATCAGTAGATGATAGATAATGAGACATGGGATATATATGTATTATATATAATCTGCATACACACACACACAAACACACACACACATATATATGAAATGGAACGCTAAGGAGAACTTAAAAAGATGAGATCTTGATATTTCAACAACACAAATTGACTGGAAGGAATTATATTAAGTGAAATAAGTTATAAAGAGAAAGGCACACACCCAGTAACTCACTTATATGTGAAATATAAAGAAATAAATCAAACAGACAAGAGAAAAAGTCCTTGGACATTCATAACAGATTGAAGTTACTGGAGGAGAAGGTGGTGGGAAGTAAGAGCAAGTGGTGATGGGGTCCAATGGGTAATAATGGAAGACTTGGTAATTAAGTGGTAGGCATGGGTTATTGCTTATTTGATAAATAATGAATCTGTACATATAAGCTTATATTATTTTGTAATTCAGACTTAGTTTAAAACATTTAAAAATGTTGTTCTAAAGCCTAAGCAAAATCCATTCAATCTTCTCCATCACTGCATTTAAAGTCAATTAATAGCTGAATGACCATTATTCTAAGTCTATAAATAGAAAATTTTATTTTATAGTTTTACTTTCCATGCAGATGTTTTTTCCCTGAGGACAGGGTCATTTATAGATTGTAAGATAGAGCTAGGCTTTATAAAGGTGATCATCTTGATGTCTATAAAATCTTCACTGACTCATAAGCGTCAAGGACTACAGATAAGGTGCTAATATTCACACATTTGCCTCCTCCTTGCAAGGACAAGTTGTAGGCTTTGCAACTCTGCTTCTAAAAATATTTTCATCCATATGTTAAACAAATATGCTTGAATACCAAACAGCTGCTAGACATGGTCTAAACTATAGCAAACGGCAAGTTCTGTGCCATTGTTCTTTGGTCTTAACAGCAAGGGCATATTTTTAAATCTTGTTGCTTCTTATTCTCAGTTCATACATGTTATAAAAACTATTCTTCATTTGCTACAAAACGTCACCAGTGTTGATAAGGTCAACTGCTACTTGATAATTCTTTCTCCCTTTATACTAAAGAATAACAGCACAAAAGGTTATCTCAACTAAACCATTTCATGGGTAGTAAGGTTATAAAAGCAATGCAACTTTTAATAGTTTTTAAATATTTACATAGTAGAAGAATATTTTAGGCTATTCATAGTCTCTCCAACTACATGACATTTTATAACTATCTAGAGACTGAATTTATAATTTAAGAAACAGATTTTTGCTTTTTTCATTAATGCTCCATACTCATGTTACATCAAAAATATATGTAAGTCCACAAAGAGTATACATTAGAATTTACATTAGAATTCTCCCTTAGAATTCAGACCTTTTAATACATACATAACCGTAACATCTTAAGTTGATCTATTTTATAGAAATTAAACTGTTGTTGAAGTTAGTTCTCATTTTTATATACATTATATACATATAATATGTATATATAAGTAATCTATATGTATATATGTAACGAAACCCATGATATTAAGACAAATAGAGGCAATTCAGAGCTTATTAACCCAGGAGAACCAGGTCCATCACTATGCTCGACAGAGACTCTACGTAGGCAAGATTTAGAGAAAATGTTATGACAATAAGTATTCCTGATTGGAGGCTGCTGAGGGAATTGGGAGGCTGACTGATTGGAAGCAGGGTCTCCTGTGTAGTTGATTCAGGGTGCATATTTGATTTCTCATGTTCTACCTGAAATGGAAAAAGAAAAGAAAAGAAGGACACTGACAGTCATCAATCAAGTCTTTTCCACTTGGGGTTGATTTATGGAGATAATATGGCTTAGTTTACAGAGTTGGCTGCCATAAATGCTATATGGTCACTTCATGTTTAAATATTCAGTCTCTTGTAGGTATATCAAAATTGAATTAGTAAAATCAGTCCAAAGCACTTTTCCTTATTAGGTATTATAAAAAGATATCTCTATAAAGCATGGTTGGGAGACAATTCTCCGGGGGCCTCTGCATTTTCTGCACGTCTTGCAGAGATTCAGATGTCTTTTGTTCCAGATCTTATTTCTGGGCTTTTGTACAAGGAACAACCTTGGATTATGGAGATAGTAACTTCCTGCAGAGTAGAGAACAGGTATATATACTGCCCAGTATAACAAAGATAATATATCCTCCCAGGGAAAATTTTGGACATATCTGTCCATATTTGGACATAGTTTAGAAAACATTTGAGTAGTTGTTTAAGCTTCCTCAGCTAGATCACTTTACAAGACCACTTTTTGTGTGACAGGCACTGAGGGCTCTTGAGCCCTGCTGTAACTTGGGAGGAAACAGAACTGAAGCAAACAAGAAGCTGAAGCTGCTGTGTGGTCATAAGCATTCAAGTCCTGTGTCTCTGACCCAAGAGCATTAGGTCTTACACCACCATCCATAAAATTATGACAGGATAACTTGTTATCTTCAAAGTAATGTAAAATTTCAGACCCTTAGACTCTTGAGTAATACTAGATATTAGCACACACTCACTCAATTGGGTAAGTGAATATTAGGTCTGTTATTCCTTCTAATTGTTATAGAAATAGAATAAATATTAAAATAGTAATTCACAAAAATATAAAAGTCACCTTGGAAAATATTTATTTAAATTAATTCAGATATCTTTGGTAAACAGAAGTCAATTTATTGCTTAATGACAGGTGGGGCTAATGAAATAAGGCTTCTGATTTCCTTTGTCAAGATGTATGTGCACTACTGTTCCCCAGGTGCTCCTTATTTAAATAAGACCAATCATCCAAACTGTAAGAAAAGGGAAAGGATTACAGAACATGTTCGAATTTATATTTAGTACTTAATGCTCCATCTTTCTCCAGATCTCATAAAAAATAATTGCAGCAAACATCTCTGCTTTATGAGAAAAATATCAGTGCACTTGTCATATCTAAATCATTTATTTATAAATTGCCAACATTTTCATTTCAATGAAAATAGATCTAATAAGAACAATTTATACGATTAAACTACATCCAAATAATCACCCCTGGGTTGGAAAAATGGATATTTTTCAAGTGTACATAAACAAGTAAGATCACTTGTAAGTCTGCAACATATGACTACCTAGTATTTTGCAGAGTTCTAGTATACACAGTAATGAGTTCTTTTGTGTCAAATCATTAAATATAGGGTGTTTATAAGTCAATTTTTTGCTGAGAAATTTTAAATAAATTCTTCTAATTAACCCAATAAGAAAACATGAGACAATAAATTATGTACTTTTGAAAGTGGCTTTGGAGTAGATTAGATGACTTCAGAATTTCCCATGACCTGATGAACTACAGCATCAAGGACATTTCTAAACCTGCCAGAGCATTGCATTTGCTCTTTGAAAAATGAGATCAATACATTTTAAACTTCAAGCAAGATACTTTTAAAAATAAATGCTAAACATATGACAAATGATGCCATTACATTGACAGTGACAATTGAATATTATTTTTCCTTATAGCATGTAATATGTTATCAGTGCAATGGGGATTATACTATTTCTCTTTAGGAATGGGGAAGACTTCAGAACATTCTGAAAGTAAGATGGATATTAATTACATATCGAAAGGAAAGGCTTATAAATACATTGAGAAGCAAATGTATCCTATATGTAATTAAGATAGATGTCACCCCCAAAACTATCATATTCAAAATGCATGGGTTTAGAGCTGTGCTGTTGTAACATATCTGATGCAGTTTAAATGAAATCTAGAATGATACATTTAAAAGATGGAGAATTATTGCTTCCTGTTGTTCAGCAGAAAAATTTAATGACATACAAAAAAAAAGTTTATATATTTATTATGAACATTTACTTAAATATGAATCAAAGTAAGTAATTCTTATCCCATAATAATAATAATAAATGTGTTGAGCATATCCAGAATTCCCTTTCCTGTTCTATGCTAATCATACTACCTTCAGATATGTAGTCTCCTGAGTACCAGAAAGAAGAATTATTTGCACTGAAACAGTTCTAGTTCTTGAGTCGATGACCAAATGATGGGCCATTTTGGTCTATTACATTGCTGTGAGTTTAGTCCCAGAGTCTGAAACTATAAGATGATAATTTTTTCTCCACCTAAAATGTTGAAGACCAGATCACGGACCATGGAGATCTCACATAATTACTGGAGACTAGTTGAATCAGTTCACCTATTTCTCTTTACTGGCATAATAAGACTCCAGACCAGGTTTGTATAAAATAATGTCAATATTTCATTTGAAATTTAGAGGAGGGCCTCTGAAGAAAACTCCAGGTAAAAAAGTAAACCCACTATCTAAGTAGAATGAATTGTAAACCCAGAACAAACATATTGAAAGGAGATTAATGATTTCACAAATTTAGTTCCAGACCAGTTCCTATTTTAGATTAAATGACTGACAAAATCGAATTAAAGAGAAAAAAGAAAGGATTGCTCTGGATGCAAATTTAAGAACCCAGGAGGAGCTCATCAGAGAGACACAGACCATATTCTGGGAAAACTAAGAAAAAGTAAAAAGTCCTATAAACATTATGAAACTCCAGAAAAATGTTGGAAAAAAGACCCTGCCATGTGGCTAAGCTACAGGTCTATCCAATCACTACCAGGTGCATAGAAAACTATTCAGATTGTAGATTCCCCATCATTTACCAAACCAAATGATTTCCTTGAGGTATGATACTAAATTCTGAGAATTTTGGTGGCATGTAAACTTACATTTTAGTCTTGTTTTATTTTCTAGTACTTTAAGAAATCAAGTTCACGTTAAAGTATAATTGTCTTTTAAAGCAAATTTCTATAATGGCTAAGGCTTTGAGTCTGGGGCTAGTAGTTTAATATGTGAGCATTTACATATTTTAACAGACAGGAAGGCTCAGGTGGGAAGAAAAGGTACTCAGCATTGACTCCTAATTAATCAATTAAGAGACTGGTTATAGTATCTACATGTATTAATGCATCGTTATAAGGAAACAACACCTAAGGGCAGATACAGCATCTGTTAGTAGTCTAGTAGGCCAATCAAGTGCAGTCTGCAGAAGGTATTGCGTTTCAGGCAAGGCTTTGTTTTCTTCAGAAAACTTTAGCAAAGGTTTTCTGCGTATACCACTAAGTAGTGAAACAAGTCAAAGAATCTAGAAAACAATCTCAGACACATAGTATATATTTGCCATTAAATAAGGAAAGTTACTGTAGTTCATTATTAGGGTAAATAGGACCAGGAATCAAGTTACGAAAGGACTGGAAATAGTCATATAGGATTTCTATCTTAAAAACAAAACAAAGGATTGACGTTCAGATACAACTCTATAGTACACACTCTCAGGTTGCTCCCCACAGGCACAAAAAAAAGTCACCTATTTTCCTGAGACAAACACAAAGAAAAAGTTGACACTTCAGCTGGAGACAGATTAGCTGATGACTAACAGTGGGTGAGGGAGCCCAGCAGAATTCTCAGTTAAGTTGAAAATTTGAATTTGGGACAGATCTCTGAAGATGCTGTGGTGTGGAGGCTAGTGCTATAGGGACTAGTCGAGACAGGTTGAGGTGGGCCCAGGGGCTGAGACGTTGAGTCACAGACACCTGACTTGGGAGGGAGTGAAAGGAGAGCCAGCGCACCGGGAGCTGAGCTGGAGCCCATGTGGTGAAATTGTGCTGGGGGATGTATAATTGGAAATCAGTCAAAGAAGATCCCAGCTTGAACCCCTACCACAACCATTTCATATCAGAGCCTGGGGTCCAATAGGCGGAAACCTGCCCACTGCATATCAACCCACCGGATATCCTGGCCATCAGACACTTCAACCCAGGATAACAGTGAGAACACAGTTCCCTACAGGACCGAAGCTCAACGCTATTTGGTAGTGCCACCTTGTGGGTAGAGACAAAATTGAAACCAGATTGCAAATCCTGGGCATGTCAAATTTATGTAATGCCAGGGAAACCAAAATTTCAGAAATATAAACAGAATGCTGAATAGAGCAAAGGCACAGATAAAGATGTGTGAAATAACTGATCCATTTGCAACAGAACTGAGATCACCAAAAGGGAATGGAATGGGCAGGGGCAAATAGTGTTGGAGTCCACTGCAGAATGGGGAAGAACACTTCGTGATTTGTTGGAGGGTATGAGGTATTGAAACATATCTAAGAAATAGGTAAACTATACATAGGAAATTATTTTCATGTGTAGAATAATTACTACAACAATAAAAATATTAAATTAGAAAAACAAAAAAGAACAAAAGGCAAGATTCTGGGTAGATTCAAGTCTCCATGATCACGTGCTCTTAAAATCCAGCATTTATTCCTACTTTTGGTCAGGTGAACCAAACAAAAATGGACATATCTGCTCATGCATCTGCTGCTCCACAGCAGATTACATTTTTTTTGTTGTTTAATACACAAAGCTGTTCTAAACCTTCTGTTTTATACTCAGTGTAGTTTCCTCCTATCTCTAAGTGTTCTTAGGTATGTGAAATCAATATTAATTTTCTGATTACCTCAGCTTCACAGTTGACAGTACTGGAGTTTATAACTGGGTTTTTATATATGTTTCCTGAATTGTATTCTAGTTCCATTAATTTTGCTCCATGGATTCTAGTCACCAGCTCCAACTTATTATTGCTGATTCCTAGAGGAAACTTACTCCGCTTGCTGTTCTAGCGTCCAGATTACCAGGATTTACCTATACTCAACTTGTGTCTATTAGCAAATTCATATATAGTGAAAAAGACAGAGACCCACTTTCAGCACTTGGAATTCAACTTACACATACATTTTATCATATTATATATAACTAAAGTTTTTGATTCATGGTCTCTGTTGGCATAACTTCAGACTTCTTAATTCCTTGTGCTTTGTAGTTAAGTCTGGGAAGTTCTAGAGGGTGATTTTTAGGTATTCTATTCCCAAGGTCTCCCACACTTAGGCATCAGGAGATGAATTTCTTCTCAAATGGTGCACTGAGCAAAGGGTACACACTGCTAAGCGCTACTTCAGCTGCTTCTGGGAGGGTGGGGATATTTACTGTCCATGCTTGTTTTTCTATGGCATTAATAACCTGCTCTGATCGGTTGTTCTAATTTTTATGATAAGGTTAGTAGTTATTTCACATCAGATTTCAGTATTCAAGTTGGCATTTGGGAAGCAAAAGATGCAACTCCAATTATGGTAAAACTGAGATAAATGAATTTCTCCTCATTGTTTCACAATTTGATTAACATGTAGTAAAGGAGGATGTGCTGTATCCAAGATGTAGTAGCAGTGCTTGCTTATTTTATTACTTTTCCTTACAGCTTGTTCTTTCCTAGGACAAAGTGTGGGTCTGAGAACACATTCAGATATAGACACTATATAGTGTCTACGCTCTCCAGTACTCACAGGACAATACAAATTATTTACAAAAACTGTGTAGACTATACCTCTAGAAAGTTTCCAACCAGGCAGTTCCATACATGTGTTACCCAAATTGGTGACTTCAGAATGCAGGTACTGAATTCTTTGAAAGTAGAAGTTAACAAAGGAAGTCTGATCTGTTGCCAGGTTGCTGATTAAAGAGTAAATAGAAGACATGTCTTAAATGCACCATTCTACAGAGGTTCTCAGGCTAGTTGCATACCCGAATCACAATTTTACAATTAAAGATGACTCAAGGAGTTTACACGACTTGTGCAAAATCTAATAGCAAGTAAATTAAGGTATGAAAAGGGATTTAAACTGAGAATCATTCTAGTCCAAAGCCCATATTCTTTCTGCTGAGTGCTACATTGCTTCTCTGCAACATAATTTTCCTCTACTGAGGAGTTAATTTACTTTATAGCAAAGAAAACTATAGAAGCAATCCTAAACCTGACTTTTCAGAATTTTTCTTTGCATTGTGAATTATAACCCTTAAAATATTTGAGGAAAATATCTAAGTACCATCAATGAGTGACATATATATGTAAATAAAATTAAAAGTTGACCATAAAGATATAAAAATGATTTAGATAATATATCTTAAAGTGTCTTCTAGATTGATGGAAAGTTGCTTAGAATATAAAATTGAATACATAACACAGTTTGATCTTGTGCTGCTGATTAAGTTAATCTTCTTATGGGCTAAAACGAAATGTAAGCTGACAAATAGCTTTGTGACACAGAGCACAGCATAAGAGTTTAACTGAATTTTTTACCTGATTTGAACTGCATAAATCACTATATCATTCAGTTTTCCCTTTGAAACCCTTCCAATGGGGATACATAAACCCCCAATTAACCCTAATAAGAAAACCAAGCTGCAAAACTTTGCCTATAATATGTTCACAGTTTTTTCACTTTGTGCTTGTGTCCCAGACTAATCCTCAATACCTGCTCTCCTTTATCAGTAACAAAACTCAGATATCATCTTAGGTAACAGTTTTCAGAGGGAAATAGCTACATTTCCCAGTCTCCCATGCAGGTGGGCATGAAATAATGAGAAATGAGTGTAAATTGAAGGGTAGGATTTTGAAGCGTACAGAGATGACATTACCACCACCCACCCTACTCCCCTTTATTCTTACTGCTTCTCTGAAATGCAGATGTGATATCAGGTGCTCCATCAATCTCAATCATTTTTGGTATGAAAATTACCCTAAATATTGAAGACCATGCAAAGAATAGTAAGATGGGAAGAGAAAAAAATTAGGTCCTCGATTGTGTCGTTGAATAGCATTCAAAATAGCTCTGGACTACTTGTTTCTAGTCTTCCAGCATGAGAGAGCAAAATAAACCTCTATTATGTCGAAATCACTGCTATTCCTGGCCTGTTACCTGGATCCAAATGCTATTCTAAGGCAATTAATTGTCTATTTGTCTAGGACAACTGAGACTCAATGAAAAATAGATCACGTAAGCAGTGATTATAAATTATATGTTTGGGAATTTACTTCCTCGTCCTTAAGCTATAATATTTTATCTTTTTGTCACAATTCCTTATTAGTGAAGGTTGTTCATTATTTCTCAAATAAAACTATATTGTTTGAATAGGGAAAATTTAGTTTGAGGTAATATTAGCAATCAGTAAGATATAATCACAGGGTTTGTGATTTAGAATCAATGAGTCCTGATTTCTGATTCCAACATTAACACTAATCTTCTGTGAGTCTCCTCTACATTAACTAGTCTTCTTGGTGGTAAAACGGGAGGAATAAGATAAGAGGCAACTCATCAGTTAGTTATTTATAACATTATAGAGTATCAGGATATTTAATTATAGCATGTGTCATTTTTTATTATTTCATTACTCTTGCAGATTCTACCCAAAGTTTGGAAAAAGATTATGGTCTCAGTAAAGTACTTTAACATTTTTTTAATATGATTGAGCCATTATTTCAACAATCCTAAACAGTTATTGCTGTTTCTATATTATGTATGTTTGGTATTTCCCATAGATTCCAATTTCTTTAGAGTCTAAATTACTACCAGAGGCCCTTCTAAAGAGTGTTAGTCGAGAAATATATGAGGTTGCTATTGTAACTGTTTGTGTTTTCGCAAAAATCAGAAAACTTGTCAAGAGGGGGCATGTTGATTTTAGCAATTAGGAATCAGTTATTTCTTTTCCACTGACACTAAGCTGCAGACTATCAGCAGTGAGGAAAGTCTTTTTGACAACTTAAATTATTTGAATTGGCTTTAATTGTTATAGTTATACATTATAAATCATTCCCATTCCAACCCAGTTTATCTACAGTTTCTGCATGTATATTTAGGACAAATACGCAGAAGCTACCTCTATGCACACTCTAATAGACACTGTATCATTTTATCATGAGTGACCCAATTTAATAGTGATTGTGTTTGTCAAATTAAACTCTCACTGAATTGTTAACTATTAAACTAAAAATGTTACCTTATTTTGTATTCACTAATATATGAAAATAACTCAGTAATTATTTCTAGGTGCACCATAATAATTTAGCATGAATCCAGCATTTAGAAACATAATTACATAATTAAGTGTATATATCTTTAAGTACGTATTAACCATTAACATCAGGTTTTTAAAAAATACATTCAAAACTGAAGCACCTTTGTGACTTAGTGGTTAATCTGTGACCTTCAAATGGGATAAACCATATACATCCCAAGGACTCAGGTTCATGGCCCAGGACATGGAGGAGCAAGCAGCATTAACAAAAAAATGGATAGGTGGGTGCTTCTTCCTCCTCTTTCTTCCTGCTTGCCTTCCTGCCTATCTACTTGCCTTTATTTCTCCCTGCTTCCTTCCTCACTTCCTCTCTCTGTCTCTTTCTGTCTCTCTCTGTCCAAAGAAATAAATAAATGATGCATTTTCAAAGCAGTTACAATGAGAAGATATCTGTGGAATTGTAGTTTTTCCCATACCCGATATTTCCTTGCAATAAAAGACCACCTTAAACCTGACACACTCCCTGATAAAGCAGCAGTTAAGTTAATCGCCTCTGAAGAACACAGGAGGCCATGTACCCCTGGGTTTGAGTCCCAGGTCTGGCTGAAACAACCAGTGTGAACAATTGAAATGAAAAGTAAAGTAGTTCTTCCTGCTCTCTTCCTGCCTGCTTGAATACTACTGCTTTCATTCCTGTCTGCACCTTTACTTAAAAAAAAAAAAACAAACTAATTTAACCTTGATAGGTCTCAGATAGCATTAACAATGGAAAAGTTGTAACATATAATGGTTTATGTATTGATGACTATCTTCTTTTTAATCAGTGCAGATATTTCCCACTAAGTTTAGTCTTTACCAATGAAAAACAAGAATCCTGTCTGCTTTTGTCACCAGTGCATGTATTGGAGTTTCACACAATGTTTGTTATGTGGTGAGGCTTAACATGTATTTTCAAATAAACAAATGTTTCACATTGATGACAGTTTCCTTTTTATTTATGCATGGGTATAGGAAGTCTCAGTAAGTTCATATCTGCTTTCTGAAGAAAAGTCTTGTTTTCAGGTTTGAGAGAAGGGAGAGAGAGAAAAGGAAATTATCTCTGCATGAGTTCTCACACATGTAGATGAAAAGATTTAACAAGATTTAAAGAAACTCTACAGAGCATTATGTAAAGGCATACTTGTTTTTTGCCTTACACAAAGGAGGACATCCCAAGGCAGTCAGCGTGTATATGAATGTAAATGTTTTAGCTAATTCTATACTGTTTGTGGAATTTGAAACCAAGAGTGAAGTGCAATTCATCAAAACGATTTGAAAGCTTCAACCCAAATATGGACCTTTCTGTTTACCAAGCACATATGGTTTACTTGGGAAAATTGGGTAATAAGGGAACTATATATATATACACATACATATAGTTTGTTACTTTTGTTCTAGTGCCTGTCACCACCATTATATTTACGCCTTCATTCCCTATCCTTTCCCCTCCCCACACCTTTGGTAATCACGGTCTTGTGTCTGTGAATTTTGTTGTATTTTGTAAGTTTGTCTATTTTGCTTCTTTGCATTCCACATAAAAGTGAAAACATTTTGCACTTCTCTTTTTCTTTCTGGTCTATGTTTCTTAACATAATCACCTCTCACCCATCCAAGTACACTTTTATCTTGTTTAATAACTACACAAAATTCCATTATACACATATAATTGTGATATATACATATACATATACATATAGATACAGTTGTGAGATAGATATATGTATATATATATAATACATAATATATATATATATTTTATATATATCTTTGTCCGGTTCTCTCAAAAGGCACTTCGGTTGTTTCCATTCTTTGACTACGGTGAATTGTGCTCCTATGAACTTAGGGGTGCATATATTTTTATGATTAGTGCTTTTGTATTTTGGGGATATATACCAAGGAGTAGGCTTTTTGGATCAAATGATAGTTCCATTTTAATTTTTTTAATGCTGTTTTCCAAAGAAGTTGTGCTAGTTTACATTTTAATCAACAGTGCAAGAGGGTTCCCTTTTCTCCACATCCTCTACAACACTTGTTTTTAGGTTTTTTTTTTGTTATAGGCACTTCTCACTGGTGTGATGTGGTATCTAATAGTGTTTTTTTTTTATTTGCATTTCTCTTATGTTGAATAATGTAAAGCATTTCTCATGTGTCTGTAGGGCATCTTTGTGTCTTCTCCATGTAGATGTCTACTCAGCTCTTCTGCCCAATTTTTGAGTATATCCTTTACTTTTTTCTTTTTGTTTATGTGATGTATCAGTTCCTTATATCTTTTGGAGATTAAACTTTTGTCTGATATATGCTGTGCAAAAAATCTTATCCCATTCACTGTGCTTTTTGTTTCAATAGTGGTTTCATTCAGTGTGCAGAAGCTTTTAATTTGATGTAGTCCCACTTGTTTAGTGTTGCTTTAGTTTCCTTTTCCATTTGCCAATTCTCAAAGACATCTCTGAAATTAATATCACGGAGCACATTGCCTATGTTTTCTTCTATGTATTTTATGGTTTCAGGTTTTCATCCAAGTCTTTGATCTATGTTGAGTTAATTTTTCTGTGTGACGCTAAAGTTCTCTAGTTTCATTTTGTTGCACTGGGCTGTCCAATTTTCCTAGCGTCATTTTTTTGAGTAAACTTTTCTCTTTCCATTGAAAACTTTTGTCTCTATTGTCATACATTAACTTCCCATGTAAGTGTGGTTTTATTTCTGGCCTCTCAATTTTATTCCATTTTTCTGTGCATCTGTTTTTGTTTTACCATATGGTCTTGGTGATAACTGCTCTGTAGTATAGTCTGAAGTTTAGAAATATGATTTCTCCATTTCTCTCTCTCTCTGAGCATAGATATAGCTATTTGAGGTCCTTCGTGGTTCCATGAAAATTTTAATATTTTACTGAAAAAAATCCCTGGAATATTAATAGAAATTGCATTGAATCTGTATGTCACCTTGGATAAGATGGCCGTTTTAACTATATTCATTCTTCTGAGACATGAAAGTAGATTATTTTTTCATCTCTTTGTGTCTTATTTCTTTTCAGTGTCTATAGTTTACAATGTAGAGTTATTTCACCAACTTTGTTATATTTGTTCCCAAGTATTTTTTCTGTGCTATTGTCAATGAGATTTCTTTTCTCTCTCATTGTTTGTAAATAAAAATGTCACTAATATGTATTTATTGATTTTATATCCTTCTATATTGCTGAATTTATTGCTTCTAACAGCTATTTAGTGGAGATTTTAGAACTTTTAGGGTATGATAGATCATCTGCATATAATGATAGTTCTATTTCTTCATTTCAAAATTGAATTCCTTTAATAAGACACATTTTCTAAGCATGTAAAATTGGAGAGTTAAACAACAGTGAAACAAAAGAGGTTTTGTTTAGAAAAAGGAGAAGAGACACTCTCAAAGACAGAGAGTGGGTCATTAAGAAAGGAAGAGATCCTGATGGGCCAGAGACCTAGGTTTTAAGAGTTGTAGCAGTTGGCTTTCCATCCCCAACCTTTCGTTAAGCATTCTGAAGTGGGGCAAATTTTATTACTGGCTCATCGGTGGTCTTTTCTTGAATAGATTGAAGGGCTACATGTCGGCTGTTATAAGTGACATCTTTTCAGTAGCCCTGAGCCTTGACACATAGGCTTGGAGTTGGCAGTTTACCTGAATTTTAAATTTAATTGTACTGGTTTCCTAGAAGGCTAAAATGGGTTGGCACCACCTTGGCTCTATGCTGATGGCTGGTTTAAATCAATCACATTTATCTATCATTTTCTGGCTCTGGATTTCCCTTTTCCTGCACTCTGCTCAGATCTGGCTGGTTTCTTGCCAGCCCTGTAGAGGAAAAAATTAAAGTACATATTTCCAAATATTTTCCCTAACAGTCATTTAAGTCAGATAATCATTTGGGGAAATCACGCTTAAAAGATTATCTTTTGCCGATTTTCTATTTCATTCATTATAATCACAAATTAATTTGGTTTGGGGGGAATATTTATGCAAAACACAACTTCCTTAATGTTTTAATCTAAATTCAGCATAAGAAAATGCAATTTTCTCTTATAGAATGTATCTGTAGATACAATCAATCATTGATACAAAGGAAGCATTAATGTGTATTTAAAATTTTATATTAATGAATTTGAATGATCATATGTTTATGGTCAGATTACTTTTAAAGTAATAGTCTGCTTCTGAGTGATGAATTTAAGTTTATGATCTGTTAACAAGGAATTTATCCAAGGAAATTGGTATTACCACTCCAAAGTTACACAGCACAACAAATTTATCATGTCCTCAGTAAAATTCGTTTTTACTTGGTGTTTTCCATATGCATACTACTTGTTTTTCTATTATCTATATGTCAAGAAATGTTGACAGTAATCATCTATCTCCCAAGTCAGGAATAAGTGAAAGACTTTTTTTGTTTCTTTTTCTCAGCCTGTACACAAAATCTTTTAAAGTGATCAGTTGATTCTCCTTCATCATTCAAAGGCACCCATTCTTATCCAACCCGTCAGACAGCTCTTATGTTTCAATATTTGTCATTTTTCTTATAATTTTATTAGCAGTCATAATTTCAGTCATAGATTTTTCTGACTGATTTTTCCATAGTATTTTGAAGAGAATTTTTTAAAGTGCAAATTAAAAATCACTTTCCTGTTAAAAAGAATCACTAATTTCCTTATCTTTCAGATTAAAACCACTTTCCATAGCATACTATATTATTCATGGGTGTCTTTCCTTAGATCATTAGTTTTATCATCTTCCTGTTTACAACTTCACTTAAATTGAAACATATTTGGTTTTTATTTTCTATATCAACCTCTTTGCTGAAAATTTTATCAATTCATCTTCTCTGAAGGACTCAATTGAAATATATCTTCTGCATCCTTTATTCTAATGTCCTTTACATCAAAAAGCTAAATCAAGTAACTGTATTGGTTTTACGCTCATCACATTTTTTTCAAACTTATATAACTTCTCCTAAATTCCTCAAAGCTCGAAGAGAAGAAAGAGCACTGTATTTATACACTTATATCTCAGTAATATGACATGAAGACTGGAACAATAATTTATTGAGTAAGTGAAGCAGTGTCTTTCCAAGACTACATTTGATTATGTAAAAACAAAATTAATACTAACATAATATTCATTTTTTTGACAAATTACATCTTTATCTATTTTAACTTTTAGAATTAAATATGGCAGTAATTTAGGTTAAATTATATATCCAAATTTTTACTGAGGAAATTTTAATGTGAAAATAATACGTTTAAATATGCAGGTTTAAGTTATAATATACAAATGATAAAACATCATGTTCACCAGTAAATTTTTAATAATATTCTACTGCTGTCCATTGGACCCCCCCTACCACTACTTACTCTTGATTCTACTTCCTTCCCCTCTCGTAGTGTCAATTCTATTGTCAAAGTCCAAGTGTTGCTTTTTTGTTTTATCTGTATATTTGCTTTATTTCTTTATAATCCACAAATGAGTGTGATCCTCTGGTTAAATGAATCTTTTTCTTCTCACTTATTTCACTTATAATACCCTCAAGTTCCATACATTTTGTCACAAATTTTAGTATTTCATTTTTTTGGTTTTATGTAATATTCCATTGTGTATTCTACATCTTCTTTACCCAGTCACCCTCTATAAACCTTTAGGTTGTTTTATTTCTAGGATATTTCAAATAATGCTGAAATAAATATAGAAATGTATATATCACTTTGAATTAGTATTGCTTTTTCAAATGAATACCCCAAAGTGGATGACTTCAAAATATGGAGTTTCCATTTTCGTGTTTTTGACTATTTTCATAAGATTGCACCAATTTATGTTTCTACCAATAATATAAGAGTATTCTCTTTTCTTCATATACTCACCAACACTTTTTTTAAAGTATTTTGAATAAGAGTTATTCTCACAGGTTCAAATGATATCTCATTGTTTTGATTTTTAGTTCCTTAATAATGAGAGGTGGACTATTTCTGTGTGTAATTTTTTTCTATGGGAATATGTCTATTGAAATAATTTGCCCATTTTTGACTGGATTCTTTGCTTATTAGTTATTGAGTTTAGTCAGTTATTTATATATATTGGATATTAAGTCTTTGTCAGATATATGGCATGCAAATTTTTTCCCCATTTAGTATATCTTTTTGTTTTGGTGAGAGTTACCATCACTGTGCAGAAGCTTGCTAGTTACATGTATTCCTATTTTGTTGTTCATTTGTTTTTGTCTTTCTTGTCACTTAAATCAAGTCTCCAAATACCTCACTAAAGCTGATGTCATGGAATGAATTGCCTAAGTTTTCTTCGATGTATTTTATGATTTTCAGTCTTGTGTCCAAGATTCTAATTCATTTTGAGTTCATTTTTTTGGTGTGGTGTTAGAGAATGATTTAATTTCATTCTTTTATATGCAGCTGTCCAGTTTTACTTACCAATACCATGTGTTGAGAAGAATTTCCTTTCTTCATCATATTACCTTGTACCATTTTTGCAAAGCAACTGAAGCATATATGTGAGAATTATTTCTAGAAATTCAATCCTATTCCACTGACATGCATATCTGTTTTTAAACCAGTACTATATATTTTTATTAGTATTACTTTATAATATAATTCAAAATCTATAGTATAATGCTTTAGCATGTCTTCTTTCTGTTCTCATGACTTCTTTGACTAGTCAAGGTCTTTGTGATTACATACAGATTTTAAAAACTTGTTTTATTTCTTTGAAAATTGCCAACGGAATTTAGACAGGAATTTATTAAATCTGTATATTTCTTTAAGTAAGATGGCCATTTTAAAATACCAGTTGTTCCCCACTATGAACGTGGAATATCTTCCATCGCTCTATATCTTCCTCTATTTTTTAAAATAGAATCTTATAGATACATAATCTTTTGTTATGTTTATTTCAAAACATTATCTTTTTCTAGTATAAAAAGCATAGTTTTCAAATTTTCCTTGACTTCTATATGGATAGATATGAAACAGACTTGTATATTAATTTTGTGGTCTGGTGCTTTTCTGTACTTATTGATTAATTTTGTTAGTTTTTGGTGGAGTCTTTAAGATTCTCTACGCATATTTTAATTTTGTCTGCAAATAGTGATAGGTTTGCTTCTTTTCCAAATTGAATTCCTTTTATTTGTTTTTTTGCTTAATTGCTCTGGCTACAACCTCACATATTATGCTGAATAACAGTGGTGAAACTAGACACTCTTGCCTTGTTCCTGCATGCAGAGGAAACACAGTTTTTTCAATGTTGAGTGTGATGTTGGCTTTGGGTAAGTTTCTTCTATCCTTTTTTTATTGAGAAAAATGTCTTATTGGTTGCTGAATCTTGGAAACGCTTTCTCTGCATTCAGTGAGATAGATATATAGACAGATGCAGATAGATATTCACACTTAGTAATGATGAATGATTCTTTTGATATATTGTTGAATTTAGTTGATAATTATCTCAAGAAGGATCTGTGCATCTATTTCTTCAGAAAAATTGGTCAGTAATTGTGTGTGTGTGTGTGTGTGTGTGTGTGTGTGTGTGTGTGTGATGTCCTTTTCTGTTTTTGGTATCATGTAGTTTTGATCATAGAAAATATTTGGGGCATGCCATGGTGTAGTAATGGTTTGGTCAACTGCCTCTAAATGAAGACCACATACATCCTAAGGACCAGAGACTAAGGACTAGACTGGCTAGAGAGAACAACCAAGATTCATAACTAAATAAAAATAAATAAAATGGGACCTAGACCTCTGGATGTCAACTAGATAAGAAGCACATTCGGGTCACTCCCCATAACACCGAAAAAAAAATCACCTGTTTTCCTGAGACAAACATTAAGAAACAACTGGCACTTAAATTGGAGACAGAACAGCTCATGACTAATGGTGGGTGAGGATGCCCAGTGGGGTTCTTAGCTAAACCACTGATTTGGATTTGAGATGGAATTCAGTAGTGTCTGGATGCTTGGTGAAGACTAGGGATTTTGGGACCAGCTGTGGAGGCAGTGAGAGGTGGGCCCAGCAGGACTGATATACAGAGCCACAGAGAGCCAACTTGGGAGGAGGTAACAGAGAAACACTGCACCCACAGATAGCTCAACTGGAGCCCACACATTGGAAATGCACTGGGTGAAACCATAACTAGAAAGCAGCCAGAAAAATTTCACAGCCAGAACCCCTCCCACTAACATTTCATGCCAGAGCCAGGGGCCCACCAAGCTGATCACCAGCCCACTGCATATATAGCCCATCGGATATCCCACCCACAGGCTTACAGTGAAAAGTCAGTCCCACATAAGACAAAATATCAACACTACCTGCTAGTACCACCTTGTGGATAGAGGAAGCACTGCAGCCTAATTGCCAATCCCAGGCAAGTTAAACCTACACAACACCAGAAAACCAATCCCTCAGAAACATAAACAGAATGCCAAATAGAGCAATTGCACAGAGAAATATATATGAAATGACGGATCCAATCAAAAACTCAGGGGAAAATCTGAGTACAGCAGATGTATGTAAATTACCTGGAGAGGAATTTAGAGTAACAGTGATTAGTATCCTCAAGTGAATCCACAAATCAGTAGAGGCAGTAATAAGAATGTCAGGAAACAAAGAGAAGAATTAAAACAAAACATCAAACAGGTAAGAGATACGATGACTGAATTAAAGATCTCAATAGAGGGACCCAACAATAGAATGAATGAAGCCTCCAATAGAATGAGTGATCTGGAAGATAGGACAGAGGAACTCAATCAAGCAAACCAGCAAAGAAACAGAAACATAAAATAACTGAAGACTGCATTCGAGACCTAGGGATAACATCAAAAGGAACAACATTCACATCATAGGGGTACACAGAAAAAGAGAGAAAAGGGGGCAGAAACCATCTTAGAAGAAATAATAGATGAGAACTTCCCCAATCTCAAGAATGAAGCAAACCTTCAGAGTCAGGAAGCTAAAAGAGTTATTAATAAAAGAAACCCAAACAGAAATACACCTAAACACATTGCCATCAAAATGTCAAAAATACAAGATAAAGACAGACTATTACGAGCAGCCAGAGAAAAACGTGTCACATACAGAAGAGCCCCCATAAGACTGTCAGCAGATTCCTCAAAGGAACTCTACGGGCAAGAAGGGCATGGTATAATACAATCAAAGCAATAAAAGAAGAGACTGTTCAACCTAGGATACTATATCCGGCAAGATTATCATTCAGAACTGAAGGAATGATCAAAATCTTTTCTGACAAGCAAAAATTAAAGGAGTTTGTCATCACGAGACCAGTTTTACAAAAAATATTACAGGATGCTCTATAGAGCATAAAGAAATTCCACAAAAAAACTGAAAAAACTGTAAAGCAGCAAATACTAAAAGTGGTGTGGAAAAGAAGAGAACAAATATGTGGATAGTTAGAATGAATGGAAGACTAATGTGCTTCCAAATAAAATTAGGAAGTAAATGTAGAACGGTGAATGCTAACTTCAGGGTTATCTAAAATACATCCCCAGGGAAAAAGCTAAAAGAAAACAAAAGACAAAATCAATCAAAGCATACAGCAATCATCTGATCTAAGAATACAAAGAGAAGAAAGGCATCATCTGGAGCAACTGACAAAAGGTGAATTGTAAAATGACATTAAATAGCTATATGTCAATAATCACCCTAAAGGTTTATGGACTGAACTCACCAGTCAAAAGAAGGAGAGTAGATGGATAAATTTAAAAGCATAACCTAACCTGCTGCATTCAGGAAACCCACCTTCTTCAAAAAGATATATAAAGTTCAAAGTCAATGACTAGAAGACAATCCTACAGTTGTATGGCAACCACAAAAAGAGCAGGAAAAGTTATATTAATATCAGAAAAAACAGACTTCCATCTAACAAGCGTAATAAAAGACAGAGATGGACACTGTATAATGAATCCAGCAGGAAGATATAATATTTATTAACAAATGCATGAAATAAAGGAGCATCAAAATATATGAAGCAAGTATTATTAGACCTGAAGTGAGACATTGACAGCAACACAATTATAGTGTGGGATTTAAAGATTCCACTTGCAACAATGGACAAATCAACCAGGCAGAAAATTAACAGGGAAACATCCACTTTAAATGACCATCAGAAACAGACAGGTCTGTTAGACATATACTGATCACTTCATCCAACGACTACAGATTTAACTTTCTTCTCAAGTGCTCATGGAACATTCTCAAGGATAGATGATATGCTGGGACACAAAACATCTCTCAACAAATTTACAAAGATTGAAGTCATACCAAGCATCTTCTCTGACCACGATGGCCTAAAACTGGAAATTAATCACAAAAAGAAAGTTGGAAAGCCCCAAACTAATTGGAAACTTCACAATATGTTCCTGAAGGCCCCTTGGATAAAAGAGGAAAACAAAGAGGAACTTATACTTATTCAGTAACTTACTCTATCCCCCTCCCCTATCACTGTCATTCTTTCTAAGTTTGACTAGTTTGGATACCTCATATAAATAGTCATGAAATATTTATCAAAAAATTAATTTGAAATATATTTTGAAGATTGAACTTAGTATAAACTATAGACTTTGGATGATAATGATGTGCAGTTTCCTCGAATATCCCACTCTCAACAGGAGAGACTGTAGGGATGGGGTGTGTGGGAACTCACTTTACTTTCCTCTCCAACTTTGCACATAAACAGCTCTAAAAATGGTTAATTTAAAAAATATTTGGAAGATAGATGCAAAACCGTTAATGGTTGCCCCACTAAATGATAGTGGGATTGAAGGGGAAGCTTATTATGCATTTGGTACTGTATTGTTTAATGTTTGCATTAACATATTTGTATGTTGTTTTATAATATGGTACATTATACTTATAAAAAGTCTAGGTACACACCAAACTCTTGTTAGTATTTACTTCTGGAGAGTAACATAGTACTCATCTTGTTTTAGTTCTGTACCAATTTGTCATGTTTTTTTTTTATTTTTATATTAAATCACAGAGAAAGAGTTAAAAGACAATTCTCTTAAGCATAGTCAAACACTAGGTCAAAACCTAGTTGAAACAAAACTATCCAAACAGAAAGGAAACCTAAATTGGAAAAGATATATGTAAATCATTCATCTGACAAGGAGTTAATATCCAAAATACATAACAAGCCCCCAAAACCCATTTTTTTAAATGGGCAGAGAACTTGAGTAGATGTTTCTCCAAAGAAGACATAGAGATAGGTCAGTATAGAAAGATCATATCAACCTAGTACTAGGGGAATGCAAATAGAAACCACAGTGAAGTGTACCCTCACACTCCTTAGAACAGCTTGTTGTCAAAAAGAACTATGTTGGAAGTATGCAGAGAGAAGGTGGCCCTCGTATGCAGTTGTCAGGAATATATATGGGTGCGGCCGCTATGGAAAACATGATGTAAATGATTAAAAAAAACTAAGAACTGGCATATATGATCCAGCTGTTTCATTTCTGCATATTCATCTAAAGAATACAAAAACACTAAATCTGAAAGCTACTTGGCATGTTCTTATATTACCTGCAGCATCCTTTACAATAACCAAGATAAAGAACCAACCAATGACAGATGACTAGATAAAGAAGGGGTGATACGAACACACAAGCATACACAGTGGAATACTACTCAGCTATGAAAAAGAATGAAATCTTGCCATTTGTGACACCATAAATGGATTTTGAAGGTATGCTAAGTGAAATAAATCGAGATGTAGAAAGATTAAAAATACATAAATAAATAAAATGTTCTTCATCCTCTCTCTTCCTACCTGCTTACCCACTCACATTATTTCCTTCCTGTACCTTTCCTTAAAAAAAATATTTGGAAGTGCTTCCTCTTCCATGTTTTTGAAATTTGAGAAGACTGGGGATTAATATTTTTCTGAAATGTTATTAAAACTCACTAGTAAAGTCATCTGGTTCTAGGTTTTTCTTTTGGAAAAAAAAATTGATTATTTCTTAAATTTATTTACTGGTGATGGGTCTGTTCATGTATCATAATTTCTTATTCAGTTTTAGTAGGTTATACGGTTCTAAGAATTTTTTATATCTCTATGTTGTCCAACTTATTTGCATCTAACTGTTCATTGCAGCTTCTTTAGATGCTTTGCATTTCTCTGCATTGTATCTATTAAAACTTTTCTATCATTTCTGATTCCAGTTATTAGTAATCTCTCTTACTGAGCCAAAATTTGTCAACTTTGTTTGGTTTTTCAAACAACAAATTTTGATGTAATTGATATTCTGAATTACATTTTTTCTATTTGTTTCTACTCAAATCATTATTTTCTTCTTTTTACTGATCTAGTTTTAATTATTCTTCTTTTATTGTTTGCTTGCATACAGGGTTTAATTGTTTATTTGTTGTTTTTCTTATTTCTTCAAGTAGGCATACATTGCTTTAAATTTCCCTTTCAGTGCTGCTCTTGCTGCTTCCCATAAGTTGTGATAGCTCATGTCTTTCATTTTTGTGTTTCCAAGTAGTTTTTCTTTCTTCTCCAATTTACTCTTTTACCCAAGAGTCGTTCAGATGCATAATGTTTACCCTCCACATATTTTGGAATATTCAGATTTTTGATGACATTTGTTTTATTTCCCAAAATTTATCTAACCTTGAGTACAATTCACAAGCACTTGAGAAAAATTTGAATTCTGAAATTCCTGGATGGAGTATTCTGTAAATTTCCATTGAACTTATCTGTTCTGATATGTTATTTTAGGCAGTTATTGATAATTTTCTGCTGACTGATCTGTCCATAGTTGTAAGTGGGTGTTAAAGTCTCCTACAAATATACATTGCTGTCAAGGTCTTTGTTTAGTTCTGTTAATAATTTACGTATTTTGGTGCTCCCTCATTTGGTACAAATATATTAAGAAGTGTTATGACTTTTGCTGAATTGACTGCTTAAGCATTATATAGAGCTGTATCTGTCTTCCATTTCCTTCTTTAGTTGGAAGTGCATTTTATTTTATAGATGTCTTGCCCTTACTGCTTTTTTTTTAGCTTACCATTTTACGATAGGTTTGTCTTTCAAACTTTGACTTTAAGCATATGTTTGTTTATAGAATTAGGTAAGTTTCCTTTATGCGGCAGTATTTTAGATTTTTTTGTTTTTTTTTTCATTTATTTGGTCACTATGTTTTTAACTGGTGACGTCAATCCATTAAAATTTACGATGATTATTGGTGAATAAATGTTTATTGCATTTTTGTTTTCTGAGTTGTTGTAGACTGCCCAAGTACCTTTGCTTTTCTCTTATTCTCTTGTCATGTGCTTTGAAAAATGTGCATTGTCTTTGGTTTCCCTTTACATTTATTTCTTCGTTTTTTGTTTTTTTTTTTCCTATGGATTTATGTTTTGAGTTTGCACAGAGGTTCACATAGAAGTTTCTATGCCTACAGCCTTTTTTTTAAACTGGAAAGTAAGTTAATCTTTAGCTCACCCTGTGTTCACATTTTTACTCTGCTACATTTTTCATTTTTGTATCTGTTTCTAAGTGGTTTCTTTTCCTCTTAAGTATCTTGTTAGGCTAGTTTAGTGGTGATAAATTACTCTAATATCTGTTTTTCTGGAAAAGTTTTTCACTCCAATTCCTAGTGATAATTTAGCACGATAGAGAATTAATGGTTAGAAATCCTTTCCTTTCAGCACTTTAAATATAGCGTTCATTCCATTTCGATCTGTGTGTTTATGCTGATAAATCTGCAATCAATTTGATGGGGGTAAATTTGTGTATAAATGCTTTTTCTTCTTTTTTTCTCTAGCTGATTTTAAGGTTCTCTTTTTATCTTTGACTTTTAGCATTTTAATGTAGTGACAGGGTGTCATGGTGTGTGTCTGTTTGTGATTATTTTTCTTGGAGTTCTTTGAGTTACCTGATCTGGAGGTCTGCTTCCTTCCTCAGATTAGGGAAATTCTCAACTATTATTTCTTCACATATAGTTTCTGCCTCCTTATTACCTTTCTTCTCCTTCTGAACCTGCTGTGAGGTGAGTGTTGTTTTTCCTGACATTATCCCATAAATCCTGTAAACTGTCTTTATTATGTTAATTCTATTTTCTATCCTCCATGGTTGGCTTGGGTGAATACAACTGTTCTATCTTCTAGATCATTAATTCAGTAGGAGACTTACTTCTGGTATACTTAGAGCCCCTCAACTGTTATTTTGCTCTATGAATTCACCTTAGAACTTACTCAGATAATCTTTATCTTTGTTGCAGTTCTTTATATGTTCCTCCACTGTTCTCCAGATTTCAGTGTCACTACAGCTGTGATTTTCAGATCTTCTTCTTCAGGTAGCTTACTTAATTCTGTTGCATTCAGACAGTCTCCAAGGACATTTTTTTTTTTTACCATTTCAAGCATATTTCCCTGTCTCTTTAGTCTGTTTGCTAGTTTTTATTTCTATGAATTTGACTAAATGATTTTCTTGTCCTGCTCTATGTATTGGCCTTGAGTTAGGAAATTAGACTGCAATTAATAGGTTTAGGGTATTATCCCATAATGCTAAATCTATTGTCGTGTGATCTTCATACCATTCAGAATTGTTGCTGAGATATATAACTAGCATTGCTTTGAGATGCAAGTGTTTAGCCTACAGTTTTGGAGTTGAGGTAGTTAATGCACTAGGAGTGAGACCCAAGAGGTGCACATTTAGTCCATAAGAAGGCCCAGTGCCAACCGGTCCCTGGTTAGAGGGACTGGGTGTCTCTTGGTATCCTAAGAAACCGTCACAACAGAGCATACTTCCCATGTGAAAGTCTGTCAGTTCTTTAGTTTGGAAGCAGCCCTAGCAAATATGGCATAAAACAGTACCTGAGATCTGGTGCTGGGAGTTTTAGAAAGTAGCAACACATATCCAAAACTTTTTGACAGTGGTCCCCAGAGGGTATAAAACACCTGTTTTGCTGGGGTCTCTCTGATACTCCTCCCTGAGAGTACTAAAATAAGAAATGTTCTTTTCAGAAATTGTTCAGGTATCTGTACCCTCCTGCCTGTCCCCACCTTGGGCAGGTGATCATTGCCCTTGCAGTCCCAGGAAATTTAACTGAAAACAAACTTCCTGGAACCACAACTGAGCTAATGATGGAGAGGGCAGGACATTTTAACCTGGGGTCTCCTTACTATATAGAGGCCTTTTGTGCCAAAGTCATGCAGAACAGGGATCTCAGGAGAGGATGTCCAGCAGCTTCTCAGTTTACAAGGAGTCTGCCCTTTTTTATTACCCATGCTAAAATTTTTGGTTCAGCAAGTGAATGTTCAGCAGTTAGATCTGTGTGAACACTATTTGCTCTCCATACTTTCTGTCCTGTGTTCTTTGTTCAGAGGTCTATTTTTCTCCAGAAAAGACCTTCCATTTTCCATGCCATGTTCTATGTGCCAGTTCCTAGGTGTGGGACCCCAGGTTGAAGGAGGTAGTAAGCCCTCTATTTTCACATGCCCTCACTTGTCTCTCCGTGTGGGCCCCAGGGTCCCAGTACTAGGTGGCAAAAGCTCTGAGACTGTTTAGCTTTTCCTATTGTTTGTGAAGATATATGTCCCTTCTTTTGTGGGGATGCTGGTTCACATTCTTTTCCAATGGCCATGATTATTAAATGGGTACAGTTTTGCTTTGTCTTTGGAGAGAAGGTGAACTTGAGATCTTTACTGTGTGCCATCTTGAAGCAATCTCTCTAAAAATATTTTGAATCTTACCAAATCAAGTGTTTACAATTTTAACTATGTCCTCTTATATGAAAAATAAAATACATTACTTTGTTCTTTTAAGGAGTGACAATTGTCATATTTTCTAGCAGTGTCCTTTCATGAAATGTTTTCCCTTCAGAACTGAAAATTTAAAAATTTATGAAAACTTTTAAAAATACTACTTTTTATGTCTATCTGTATACATAGATATTTCTGTCTGTCTTTGAGAAGAAAGCAATTTCTCTTGAAAAAGCATTTAGTGTTTTAAATTTCTGAATTGTTGCATGTATATCTATATGCTTTATAATCCTTTGGAGAAGGAGTTGTAGGAAGAAGGAAATGATATTTTTTCAATTCCTGTTGTGTACTAGTATTTTGAATATATCTTATTTACATGTTTAAGAAATTATAGTTGTCATTTTTAATATTAAATAAGATAATCTTGTTCCATTGACTATAGAAGGATGTATTATTGAAATAAGACTAATGAATTGAAACTCCATTGATAAAAATAAGTATTTAGTAAATTGCACCACAATAAGATAATAAATCAGTCATTATAAACTATCATTAGAAAATGAAATGTCTGCTTATATTCAAATATCTGTAAAAAAAAAAAAGCTGTCAAAGATTTATCCTCTATGATGTCACCTCTGCACATGTTTGTCATTCTGTCAAACATAGCCAAGAAGGCAACATTTTCATTTCTCTTGATCAGAGGATATAAAACTGGTGTTTTTCAATTTATCTCTATAGTCATCCTTTTCATTTATGACTTTGTATCAAACTGTTTAGTTTACATATCATGTTATTCTTTTCTTCTAAGACATCCATTTTTAGTGGAGTGATTTGTAGAAAGCTTGCTCTCTGCAGTTGAACCAGATACCTTTTCCTCAATTTCAGTAATAAGATAGTTGCACCTATATCCCATACAATAATGGGAAGCCATTACCAAATGGGTGTCATTTTCTCTTATTCAGAGAGAAAAAAACTGAAAGTGAAAATTGCCTTTGGTAGTCTGTAATAGCTGTATAGCAGAACAGGTTCCTTAGGATTCTGAAATTTTCCAGACTTCTAAAAAAAATTTAAAGATCAAAGCGATTGTTTAAATTTATGTAAAATAAATACGAGAATACCCTGTAAACATGTATGGCATTATTTTAGTTAAGTAGCCAAAGTCAGTATTTAATCATTCTTACTCTTAGGTTATCTAGTACCATATTATAAAAAAATTAAAAAATTGAAAACAATGATACAATTTGAAATCAAATTTTAAGGTGAATTTATAGTATTTTCAAAGTAAATAATTTTCTAAAATGACAACAAATGACTTGAAACAAGAACTTTATTAACATTTCTCTTTTGAAATGTATTTCTCATAACTACATTTCTTAGCACCACTTACATAAGTTACAAAAAATGAATTTCTTTGATTTATTTTTTGTCAAAATGCCCTACTTTGTTAGGGTGATTTGTTTTGATAACTGATAAAACAAATTATGAAATTCTATAGTAAAACAAAATAAGTGTGAAAAAATATTATTAACAATAAAATTAAATAATCACATAGGCACAAAATGTTAGATAAATTAAAAAATTATATATTTTAAAACAACCATGAGTTTAAACATTGCTGCAAACTTACTTGGAGTCAAAGCTTGACACGAATGAACCACTGTGAGATTATGTATGATCTTATTTATCCCACTTTGTGAATATATTCATATTTTAACACATTTGAGATATTATATGTTCAACTAAGGTGTACTACTTCATTCTGCTGGCAGTTATATATCATATATGGCACATGAATCATGGTGAATTGGCGAAATACAGAACCTTTGATGTTAAAGACACATGATCACAGAGATCTGAAAAAAAAATACTTTGAAGAACTCTGAAATAATTACAAAGCAACAATGTTTCTTTTTCCTTTTAGTCTGTTTTATAATGAAAATTATGTTAAAATACAGGACTGTATAGCATTTTACATAACTAGTAAAAATATTTTCTTCTTTGTTATTATCAGCTTATTCAATAGTGTGAAAAATAGCAAGAGGCCTTTTTATTTTTCGAAGAGGACATTGAGAATAATTTTGACACTAATTTTATTAAGATTAAAGTCAACAATGAGAATATAATTGTATGTTAAATCTCAATTACTATTCTAGAAAAAATTGTATCTAATTTGCAGCAAAACAATCATCATCTTCCAAAAAAAATAGCTTTCTTCTAGTTCAGTAATAACCTCAAAAACAAAAAACAAAGCCATATACTATAGGTGAAAAAGCATAGGTCAGAATAGCACCACTTGGTGTTTAATAAAATATGGAAAATATACATCTACTTCTTTTCTTAATTTGACTGCAAAATATATTATTCATAAACCTTTGAGGAAACTCTACTAACATTAGGTTTATTGCAATGTTAGTTCAGATCCTAAGAAATATATTCTTGGTCACAGACAGTACTCTGTGTTATGAGGCAAGGATTAGGATAGGATGCAAAAGGCTAGACTGGGCAGGCAGTGGAATACTTTCATGAGGCTAAGGCAGGAGGCAGTGGTGATCATTTTACTCATTAGCTGACGGAATTTACTGGTTAGAAACTTCGGTAGAGTAAAATTAACAAAGGAAAAAAATGATATTTTGAAGTGCAAATGTGTTCATAGAATTTCTCTTAAAGCAATTGCTGTAGTTATTGCCTCTAGGTAGGTCAAAGTATCAATTAAATCACATAATTCTATCCCTATTTGCCTCCTCTATTCTACTAATTTTCAAAAGTGCTGCTCATAGCACATAAGTAGATCAAGAAATGTTGTTAAATTTACTCTCTTGGTAAGTGAGTTGGCTTGGAAGAGCAAAGCAAGCAATATATTGCTGACTTTAATCCAAGTCAGTAATCATTTATCACTAAGACTTATTACTCATCTAGGTAATATGCCAGCATATCTGATGGTCACTTTTCTGCCAGTCACTATCTTAAACTCCAAAGTCTTCTTAGGTTTTTACCACCCCACTGACACTTATATCCAACTATTCTAATTGTGTGGATCTCTGCCATTAAAATATAGTGTAATAAACCAAATATTTTTAAGGAGCTATATGAGACAATGGAGAAACAGGCAAAATAATTAAAGCTTTGTCAAATGGGAAAATTGCATTAATGCACTTTAATGGATTTGTTAAGGGTTCTAAGACAAATTCGTAATTATAATTGAATTCTACCATGTGAAATATGTGGTGCTACTAACAGAAAGCTTTGCAGAGAGGAAAGAAAATTTTTCTTCATTTCTAGGTATTAAACTTCTCAGTGTCCTAGAGTGGGAAGAGTTATGCCAGAAATATTTAGAATATGATTTAAGGTGAGATTTTGAGGCTAATATTAACTATTGAGAAATCAATCAATCAAATCTATTTAATGGAGTCCAATAAACACTCTGGAGCCTAAAACTTGAGTGAGGAAACCTGACTGTCAATATTCCAAGTGTATTGTCAGTCGTATGTTAATTCTGGGGTGGAGCAATGTAACAGACTCCAAGGAAGGAGGAGAGAGAATCATTACCTGTTGAATCCTCCCAGAGTTTGCCTTATGGTGTCTTCCTTTGATATTGATTTGTAGTCGTTCCCGTAATAAAACATATCCGTGTTTATATGGCTTTCAATGAATTCTTCTAGAGAAATATTCAACCAATGGGTGATTTGGAGAGCCCACAATCTTGCAGTTGTTGTCAAAATTAAGGTGTTAGGACCTGTGCTTCAAATTTTTGAAATTTAGTTAAGTTCAAGAGAGCTTCAACTCCTACGTGTTAGAAATCAAGAGGAGTTTGCCCTTTGTTTATGTAAGGTTCTTTCATAAACAAGTTTGACTTAAAATTCTTTTATTTTCAGGAGTGTGCCAAGCCAGGAAATTTGTAAATACTCAAGCTGAATGAATGTATTCCAACTCTAAAGTGTGTCTTCTATTTTCTAAAAATAGCAAGTGTGTCTTTTCAAAATAATTTCTTCTTTTCATCAATTATTGTTCAAAATATTAGAAGTATGAAAATTCTGTTAGGAAACTTATCAATGAATAAGAGCCAAAAGTCAACAGAAAAGGAAAAATAATTTTAAGCTACCAATGACATATCAAAGATTTAGTTGATTTACATGCCTTTTTTGACATAAATTATTCAATAGCTTTTAGGAAGTTATTATTACTCCATTGTATATTTAAGAAATCCAAGTGAACAAAAAATAAGTGGCATACTAACTTCATAAAAGATGAATTGTTGGTTATGATTTCAGACATATTTGTTTAATTTGAAAAACTAAGTTCCCTTCATTTGACTATTCTGCTTATATTAGGTGATTTAAAAAATTCAGGAACAGAATTTAGAAATCATACAATTTCCAAGACTTTTCTATGTGACTGTACCAAAAGCTTCCAAAATTTAATTGCATCTGTATCCCTTCTTCTATAGAAACAGAGAAAATAGCACAAATAAAAATATAATAACCCAAAATATTTACAGAACAATGCTGATTAGTTAAACAAGCCCAAAATATATGATGTCTTCTTCTAAAAGGTTGTACCTTGTTTCTTTGGACCAATTCATAAGATCTTAAAGTGTAAGTTGGTTTTAATTTCACAGTATGAATGGAGACAGCTGCAACAACTTTAGAGTGAGAAGGATTTATTGAACTAAAAGGGATTCAACATAAAAATCCCCTCTTCTCCTCCCAGGGAATAATGACATCTGGATATCAGAGAGAAATAACAGAAGTAATACCAGAGCTTCATTGTAATCCTTTACTTATCCCAAGCTTTAATCTATTTTAGAGTAACAGCAAATTGAAGGTTATTGACAAAACTTTTGCTTTCTACCATGTTGCATAAAAATGTATTTAGAAGGGATAAAATGACTGATAAATATCTGAAAACATGCCTTTTACTAAACTCTTACTCACTTCTCATATCCAACCTTCTCTGTGACCTGTAAAAGTAACAACCGTAATTCTTGATATTTCTAAATGGCATGTCTTTCTTTCTTTCTTTCTTTTTTTAAAGAAGCACTTTACTTTTATTTAGTTGTTCACACTGGTTGCTTCTCTCAGGACCATGTATTGAACCAGGGACCTTGGGATTTGTGGGACTACTTCCAAGTTGCACTAGACGGTCAGGCCGTAAGGATACATCCAGCATTTCATTTTAGCAGAAATTTCTACTCCATTCCCAAGTATCATACAAACCAGTTCAAGGCAAAAAAAAAAACTGCACAGATACAAAGACCAAAGAGTCAAATATTCAAAGTTTCAAATATAGACCATTAAAGACATTTCTAATAAAATAATGCTTCCTGATGCTAACAGATCATGAAAACCAGACCAGTTTCTTAGTACTGACTTAACACTCCAAGTTTGGAAATCCCTCAGACAAATAAATAACTTCATTATCTATATTGGAACAATAGTTCTAGACTTTGTAAATTTTATAAAGCAAATAATTGGGGAAAGAAAGTGGTTCCCAATATGCTCTCAAGTCAAAAAAGAAGGAGACCACAAATTGTTTTTAAAAGGGAGGTACAGGCAGAAGTGAAGGTGAGGAGGGACACAGGCAGGAAGAGAGAGAGGAAGAAGAGCCATTTTATTTATTTAGTTGTTCACACAGGTTGTTTTCCACTAGACCTGGGACTTGAACCCAGGGATATGTAGCCTTCACTCCTTCACCAGGGTGCACTGAGATCACAGAATTAAGAACTGGAAGTCATCTGAAACAATATTCAGTTCAATTCATCTTACAAATATGGATATTGAGGCTCAAAAATGCTTAAATGATTTTTTCATGATTACAAAGCAAATTGTTTATAATAAAACTACTAATCTTTACTTTGTATTCAGTGTTTTTAGGAATTTTGCCTATTTAATAATTCTACTGAAAACAAGCTTTCTATCAAATAGGCAGAATTCCTGAAATGAAATAAAAAAAATGTTATTTCCTTTCTAATATTTTTATATTGAAAGAAAAGAGTATACCTTTACTAAATAAGAATATTCTAACTTACCAATGGGAGAGAGAAGTCTCTTTGTTATGAGAAGTGGGACGTCTGAGAAATACAGTCTTTGACCCAAGATGATTTTTAAACAACTCATGTACTTGAACAATAATTGGGATCAATACTGCAATTTTTTTAATGTTTTCAGAGCCAAGGGCATTGTTTTTAAAGTTCTGTTGAAGATAACATTCTGAAGCATTTATTACAGAAGCCTGAGTTTCCCCCCACTAAAATAAGAAGACATAGAAAAAGCATTTGACAGATTCAACTACTCCTGATAAAAATTCTCAGAAAATAAGAAGGGAATTTCTATAATTTGCCCAATAATGGGCATCCTTGAGAAAGCAATAGCTAACATTGCAGTTAATTTTATTCCTGTGATTGAGAACAAGACAAGCATGTAATTTGTACCATTCCTATTCAATACTGTTATTGGAAGGTATAGCCATTGTAATTGGGTAAGAAAAGGAAATGAAATTAAGAAAGAAATCTTTGTTCACAGATGATATCATTATCTATGTAGAAATCCAAAGGAATCTATTAAAAAGGATGCTTTTTTTGAAAGATAAAAACACTAAATTCCTTTAGAATATATTAGAGAAGACACATTTTTCTCTACCAGTATCTGGGTTGCCCCGCTATGTGCCCCTAGCCAGTATGAGGTGACCCCACGCAGAATACTCTTTGACTAAAAAACAACAACAACAAAATAAAAACAAAAACAAAACCACTTTACAAGACTTCCTTGTTCGTTAGACAGAAAATCTTGCTAGAAAGTAACTTATTGCTTACTCTGTTGAACTCAGTAAACCCCTCTTTTGTTGATACTCTATACTCCAACCTAAGCAATGAGATAATTTTTATTTAATATTATTGAAGGAACATGGCATCATAACACATATAAATTTGAAGTGCACATAATTGCAAATCAACATCAGTAATAATTTAAACAAGTTCACCACCACCATTTCAGTTCTTCTTTCTCCATATAATTAAACCCCTCTACCCAGCTTGCTTGCCATAATGACTGAAGAAATGCGTGCTATTTGCAAAACATCCAATTTATGTGTTTATATATGATCATATCTGGTAGCAGAAAGCTCCTTAAGACACACAAATAGTTGGGTCACATCTACAACATCATTCCTTTTGACTAGTGAGGTGGTCCAGCCCTGTCACCCAGTGGGAAACTCTCTGTGTCTCTGATTAAACTCTATGGAGTCACATAAGGAATTTTTGGCTCACTGCAGAAACATTCTACAAATCTACTCAGTATGCATAATCCAAAATTTACGATTTCATTTCCCTCTCCTCCTTCCGTCCAATTCCTTCAAGACCATAACTTCTCTGTGGTTTTGAATATATATGTCTTCAAAATGTTTTTTATTTATTTGTCTTTGTGTATATATTCCTAACAGTATAATTCAATTTTACCTACTTGATAATATTATGAATAGAAGAGTTTGTGCTTGAACGTCTTTTAAAAAATATAAGTGAGGTAAGGTGGAAAGATAGAAGTGGGAACTGGTTTAATTAATAAGACAGTGAAATAACTATATATATATAAATTACACCCAGAAATATTTAGAAAAATGCTAATAGAATGGTGTGCCTGAAGTGTAGGAGGCAAGACAGATTAAGGAGAGAGAGGTTTGCTGATATGAGTCTATTGGATACTCCTATATAATATTTAATTATATGGAAAAAATGCTTGTGCTATAATGTTAAAGAAGCAAGGTGTAAATGTAGAAGTATATTATAATGTCATGTATTTTAAAACAGTATGTGGAGAAGCTCCTTTCTGAGGAGGAAAACTGTGCATGCAAGATAATTATTTTTATCATTTTTTTTCTTACAAAAAATAGAAAGGTCATAAACTTTATCATTAATTTTTCATAAATAATTTATTCTCCTTTCATACTGTATAGTTATCAAGATTCTGAGCTTAATTCATTTCTTTTTCCAATAAAAGTCATAAACTAATGCTTACAGTTAAACTCAACAATTTATCATCCTCAAGCTAGTATTGCTTGGTAGACTTTTTGACAGCTGTTTCTCATTTGTTGGTTCCATTATTTTCTCATAAAGTCGAGATTAAATTAGATTTGAAACAAAAAATCATTTTTAACTTTGTTTCACTAAAACTATTTCAATCACCATATTTCAAATAAAATCTGAAAACTATCCATAAAAACAGTTGTTTCCATAGTTATGATTTCATGAAAATATAATCATAGAATTTAAATTCAACTTCTCTATTCTATTATTATCTATAAGACTGTTTTCACAATAAACTCAGAAAACTCAGTAAATCCAGGAGATAGAATTAAAAATCAAGTGCTCTCCAGATGAATAAAATTTAATATATGTAAGAAGTGAGTGACTTATTAAGATTTGCGCATGTTTGATACTACTATCACAAAACGTAGTAAACATCAAACAGTATTTTCTGCCAAACACAAAAGAAAAAGAGAGAGAGAGAGAGAGAGAGAGAGAGAGAGAGAGAGAGGTTAGAATGGGTTGCGTGTGACCACTGAATATTGTGGCTAATTTATGAAGGGTTTGTGTAGAAAAAATCATTTGTGTGTCATAAGCCAAGACAATATATATAAATATTCTTGATATCTATAGGCAGCTTGGATTTATTAATCACACCTAACAATACTCCCATATTCTTTCTCTTTTTAAATCTATCTTCATTTTCTCTCTAAAGTAACTTTCTATAACATCACAATTTCTAATCAATCCTTTAAAATAATGCAAAGCTTTATTACAATTTTTGTATAGATATTTTTAGATCTAGAAATTAATATTGACAAAAGTACTAAGTGTAGGTGATTTTAATTTTTTAAATTTTATTCGAATTGCATTCTGTTATTTTTGTGATTGGAAGCAGTATAAAAATTAGTAATTTATTGTTAAAATCATAAATTATTCAAGTTTCCTGGAAGAGGAAAACCATGCACAGAAAAAAATAATTACAGTATTATTGTTACTTCAATAAAGATATGATACACTTCACATAAAGAATATATTTCCATGCACCATCTGTGTATACATACAAAGTTTGTATTTGCAAACCTTATACTTTGGTACATTTAGTGTAATTGTTCTTAATACAAAAAGAATATGTAATAGCTGGCTGTCCCTGTTGGAGTGGCAGTGAGCACAGTTGATATATACCGCACGGTCCCAAGTTGGCCTCCTGGGGCCTGCGCTAACAACCAGGTTGAACAACTAAATAAAATGCTTCTTCCTCCTCTCTTTTCTTGATTCCCTCTGCTTTTCTTCATTTCTGCTTGCACCTTTCCTTTAAAAAAAAAAGAATATTTACTCCTGCAACTGGAAAATTACTCCAGCTTCAGTATTCTCTGACAATGACAAAATGTTTTTATGGTCAATATATAGTTATTACCTATTTCTACAGTTCAATGCATTTGATTTTGAAATTTAAGGGATTTTTCTCTTCTTTGAATCTTTTTGATTTTAAAATAAAAATATAAAAGCTACCTTGATAGATATTCTACCAGCTCAGAAAAATTTATTGGAAAAATTGATATGAATATAATTGATGTTATGAAATCTCCATGGAGACCAACTTCCATCCTTTCTAAAGTTCTCTTTGTTAGGCTGGCCCAGAAGGACAAAATGGCGGCCCAGAAGGACAAAATGGTGGCCATACCCGGGAAAAAGGAAGCTGATGAAACCACACCTGGAATCACAGGACCAATCCCCAATCGCCACGTATGAAGCCCGCGAAATTCTTTTGCTTAAAGATCGCGCTTCCCTTTGTTCGGGCGCGACTTCCCCGGCCCTCGTTCTGCGGACTGGAGAACCTCGCCCAGTGCGCAAACCCCAATAAAGCCCTGGCTATTCGACTTTTTGTCTAATTGACTTTCTTTCCTCGCAGAGCTCAGAAAAAACCTTTCACTCTTGCAGTACTACAACTGTGCTTTGGCATAGAAGTAATAAGTAAAAAGAGTTCAATGTTATTTTCTAGAGATGTTTTCATTGTGTGTTCTTTACATGTCTGGTATAAAAATATGTTGTTTCTTACTTCTTCATATGTAAGAGATTATGAGGCTATGAAGCTGACAGAAATAATGAGAGAATATTGTCCCTATAAAAAGACTCACAGAAATGCAGCACATGGCTCTTCATCCTGTGCAAGAAAAGCATGTAATCACCCCGACTAATCACAAATATCATCCTGCTCTTGCATGAGTTGGAGTCTTACTAGAAAATACAGTTTTTAACACCAAACACTTGTGTATCAGTTGTCTCTCTGGAAATACAGTTGTTCTCAATGAGGTTTTTCAGTAGAAACTTTATTCAAATTATTGATCATGAAATTTAAAAGTTAATAAAGATAATGATAGAGATTTACTCTTTTATATTGCTGCCTTAACGTTACCACAAAATTGGAATTTAAAAATCATACATTTCTGAATTCACAGTTTTCTAAGTAGAAGTTTGACACAGGTCTCACAGGTGAAAAATCATGATGCTATCAGGACTGTATTCCTTCCTGGAATTTTTAAGGAAGGATCTAATTCTTTGATCATTCAAAATGTTGGCATAATTAAATTCCTTAAAGTTAGACTGTTAAGATCGTGTGTGTGTGTGTGTGTGTGTGTGTGTGTGTGTGTGTGTGTGTGTGTGTGTGTGTGTGTGTGTGCTGATGTCTCTTGTTCCATTTTCAAAGCCAGTACCTGTGGGTAAAGTTCCTTTCCTGATTCAAATCTCTGTTCCTTCTGCCTAGCTCTCTGACCCATTCTTCTGCCCTTCCCTTTTTCTTTTAAGAACTTCAATGAGTGCATTCACAAAGAGATTCCAGGATAATTACTCCTTCTCCGCTTCCCAATGTATGCAATCTTAATCACATCTACCTTTTTGTCATCTAACATAATATATGCCTGGGTTCCAAGAATTCGGATATCAATATTTGGGGGCAACTTTATTCTGTAGATTCTACCACAGTAATAATAACAACAAAAAACACTTTTTAAGTGTCTTGCATATATTATATAATTTAATCCTTACAGTAATTCTATGAGGATGATATTATTATTTCTATATTACAAATGAGAAAAATAAGGTAGAGGGATAGTAAAACTCAACTATCACTCAGCTAGTAAGTTAAAAATCTCCTGTAATCATAAGTTGCAAAACTGGAATTCAAATCTACCTATATGAGTCCACAGATAGTCAGACCATTATTAAACTGTTGTCGCTCCTAACCTGGTTTACATTGAGTCAAGACATCAACACAAATATAGAGGTAATAAAGATCTATGCAGCTTCTACTATAATTCAGCTTAGGATCCTGCCTGAAATCAACAATCAACATGAGGTTAACAAGCTTAGAATTTATATATATGCATCTATATGCATATATATATTCAAATATAAATTTATGTATATATACATATATAAAAATTCAGTGCCTATTAAAAAAAGAGATTGGGTTTTTTCCACTTCAAATTTTCACGGAGCTTCATCTTTGCCATTATTTGCTAAAACCACCATGCTGTCTCAATTTCAAGATCTTTCAAAATTGAGATAATTATGTAGAAACCTGAAGAGTGAGGATACTCAAATAAATTTCTAGTATCTAAATGTGTTTTTGAGGCTGTAGAAGCTTCCATAAATCATGGTCATTCTGTTTCAAGGGACTGTGATCACAGAAATAGTCACTGAAAATTCATATTTGTTGGGACTTTGATAGTTAGACTATCTACTTACGCATTTGTGAGTATGAGCATGCATGTATTAACCAAGTGGAGACTGATAAACTGGCTATATAACAAGGAAAAAATTAGGTAGCATATTTAAAGTTAAAACAGATAATATTTTCCTTCATTTTAATGAAAAAACTCTTTAAAGATATCTTGAAATATAAGATTTTCACTATTAACATGAATTGCAAAACTCTGTCCTATATGTGTCTGAATGTGTTAGTAAATAAAGATTATAACCACACAGACATATTCAAATAATATATTATTGAAGCACAGACCAACAGAACTCGATAGTTTCAAGCTTAATAGTGACATATTCCACCTTTAGTTTCTGTCACTTCAAGAAGAAAAATATTCCCCAAGGTATTTCAACTACTTGCCTGAAAATTTCAATAAAACCTTCATTATATAGAACAGAGTACATTCTTATGAAAATCAATGAAGTCAATATGATTTCAAAAATAATCTTGTTTGCAAATCCACTTACATTACTGTATATGAACACTATATTCTCTGTGGCATGTAACTAGATTTTAGCTATTATGTTGCCAACAGAATAAAGTAAATATTTTACAGGTGGATATATTGCAAGTGTGAAATATTTCATTATTTTCTTGACTAAAGTAATGATTATTTCTTGATCCCCTTTGTCTTTCATTTATTCTGGAAACATCATGGCTGAAACAAACATCATTTTTGAATAAAGAATAAGTGATATAGAAAGAAGTTTGAGAGACAGAGAGGAAAGAAGGAGAGTAAATCACAAATATTTTGCACTTTGATTTTAGAAAGGCAGATTGGATAACCCATTGGTAAATGTCTCAATTACTTGTAAATATTCATTCTGTTAATCAAGAGGGAACAAAACCATGTATTATTAGTCAGTGTAAAATTTAAATCCCAAGACACACTCTTTCCAGGCTTAGACAAATAATTAAAATGTTATTTGAATATTATTTGAGTCCTTGGTAGTTTCTTGGAAACTCTGACTTTCAGTAAAACAACTAACAGATAAAGCAAATCCTCCAATAGATCCTTTGTTCAATATTAGTATAGTTATTTTATTTTCCTCATCAATGTTATAACAAAATAATGTTAAGTAAGATAACACTATTCAAGGATCAGTTATATTTCTAACGGTTATTGAATGATTTTAAAATGATTTCATAATGAATTGCTTTAAGTTCTGGTTATATCATAATTTTATTTATGTAAATAACATTTTTTACTATTATATTTATTAAAACTATTCCAACCACCTCTACTTTATAACATGATTTCAGATGTTTACTTTTAGAAGGTAGCTTTAATTTCTTTTTTATCATTTACTTTTGGTTAAAATAGAAAGTGCTTTGTAATTCTCTATACAAACAAGGAAAATGGAGTTTATAAGTCTTTCCAACTGTATACAATGGTAGTGAAATGACAAGAATTCTTAAAAGAAAATTTTTGATATGTTTTTCCTTTATATTTTTTCTTAAAAAAAAAAGAAAGAAAAACATGTGCTACCATGATGAACATCTCTGAACTGAAAGGTCAAGTTATTAGCAAATGCTTAGTGCTATAATGTTATTTTGTCTCTGAAGGAAAAAGAAATGACTCCTGGTGTTACTCTTAGGTTGAGGTGGTCATTCTAGAGCATTAAGAAACTGAAATTAAAAGGTCAGGATGTCCTTAGGGCAGGTGAAAACGCAATGTGGTATAAGGGCTCATCCTCCTCCACTCAGGCTCAGGCCTGTCTATAAATACAGTTCCCTAAAGTTAAGCCTAATTCAGCATACGAATCAAAAAGAAACTTTAAAAATATTCTTTATGGCCCATGCACCAGTTGAAAGGCAAAAGAACTAATCCCAAATCAGTCACAGAATTGTTATGTGACCATGAACTATTTGCTTTATTATAAGACTTCAATCTCTTCATATAAAATGAAGATTTAGGAACATCAATCGCTTCTAAACTTTTAAACAGATGCATTTCCATTTTCTTTTTTTAATGCCTCTGATGAAAAATTTCAATAGGTTACTCATCCAGAATATGATCTGTTTAGAAACACTAAAATAACTGATCTCTAAAAACCTCTCCAGTATCTACCTTATGGTGTTAAGATACATAAATGTCTACCCAAACCATATCTCATCTGATTATTTTATTTTAAGTAATTATATGTCAAGTGATTTCTAAGTATCAAAGAAATATGCAGCAGAATTTCTAGAAATGCAAAGCCATATATGACATATATCCACATGTAAAAAATACAGAACCTGATTAATGATGAAAGACAAATAAATAGATAAGTGTAATGAAGAATTGCAAATGAATTGATAACTATTTAATTAGAAGTTGACAACTATGAAAGAAAACAAGTTTTACCTGAGGCATTTAGAGATAATTGGTCTAGCAATATTTTATATAAAATAGCATTATTTTATATTTTTGGAAAGATGACAAAGGATATAAGAAGAAAGAAACTCCTAGAAAAAAGAATACAAAAGGAAAAGCAGAAATTCTCTATGAAACATCTGGGCACATTCACAGTAACTATTAATAATTCAAAAGGGGTGGGCATAGAATATATTGGTAGATACAGCAAGACAAATTGCTGGAGAGGCAGGCAGAGGTTCAATTTTATATATCCAAATTATTTCTTACACAGTATGTCATTTTATCCCGTATACAAAGGATTTTTTTAAGGCAATAGTAACATGGTTAAGCATCAGATTTGGTTTATAGAAGACTGCTTAAGGATATAGAACATTAAGGTGTTATTGCTGATCATGTATGGATTTAGGGTAATTGAAGTATATTGTTCCAAAGGTAAAAGTGTGAAACTCATACATACAAGAAACAAACATAGCAAATATTTAGTTCAACTAGTTAATCAAGAAAACATCAACATTTGAGAAGGTTGTTAGTTATAGACCACAGGATTTTTTTAAAAAAATAAAGGTTAAGATTCTTCTATTAGTTTAAAACTAGTAAATGACTAACAGAGCAATAAACAATATATTTTGAGTATTTGTTACATTAAATGTAAATAATTTGAATTTCTAATGGTGAAAATCATTGCATCAATATTTAACTATGTTAATCTAAGACTAATCAATAGCATGAAATCAGTTGAAAAGTATATTTCCTCTTTTATACCCTATTTCCAACTTTTGACTAATTTGTCCATACCTATGATAAGTACGTATTTTGTAATTTGGTATGCACTGTCCCTTATGCTATGTTAAATAACTGAAACAACTTTAAACAGGCATATATAAGTGCCATTATACCCTATGATACTGGATAATTAATTTTAAAATTTCAAGCTAATAATACCACTTGTAAAAGAAATCTTTATAGGAAAGAATAAATGGTGAGCTCCCTTTATTATTTGAAAAATCCTGTTTTGAGTATTTTTGTCCTGCCCAATACTGTAGTCAAGTATTCCTTTTAAAAAGGCAACTCTTTGTTCCCTCATTCTAATCAGTAAGTTCACTATTAAACTTTTCACAGTATGAGTTGCACAGTATAAGTTTCACTGTATAAGTATAGGATTCTGAGGCTAATATTCTCTAAGAGAAACAGGTGGGTATTAAGCATGACTATTTTCTCGTTGATAGTGTTCCGTCCATCATTAGTGAAAACAATTTTATAATTAAAACAACAAAAACAACAACAAGCTTTCACTGGATTTTCCTTGAATGTGACCTCTGTGACCAGAAATCCACTATGTCATGCTGAATAAACTCACTGTTGTCCCTGAATATGGATGCTCATGTGCATTTGTTATGTAGAATTAATCCTGTGAAATAAGCATTTTGATAATGTGTTATAAGATGACAATATTTTATAGGAAATACTGAATGTTTGATACCCCGATTCATTCCCATATTCTTCAATAGGAAATATAAAGATAAAACAATTCTCTTCATATGCTGATATGGTTTTATTAGTACAAATTACTGCTTGGTGACTTTGGTATAGAATATGAATTGTTCATCTAACACTATGCAGAAGAAAGTCCAGAGATCAACCAATCTACATGCTATGTAATTTAAAATTTCTTTCAATAGTTAGCTGATCTAAAGTTATATAAATATCTTATACAGCAAGTCAGTACATTTTTCATCCTTGATGTTTATTTTATAATCACTTTTCCTAGGAGAGGAGACTTGTATTATTTAGCTGAAAGCTAGTTTAAATTACTCATGCAACAAACAATTAAGCCTATCCAAGTTTCAAGAACCTTATAACCAAAACTCATGCTTTCAAAGATTATATATTGAAGTGAGTAAAGTTGAACTATCAATATATACATACACAAGAAAATTCCTGTGGTAAAATTCTTTGTAAGAAATAAAAGATATTCATGTGATAGATACTATATTAAGAGATCATGCTAAGTCTCTCCAAGGAAGTTAAGCTTGACTTGGAAACTGAATGACAAAAAGGAGCCCACTAAGAGAGGATAAAAGGGAACAGCATTCAAGACCAATAGAACATAAAAGGCAAAGAGAAGAATCATGAACACTCTTGAAAAACTAGAGGATAGTCAATGTGCATGAAATACAAAGCCCAAAAGCAGAGACATGTGAGACATTGTAGGTCAAATATGAGATTTTGATTAATGGATAAAATTAGTATTCTATGTCATGTAATTTGAGAACTAAATTTGCTTATATCTGTTATGTAAAGCCAACTATACACATAAAACATCAAGATGTTGTTTAAAGTGCTCAGTATATTTATGGAACAAAATGGCTTACCTTTGATGTAAGGAAGTATCATATCCAATACCTCCATTTTGGTAAGAGGGATAATAGAATTGCTGGTTTTTATTATGACAGTTATTAACAGAAACAATGCTTATTGAGGATTCCTTAAAGACTGGATTTTTATCTATTGTTCTAAAAATCAGTTCTAAGACCTTCAGATCCTTTCATAGATGAGTAACTGATCTTCATCCTACATTTCATCATTTTCTTCCATTATTCTTTTCATGTGTTTCAATTTCATTGACTCAAATTGAAGGATATTATAAAAATGGTGTTGGTGAATCCATCAAGAAGTGATTTAAACTTATGATGTTATAGGAGAGCTGTGTTATTGAAGGAAGGGTTAGTTTGAAAAACCCCATGTCAAGTCTTTTTATGAACAATTTTCTCCAAAAAAGAAATAAGAAATTAACTCCCAGAGATGAAGAAAAAGGAGGAAATTGACTTTTTGAGGGAATAGTTCTGAACTCAAAAATATGTCACTTCTGAAACTAGGAGGGAAGAAGGGAGTGTGACTATTTAGTGTCCTTGGTTGCAATAAATAAATGGAATTTTACTTCACTGTAACAAAAAGAGAAATATTAGAACAATTGCAGGGGTTCACAGCATTTATAAGAAGCTAGCAGACAAGTCTTGGGGTCAGTAGAAAACAAAAAGTTCCAGAAAAACAAGATGGAAAAACAAAGGGAGTACAGTAACTGTATGAAAGAGTACCATAACTGTATAAAAGAGTACAGTAACTATTATAAAAGAAACTGTGGTCAGGAGGCAACCACTGGTCCTACTGATTCTGTTGTACTTTGTTGGCTGCCATCAGAATGTTTCATGCCTTTGTGTCTGGTTCTTGTTATACCAAAACATGTGCACTGGATTCTGCTTGGATCTATGCAATAACACCTGGTTTACAGAGTTACATAGTGCTGATTACACTATTTCTGCATTGAAGAGAACATCAATGAACATGAATCAATTAGTTGAGATTTCATGGGATACTGGGAAAACACTTTTACACAAAAAGAACTATTAAATTTCATACTACCTAATAGAAAATATCATATGCAAATACATTGTCATAAAGTCTAAGTAATAATCATCTATTTTATATTACTTAACTATTGTTAATTTAATTTTATCATAGCATTTTGAGATGCATAACCAACTGTTATAGAAATCCATAATTAGAAACTACACACCAAAATCAGTTTTTAAAAATAAATTATTTAAATATATGAAACTAATACATTTCACACTCATTATAAGTGATATAAGCATTGCAGAATCTACCAGGCTAAAACATCTTCATTTCAGTCATCTTTTTCTGCATGTCTGGAGAGAAACTATAACATACAGTTTCATGCTCTTAAGTAAAAAGTATTAGATATAATTTTATTTTAAATGAAAAGAAGGCAAGAAATAGTCAATATTTAGTGAATACTATTTACCAAAAGATATACTACTTAAAATATATTTATAAAATAGTGAAAATAGATTTTGTCATTTTTCTATAAATTTCGGTTATACATAGTGGTAGTGACTTCTTCCTATGAAAGACTGAACAACAGCCTCATTTTAAAAACTGTTATACTACAGTTTTGAAGAATCCTGTTTATAATATTTACATCCTGTTGTGCAATGAGATTTATAATATTAGAATTTCAATAGCCCAGAAGTTTCCATGACTATATAAACCCCTTTAACATAGCATTTCTTTACTTTCCTGTTTGTTGTTATTGTTTTAATTTTAAAATGCATCCTAGTTTTTGGAATTGTTTTTAATTAAGTAATTTATAATTGTGGAAAAAAGATCTAGATACTCTGACTTTTTGAAATTTATTGGTTTGATTTTAATCTGAACTTACAGTTCTCACCTCTGCCTGCACATTCAACTTACCTGGGAGTTTTACAAAAGCGTTCCTACTCAGGCCGACCTCTAAATTAAATGAAAAGAGTTTCTAGGATGAGACCTAAACATCCAAACATTACTCTGATGAACAGAGAGTTTTGAGAGTCACCATTGTATACCAATTAAACTTATTGATTTGATTTTTTTCAATAAACCTTTAACATTGCTTTGTTCTACCAAAACTACTTTATTAAAGCTAATAACTTCCCTTTACTAACAAAATATTTTGCAAAAAAATGTAAACTTTTCATTTAAGATTTGAAAAACTGATTATTTTCACTTAGGAATTTCTAAATAAAGCAATAAATCTTTCATGAAATAAGCATGTTCTATTGGACTTTTCCTGTAAACTAATCTAGTTAGTTATCTAATGTCATACACTATACAGAATGTTGCAATGGAATCTGCTAGTATTCATCTCCCATTTCTACAAAATCAAATCAGTGTTATGTGAAAACGTCAAGGGACCCGTCCAAGAATCATATAGTTAAGCAAGATGTTAAATCCCTTCCTCCACCTGATCCTTTAAAAAAAATCTAGTGAATCAGTCTGTATTTTATAAATTCCATGAACATTTCTTCTTTTCTGTTAGACTTTTCTTTAGAAAAAAATCTTTGATGTGCTTCAGAAAGTATCCATCAATGTAACATTTTTACTGTAGTTTATTTCTGAATATTGTGCCTTGAAACTATAGTTTCAGGATATGTACAGGGAACATTTTCTAATAGTTAATTCTTTTGTATAATTTAGAGTTTGCAAATGCTGTAATAAAATGACCTAATGTCAGTGCAGTCCAAGAGATTTACTGATGAACAAGGGTCTAGATTTTATGAATAAATAAAACAAACAATGTCATGGTCAAAAATTAATGTTTATCAGTCAAAGATTAATGAACAAATTTGCATATTGGATGAATAACGATCACATGTCTTATTCCAGAGCCAAAAATCCCTTTCCAGTTAGCTGAAATTAAGGGCCTAAATATTAAACCAGACTGTTCAGCTATATAGATCGGAGTAAACCAATGTTGTATCATAGTTTAATTCTACAAGTGCTTTTAGAAACAAATATTTTAAGCTTATTAAGATTTTATTACAATTAAATTTTGTGAATTCTATAAGCCTACAAACCATTTCTGAAATGGAAGGTAAACTTTGTTTTTCATTAATGAGCACTTAGATGTTAGTAACCATTCTAGTACTGAAACTTCTTGTTTACCGGCCTTTGGTACCAATCTTAACCAGAATTATATCCTGTTTTTACCCACAGAGGCCACTATCTCCCTATATTAGAGTTTAAGTTAATTAAAAAAACATCCACACTGGATAGACATAAAGAAAACTTCATAGCTAAAAAGGAAAGTTACTTAAAAAGCAGGCACGCCTTGAGAAATATGTATATTCAAACAGGTGGGAAATTAGTTATAATTTTGTTGAAATTTTATGTATATTTCCTTTTGCTTTCCAACAAGTCTAGCATACTGTATGGTTGATCCAGAAAACTCCTATCTTTGTACATCAAGTTTATGAAGATTATTCAATATTTTATATGTGATCGATTTTAATATGGCTCAAGAAATCTACATGGATCCCTTTGCTAAATGCTGTTAAAATTCTTTAGTAGATTCCATGATTTAAAAATACAGTGGTCTCCTTATATCCACAGGGGATATCTTTCATGTCCTCCAATGGATATTTGAAACCACAAACAAAACAAACTTATATTTACTATGCTTTTTTTCCTATACGTGCATTCTTATGATAAAGTTTAAATTATAAATTAGGCACAATTATGGATGAGGATCAGTCTTTGATTTGTTTTTGTTTTGTATTATGCCTAAACTACTGTTTCATTTAGATTATTTTTGTGAGCTGTTGTTGTTTAATTCACTCATGTGCTTGATATCTCTGTGGAGTTAGTGGTGGGGGCAAGTGGGTAAAGGGGGATAATTAAATACTGAAAGAAAAACTGAGATGGTGGTGAACTTAATGTATTATATACAGATGTTGATTTGCTATGATGTATACCTTAAACCTATTTAATGCTGCAACACAAAATATAAGATAAAATAAAGCTTCAATCAATCACTAATAATAAAACAAAGCATTTATAAATTTTTGTTAGGATTAAAGTTAGTTATTTTGTGTTCTCTTCCCATCCTCCCTCCTTTTCTCTTCCTCTCCTGTTACTCTCTAAATAGCTTCCTGCATGTAACATTTTTGCACCATAGCTGACCTCAGGTGACTGAAATGGTGAAAAATGCAATTATCAATGAAGAGAACAATTGTATCACTGCTATCAGGTCTTTAAATATATCAGGTCTTAGTAAAATAAGGCAATATTGATCTTGTTCTGCAGGAATGCTAAACTTGCTCTGAACAGAAAATCTCATTAAAGCTCTTGTAGCTGACCTGTGCTGCTTTTGTTATTTTTAAATGTAATTTGTATTATACTTTTCTTTCCATTTAAATGAACTCAAATGTATAGGAATCAATATCCTTACCCAAGACTCACTTCTGCTAAATAAAAATTACTGTTTGGAGACAAAATGAATTTTATGGCTATACTGGCAGGAAGGACTCTCTAATATGTACTAAAGCATCAAAAAATCTATAAAATGCGAACTGAACTTAGGTTCTTTCTTTGTCACTAAGTGGCAGTTTTTATGTACTAATAGCATTTTTTTTCTGCTCAATATAACTTTATTTAATGTTCATGAAACATTCAAAATAAAGTTAAAGACAATAAATTTTAATGATAGGAGCTTATTTTTATTTTAAGAAATTTAATAAGCTTAGCTGTATATGCCAAATGTGCTTTTAAAAAGTTTGTTATTATAAGAAATGAATAAAGCCCTAGGAAGCTACAGAGGTAATTTATTAATTTCCTTTATGGATATAACCATAGCTATTGATATCAATGCATTTAAATAATTTATTTAAATTGCATAGTAAGACTATTTAACTTTTACTTAAATTTTCATGATATATAAAAGGCCTTGATAATAATGCTCTTGAAGGAGAAGCCCTACATAAGACCCTAAAGAAATCGCTTCTCCTATGAAATTAGTCTATGGTGACGCACTGGCCCTTTCTTGAGTTTGAGGTTAAAAACAAACAAAATTAAAAAAACTAAAGAGATTTTATAAATACACTGTTCCAGGCACAGCCAACATTCCATTCATACTGAATTAGAAGGCATCTCTCAAGACCTCACAGAAACAACTATAATATGCTAATACATTCAGGTGGACAGAACATTCTAAAGACCAGCAGTTACAAGCAGCATGATGTTTTGCAGATGCAGCTGCACTAATCATTGTGTCAATAGATACTCAAGAAGAGGCAAGGTAATGGCTGTTGATCTTCTCTCTATGCTCTATGCTTTTTGAATTAAGGATTGCATCTTGTGGGCATATATATCCATAGAGTTTGTTAAACTGTCTAGCATATAAATAAGTTTGCAACACACTTTGTTTAACAGTGTTAAAAAATGAATGAGGATTTTCTACAGCAAGCAAAATTGGGCATGCTCGCTTGTGCGTGCGTATGTGTGTGTAGGCTCATACATAAGAGACAAAAACACTAAACACTAACTAAAGAGAAAATCTATTCTTGTACTCTTACTTGTTCTTATTTCGAATGATAAGAGTTTATTAGCAGAAAAAACAAAAAATTATTTTGTAAAAAATATATTCTATTGAAGTAACATTGCATCGCAACATTATATAAGTTTGAAGTATCATCATAAGTTAACATCTGTATATAATGCAGTAAGTTCAACACTAACAGTTCTAGTCTATCCTTCATCATATAATTGATAACTTCTACCCTATTTTCTGACCTTCCCCTTTCATATTTGCCTTTTGGTAACCACCAATTCAGTCTTATAATCTAAATATTTATTTTGGTTTTATTTAGTTCATTTGTTTCATTTTTCTACATGTCACATTTGAGTGATATAATACAATCCTTGTCTTTCTCCATCTGACATATTTAACCAGGCACAATTTACTCTAGGTCCAATCATGGTATTCCAAATGACAGGATTTCATCTTTTTTATTGCTGAGTAGTATTCCATTGTTTATATATAGCACATCTTCTTTTATTCACTTACCGGTCAATGGCACTAAGGTTATATTCAACTCTGGGCTATTGCAAATAATGCTGCAATAAACGTGAAGATTCATATATCTTTTTAAGTTTTTTTTTTGGGGGGAATACAAGAAGTGGGTTATTTGGATCATATGATATATATTCAGAGACAGAGAGGAACTCCATACTGCTAGGCAAAATGGTTGCACCAATTTAAACTCCCATGAACAGTGTAATACTTGTTCTCATCACATTCTTTCCATCATTTGTTGCTTCCAATCTTTGGATAGTAGCCAATCTTGAAGGTGTGAGAATTGTAGTTTTGATATATCTTTCCTTAATAATAGGATTAGACATTTTTTTATGTGCTTGTGAACCAAGTATGTCTTCTTTGGAGTAGTGTCTATTCAGATCTTCAAACTTATAAATACATATGTAGATATGTATATTATCATATACATATATATACTACATTTATATGTATAATATTGACCCTTGTTGGATATATATAATACAAACATCTTCTCTTATTCAGTATATCTCATCATTTTGGCGAGTTTCTTTTGCTGTACAGATACTTTTTATTTGCTGTTGTCCCACTTGTTTATTCTTGCTTTTGTTTCACTTATAATTGGAATTGAGTCTAAAGACATATCTAACACTGATATTAAAGAGTATATTGCATTTTTCTATGTATTTGATGGCTTCAGGAATTACATCCAAGTCTTTATTTCATTTTGAATTAATTTTTTGTTTAGTGCTAAATAGTGGTTTAGTATTATTTTTCTTTTTGCATGTGGCAGTAGAGCTTGAACAATTATTTTATAAAGCAATGGTCTTTAAAATAGGGTATCTAAAACATTCAAGAACACATGAAACTATCCTAGCGCATATGTGGCATAGACACAAATAACAAAAAAATAATTTCTGGACCCTCAATTTTAATACATGCCCGTTACAAAAATCAATTTGCCAGAGAACATCTGTGACTTGCCAACTCATCGTCACAGGCTGAATCATGTTTAGGGACCTGAGAGATATTCTTGATGTATTAGTTTCGAGGAGAGTACCACGAGGACAAAATAAAGAGAAATATATTGAAGAGGAAGCACTGTATTTTGTCCATGTAACAAGCTAGAATAATTTTCTCTATATTTGATCTGATCTATTTATCTTAGAATTCAGCAGTGACATTTTGTCATGGGGATAATCAATAATTATAAATGAACTTAATAATAAATGCAGATATTTTCATGGAAATGCAGCTAAATTTTGACTGATAGGAGCTACATTTTGCTACTTAGATTATATGATAGCTATTTCCCAAATTCAAAAGACTAAGTTTGAAGATTCCTGGTGTTAATGACAATAAAATCACACCACATCACTCAAGTGAAATTCAAACATTCAAAATACACTAAATGAACATTGAGTTATTACACACTTAGTATAATATCCAGAGTGAAACTCCTGTGAAGGATTGAAACCAATAGCATTATAACTGAATTTTTAATATCAATGGATTTTATTTTATGTTTAAATTAGGATCCAATCAACAAAATATCGGAATCCTCATAATGATTACAAAAGGATAATAAATTATTGGTTAAGTGTAAATGCGCAAAGACTTAGTTTTTTTTTCTCCCAAATTCTTGTAGAAAGAATTGAAAATTGGACTATCAATGCATAATATTTTGGCTGATTTCCAGTCGTATTCTTCTATTTGTTCTTCCATTTAATCTTCTATTTATTATTCTACCAATAGTATTATGAACATTTATTATTGCATGGAAAGTCTTTATTGAATTAAAGCATAATCTTACTACCCCTTTTTAATACATGAAATAGATTCAAGCACCAAAGAAAGCAGAGTAGAAGGTAGTAGATGAAAATATTTCAGATCTGTGGTCAAGCAAACATAATTTAAAAAAAAGTAGATTCTTGATCAAATTAGTGTTTCAGAAAGGGAAAAGAGAAGTGGACAGACAAAACGGATAGAAGGGATTAATTGTATGAAAAAGGAAGAATTGGAATGGTGGTGGTGAACTTAGTATATTAAATACATAAGTTGATGCATAACTTACACTTAAATATCATAATGCAATATTCCTTTAATAAAATTAATAAAAAGTTAATTGATTGCTCAATTAATTTATCAAAATGAGCTCTGATCAAAATATTAGATCTTAAGCTGTCCTACTTGTTTTTGATTCCTTTAAATCATATATTTTTTAAAAATAAAGCAACGTTTGTATAACATCCTTACATAATGTTGCCCTTTCAACACCTATTTGCTGAAAAATATTTTAAGAAGTATTTTTCAATAAAAGTACATGGATGTGGTAAATATCATCTCTTGGTTTATAAATTTCCTATTAGGTTCAATTCACAAATCTCAGATTCAATAAATACTTTCGAGTTTACTTTATTCCAATCTTCATTCATATAATTATTGGTGTACTCTCTTAAGCTAAAGTGATTTATAATGTTCCTTATAATGCTCAATATTTGTAGCAATCCTTACTTGCCTACATCTTTTTATCTTCTCATTGTTTAACCTGTCTTATAATTGGTTACATACTGATACTTCTTAAACAATATAGTCCCAATTGCCTCATAAAAATAATCTGTTCTTGTTCTCAATTTAATTATAGCAGTCCAATTGTTTTTTCACTTTCTGTATCTCTAATAAGAAACATGATATAACTGTATCTTGATCAGTTTATTTTTCCATCTGTAAGCCTTTTTTTGTGGTAGTTTATATATTTTGACCAGTTTTTTTTTAATTAGAGAGTTTGACTTTTAGTATAAATATGTAGCAATGATTTATCAAATTATTTCATGGTATTTATGTGGCAAAAATTTGTACCAGTTTATCACTCATTCATTTTCTTAATGGTACCCAATATCCCCACTTTTTGCCTCTTCTTTTAAAAATCCTTGCCTATTATAAAGTAATGAACAGTTTCAAGTACATTTTTTCTAGAAAATTTAATTACCTTTTTCTACAATCACTAATTAATTTCTGCATATGTTGTGAGAAAGCCACAAATATTCTATTTTTCATGTTTTTGCAATTGTATATCCAATTGTTTGAAAAACAGTCCTTTCTTCAGTGAATTTTCCTAGTGTGCTTTCAAACATCAATAGAATGTGTGTCAATCTATTTCTGCATTGTTCATTATTCCACTTTTAATCCGATTTTCTATTTTGCCCAACAGTACCTTGTACTAGCTATTATGTTTGTAATAATTTTAATATTAGCTAGCACGTTTCCTACCTACAACTATAGTCTATTTTAATACTGTTGTTGACTCTTTGAAATACCTGAATTTCCATATGAATATTTTAATAAATTTATCATATTGAGAGATGAGACCACTGGTACTTTTATTGATCCTATGTGGATCAATTTAGAACTGACATATAAACAATATTGGATTTTCCATTTCATGAGGATGTTTATTTCTCCACTTATTTAGATTATCTCAATATTTTGTACTTTCCAGGGCAGACATTTTGAACAATATTTAATTCAGTCTTGAAAAATACATTTTGGTCTCAAACTCCAGATGGTGACTTGATAGGATACACGTTTGGGTTGCTCTGCACAGATACCAAAAAACAAAAAAGATCACTTATTTTTTCCTAAGACAAACACCAAGAAATGACTGGGACATCAGCTGGAGACAGAACAGCTGACCACTAACGGTCTGTGAGGGCGCCCAGCTGGATTCTCTGCTAAGCCGCTGATTTGGATTCAGGAGTCTCCAGACACAAGGTGGGGTAGAGAAGAGGGATTTTGAAACCAGTGGGGGAGGCAGCAAGAGGCACGCCTAGTGGGGCTGAGACACAGAGGTACAGAGGACCGACTTGGGAGGGGGTGAAAGGAGAGCCAGCACACCAGGAGCAGAGCTAGAGACTTCGTGGTGAAATGGTGCTGGGTGTAGCCATAGCAGGATATCAGTCAAAAACTTCAAACCCTGTGCAAAATGATTTCAGTGCAGAACCAGGGGTCCACTGAGCAGAAATCCTGCCCACCGGAAATCCCGCCCATTAGATACTCCACCCTCTGGATTATAGTGAGAAGGTAAACCCAAACCTCAATTCTACCCGATAGTGCCACCTTGTGGGTAGAGGCAAAACTGCAGCCTAACTGCCAAAACTGGGCAATTCAAACCTATGCAATGCCAGGAAAATCCAACCCTCAGAAATATAAACAGAATAACAAATAGAGCAAAGGCACAGAGAAATATACGTGAAATGATGGATTTAATCAAAAATCCGGGGAAAATCTGAATACAACAAATGCATGTAAATCACCTGAAGAGGAATTTAGGATAACAGTGATTAGCATACTCATGGTAATCCAGAAATCAATAGAGTCAGTAAATGAGAATGTCAGGAAGCAAAGAGAAGAATTAAAACAAGATCAAATAGGTGAGCGACAGGATGGTTGAATTAAAGAACTCAAGAGAGAGACTCAACAACTGGATGAATGAAGCTTCCAATAGAATGAGCGATCTGGAAGACAAGACAGAGGAGCTCAAACAAACCAGCAAAGACATTAAAAAAGTTCAAAAAATCAAAGACAGCACTAAAGACCTCTGGGATAACATCAAAAGGAACAACATTTGCATTGTAGGTGAATACAGAGAAGACAGAGAAAAGATAGAGAAAAGGGGGCAAAAACCCTATTTGAGGAAATAATAGATAAGAACTTTCCCAATTTGAAGAATGAAGCAAGCCTCCAGATCTAAGAAGCTCAAAGAGTTCCCAATAAAAGAAACCTAAACATTGAGTAACAAGCCCTGACACAGACTCTCGTAGATAAAAAGGATTCATTATCAGTGCCTGGGTGGAGGTGGGCTACATCTGAAAAGGAAGTCAGCGTTTGTTAGGCACTCAGCCAGAGTTTACATAGGAGAGCAAGGGGCTGCAAAGTGCAGCCAGGAGGGGAGAACAAGATACTGTGGAGTGCAGCCAGGAGCAGTTAGATAGTTCAGATGTTCTTGTTTTTGGTTTTCAGTGGTATATGAGGCTGCAGAGTGTTTCTTGATCGGATTGGGTGGTCACAGGTCACCAGGTTCAGATCCTCTTGCAGGGTGCAGCTCCAGAGTCTTCTGTTGGCTCAAAGTTAGAATATGGGACCCAAAAGAGATATTCTGAACTCAGGGGCCTATTTTGAACTCTAACAAAAAGCAGCCAGATAAAAACATGTCACATGCTGAGGAGCCCCCATAAGATTGTTAGCAGACTTCTCAAATGAAACTCTATAGGCCAGAAGGGAATGACAATACATTCAAAGTTCTGAAAGAAAAGAATTTTCAACCTAGGATACTATATCTGGCAAGATAATCATTCAGAACTGAAAGAATGATAAAAACCTTTTCTGTGAAGCAAAAGTTAAAGGAGTAGATCACTACAAGCCAGTTTAACAAAAAATTAAATAAAGGATAGTCAATAAAGCATAAAGAAACTACACAGAAAAACAGTATAACAGCAAATATTAAAAGTGGGGAGGTAGAGAAGAGAACAAAAATGTGGATAGTCAGAATGAGTGGAAGACTAATATGCTGTCAAATAAAATTAGATAGTAACCATAGAACTGTGAATGCTAACTTCAAGGTAACCTCAAAACACATTGCTAGAGAGAAAGTGAAGAGTAAAACAAAAGTCAAAATCAATCAAAACGTAACTGACCCATCCAATTTAAAAAGAGAGTGAGAGAACAGGGTCATCATCTGGAGCAACTGACAAAAGGCAATTTTCAAATGACACTAAGCAGCTACATATCAACGATCACCATAAATGTTAATGGACTGAACCCACCCTCCAAAAGAAGGAGAGTAGATGAATAAACTAGAAACATTAACCCAACCTACTGTTGCATTCAGGAAACCCATTTTCTTTCCAAAGATAAACAATCTCAAAGTCATTGACAGGAAGACAACTCTATAGTCAAATGGCAACCATAAAAGAGCAGCAACAGCTATACTCACAAAAGATAAAACAGACTTCCACTTAAAAAGCATAACGAAAGACAGAGACGGACATTATATAATGATTAAAGGATCAATTCAGCAAAAAGACATAACACTTATTAACATTATGCACCAAATGGAGGAGCATCAAAATATATCAACCAAGTATTATTAGACCTGACGAGAGACATTGACAGCAACATGATAATAGTTGGGTTTAACTTTCTTCTCAAGTGTTCATGGAACATTCTCAAGTACATCATATGCTGGGACACAAACATCTCTCAAAACTTTATAAAGATTAAAGTCATACAAAGCATCTTCTCTGATCACAATGGTCTGAAACTGGAAATCAACCACAAAAAGAAAGCTGAAAGACCCAAATCAATTGGAAACTCAGTAATATCCTCCTGAAGAAGTCTTGTGTAGAAGAGGAAATAAAATAGAAACTTAAAAAATACTTAGAGAAAAATGGTAATGAAGACATGAGTTAGCAGAATCTATGGGATGCACTAAAAGCAGTACTAAGGGGTAAGTTCCTTGCAATCAAGGCGTATCTCAAGAAACAAGAAAAATAACAAACAACTTTATGCTACACTTAAAACAACTAGAGAAAGAAAAAAAAATTAAAGCCAAAAATAGGCAGAAAAATAAAATAAAATTAGAGTAGAAATAAATAAAGTAGAAAACAAAAAGATAATCCAGAAGATCAAAGAACCCAAAAGTTGGTTCTTTGAAGAAATAAACAAAATTGACATGCCATAGGCTAGACTCACAAAGATAAAAAGGGGGAAAACTCATAACTAGAATCATTAATGAAAGGGGAGCAGTTACAACAGATACCACAGAAATTTAAAACATCACAAGGGACTACTATGAGCAGCTTTATGCCACCAAAATGGATAAACGAGGACATGGACAGATTCTAGCGAAGTGTAGTCTACCAACTAAACCCAGAATAATTGGAAAACCTGAATAGAGCATTCACAAGCAAAAAAAATTGAAGAACTCATAAAGGACCTCCCCAAAAATAAAATCCCAGTACCAGATGGCTTCTCCAATGAGTTCTACCAAATCTTAAGTGAAGAATTAACACCTATTCTTCTCAAGCTCTATCATATATTGAAGAACAAGGAACTCTCTCAAATACTTTTTTATGAGGCTAACATTACATTGATAACAAAAGCTGACAGAGATGTCACCAAGAAAGAAAATTATAGACCAAAAGCTCTAATGAACATAGATGAAAAAATTCTCAACAAAATATTAGCAAACCAAAATCAAAGATGCATCAAAAAGATCATCTATCATGACCAAGTGGAGTTCATCACAGGATGCAAGGATAGTTCAACATACATAAGTCTATTAAGGCCATACTCCTTTCTAACAAGAGCAAAGAGAAAAACCACATGATCATATCAATAGATGCAGAGAAAGCTTTTGACAAGAACTAACACACATTTAAGATAAAAACAACTCAATAAAATGGAAATAGAAGGTTCATACTCAACATAATAAAAGCCGTATATGAAAAATCCATAGTCAACGTCATAGTCAATGGTGAAAAATTGAAAGCATTTCCTCTTAGGTCAGGAACAAGAAACGGTTGTCCACTCTCACTACTGCAATTTAATATTGTACTGGAGGTCTTAGCCAGAGCAATTAGGTAAGAAAAGGAAAAAAAAAAAAAAAGAAATCCAAATTGGAAAGGAGGAAGAAAAATTCTCATTGTTTGAAGATGACATAATTACATATATTGAAAATCCCAAAAACTCTATCAAAAAACTTCTATAACTGATCAGTGAATACTGTAAAGTTTCAGACAACAAAATCAATGAAGAAAATCTCTGGCATTTTTATATGCAAACAACATGCAGGAAGAAAATGAAATCACAAAAATCATACCACTTAACATGGAAGTTAAACAAATGAAATACCTGGGTATATACGTAACAAATATAATAAAAGATCTATACAGTGAAAATTCAAGTCCTTAAAAGAAATAGAGGAGGACACAAAGAAATGGAAAGACATCCCCTGCTTATGGCTGCAAAGAATCAATATAATTAAAATGGTCATCTTACCCATAGTAATATATAGATTTAATGCTATCCCCATTAAAATCCCACATTTATTTCCAATAAATAGAACAAAAAAAATCTCACAATTTGTATGGAACAATGAAAGACCACCAAATAGCCAAAGCAATCATTAGGAAAAATGAACGAATCTGAAGGAACTACACTTCCAGACTTAAAGCTATATTATAAAGCAATAGTGATCAAAATCGTATGGTAGTGGAATAATAACAGAGACACAGAGCAGTGGAATAGAGCTAAATCACCAGAAACTGATCCACTCACATACAATCAGTTAATCTATGAGAAGGAACCAAAAGCACTTGATGTAAAAAGGAAAGTCACTTCAAAAAAAATGGTATTGGGAAAACTGAACAGCCACATGCAAAAGAACAAAGTTAGACCACTCTCTAACACCATTCATAAAAATGAACTCAAAATGGATTAGAGACTTGAACATAAGACCAGAAACCGTAAAACTCTTAGAAGACAACATAGGAAAGACTTTCCATGACATCAATGGTAGAGAAGCCTTTGGACACTCAACTCCACCAACAAGTGAAACGAAAAGAGAAACAACTGGGACTACATCAAACTAAGGAGATTCTTTACAACAAAAACAAATTTCACCAAAACCAAAACGATACCTACTAACTGGGAGAAGAAATTTTCTTTTGATATTTCCAACAAAGGCTTAATATATAAAATATGCAAAGAACTCATAAAGCTCAACAACAGAAGAACAGGCAATGCAGTCAAAAAATGGTAGAAGGAATTGGAGAGACACTTTTCTGAAGAAGATATACAGATGGCCAAGAGACACATGAAATTATGTTCCTACTCTCTGGCTATTAGGGAAATGCAAATTAAAACTACAATGTGATATCACTTTATACCCGAAAGACTGATTATTATCCAGAAGTCTGGAGACAACAAATGCTGGCGAGGATGTGGAGAAAAGGGAACACTTTTGCACTGTAGGTGCTACTATGCACCTACTATGTAGGTGCCCCTATGGAGAACAGATTGAAGATGCCTAAAAAAAAAAACTGAAGATGAAAATGCCATATGATCCAGTCATTTCACTTCTGGGAATCTACCCAAAATTTACAAAAGTGCCTCCCCACAGAGATGTATGCATTCCCATGTTTATTGCAGCCCTATTCACAATAGTGAAGAAATGGAAAATACCTAAGTGTCCAACATCAGATGAATGGATTAAGAAGATGTGACACTTATATACAGTGGAATACAACACTGCCCTTAGAAGAGATGAAACCCTGTCATTTGAATCAACATGGATGGAACTACCACTAGATTTTGCTAAGTGAAATGAGTCAACAGAAGAAAGATACCAGATGACCTCACTCATAGGTGGAATGTGAATTAAAAAAAAAAAAAAGGAAGGAACAGATGAAACATATTTGCAATAGGACTGCGGTTACCAAAAGGGAATGGGGCAGGTGGTGGCAAATGGTGGTGAAACTCAATGGACAGTGGTGAAGAACACTGGTGATTTGGTGGAGCATGTGGTATGTTGAGATATATCTAAGAAATGGGAAACCTATACATAGAAAATATACTTTTAAAAGTTCATTTGGGTCAAAACAATCACCAGAGCTCAATCTAAATGGCATAGAGAGAGTTCACATATAGTAAAAATGAAACTGTAGGAACAAGCTCTAATCATAATAACAAAAAACCACATTAGCCCATAGCATTTACTTTATGTATGCTGAAAATCACCATGAGAAAACAGTACACACTATTTTACTAGCCCTTTTGGAAGCTTTTTTAAAATTATTAATTTTATTCCGGTTATAGTTCTCTTTAAACAGAAAGAAAATTAAATACCAAGAAGAAAATAAGAACCCTATGCAATCCCTTAGAGATAGTGTTTCTTGTTTAAGTGCATTTATTTCTCATCTCTTTTCAATGCACATATTTTTAAGGAAATTGTAGCCTCTCTCCATTTTATGTCAGACAAATTCCCTTGATTTTAAGTATCCTTTTAAAAGGTGAGGATGAGTGGCGTCCAAGCATTCTCTCTCCTGAATAGGATATCATGTACTTAACCAATCTTCTGTGATTAGAGGTTCATGTTATTTCTGTTTCATTCTGTTGTAAATAATGTTGTGAAGCATTTTTGTAAGGAAATATTGGTGCACCTGATTATTTTTTGAACTCATACGAGCAATGTATCCATACTTGTCACCATTTCAAGACTTCACTGTCCCCACACTTTATAGGAGCCATTCCCGGTAGGCTCATATGTGGATATGTCCAAGGCTCTTCCCACAGCGGGTCCTCTTCCTGGATGCTCTTACTGGCTAGTAGCCTCTGTCCCTGGGACTTTACATATGAGTTCTCCCAAAGTCACGTGGTGCTGAATTCCTTCCAATGATTTATTCTACAAAAAGCAAAACTTTTGGTGCAACTTTGTGGCTCTGGTGGCTGAGGCTGCTAAGGTGCAGATCATGTAAAACCCAATAACGAGTTCAAGACCTGGAGCTGAGAGATCAGTTCAGTTTTTCATAATGTAATTCTTTAAAAAAACTTTACGGTAACTTTTTTTATACTTTAAAATAAACTCAAATGTGTAAGCTCCCCATATGTGCAGTTTCCCCATTCCTAAGATATATGTCAACATGCCCTGTCCCCCAATCCTTATAACTACTGACTGCATGAACACAACAGCATTCCGAATGTTGAAAATCACATATATGATCATTCCAATAAAATGGTATATAAATGTGCATAAAATCCACTCATGAAATCTAATTGAAAATGTTGAAAATAATTATAATTATGAAGATATTGGTGACAAGGGATGCATTTTAGTGTTTTCCATGTGTCATCTATTTACTTTTATGGTGCCCCTTGATCGCTATAGGATTTCTATAAAGCAAATATGAACATCCTCAAGATGAATAAAGCAAGGCACTAAAAGCTTCACTAATATGCCAAAGAATCATAAACATTCGATTCTTATAAAAATAATATTTTCGATTTTATTGTCTATTCTCTTGATTTTCTTAAAATGTTTTAAGAATCTGTGAGCTAATTTCCCTGACTACAGTTTTATTGTTTTCATAATTAACACCTTGTTAATGGTGGACAGGTGTTTCCCATTGGGAGACTGAGCTCCAACCAGGTGTTAATGAAAGGAAACAAGACAGGTTAATAAGAAAAAGGAAAATTGCCATGTATCTGAAATAGGACTGTAAATTAGCTTGTTCTGTCAAGGAGACATGTATTTTATTTTAAAATAACTCCGTTTGCTGCCAAATTTTAGGAAACTTCATTGATTTTTTTATTCTTTGATTTTTTACTTTAACGTGTGCTGATTTGATTTATGTAAATATAGCTTACATCAATAACTTGTATTGAAATGTATGTTTTAACTAATTTGAATAAATATTGCTAAATATTATACTTCATTTTGAAAAAGTTAGAATATAACAAAAAAGGAGTTAACACATTTTAAATATTTCGTGACATAAAATACAAATTCATAAGTTAGCCGTATTATATCAAAACTTTTCTAGATAAAAATATTTTAAAAACATATTATGAACCTCAGGTGAAAGCAAGTCAAAATATTTTTCAGGATTTTATAATTAATGATATTGAAAGTTCCTTTGATATGATCAAATACAATTATATATATTAAGGGAAAATTGTTAAATATCTTTCCTTTCACAAGAAAATTGCACAATTCTTTTCACAAGAAATTGCATGATTATGGCAAGTTAGGTAGACTATTTCTTCCAAACTAATCTTGATGAAGACTTTATATATAATGACCATGATCTGATTTCAAATGCATATAATAAGATCACTTTATGGTTAAAACCTTAATAAATATTTAAAATACCCACCAGTTCTAGTAAGGATAAAGTGAATTATGTTATTTTATATACACATGGTGGAAATAAATTGGTAGTGTACACCAGAGGATATAGAATAAGAGAATAAAATAAAGGAAAGGTGTGGCAATATTTTAGCTTATATCAATTTATAAATTAATTCACATTTTTATATTCAGTATCTTTATTACATGATTGTATATGACTGAAGTGATCTGATGTTTTGAAATTTTTACATTTTCATGTAAATTGAACTCGATACTATGGAAATACATGGAGAAGTGCTTGTGATTTTAGAGGGCAATCAAGGTAGTTGTCACTCAATAACTTTCCATGTAAGATTTGAATGAGGCAAATCCTTTTTAATTTTATTTTTCATCTTAGATTTATAATTCATTTGAGAATTATGAGACTATTGGGAAGCAGATTTCTTTTCCCCTTAAAATGGATATACAACATTGTCAAAACCAATTCTAAATTTTGTCTTTTGTGTTACTATGCCAACATTATCATATGTAAATACACATATACTTACAGATCTATTTCTAGGATTCTTTTAAAAGGTCATCATGGACTATTTTCTATTCCTGTCCCAATAATGCATGGATTTCACTTAATTTGGAACTTATATGAGAATATGACTTCTAACATATTTATGTTACAGTATACATTAAAATTGCATTTGAAAGTCTATAAGGTAAGTCTACCTCATTTTGCCTTTATTTTTAATATGGCTTGATTTGTCTGCATACTTTCCCATACTTATTAGAAACATCTGTGTTTAAAATAATTTGCTTTAGGAATTACCTGTAGGAATAAGTATTTTTATTATATTGAACTTATGGATGATTTGAGGAACATTGACCTAGTCCAGTTTTATTTAATATTTGTAACTTCACCAAAGTTTTGGTTATTTCTTTTTGGGACTCTTCTTTGCTATCTTTAATTTTTATTGTTATTATAAATGTTTATTGTTACTGAATAATAATAACTTTCTGTTTATTTTCTGTTTTGTGATTAAGGATAAGCTCTACAGCAATGATGGAATATTGTCCAGTACTTGATTTTAATGAGAATATTTCTATTTAAATGTTATGCATAACAATTGCTTTAAGTTTATGGTTGAAAATTATTTTTCAGAGGATGTTCCCATTTGCTCAGAGCTTACTAAGTTACCTTATAAAAATGTGTGTAGCATTTATCAATTGCTTTTCCCTACAGCTGTTGGAATGTTTTTATAATTTTGGTCTGTTAATGTTGTAAAGGACACTAAAAGATATTTTTTTAATGTTATACAATCTTTAAATTTCTAGGCGATCATGATTTTTTTTCCAGTGCTGGATAAAAATGGTAATATTTATACAAAGCTCTTTTCTTTCAAATTTACAAGATTTCCCCCTATATTTCTAAATATTAGAGTACCATTAATCTCTTAAAATGAATTCAAATATTTTTTGTATATTCAGTAATTTGTGATAACTGCAATTGATAAATGTCTCTATACCTTAAATGATCAGAAAAATTTGTCAGTGGATTTATCTCAGGTTAGTCTCCCATTGGAAAAATACACACTGAGTTTTAAACATTTGGTTATTGATGATTTGAATTTTTCTATTTCTTAGGATGCATTTGCTAATCATAATTTTGCATAACTTGATCCATTTTTATCTTGCTTTCAGATATTTCATTTTCTACATAAATAAATTAAGTATAGGTAGACTAATATACACTTCATCTTTGTCTATAATTAACCTCAAATTTTTGTATCTGTACATTAATTGAGCAATCTTACTGTTATTTCTTACCCATATTTGATAAAATATCATGTACTTCAATAATATTTTGAACATTTTTGAATAACCAGATTTGAAATGTGTTGAACAATTGTATTGCTTTGTTCATTTAAAAAAAATTGTGTCTCCTTTATTAACTTATTTCCTGAGAAATTCAGAGAGGTGAAAAAGAGAGATTCTGGTCATCGATGTAAGATCCAGGTATTTTAGAAAATGTCTGAATCTCAAATAAAGTCATATTAGCCTGAGATTTCCTGTGATACATGATGAAGCATGAGTAAATGAATATACAAGTACAAAATTTATGTTTCATCTATTAGGCATTAATGTGCCTTAACCACTTTAATTTTTTTAGTTTTTTCCATTACACATTCTTTTTGCCATTGCACATTGTCTCTCACAAAAAATCAGTTGCCATGCCAAAGTATTTGATCAATAGTCTAATTCCACTCCCACTCATAAGTTGACATAGTGAAGACTGGGGTACAATAAGGAATTACAATAAATTTAAGGATTATATTTTTCAATTCTCAGAATATTTTTAAGTTTAAATATATTCAAATGTATGTCTTATAACTATCACTTAATCTGGGCACAGGCTGGTGAGTGGATCTTTTATGTTCTCCTGAATTCAATTACCATGTTGAAAATATTCCTCCAAAGTTTTAATTCCCTGTCATTTATCCTCCATTTGTTTGAAGCTGCTACTCAGAATTTTAAATAATTCATTTACATAAGAATTCTTTTCTTAGCTCCAGACAGTGTGAATATTTCTATGCAGATTGAAGTGTACTCAAAAAACTTTAGGGACAAAAACCAAAAAACAAAGCAAAACAAAAAACTCCCAAAAGCCAAAACCAGATTATAGATTTAATAAACTGTGATTACTTCATATGTGCTACAGCTGTTACCTAAATGTGAAAATATTTAGAATGCAATTTAGTCAAAAAATTGTGTATGTGTTTATTATTTGTTTTTCCTGGAGATGAAATTTAATATTTACATAACTCCCCTAAATTACGATACTTTGTGCAGAACTTCTAAGATCTGATTGTGCAAAGATCACTGCATAAACATACAGATTATCAAATACAGGGAAATGAAAGATGATTTTCCACCTATTATTAAAAGAACACTCATTAATCTGAAAATAAGACACTGCCTTAAGTATTTTAAATTTTCTAATGAAGGAACTATCTCCTGCTGAGCTTTTTGTCAGAATGTCCAATAAAGTTTTTATTAAAATGAATAGTAATAGAAAGGAAATTTTAAAGCAAATTCTCTGCATGGTTTAATAAGGCCTTCCTCATAAAAATCATTTAAATGCTCCATTAAAAAGATCAATAGGACACTCAAAATATAGTTTAGTGCAACACCCATTAATTAGGCTTTGAAGAATACTGTATGGCTGGAAGAAAGCATTATAGAAAAGCAAAATGAAAATAGATGCCAGTTGAGAATAACTTTGTAATGAATAATGGTTTCATTATGCAGTTAATGCGCGTAAGTCTTTGGACAGAATAAATGAAACCAAAAAAGTGATGTAGCAGCTATGTATGAGACTTCCTCAAATGACCTAAACTTGAGCTAAATACTCTAGTAGGAAAACATTTTATCTGTGAAGAAATGCACTCTTCCAATGATAAGTATTAAGTCAACTTAATTTTGAATAAACACTGATTATGTTTTGTTTACTGCAGCAGAAGGGTCATGTCTTTGACTATTACAATGAGCTCAGTGACTTACCTCTCAATATGCTGCAGGAAAAATTTCTAGAAATGTTTGCATCCTCTTTTGAGAAAAAAAAGGAAACTTGTAACTTGATCGAACTACCAAAACCTGTTAGCAATGATGAGTTTTTGGCTGAAAACTGAATGAAAAGTTAAGCTACTTAGATAAATAAATACATTTTACTTCTTTTTTTTAATGTTAAGAATTTTTCTGCAAAATAAGGATTCCTCAGCCGTTGATATTTAAGAGCTATTATCATTTTAAAAACACACAAGCATTTTACGTGTTATGAAGGAAGAGTGCCGATTGTTCTTATAGTAACAATCTCTCTACATTTAGATATAATTAAGTTTTAAAATTTAGGTTTGGGATTTTTAACTTTAAAAGTCATTTACCACAAGTGAAATAGTGTCCTCATACTGCAATGGGACCACATCTCACATTTCATCTGTTCCTATATTTTTTCACAGAATTCCCTTGTATAAGCATTACTGAATATAATCATAACTGGAATTGACTAAATGATTACAATGTCTCCTTTTTTGAACATATCCTTCTAAAATAACTTCTCTTAAAAATAAGGGAAGATACAAAGATAGTATCAACCTTGAATGTGCAGCTTACATTGACTAAAAAGCACAGAGTAAGATATCAATAATTTTTTTTCATAGCATTGAATCAATTATTTTGTCTTGAGAACTGAATCCAAGTAATGTTCAGTGCTTATGCCTGGCCCCTTCCCATGCCTGCCCCTCCTTCTACCTTAATCATCATCACATAGCAAGAGCAGTCACAGTTTGTAGGCAAATAGCAACATTTTAACTTTCCCTCCTTTTGCACAGGGATCCCCTGCTAGAATTTCCTTTGTTTCTTCTCGAGTTAAAAAAAAAAAAGATTTTGACTACGTGGTTTTAAGTTTATCACCTTTCTTCCTTCAAGAAAATTAAGGCAGATTTATTGTTTGATTTAACATACTTAAGGAGAATAGTTATGAACTTCAGTCATCTAAATATATAATGTAAAATCAGAGCAATTCATTGCTAGGAGGTACATTAAACATTAAAAAGCCTCATTCCTTCATTTGACTATGAAGAAATACAAAGGTCAGCATGGTTAGAGGCTCCTCACAGCTCCTAAGGTAAGAAAGGATTTAGGAGCTAAGAGAAATTTCAAAATTCACAGATTTTTACACAGTATGATTTTATAAAGAAAATAAAGATTCAATCAAAATATATATTTATAGAAATTTTACAAATCTACATCTAATAATCAGGGTCCATGGGAGTTCTTGTTTGTTTTTTGTTTTGGGTTTTTATTTTGCTCTTTAATTTTTTATTTATTGTTGAATCATTTTTGTTGTTGTTTTCATTAGAACTCATCCTTAGAGGATTTGATGACTATTGGGCAAAATGACCCATTAGTATTAACCTCATTTTGGAAGTCTCCATGTCACCAGCCACAAACAGTAACTCATTTTATAATATGAAATTTTGTTAGTGAATCCATGGAGCAAGACAAAAATAACATTTTCTGGAAAATCAGCTCTCTCTTATAATCATTGTGACTAGCAAATTCCTAAAGATTAAATTAAGATGGAAGGAAAAATCCCACTGCTATCTATAAAATAAGATTTTTTGTAACTTCTGTATCCTCAAACATTTGTGAAGGCTTTATGATAAACAATCATATTCTAAGTGGATCAAAATATAACTGCATTCAGATTAAAATGATCACGCATAAGTTCTACAATGTATTAGAAAAACTGCTTTGTAATAAAGTCAGTTTGGCAATCACAACAAAAAACTTTTAACATGTTATAAACTGAATGTTTTTATTGTACCAAAATCTGTATGCTGGAGCCCTAGTCACCAGCGTGATGGTATTTGGAGACGGGGGTCTTTGAGACATAATTAGGGCTAATTTATTGATCGGGTGGGGCCACCATGAGAAGAAAATTGTGCCCATTGAAATAGAAACACCAGAGAACTCATTCTTTGCATTGAAAAGTAATAAGCCAAAATGACACTTATTTGTTGATTTTCTCTTACATAAATTTATTTTAGAGAGAATAATATTGGATAATTCATATTTTGCTCTTAAAGCTGATGGAATCAGGGTCCATGACTTTTATACCCACCCTTCTACACTTTAACTGTCTGGGTTCCGAGGAGGCGCTTAATCTAAGTTTTGAAAGAGGTGTATATATATATATATATATATATATATAATATATATTATATATATAATAGTAAATCCATATCTGTATATAGAACATTAATTTCATGACTATTTCAGTTTTTTACTTCACTGTACAATTAATTCCCTTTACCTAGTTTGTTCACCCACCATCTGCCTTCACTTCCTACAGCCACTTGTGTTTTTTGACTAAACATCTATAGGTGTTTGATTTTGTTCATTTTTAAAGGTCTATTTTTGTTTGTTTTGTTAGTCTGGTGTCTCTGTATACCACTTATAAGTGACATTATATAATGTCTATCTTTCACCTTCTGGTTTATCTCACTAAACATAAGTCCGTCCATGTTTCTGCACATGTCAGGATTTCATCTCTTTTTGATAGTTGAGTAGTATTCCATTGTGCATATGTACCACATCTTCTTTATAAATTCATCTGTTGATGGGCATTTAGGCTGTTTCCAGCTCTGACTATTATATATAACAATGCAATGAACATGTGGGTACATATATCTCTATGACACAGTGTTGTTGTATATTTAGGATAAATGCCCAGCAGAGGACTAATAAATTCATATGGAATATCTAATCTCAATTATTTGAGGAATCTCGATACTGCTTTCCGTAATGGCTGTACCATTTTACATTCCCACCAACTGTGTAAGAGATTGTTTTTCCCCACATCCTTTCCAGCACTTCTTGTTACCAGTCTTTTGGATAAAAGCTATTCTCATAGGTGTGAGGTAATACCTTTTTGTTGTTTTTCTTTTTTTCATGAATCAGCATTCATTTTTTTTTTACTGTATAGTGTTTTGCATTTGTATTACTAATAAATTGGTTTCAAACTGCTACATTAATTTTACCTACTAATGACTTTAAGCCCCAGCTGGAAAAAAATAATGTTCTAAAAAGGGAGATGATTCTACACATGGAAACTATAATATATAGGTACCAGGGGAAAATCTGCAACATGAGTATTCTAATTTGTTTATGAAAGTAATGAAAATATCCATTAAGAGGTGAACCTAGCTTAATCTTAAAGTAGAACGAGGCATCATTAGTGGTGGAGGTGTGGATGTGGGGAGAGTTGAAAGAGAAGTAGGTGTGTAGATGTTCATGAAGCATCAAGGGCAGTTTATAAAAGGTCTATGTCTTATATTAAGGAGTTTGTCTTTTATTCTGTAATAATGGAGAATAGAGGACAAAGTAATAGTTATTAAGATTTATTTGAGATTTATTTGAGATTAAATCAGAATGTGACCTTGACTTTTTCTTTACCCTATTTCTCTGTTACATAATCAGGAATAACAATAGTACCTTATTGAGTTGTTAGAGGAGTAAAAGAATTATTATGTGAAATAAGTTGAGTCTGGCCCATAGTATGGTCACAATAAATGTTATTGCTTTTATAATTATGTATGTATTTTTTTAAGGAAAGATACAGGCAGGAATGAAGGTGAATGGGCAGGCAGAACTATTCTAATAGGTATGAAGGACTTCCAGTTTTTATTCTATTTTCATAGAATTTATTAGTCTGCATTCTTCTGGTGAGTCCATCAGGGTGTGGATATTTTAGTCTGAAATAATATATCTATGATAATATCTCATCTCCATGAATATTTAGAGTTCTCAAATTTGAGTCAAAACAATCTGGCATGTTTCCTATAGGTCACGATGTGTCTAAGTTTCAAGAAATCATCCTAACAGCATGCTAGGATTGGGTTCAGTAGTCTTCTTCAGGACATTAAACATTGGATCAAAAGAAGGCTCCCATGTATATATATATATATATATATATATATATATATATATTTTTTTTTTTTTTTTTTTTTAATTCTAGTCTTTTTTTAAATACTTCCTGATCCAGTACTCACAAAAGTCAGTCTCATTTGTACTCACAAATTAGTAGCATACCTACAGTGATATCTTGCAATTATTTCTGGGAATAAACTGGCTTGCTTGTAAAGAACAGACTTTATTTACCTTGTTCAAGTTGTCTGTCACTTCTCTCTGGTTATTCACAGGAGACAATAAGAGGTGAGATGTACCCTAAAGAAGAGAGAGCATAACTATAAGGTATCTTCTTTAATCTGATGCCTCTATAATATCTCCAATTTAAGAGAAAACTTTCTAGCTGGGTAAAGGAAATATTCCTATTGGCTTGGAGTATTCAAGAATTGGAGGTGTTCAACTTGTCTACTCAAACGCCTACAGGGTTCCACTTATTTTCTAGCAAATCCATAATTCTGTTATTGGAGACATAGAGATTATGGCTTTGCTACCATTAAAATTAAACTATGAATTTGATTTTAATATAGATTGTCTAGAAGGTTCAGAAGATGATTTCATTTATCATTCATAAGGAAATCTCTTGGTCTTTACAGTAGACCTTGAGATGATTTAAAGAAATGAAATTTGTAAAATAAACATAAATTAGCCAATGACTCAAATAGTCAATTTCCACCTACTCAATCTATAGAATGTCTTCTATAAAATAAGGGTGTAAGACAGAAGCAAAGATTCCATGAGATCCTAGATATGGGAAAACTAACATAGAAGAGAAAGGAAGTGGATTATTTAAATTGATGGTAAAGGGAAGTCCAAGGATGAGAACTTTGGAGCAGGTCTACAGCCAAGTTCAGTTTGGAGGAAGATGGAGGATTCTGTTTGATCAGATTAGACCAAAAGCATAATGTGGCAGATGATTAAGGAACTATATATGATGGATAACTCACAAAAATCTTCAAATAATTGTTAGCAACCATTGATTCTAATAAAAATGACTTGCAAAAAATTAAACAATTATAACACATAGGTGACTGAGCATTAGACGATATTCATATAGTTATGATAATACAAACTGAATAGAGGCAAAAAATTGTGGTATAATTATACTTTATATGAGAAGATTGTGTTTGAATGAAGAAAAGAAATCAAGCTCTCTTGTTTTTCTATAGAAATCAATAGATAATATCTAAAATTAAAAATAAATGGAAAATAGTCATTTACATATACATATGAATATAAACACCAGAAGCATCAGTTAATAATAATATAAAATATATTTATCACTGAAATGCATGAATCTGATGTGGATGGTGAGGTAGGACAATTTATGCTTTATATACAACTACATAATTATTATAAAGTTAGTCCTAAAATTATTGTGAATTCAAATTCTTAAAACCAAAAACAAATTTAAAAATAAGAAAAGGAACTTTAGTAACCAGTTCTATAAATTGAAAAAAAAAATCTAATAGTGAAGTTACTACACACATTGTGTTCACTCAATTATGGTTAATAAAATATCATAAACAAAATAAAATTATGCTGAAATTATCCATTATCATGAATCCCAAATTGACATCAATCACTGCATGATTCATGTTGATGCTTTTAGCTATTATATGAGAACAATAAAAAATAATTTGGGTAGTTGTTCTAAAATTTTCAAAAGCAGTAATTTCTTTAAATTCATATATAGAAAATCTAAAGATTTTCCTAAACAAATTGATGTTTCCTTTGGGTCTATTGTCACTCCATATGGGTATAATATGTCAATGTTCAGCAAGAGTCAGATGGAAATATTGTTGTGGGCTTTGGACTTCAATGCAAGCAAAAGATAAGAAGGAAAAAATGCATTTGATGTCAGCGCTCCAATGTAAGTTAGAAGCTAGAAACATAAAAATGCAAGAGGGAAATGTAATATATGGAAATTGGCTTGCCTAACCCAACTTTCTGACAGAGAATGATGGTTACCCTCCATTTATCTATCTGATATCATGAACCACTTATCTCAGCTGCAGGGTTGATATCACTTTTCATGAAGCAAATGGTGAATCACAGATAAATCAAAAATCGCAACTGTTTTAAAGGTAAGGAAATGCTGTCTGTTTGTTTCTCAATAAAAACACAAGAAAACATATATTTCCTTTTCCAGGACAACTGAGTGAGGTTAATTTTAAATGTACTCAGTTGAGGACAGATTTTTATTATTTCTTCATCAAAGTGTTGCCTATGATATTTAATTTAAAGAGAAATATGGAAGGCTACACAGAGTAAACAATTGACTATCAAATTTGCCAAATTTATCATCATTAGGTGTATCTTATTAGTGTTTATTGATAACTGTTTAAAATAATAGCATTTTCACAACAATATCTCTTTATAGTTATATTTCATAAATATTTTCCAACATTAGATATATTATGTATTTTTGTTTTGATGAGAGTTTATTTGCCATGTAGAAGCTTTTTAGTGTGATATAATCCTTTTTGTTTACTTTGCATTTTATTACTCTTGACAATGGAGTTCAATTTCAAAGACATCTCTCAGGTCATCTGTCAAGGTGTGTGTTGCCTATGGTTTCTTCTATTTTTTTTTTTATATTTTTTAGAATTCCTCTAGTTTTATTTTTTAACAATGTCTTATAGTTTTTAAAAGTATATATGGCTTTTACTTCTTTGGCTAAGATTATTCTAAGGTATTTAATTTTTTTAAATTTAATTTTAGTTGGAAATGTTTTGCTAATTATTTTTCCGTAAGTTTATTATTTGCATTTATATATGTAATATCAAATATCATAATAATTAGCTATAAATATTAACTTTGTAGGCTAGCACTTTATCTTATTCATTTATTGTTTCTAGCAGCTTTTTAGCAGAGTTTTGGGTTTTATCTCTATATATTACGTTATCTGCAAATAGTAATAGATTTGCTTCTTCCTATCCAATTCAGATACTTTTTATATCATTTTGTTGTCTAATTGCACTGACCTGGATATTGAACATGATGTTAAATAGTAATAGAGAACATGGACAGCTTTCCTTTTGCCTGATCTTAGAGGGCAAGTTTTAAGATTTTCTCCATTAAGTATGTTGTTGACTGCAAGTTTGTCATATATAGTTTTTATGAAAGTATGTTCTGACCATATTCATTTTGGGAGAGTTTTTAACATAAATGGGTATTGAATCTTACAGAATTGTTTATGCATCTATTGAGATGATCATATGGTTTCTGTCCTTCATTTTGTTGATGTAATGTATCATAGTTATTAATTTGTGTTGTTGAATCATCCTTGAAATCCTGGAATAAATCCCACCTGATCATTGTGTAGTATACTTTTAATGAGTTGTTCATCTATTGAGGATTTTTATATCAATATTGACCAGATATATTGGTATACAATTTTTTTCCATACTTTCTTTTATAAAGAGATTAAAATCAATAAGAATGTGTTACTTTTATAATATCATTTTGTTTTTAATTTGAATCACAAGTTCATTACTGACTAAATGTTTAACTAGGCCATGTACTTGACATATGATATATAAAGCATCAATGATCTAACTTCTATTTCATAGGATTATTTTCTTATAAAAGTCATAATTTATCCAAGTAAAAATAACAGTATTTTGCACAGAGTAAGCAAGTTTTCCTTATATATTTGTATTTTCATCACCTCTTCAGATTGTCTTCAAAGAAATGATATTCTATTATTCTTAAATAACATTTTTAAATAAGGAAAGAAAATGAGGATTCTTGCATCAGCAAAGAGCTCTACATACACTATTAGGCTTCTATCTATATGAATTTCTTATCTATGATAATAAATGGCTCTCAACTCAAGAGGGTTTATTTCATTGAAATTTGGAAATTATTTGTTATTTTGGGTATCACAACTGTAGAGATACAAAATATTGAGTGAGTAGAAGACAGCATAACAAGCTAAAGACTCTAAATTGCACTAACTACACAAGAACATTTGCCTATACTTTCATTCTGACCTCAGAAGCCAAATATTTCCGTATTTTTACAAAACCAAAGGGCACTACAGCCATACTGCTAAATACTCTGAATCTCTCCTTGTCAACCACTGAACAGTCTTGGTAATTTTATGTGACCATTTTTGATCCCTATAACCACAATTCAAATAATTAAAATTAATGTTGCATAAAAAATTTATATGATTAATCCATATTCTGATTTTCAATAACTAGATTCAGCTAAAATACACTATGTGCCTGTTTTCTACTAATACATTGATTTAAAAGAGCCAATGAGAGAAACAAGGCAAATCCATGAGGAACAGCAAGACCACTGTAAAAAGAAAATTGCTAAAACTCAAATCCCAGTAAACAAAAGCTGACTGTAAGAAGATAATGTCATTTTTCCTAAAAAAAAAAAAAAAAAAGCTATGAAAGTTAAAATCTATGAAAAATTATCTCGACACCTTTTTAAAGTTTTAAATTTTTCCCAAGGAATATATTCAGAGATATATATTCAATTCTAAGCAATGCAATTAAGTTGGACACATTACAGAGAATAATTGAGTCCTGAGATTGCTTTTTAAAGAAAAGTTATAATAACTGCAAACTTTGTTAACTTCAGGTATAAATGCTACTGGTCAATGGTGAACTTTACAACATTCTGAGAGATTATTCTCTATGCAAAATTATTTATTCTGTCAAAATTTCATTAAATTTTTAAGCAGATTAATACTGGCATTGTAGTACCAGAACTCAGAAAAATCAATTACCATGCATTCTTGATGAAAACAAAAAATTTTAAATATTATATAGTTATAAATATTACAGGAAAGCAAATAAAACAATGGCAAGCTTACCTGAAAATGAAGACAGATTAGAGATGAAAAATAAATATTAATGATTTGAATTTTTTAAACTTCGAATTAGGATTATGATAATTTCACCTAAACACAAATTTTACATCACAGTATGTTAGACAAAATGTAACCAACACATAAAAATAGATTACAAAAAATAGACAGCCGAAGTTTCGTGTATAGTTTATTCACCTCTGCAAAAGAGATGGGCTTCTAGCTTCTGTCTTATAATGCTGTATTTGTCATTACTGTGAAAAGGAGCTAAGTGCATTCATATTTATAAACTTCCTCTGAACACTTACAAATGCTAAGATCACAGAGTACCAACTGGCACAAAACCTCAGGAGAGACAGGGTATGCAGAAAAAGCCGACACTCAGGACACAGAGATAACTCACCTTGACTTGATGGAACTGGATGGACATTGGTAAGAAGAGTTGCTGAAGACAGAGGGAAGCCTGTGGAATACTGTTAATTGCTGGCAGATCATGAAATTAGAGAATCCACACCTTGGAGAGGTTCTTATTCATTATGAACACCAGGTACTCATGCAAAAGATTGGTAATTGATTCTTCTTCTTTCTGTATCAGTTTGCAAGGGCCATCATTGCAAAATGCCAACTGGAGTTGACTGAAAAGACAGAAGTTTTTTATCCTTCATGGTTCTGAAGGCTAGGCATCTGAGATCAAGTTGTCAGTAGAGCTGGTTCTCTCTGTTGATTGCGAGGGAGAATATTTTTTTATGCCCTACTTCTGGTGGTTAGCTGGCAATTCTGTAATTCATTGACTTGAACATATATTTATTATCTACCTTCATGTTTGCATGTTGCTCTCTCTTTGTGCATCTCAATGCAATGTTTCTGTCAAATCTCCCCACTTCTGCCCTGACCCTTGTAAAGAACATGGACCGTATAGATTAAGGGTTAACTCCACGAACTCATTTTAATGTTTTTATCTCTGTAAAAACCCTCTCTCCAAATCATGTCACATATTGAGATTCTGCGAGTTAGGACTCCCACATATATTTTTGCAGGGAAAAATTCGACCAATAACATTTTCTGTTTGCATTATAGAACAGGATACTTCATCCATTGTGTTGGAAGGGCAAAAAGAATTGTCCTTAGTGTGCTAGTAAAAGTTCATTACAGCTGAAAAAGGAACAAAAAAATATCCTTCTCCTGAATGAGGCAATATTATCTGCTGAAGCCACAACTATAGCTTATAAAAGGATGAAGGAATTGAGATCACACCACTAGACCCAGTTACTCTGTGCATTCCCAGGTTGAGGCTGCATCAGAAAAGCAATGCATGAACTTCCAGTCACAAACTAGAAAATTACAAATGACATGTCACAGGAGAATACTGCAAAAAGAGATCAGGAGAAGAATAACATGTAGGAGGTCTGTCTTTAAAGCCCAGTACAGACAGAAGATCTAAACCCCAAAATCAAAGAGACATTGCTCTGGTAAGCCACCCCTCCACCCTAAACACAAACTATTTTTACAAAAATTTGAAATCTGATGCACCATTGTAGGTAATGATTGCAAAAACAATATCAAACCCAGCCCATCTCCTAAATATATTAAATTAAAACCCTCTTTAAATGTCTAGTAGAAGGAAAAGTGTACAGATATGCAGAATTTAAAAAAATATCTGATTCTATAATCCCACATAAAATGTGTACTTTAATCAAGAAATTATGAGTTATAAAACAAACAAGAAAAAATGTCTTGAGTAATAAAATGATCATAATGATGACACATAGGTATGGTATAAATATCACATAATCTGAAAGGAAATTTAAAACAAAACTATAGTTAATAAGTTTAAGGTTCTAATGAACTGTGGACAAAATGCTTTATTATTTTATATGAGACGTATCAGAAAAAAATCAATTCTATTTCTACATATACTAACGATGACAATTATAATTTAAAACTTTTTTTAAAAAATACCATTTACTATAGCACCAAAGGAGTAGTGGGAGTTAGGCAGGCAGGCAGGAAGAAATTTACCATGGTAGAATTGTGTCACTCCAAAAATTCATATTTTCAGGCCCTAACAGTATCTTGAAACATAACTATGCTTGTGTTACTTAAGGACAAGGATACCTTCTGAGATATGTGTCTTTAAGTGATTTCATTTGGCAAATATCATAGAGAACTAGTGATAAACACATTTTAGTAGTCAGGTCCTGCCTTGCTTTCAACATTACAAATAAACTTTTTGCTTTGCCTTATGGTGCAGAGAGGGATACATGTCTGCATCTGGTATTAAATCCAGATCATTAGAAATTTCTCCATATCTGATTTAGGTTCTTCTGGAATTTCTGTTAGTCTTATTGTTTTCAGGGAAGCAGATTCTTTACCAATTTACACCAGTTTGTTTTTTCTCTTCAAGACCATAGTTTGGGTGGAATAGGACATGCCTGACTGGAGAGCAGTAACTGTCACTGAGTTTCCATTTTCATAGTCCTTACTCTGTTTTATTTCCTTTTCAGGTACTTCAGTTGGCATGACCTCTTACTGGCAACATTGGAAGTGGATATTTTACACTTAAGGACCATGATGAAGAAAACAACATGAGATTATATCAACCACAAAGGAAACTTATTCAACCTAGAGATAAGGCAAACTGGTGATTTATTAATCTGCAGCCAGTACAAAATGCCATACTGTTAGAATGCCTAAAATGTCACAAAGCAATAGGAGGATAAAATGTTATTATGTTACTCATGATTATACGTAGTCTAGGGCCTTTAAAGAGATGATGTCAATAAAGCAAACTCTTATCAAATATGACTGGAATCTTTAAAAAAAAAGATTAGGATACAGTTAGAGACACTAGGATTGTATGCTCACAAAGGAAATATCTTGTGAGAATACAAGAAGTAGGCAGTCATCTGTAAGCCAAGACCTCAGAAAAAATTAAACCTTGGGATCCAAACTTTGATATGAGACTTCTAGTCACCATAACAAGGACAGATTAAATTTCTATTGCTTATGAAACGTAATATGTGATACTATTTTAGAATAGCTCTAGAAAATTAATAATGGAGTGAAGGAAGAAAAGGAGAATAAAAGTAAAAGCAATAGAAATGTCAAATACAAATCCAACTAATTATCTATAGGGTCTTTATTCTTAATACGATGGATATCCAGGAAAAGGTCAAGACATAAATTAATGGAGAAAAACGTGTTCATGAATTGGAAGTCCCATTCCATATTATCAAAATATCAATTCCTACCAATTTGACCTACAGATTCCTTAAAATCTCTATAAAAATTCTTGCTTTTTTATAGATATAAAGATTATAAAACATTCATGAAAAGTCAAACAACCTAAAATTTATAATTTTGAAAAAGAGCAAATTTGGAGATTCCACTACCTGATAAGCTGATATCTATACATTATATACATTACACACAAAGTAAAATGAGCTAAATAAGTTTTGACAAATTTGCAAAGACAGTTAAAATAAAATATTTTCAACAATGGTGTTGAAACAAATGAATATCTACTGTCAATAAATAAAGTGGCATACTGCACATTATATAAAAACTAGCTCAAAATGGATCACAGATCTAGACATAAAACTACAGAATATCTGATAGAAAACATTGGGAGAAATCTGTATGACCTTGGTTAAGGCAGGGAAGTTTTAAATACAACACAAGAGCACAATCTATAAAATTTAAAAATGGTAAATAAGATTCAGTACAAATTAAAAATGTTTTCTGTGTGAAAGGTACTCATCAACAAATAAAAATAAATTCCACAAATTCAGAGGAAATATTTGCATTTCATATGTGGTAAATGAGAGTTATACAGATATTATAAAGACCTTACAAAAGTTAAAAATTATAAAATAATTGAAAACTCAAAAATTAGAAAAATCATTTTAAGAAATAAACAAAAGATCTCAGCAGATGCTTAACCAAAGGAGGTAAATGGATGCCAAAAAAGTAAAGAAGGAGAAGAAAAAAAAGAAAACACACTCATTTTCTTTGTTCATTTACGAAATGCAAATTTAAAACACAGTGAGATACAAACACATACCTACTAGGATGCTTAAAAATTGGCCATAACAATGAATGAACAACTGAAATTTTCATACCACAAAACTCTATTTGGTGTTAAAATGAAAAGTGATAATCACTTTGGGAAATATTTTGGCAGTTTCTTAAACAGTTTTACAGGCACTTACCTCATGACCCAGTATTTCACACTGAGTTTAATGCAAGAAAAGCTTAAATTTATGTTCATATAAAAATCTGTATGTCAGGTTTATAGTAGTGTTATTTATAATTGCTAAAACACACGATTTTAACTAGTAATTGGACAAGCAAATGATGATGCATCATACACTGATATTCTACTCAATTAAAAAGAATGAATTATTGATTTATATAAAAGCATTAATGAACTTAAATACATTTTTCTAAGGAAAAGAATTGAAAAACTTACATGTATGATTTGATTTATATGTCATCTGGAAAAGATGTTTGTCTATAAATCATCACATGGGAACATTTGGATTGCAGAAGTGTTTGTTCTACATTACTGTAGTAGTGATACACTCTACATCTATCAAAGTTCATAGAACCATGCACCAGAAAATAAATTCTGCTATATAGTAATTAAAATAAAAGGCTGTGATAGTAAACTGAAATACAGATTTTTGTAAATGAACCTAAGCAATAAACAAGATTCCTGAAATTAGTAGGAGACAATTCACGATAAAATAGATGCCTGGAAATTATTATATCTTGTAATTGTTTAGCAATTACAAAAAGAAAAATAGAAACATTACTGTGGAGAATTCTGGCATATCCCATTGCAGCCAAATTATTAGCACTAAGTTAATATACTGGCACTAAGAAATGGACAGAACCATGTATTGTATTCATCCTAGAAGCTCATTGCCTCAAACTAATCATAAGAAATGATCATGCAAACTCAAAACATGAGACATTCTACAAAAAAATGGGCTGGTATTCTTCAATACTATAAAAGTCTTTAAAGAATATAGACAAAATGAGGAACTATTTCAGACTGGAGAAAACTAACGAGGTATGGTAAATAAATACAATGTGAAATTCTGAATCGGATTTTATATCAAAAAAGACATTATTGAAATCCTTATAACATACAGATAAATTATTTACTTTATTTGATATGTTTAATCAACATTTAATTTTAATTTTGATAAATATTCTGTAGTTATAGGTGTTACCACAAGGGGAAGCTAGATAAAGGCATATGAGAACATTTGTATTGTCACGACTTCTCCTCAAGTCGAAAATAATCTCTTTTTTCTAAACATAAAGATTACATTTTCCTGTTTCATTATTTAACTTCCCTTAGGGTGTCTATACGATCAGAAGTCAAGAATTCTGTTGAACCAAAGAGAATGTGATATAATAACTTCAGCATGTCTGGGTCTAAGGTACAGTGACAACAATAACACAACTTCAGTTCTCTTCTGCTAGTCACATGTTTTACTATTCTTTATATTCAAATCTTTTCTGAGGTTAGTTATTTCACTTGGACTTAGGATCCCTGCTAGAATTAACTTACTATTGACAATTTTCAAACTGTGAAGTTTAAACCAGAGTTAGATAACTATCTCCCTCTCTTTTTCTCCACCAGATCTTTAGGACAATATGTGGGAAACTCTTAATGACTCCTCTCCATTTTCCAGAACTTTATTTTAAACATGTTTTCAATTTTAACCTTCATTTTATATTTAGGAAATTGAGCTCCAGTGCCTCATCTATCAGTAAAAAAGAACAAATAGGTAAACTCAAAGTCCTGAGATTTCATAATAACAATATGGAAATGACTTGTGAGGCTGGTTACCATAAAAAACAAACAAAAACTCCAGAAACAAGTGCAAAAGAAGCAGCTAAGTAATTCTTAAATTTTCACTGGCATCATAGTTATACATATTTCAGAAAAGAGGAAAATGAAGAGTTTTTGTGTAATTTTTGAGAGAGTCGTTAGTATGTAAGAAGAGCAACCCCTTCTCATCTACATAGGAAATCATCTGATATGCAATTAGATTCTCTGGAAGAACTTCATATGTGTCTCTATCATTGTAGGACAGAGTAGATTGGCCACTGACAGCAAGAGATCTGACAGTGAGTGTTGTTCATGTACCAGGTGTAACCAAGTAAAAGAGAAAGTCACTGTAAAGTCATCTTAGGTCCAAATTAAGCCTTATAGAGTTATAAGGTCACCAAAAGAGAGAAGCTGACAGTATTGCAAGAGTCCTAAAGGATAATAAACATTGGGTGAAGAACTAGATTAGAGGTGCTTTCTTCTGAGTCCAAGTAATTGCAGATGAAAAGTATAGAGAAAGATCTATGAAGAATTCAGCTAAGAATTGCAGTTCCAACTGCCAGGCACATCTATAAAGTAGGCCTTCCAGTTCACAAGAATGGCCAGTCCTAACAATTTCCCACTCCTCCTTTCATGCTCCCTGAACTCTATCACAAGATCTGAGGAATATGAAATTATAGTTAGCAAGCTGCAAAGTATGGACAAAAAATGACAGGCCTATATGACAATTAAAAAGAAAATCCAGAAAAATATATTCCCTAATAAAAGTTTCTTGTTTGTGACAGGCTTTAGATGATGGAAGGTACAAAACAATATTAAACCAAGAGCTTCAGATATTCTGATTCTCCAAGTGACTGGATTTCTAATTACTGATTTGAGAAACTTGTATCACCTGAAAATCTCCAGAAAAATCATAGGTCTTTCAGTTTCAAGATGGTGGACTGCTAAGACTCCAGTCTCACTTCACCTCTAAAGCACAACTAAGAAAACATCTATTTGGCTACCACAATCTTTAAAAAGAAGTATTATCAGCATCTCAACAGAGACAGGGGATAATTGCCTCCGCAAAAGACATATCTGTTTGTGTGCCATACCACTCTGCTCAGAGACACTGGGACTGAAGGAAGAGACAAGGAAAATGGACACTAAAAGGCTTTCTCCCACAGTGAGCACTCACATATCTCAGAGCTAGCTTTTACTCACTGAGGCAGGATGGAAAGAGGGCTGCAATCCCAGTAATTGGAAACACTGCTTCTTCATGATGCTGAAGCTCGAGGTCACCATTATGGGAAAGCCCCCAGTGGGGAGTGTCCAACTTCTGCCAACAGCATACTAGTGCAGAACTGTCAGCTTACCACTGCTTTTCTGCAGGCAGCAAGAGTCAGCAAATCAAGCAGCACCCAAGCTGATAGCTGGCTTCTTTCCAGCAAGGAGCATTCCATTCTACCCCTCTCATGGAGAACATAATTGGAAGGGTTCCACTAAATGACAGCTCCCACCAATCTGTTGTTACAGCAAAAGACTTTCATATCTGCTTTGTTTCTGCTGAAATTCAACCCCCAGGAATCAGGGCATGTTTACCACGCCTTGCCAGTACTGTTACTCCTCTGGAGAACCGAGGAACTTCCACTACCAGAAACTCCCAAGGCGTTCTCTCTCTCTCTCTCTCTCTCTCTCTCTCTCTCTCTCTCTCTCTCTCTCTCTCTCTCTCTCTCTCCCCCCCCCCCACCCACTGTGAGACTGCAGTTTGCTTTATAACTGAGCCACACTATTAGGGTCTCACCACGACCTTTGTTGTTCATGCCTTGACTCTCAAGGAAACCTCTGTATTCCTTATGTCATCTCCAAACCTGTAAACTGAACTCTCAGACCTCAAATAGGACTTACTTTAGAGCGTCAACAAATGCAATACATGTAGAGAGCACAAAACTAAAGGAAGTCATTCTGTGTTCCAGACAAATTTCGTGAAACTCAACATCCTTATACAAGACCTTTACCTCAGTTAAGCCTAACCAATAAACACAAAAATCCAAGCAGATCAAAGAGACAGAAAAATATTCGTGAAATGATGGAACTAAACAAAGCCTCAGGGAAAATTTGAATGCAACACACTACCTGATGGATGACAACTATAAAGCAATAGTTTTAATGATATTCATTGAAATTGGGAAAACAATGGAAGGGTATAAAAAAGAATTACAACAAGAATTGAGACAATATGAGACAGTTAAAAAAATTCAAGTAGTTAAAGACAAGCTCAACAATAGGCTGACCTAAGCCTCAAATGAATCAATGAGCTAGAAGATAGGGCAGTGGAATGTACTCAAACATACCAGAAAACATAAAAAAAAGAATGATGAGAGCATATGAGACCTATGGAATAAGATTAAGAACAACATTCACCTCATAATGGTCCCAGAGGAAGAAGAGACAGAGACCGGGACAGAAAGTGCACTTGAAGAAATAATAACTGGCAACTTCACTAAACTATGAAAAGAAGCAAACCTCCAGATTCATGAAGCTCAAAGTGTTCCCAACAAAAGAAACCTAAACAGACCTACAAGAAACATTGTCATTAAAATTGCAAAACTACAAGATAAAAAGAGAATCTTAAAATTGACTATAAAAAAACAAGTTACATACAAAGGATGCTACACATCATCAGGATGGTGTTGAATTCTCAGCAAACACTTTGTAGATCAGAGGGAATGGCATTATATAGTCAAAGTGTTGAAAGAAAAGAATTTCTAACCAAGGACATACTACCGTGCTAGATTATCACTTAGATATGAAGAAATGTTAAAGAGCTTTTCAGACAAGCAAAAGTTAAAGGACTTCACTTCAACAAAACCAGCTTTAAGACAAATATTAAAGGGAATTCTTTAAAATAAAGTAAAAATAAATACCACTTAAAGGCAGCAAGACATCAAAAATATAAAATGTGGGCAAAAGAATAGCAAAAAATGTAGACAGAATGAGATCAAGACTAACTTAATTTCAAGAAAAATAGGTATTAAAGACAGAAACTTTCATGTAAACCCCAGAGTAACCACAAAACATGAATTCGGGGGAAAAATAAGAAAATAAAAAGAGAAATCAAATACAACACAATTGCTTTAAATCATTTAAGAAGAGAAAGAGAAGAACAAAGTTACTCTCAGTCACAACACCCAGAAAACAATGAAAAAGCAATAAACCAATTGATTTCAATAATCACCCTAAAATTATTAAAGTCACCAAAGGCACAGTGTGGATAAATATATAACAATTTTCTGGGACATTCAGGAGACTCATCTACATTCAAAAGGCAAACATAAGCTCAAAATCAATGACTGGAAGACAATCCGCTAGTTAACCAAAAAATAAAAATAAATTAAAATAAAAAACTGCTATACTTATATCAGATAAAATGGATTTCCACCAAAGCAGAAAACAAAAGACAGGGATGGATATTAATAACGTTTAAGGAGTAATTTCAGCAACAAGACATAATGATTATTAATATATAAGCATCAAAGGAAGGAGCACCAAAATACATCAAGCAATTATTAACAGAACTATAGAGAGAAATAGATAGAAATATAATAAGAGTAGGAAACTTTAACACCCAACTTCCAGCAATGCACAGATTAACCAGGCAGAAAATTAACATGAAAACACAGCTTTCATCAAATTAGAACATATGGGTTCAATAGACATATACCAAACACTTTGCTTAATGCCTGCAGAATTCACATTTTTCTCAAGTGATCATGGAACATTTTCAAGGAGAGACTATATGTTGGGAAGCAAAACATGTCTCGACGTGTTTAGAAAGACTGAAATCATGCTAAGCATCTTCTCTGATCACAATGATTTAAAACTACAAATCAACCACAAAAAGAAAGCTAGAAGATTATAAAATATATGAAGACTAAACAACATACTTCTGAATGTGTATATAAGAACTCAAAGCCGAATTCAAAAAGCACTTTGAGGCAAGTAAGATCAAAATTCAAGTTAACAGAACTTATGGAATATAGCAAAACATTACTGAGAGAATTTTTTCTACTTCAAGAAACAAGATAAATAGCAAATTATCTAATTCTACATATAAAGCAACTTTTTAGTTTTAGTTTAGTTTAGTTTAATTTTAGGTTAGTTAGGAATAACAATTAAAGTCAAAAGTCAGGAAATGTAAAAATAATAATAATATAAAAATTAAGAAGAAATGAGCAAAATAGATATAAAAAGACAATTCCAAACATCAATGGAGCTAAAGCAGGTCCTTTGAAAAAATAAACTAAATTGACAAAACTTTGGCAAGGCTGACTAAGAAAAGAGAGAGAAAACTCACACAACTAGAATCAGAATGAATATAGTTACGACTATATTCCAATAAAATAGACATGGACAGATTTTAGAAGCATAAAGCTTACCAAGACTGAATCAGGAACATATGGAAACCTGGATAGAACAATCACAAGCAAGAAAAATCTTCTTAAAAATAAAAGCTTGGGCTATTGACTTCCAAGTGGCAACTAGATAAGACACATTTTTGGGTCGCTCTCCACAGACACCGAAAAAAACAACAACAGAAAGTCACCTATTTTCTTCCAAGACAAATACCAGGAATGACTTGCACTTCAGCTGGAGAGAGAACTGATGACTATAGGTGGGTGAGAGAGAGCAGGGTTCTCAGCTAAGCCACTGATTTGGATTGGGATGAAGCAGAGGCTAGGAATTTCAGGACCAGCTTTGGAGGTAGCGAGAGGCAGGCCCAGTGAGGCTGAGACACAGAGTCGCGGAGGGCCAAATTGGGATGAGGTGAAAGGGCATCCAGTACAGCTGGAGCTGAGCTGAAGTGTACGTTGTGAAATTGTGCTAGATACAGCCATAACTGGAAATCAACCAAAGAAGTTCCAAGATCAAATTCCTCCCACAAAAAATTCACTCCTGAACCTGGGGTTAACCTAGAGGAAACCCCACCCACTGCATATCCAGCCCACCGATATTCTGCCCATTGAATGCTTTACCCGCTGAATTACAGCAAGAAGGCAATCCAAAACCCCAATGCTACCCACTAGTGCCACCTGTTGAATAGAGGCAAAACTGTAGCCTGATTATCAAAATGGACAATTCAAACTTATACAACACCAGGGAAAACAGTGTCTCAGAAATATAAACAGATGTCGAATAGAGCAAAGGCACAGAGAAATAAACGTGAAATAATGGATACAAACAAAAACCCAGGGGAAAATCTGAATACAGCAGATGTATGTGAATTACCTGGAGAAGGATTTAGGGTAACGGTGATTAACATACTCATGGAATCCAGAAATCAGTAGAGGCAGTAAACAAGAATGTCAAGAAGCAAAGAGAAGAATTAAAACAAGACATCAAACAGGTAAGAAATACGATGACTGAATTAAAGAACTAAATAGAGGTACTCAACAATAGGTTGGATGAAACTTCCAACAGAATCAGTGATCCAGAAGATAGGACAGAGGAACTCAATCAAGCAAGCCAGCTAAGAGATAAAAAAATTCAAAAAATCAAAGACAGCCTTCTAGACCTCTTGGTTAATCAACATTAAAAGGAACAACATTTGCATCATAGGGGTCCCCAGAAGAAGAGAGAGAAAAGAGGGCAGAAATCATTTGAAGAAATAGTAGATGAGAACTTCCCCAATCTTAAGAATGACAAGCCTCCAGATCCTGGAAGCTCAAAGATTTCCTAATATAAGAAACCCAAACAGAAAAACACCTAGGCATAACATCATCAAAATGACAAAAATGCAAGATAAAGAAAGACTATTAAGATCAGCCAGAGAAAAATGTGTCACAGTTAGAGGAGCCTCCGTAAGATTGTCAGGAAATTCTCAAATGAAACTCTATAGGCCAGAAGCGAATGACATAGTATATTCAAAGTGTTGAAAGAAAAGGATTTTCAACCTATGACACTATATCTGGCAAGATTATCATTCAGAATTGAAGGCATGATAAAAAAGCTTTTCTGACAAGCAAAAGTTTAAGGAGTACGTGATCACAAAATCAGCTTTGCAAAAATTTTGAAGGATGCTCTATAAAGCATAAAGAAACCACACAGAAAAGCAGCACGATAGCAAATATTAAAAGGGGATGAATGGAAGAGAACAAAAATGTGGATGGCTAGAATGAGTGGAATAAAAATATGCTTTCAAATAAAATTAGGGAGTGAACATAAAATTATGAATGCTAACTTCAGGGTAACTTCAAATATATCCCCAGGGGAAAAGCAAAGAAAACAAAAGATGAATTCAGTCAAAACATATCTGCAATCATCTGCTTTAAGCAGAGAAAAACAACAGCGGCATCATCTGGAGCAACATACAAAAGACAAATTATAAAATGGCACTAAGCAGCTATGTATCAATAATCAAGCTAACCGTTAATGGACTGAACTAAGCAGTCAAAGGAAGGAGAGTAGCTGAATGGTTTAAAAAGCACAACCCAAACTTTTGCTGCAATCAGGAAACACCTTCTTCCAAAAGATAAACAAAAGCTCAAAGTCAATGACTGGAAAACAATCCTACATTCAAATGACAATCATATGAATGGCCAAAAGGCACATGAAATTATGTCCCTGCTCTCTGGCCACCAGGAAAATGAAAATTAAAACAACAATGAGATATCACCTTACACCCAAAAGACTGGTTAATATTCCTAAGTCTGGAAACAACAAATACTGGTGAGGATGTGGAGAAAAGGGAATTTTGCACTGTTAGTGGGAGTGAAAATTGGTACAACCTTTATGGAGAACAGTTAATCGATTACTCAAAAAACTGAAGATGGAAACCCCATGTGATCTCATCATTCCACTTCTGGGCATCTACCCAAGAGATACAAAAGCACCCATTCAAAGAGATGCTTACATCTCAACGTTTATTGTGGCCCTCTTACAATAGCTAAGAACTGGAAATTACCTAAGTGCCCAACATCAGATGAATGGATGAAGATGTGGTATATAAATACAGTGTAATACTACATAGCCCTTAGAAGAGATGAAACCCTGTCATTTGAATCAACATGGAGGGAACCCTGAAACATTTGCAACAGAACAGATGTTATCAAAAGGAAATCAGGCAGGTAAGGGCAAATTGTGCCAGAGCCCACTGGACAATGGGGAAGAACACTTGGTGACTTGGTGGAGCACATGTGCCACACACCATGTGTGTGAAACATAGCTAAGAAACATGAAACTATACATAGAAAATTATTTTACATGTGCTGAATAATTACTACAATGAAAATAAATTTTAAAAAAAGCTCATGACAATGGCTTTAATAGTGAGTTTTACAAAAGCTTCAGAGGAGAATTCATACTGATTCTTCTCAAACTTTTCAAAAATGTTGAAGAACAGTTCCAAGCATATAGGGCTTGCTTTATTTTTTAAACAAGAACCAGAGAAAAATTTCTTCACTGAAAGACTTTGAAAGTTCTTATTTAGATATTTTATAGTTAATCCTCTGAGGTGTACTTGCTTGCAAAAAGAGCTATTTAATCATTTGCCATTTATTTTTATACTAACTTAAGGAAAATTAAGTCATTGCTTTAAATTAAGAAAATAATCATTTGCATACCATAAAAAATATAGGATTTAAATATATGTTAAATGGAAAATTTTATACCAATGAAAATTAAGTTTTATTTAAAATACCCCTACATTTGGCTAGAAACATAATGGACATTGATTAGGACATTGCTAATTAAATGAGCATTCAACCTTTGGAACACTTGAAGAGTCAAACACTCCTCAAAAAGGTGACCTGTATCTCCCAGGAAAGATTACATTGGTTTCTTCCTTTATATCTTTCCATAACTGATAAGGATGGAGATTCTAATAGGCAGAGAATGGAGAAAAGGAAATTCCAGGCCAAGGCAAAAGTTGTATAAGGTGATAACACATAAAATCATGTTTAGGAAATGGGAAATACGCAATAAACTGAGTTTTGTAGCTTGGGGACTGAAGCAGAAAGAACTGATCTTCAAATAGTGGACAGTTTCAAAGACTGTCATAAAGTCAAGAGTGGGGATGAAATAATTATATCTCTTTAGAAGATCACTAAAACCTAAGGTCATACTGGATTAAAGTAAAAATTGTGATTAGATGCCAGTCAAAGTTGATAAACTGTCAAAGTTTTCAAGATGATGAAATTATAAAGAAAATCAATATTTTAATAAAAATAATGAAGTGGCATATAGTTGAACTGTTAACAGTTACCATAATCTATATTATATTATTTATATATTTCTATGATAAAGATCACAAACTTGACAAAGAGGCATCAATAATACTGAAGAAATAAAAGTACCTGTCATCAGCCAGGAGATGTAATAGAAATGAATGTAAAGCAGGTCTTTGAGAAAGGACCTGCATACAGGGTACTAACTAGAGAAGAGAAAATGGGCAGAGAAAGATTAAGAAAGGAAATAAGAAAAAGTAGGCAACAGGAGTTAAATGTGACATGGTGAAGAAGGTGAGATGCAGCTGAAAGATGAAGCAAAGGGAAGACAGAACAGGTCACTGGACTCAACAATTCAAAGCTCACATATGCTTTTTTAATCTTATTGAAGGAACATTGCATCATAACATATAGGTTTAGGATGTGTATCATTCTAAATATATATATATGTATATATGTATATATGTATACATATATAGCCTCAAATTTTACCTTCACCAGTCCAGTTCTACCTTTATCAAATTATTGACCCCTTTATACAATTTTCTCATCCTTTCCCCCTTTCCATCTTATAACCACAAATTTGATTTTATTGACTAAAAGCCAATTTGTGTTTGATTTAGTTCATTTGCTCTCTTGGTTTCTCCATGCCCTGTGTATCAGTGAAATCATGTGATGTCTGTCTTTTTCTGCTGACTTATCTCACGAAGAGTAATTTCCTCTAGGTTCATTCATCTTGCTGCAAATGGCAATATTTCATTCTTTTTTTATAGGTGAGAAGTATTATTTATGTACACATACCACATGTTTATCCACTCATCCATCAATGGGCACTTCGTTGTTTTCCAGCTTTTGGATATTGTAAATAATTCTGCAATGAATGTAGGGGTTCATATATCTCTGCAAATTTCTTTGATTGCATTTTGGGGTGAATATTCAGATGTGGGATAACTATATCATACAGGATTTCTAGTTTTAATTTTTTGAGGAATGTCCATACTGCTTTCCATAATGGTTGTGCCAATTACACCCCCACTGACAGTATAAAAGTGTACCCTTTTCTCAACATCCTTTCCAACACTTGTTTCCAGACTTTTGGATCACAGGTGTGATGTGATAGTTCATTGGGGTTTTAATTTGCATTTCCCTAATAGCAAAAAGTAACACTTCTCAGGGACCTAATTTACACATTTTGAACACTGGGATTTGTTGAACTTGAAAGTTCCATCCAGAAATAACATTTCTTTTAACTTGAATCTATGTTATGAATGTGAATTGAAATAGAGAATGTCTTAATTACATCATTTCCCTTTAGCTTAAGCAGCAATTTATTTGGACATGCACTTGTGTAACAATTGAACATATGTTTATGCATATATGTATGAATGTATGTATCTCTAAAACATTTAGTTTGCATACAATTATTTGGAGTGATCTTGATAGTAAATAAAATCACATTGTCACCATTTTTATTGAAAAAAATCTCATTCTATAGTACAGTTAAAGGTAGTATTTTTTTCTGTTTTTGAAAAACAGATGTGATGAAGAATAAGAAATATAGTCATTTTAACTTAAGATAACCAAAATAGCTTTCTGTAAAGTTCTTCTTTACAAATAGTATCTTGTCACATAGATATAATTTTCAGGAATAAAAATACCATGTATTTGATTTTCTAAATCATATCTATGTGATGATCTTGCTTTTGAATAAACTGTTTTTCATCTATGTAGTTATTCAGTTGAGTCAGGAATAGGTAATGTTGTTCTGAATTAATCATCTAAGTTTTCCTATTCAATTCATTTTAAAAATAGTTGTCATTATGAACATCTAACTATAATTACTTATCAATTCCCTTTGCTGCTCTCATAAACACAATATTTGTGGTATTTAACATATAAAATAGAAGAATTTTAAATATTTCATATAGATTTACCTAGGAATTGGGAGCTCTCATTATTATTGGAATCATGTTATGATTTTTTCTAGTACAATTGCTTTAGAAATGCCTAATTCATTCTCTATTATGCATATATTTCAATAGGTTATCCCTACTACAAAAATATTTTGACAAATAATAAAACCCAACAGATGTAGGAAAAAGATGCTGTTATTGTAACTGAAGAATTAAGAGATTCATTTTTTTAATTGTTTTGAAGTATGACCATTTTCATAATTGTATTTCTAGAAGTAAAATGACTATCTAAGCTTTAATATAGAAAAGTTTTCTTGCAACGTTTTGACTAGAATTATCAACTTCTTGGAAAATAAGATTAAAAGGAACATTTACTAAATTACAGCAGTAAACAAGAATATTACTTCAAACATAACATAAACAAAGGATAAATATTTGAAAATAAGCAACAATAACAGTTAATATTTCTGACTTTTAAGAAATAATATATTCCTGTGTATGACTTGACTGGTCCCATGTTCATGATCTCATTTTAATCTATAGAAATCTACAAAAATTGTACAAAGCACAAAATAAGTTTGTTATTTAGATGTGATCACTTATAGCAATAAGACTATTTTACCTGCCCTCTAAACTTTAAATCAGTTGGGTTCCTTTACACATCAGTAGATAAATCTTTTTTTTTATTATTATTTAAGCCTATCTGTGTATAGAACACACATCAAAGAATTTTAGATCACGTCTGAAGCATTTTTGTATGCTGGAAAGAATGTAACAACCTTTTTTACAGCTAAATGGATGTTTTGTCTCTAGAATTTATTCACACTTTGACAGCTTCTGTTTTTCAGTAGTATCTTCACTACTGTCTGACATAACACATAAGTGTGTGTCAAGGATCAAAATGAAATAATATTTAAATATGCTTTGCAAAGTACAAAATATCATATAAGCACTAATAATTTTTACTATCTCAGCCTCATTTATGGCCACATCTACCGTGTGATCTTTAAATTTTCCAAGAATATAGAGCTATTTAGAAGTAGGAGACAAAAAATAAACAAAAATACACATTGCTAAAGAAGATACTGTATGTGATGATTAATTTTACATGATATAATGTAGTTGTGTTTAGCTTTTATCAAAAAGATGAGAAATGAATGTCATAAAAAGCAATCTACAGTCCTTGTTGAATAAGAATAAAACACTCGAGAAATGGATGTGGTTCAACAGAGTCATAAATCCAGGACACTTCAAATAAACCCAATGGCTTTGCCTAGACTCAAAATGGAGTCGAGGACTCGATTCTCTAATGTATCAAGAAAAAGTTGAAATTTGACTAATGGACATAGTTTATAAAACCCACTCCATATTCATAAAATGTATTAAATATTGGTAATATTTTGATATTGACACTATTCTCACAAATGTTACTTTGTAATTTATAAAGTTTGAAGATTTGGTGTTCCAATACTGAGGCCATGTTCCTGACTGCTGTAATAGAGAAAGATGGTGGCTGTTGTTAATTTCATGATGCCCACTCAGCCCAGTGTGTTCCTTTATTCTTCTGGCTTAAACTGGCCAGTGCAGACATTTACATTCAGGTTTTTAACTCCTGATTAAAATTAATTTATTCTTACTTTCAACTCAACTTTATCCTTGAATGTTTGCTATTTCAATTTGAATGAAAATTTTCAATTTAAAAGTGAGAAATTTTTATTTTCAATTAAAAAAATTCATTTAGGCCTAATATATGCTGCTACATTTAAGTGTTAACTAGTCCAACCTTCCCACAAGTCCTATAATAAATGTCTCTTCCTTTGGTGACATGTCAGAGTTCTGGTGTGTGTCCTATCTTGCTTCACCATTCTGATAAACCTATATATATAATTTCCTTCCAAATATATTTTTAGGAACCTGTTGAACAAATACAAGATGAAATGCTAGAAGAATGTTACTGTAGTGCAATCGAGTCAAATGATTTTACTTAGAGTATATCAATACATGGAGAAAAAAGTACAAGGAAATTGACAGATTTTATTCATATATTACAGACTTCCTGCAGTGCAACAGTATTTCTACTTATCTGCCAATCCTATCTGTATCTTACAAATTGGAAGAAAAGTTTCATTTGAAATTTTCATACAGCGTTCTGCTGTAATGACAGCAAAAAAACCTCCAAAAACCCAAAAAAGTAAATAATCATCCAATAATAAATTCTCTCATTGAAAAGTTTCTTACATTATCATTGAGTCATATCACAAATCTCAATTTCCTGTGGTAAATAAACTCATGTAAAAGTGTTTTCAATGAACTGGTCCATCTTCCAAGAGACATTTGGAAATCTGTGTAAAAATTAAGAATACAGTTTCAAAAGCAAGTGACACACCTATATAATAGATGCATGAGTGAGGCAGTGTACTACAGAACTATCATACTCAAATGACAAATTCATGCCCATATAAAAACATTGAAATACCATGGCCTGTACTTGATTATGGTATGAGCTTTGAAACTTGATGAGTCATTTTCTCTCTAAGTCTTGGCCTTCTATGTGTTCTGAGGAAAGTGGAATTATAGAATCATCTCTAAGATTTATCCCTTTTCTGATAGTCTTTGGTTTAACAAATACTAATCTTCTTATCTTTTCTAAAAGCCTGTAACAAGTAGGTTGTAACAATGACAACTTGGCATTTTTATAAATGTTATCTTTTGATTCATATTATCTTTTGCATAAATTACATAACCAGTATTGAATTTTCAGCTTCATGAAGAAATAAACTTGGATATGTAGAAATTGGTAGTACTTATATGCATGTTAATAGATAACATTTATTACATACTTGAATAATATTTAAAGTCAAATAAGTTGAATATTAAACATAATAGCTATGGTTTAATGCTACAGTCAAATAATATTAAATATTAAATTATACATTCAGAACAAAAATTGTTAAGATTTAAAAAATTCTTAAATAATCAGGTATTCTAATTATACTGTGTCATGTCTACTATACTATGACTGTAATTTGTTCTTTCAAAGGAAAAAATCTCATTCTCTCTCAGATCACATTTTAATTATTGCTTCCTATTTCTCTATATGCTAAAATAATTATTACTTGAATAGAGTTTATGTGTAGAATAATAATGATTTCCACAAAATAATAACATTGATAATGGATAATAACTTTTAGAATTAGTAAGAAAGGACAGTTTATCAGAATACATGATTTATTCATTTGTCAGTATATGAAAAAATATTGTCAGTATTTTGAAAAAATATTCACTTTCATGAATTGTGTAAGAATCTATTTAGTCTTTGAATCCAAGTTTATCATTATAGCATTCTCATTTTGAAATAATACTCCAATATCCTACAAATTAGATTACTTGATACAATTTTTTCCAAATTTCTGTCATCTGATTAAATTTAATTTAAAATTTTATCTTCTCATACTGACATATTTTAACTTAAATAAAATGCATTAATACTAGGTTTATATGAAAAGATAATAATGAAATAGAGCAGATATGTTTTAAAAATACATTTTTTCAAGCTACTTACTTTGATTCCTACTTATTTCTTTAGTTTCTTTCTTCTTTTTCCACGAATTTTCTATTCCGAAATATTCGAACCATTCTAGACTATTCCTAATAAAACTATCAAAATACTTCTTCATTTAGAAAGCATTAAATAATTATTACTCAGGTATATTTTCTTTCATTCAAAAGAACGTTAAAGCTGTTTAAAGCAACATTTATTTGAGTTATCATCTAGCCTTCTTTTAAATTTGAGCAATGAGCTACGTATCAACTCTGTTGGAATAGAGAACCAATAAATAATTTCTAATGAAGCTTCTTTCTATATATTTCTTAATTGTTAAGTGATCTTTCACAGACAGTATAGAGCATTATTTTATTACTTTATTCCTTCCTTTGTGTAATATAGCTTCTTTTGTAAATGCCCTACCTTGGAATATTTAAGTTAAGAAAAATGAATGCAGAGATTGGGGTTGTGGAACTGAATTGTGAACTATTTCAAGAGCATTAAGAGAAAATGAGTGCAGAGGTCTATCTAAAAACAACTCACTAATGACTATTTGAAAAAACATGCCTCGAGTAGATTTTTTTCTCCCTGTGCAGTAAGTTTAAAAAAGAAAACCCTGGAAGCATTACTTTACCTGATAATTAGTACCAAAAGGATTCACTTCAGATAGGACACCAAGTAAGAAAAGTAATTATAATTCTCTGAGTCAGCACATAATAAGAAGGAGAAAAAAAAAAAAGAAACAAACTTTACTGTCCATGATTTTAAAGGATGACTTTCTACTTTGAAGAGTGAACCCAATAGTAATTATATGGCTAAAACTGGGGACCTTCATAGAGGCAAATTCAATGGAAGTTTCTGCTTCAATTGTATTGGAACATCCTTCTCTATCTTATACTTTTGATAAAGCCAATCCAATAAAGCCCACAGGGACTAACCTTCATGGTCTTACATATTCAAACCATCAAGGAGCTCACTGTATCCTGACAACAACCACAAGTTCCATACTGTACTTATTTGTAGATGAAAAAGTCATACCACAGAGTGAATATGGGATATTGATTAAAGCAGCCAAGCATTTACTGGGGAATTAATTGCTCATTGGCTTGTGAAGAGAGGCACAGCAGAACAGACTGGTAAGGGAAATAGACCTGCCTGCCACTGTACATTAGTACAGAGTGAATTAGCTGTCTAATCTCCAGGTATGAATATACAAATGGTGAAATAGTTAGATGAATTAAGTGGTAGCACATCCTTAGTGAAATCTAATGACTCAAAAATGTATTCCACTTTAGTATCAAATTATGCAGTTGTTCATGAAGTAAAGAATCATAAGGAAAAAATGTCAAGGATGAGCATCTGAAATTTGGGGTGTAAAACCTTGAATGTGTAGTTATAAAACCCATTCATGTTGAAAATTCAGTATTTAACAGGTGACTTTTCATACATTTTATAATTTTACATGACACCAGAATAATAATCATAAGATAAATGAGATCATTTAATATCACTCAGAAGTGTCTTGATAATTAACTAATAATAGATATTTACAGTTCATTGAGAATTGCGTCACTAGATTTATTTCACAAAGTCTGCTATGGATAACTTATTTAACAACCCTAATCAGTCTGGATGGAACTACATTAATCTGCATTTTCAGAAGCAAAAGGGAAAAAAGAAAACAACTAGAAAAAATCAGTTGAAGTTTCAATCCAAGTATGTTCAAAAGATGTCAAACTAAAGAGCCCCCAAAAGATGCAACCATGTGTAGCCTTTCAGCATGATCCTCTGGTTTGTGAAAATCTATTCTTTGGGGAAAGCCCTTCAATTATTGAAGGTTCAATTACAAGAATAAATAATCAAGAGTTAAAGAATTGCTATGGAACTCAACCACAAAAAGAAGAAACTTTTATTCAATTTCTCTCCTCTTTGTATTCCTAAAGATTTTTTAAAATTATTTTAAAGTAATTATTGGGAGTCATATTTTCTTACTGTATATTTTTACCAGCGCAACTGCTCCCTCCTTTATACAAAATTAAGCATCCACAACTTTCAATGTGTGTTGACAATATTGATTTTGGTGAATCATCCGTTATGCTAGGCAGCACTGTATAAACTGTCACAAAATGGGGAAATTGCTAAGGAAAAGTCTTTTATTGAGTGTTAGTCATTTAGAACTGGACTAAGTCCTAGTGAAGCACAAATAAACTTAAAGTTCTCCAAAAAGCCTGGAAATACTTCAATCCTGCTGGCAAGTAATGCATCTGAGTCTAGTTATACACGAGTTCTACTCTGGTAGCAAAAAAGGGATTGTGATCAGTTGCACTTGATGAAGTCAGAAAGACTTCAGAGGTGGAAATAAGGAAACTGATTTTGATGAAAAATTTAGGGTTTTTTTTTAGTGACATGAAAAGATAGCACATGCTTGGATAATATCAAGATGTTAGTACTGAATCATAAAACCTAATATGACTAGCAAGACTGACTAGCGAATTGCTTTATTTATCTAAATTAGTTTGTATATGTACCCTACTTTGTATCTAAAACCTGACTATTATTCTCAGTATCCTTCAAGCACCATGTTTTTCCACATCTCTAAACCTTTGCTCATCCTACTTTCTCTGACTGAAACTCTCTGCTCCAGGTTTTCCTGATGAATGTCTACTCATCTTTCAAGATTCAGCTTAAGAGTCGGCAATTCTAAACCACATTTCGTATTTGTGATCCCTTGAACTTAGGATAGAAAACTATTTATGTTCTAACTGAATTTTAACCTTATATCAATAGTCATTCATTCATTTATTCATCCAACGTATCACATATTTATTCATTCACTCACTTATTCAATATATATTTATAACACTTTATTATATGCCAGGCATGATATTAAGCACTAGAGAAAAAATTCACGGAAACCAGTGAGAGTTTTTATATTAGGTTCAAATGGGAATCTTAATATCAAAGAGTAAATCATAATTTATTATCTAGGTATGCAAGTGATCAACTGCAAGAAGTGCTAAGAAACAGAGATAACAAGATAAACAGTAACATGGATGAGAGGAGATAATTTTTTAGTAAGCATGATCAGTCATAATTTTCTGAGTCAGATATTTGGAAGTGGCATATTAAGGATATAAAAGAGTAGAGAAAAGCATTTAATTTGAAGAGAAAACTATTAATATTTGGAAAAGCAATAACACTGTGCTTGAATAGTTTAGTAATAGAATGGAAGTCCTTCATGCAAGAATATTTCTCTGTTAACCACTGCATTTCTAAAACATAGAAAAATGCCTAACAGAAGATATTCCATTTTATGGATTAAGTAAACTATAAGAATGGAGGTTAACTATGCTAAAATTAGGAAAACTGAAAAAGAATATAGAAGTGGAGAACTGAGTGAGATAATGATCTAGGAAGCTATGTGGATTATGGCAAAAAATTATACTTTATTACAGATTTACTCGTAGGTTACAAGAAAACAAGTGTCTGCCAGACTAGTTAATGACTAAGTGAATTTAAAACTAAAGAAAACAGAATCCCATGGTGGTAAAACTTGCTAACATTTTTGTCAGTAATAATGGGATTGGCAAACGTGTACGGTAACAAGCTTGCACAAAGTTCTGATAACTTTACAAAACTCTGCTGTTTTGAACTTTATGACATTCAGGAAAAATGAAAACCCTACTAGAGACATTAAGAGATCAGTGTTTGACAGAGGATTTGGGAGGAAACACAGATTGTTGGAGCACAAAGGATGAACTTTTAAGGAAGTGAAACTAATGTATATGACACAATAATAGCAGATGCAGGTCATTATAGTTTTGCCAAAAAGCATAGAAATTACAATACCAAAAAGGAACCCTAATGAAAGCTATGGTCTTTTTGTGAAAATGTCAATGTCCTTACATTTATTGCAGCAAGTATACCACATTGGTGGGAGATTTGATTATGGGAGAGGCTATTTCTTGGAGGTGGAGTTGGGGGACGGGGAGGAAATGGTAACTACGTACTTTCTGCTCATTTTGATTATAAAACCAAAACTTCTCTATGAAAAAATAATGTCTGTATTAAAAGTGTTGTAACATTAGTATCGTCAATTTGGCATTGGCTATCTAAAGTCATTAAAGTATTAATATATTTGTATTTGGGAAATTTATTTCTGTTCTAACAAAATAAATATGTATAAAGAATTTTTGCTTAGAAGCATTCATATTGTAATTGCTTATAATAAATTTTAAAAACACCCTAGATATCTTCTACTAAAAGAATGGGAAACTCATTATGGTATATCCCTACACACTTTGCCAACAACATAATAATGTTTTAAAGAATTCTTAGTAATTAAGGAATATACTTACAATAAAATGCCAAGTGAAAATATTTCTACATTATAATATATACAAAATACAAAATTAATCATAAAAAGTTCAAGATGAATAGGTGTGAAGCGGGGGAGTGAAGTGGGATAACGGAAAGAAAGACATTAAAAATGCTATAGTCATGATCCTGATGGCTGAGATTTCTAATACACTTTAGTTTATTCTTTATACACTGTTGTACCTTCAAAAAATTAAAAGTTAAAACTAAAAATTAAAATACTACAGATGAGTTCTGCTGATCACTTCATTTTATTAAATAAACAAACTAAATTGTTGGAATGATGAAGTTGATAATTGAAAAAGGGAAAAGTTACAGCAACTTTGTATAGTTGCTAAGGAGTGTTTAATTTATTTTATAAATCAACACTTACCAAAATGTTTTTTGCAGACCCTATCTCATGAAATTCTCATGGGGAGGCAAAAATAATAACAAAGGTAGAAAACACTAGATATCATTTTATCCTCTTTAACACCAGCAATGCATTTATTATAAGAGTATAAGAAATCCTGCACTTAAGAAACTTGTTTTTCATTTAACCAACATTTCCCAAATGTATTTGGATTAAGGTATTTAAAATGTCATTTAAATTAACATCTGAGAAATAAACATTAGGAAATGCTGATGTACACAGAGCAATCAATACTTTTTCTTTTGTTTTGCTTTGTTTTGTTTTACTTTGAAATATGCCCAAGTAAACCCCCCCAAAATTATATAGTGACAATTCATTATATAAGCAATCTAAAATAAGTTGCCAACCTTATAATTTCCCATCATTCCTGAAAACATTTGTGTGAATGTTCAATGAACAAGAACTTTTTCCAACATAATCAAAACAGTACCATAAAGTAAATCAACATGGAAAAATAATTTAATTTTAAACCCTCTATCAAGTTTTTCCACTTATTTTAATAATGTTATTTTTAACCATGGGTTTCATCTCAGAATTATGGATCTCATCTTGTTTTTAATCACCTTTGTCTGAAACAATTAACTTAATATTCACGATCTTGTCAGTTTTGAACCATATTACAAGTCAAAATATTGTGCAGAGTCTGGGCTTGTCTAAATCTTCCTATGATTAAATTAAAATTATAAATCTTTGGTGGCAAAAAATTATAGAACTTATGTGTGTTCTTTTCATTGCAGTCTATAAGCTGTCACATAATTTGAGTTGTTATGTTGTAGATGAGGTTCACTTTGATCATCTCATCAGTGGATTGCGTGCCAGATCTCTCCCTCTGTACTCTTGCTTGCTTCCACTGTACTCTTGTTTTACTTTGTAATTTAGATGACATCTGTGATATGTGCTTTAGTTATGTAAATATTATCTTCCTTTATGGTAAACATACACTAATGTGTTCCCTAATGATTTCTACCTTCTGAAGTTTATGCCCTTGTACAATCTCCTCTGTAGTCAAGAACTGTGACTTGTTTCTAACCAGAGTATAGAAATGGTTATGGGATGATTTTTCCGTAATACTTGTCAATCAACTCATTTTAAAATTGTGATTTCCAGGGCTAGCCTCAAGGAACAGAAAACTAACAAGAATTCTACAGCCATCAAGAAATGAATTATTCCAACACCCTGAGTTACTTTGGAAAGAAAATCTTTTACAGTCAAGTCTCCTGATGAGAACTCAATCTTGCACAACACTTTCACTGCTGTCTCAAAGGACCCTGGAATAACAACTAGATTCTACCTGAAGAGAGCACAGTCACGCTATCACCAACTCCCAACACATAGAAACTATTATATAACCAATTCATGCTGTTGAAAAGCTTCTACATTTGTGGCAATTTGTTATACAGTATAAAAAATGAATATGCTTGACAAATTTTCTATTAATTAACTGCTTTATTGACTTCAGTATGTAAGCATAGATTGTATTTATTATTATTTTATTCAGTGGGTTCTAGTCTGATACTATCAACTTTTATTATAATAGATATAACCAATGGCATCTATTATGAATTTTTGTATAATTCCGTCATTTAGTGCTTCCTTATTTTCTGGTACAAAATGATATTCCAGGATCATTTGATGTGTTTCCCAGTCCTGAAAATGAACCATTTTTCTACCAAGTAAAGACATATTTTAGTAGAAAAATATTTAGAAGAAAATATCTGTTTTTAGATTTTGTAATTGCTGTGGAATATCCCCACTATGTAGAAGTCCTGACACACACCCAAATATATGCCTACATAAAATATTCACATAGGTATATTTTATAAATATATGTAAATATTTGTAAATTAGTGCTTAATTATATATCTATGTCTATTGAAAGTCTTGAGCTTGCTTCCATGTTTCCTATTCAGTCCAGCAAGGCAGAGAGTAAATAAAACATTACAAATCAAACAAAAGACTTTGAAAAATTGTGATAAAATAAGAGTTAAGAAAAAAACAGGAGGAATAGTCATTACCTTGGAGACAATATTTTCTAATGTTTATTTTTCAGTGACTATAAGAATGAGAAAATCACAATGATTTTCCTATAATTACAATATTCCCTCAACCCAAACATTAAAGCCTCAATCTCAGCTAGAGGTGCAACAGGAATAAATTCTTCCCTCATATTTTCTTAGCTATCTTTTCTTACTTTCCAAAATAACATCGAAGTTTAATAGCACACTTTTTAAGCATATGAATTACCTTGGTATAATATAATATTTTTATACTAAATCAAAACACTTTGCAAAATCATCAAATTTTAATGTATCATCCCAAGCCTAATAATGTATTCTTTTTATTGTGATTCAGATAACTACAGAGATATAAACTATGCATATAACTCTATAAAACATTATACAATCACAAACACCTATACCCATAACTTGCGTGCACACATTCACACACCCACACACACACACACACACAACCTAAGGATAATGAATACTTTGAGAGAAGCATTTCATAATAAAAGGAGTACAACTGCAGCACACTCAGCATATCCCCATCTGAGGTGTTAATGAGATGGAAAATTAAAAGAAATAACAGCAGACGGGTCTTGTCATGTTTCCTAGCCCCTTTAGTCTTTTAGTGCATTTTTCTCCTATTCTTGTGTACAATGTTGTTGATTGTAAACATTTATCATTGTACAAGTGAAAAATTATGAATGCTTACTGATTCCTTAGTTCAACTGACCACTACAAGGAAACATGTATGGAGATTGATTTTTGTTCTTATTAATGTCCTTCATTTAAACCTCCAAATCTGATTTAAAAAATTCTAATAACCTTCTATATATTTTAAAATTAAACAATTTATTTATTTTGCCTCCAGTGAGTGCTATATAAGCTTTTAGCTTGATGTCAAATTGATAAAGAAAAATGGGGCAGGAAATGAAGCCAAATTGAGAACAAAGAAATGTTGGGAAGTGGGGGTAGAGAACTTAAGTGTTTTCTACTAAATTCAGCCTTTCTAAAATGACTAGGTTGCAGTAAATTCCCAGGCCAAGTTCCTAAGTGTAATACCATAAGTGGTTAGAGTTAGCAAACTCAAATATAAATATCTGCTGCAAAGCTATGGTTACAGTCTGGTATATTTTGAGCAGAGGATGATGATGCATGCAAATTAGCACTACTTAAGAATCTGATGTTAAATTTATTAAAGCAAGTACTGCATTTTTTATTGCTTAGTTGCTAACTCTCCAATATCACAATTGCCTAGTAATTCATGTAACCTAAAAGAGACAGTCATATCAAGGTCAAATAGAGTAGCAACTTTCAAGTCATAAATGGGTTTTCTTCAAAAAACATAAAGGATAGATTTTCTTTAAAATATTAACAAATTATTTCTTCATTTCCACTTCAGAGCCAATCTGGTGAAAAGGAAACACATATATTCAATTGACCTTATGACACCAGATCTCAAATACATTAAAAGCAGTAAATAAAGTTTTATGCAGAGTGTTCCATGATGTTTATGAAGATTAGTATAAAATCCCATTAATATTATTGTATACATGATATGTAAATAGACAGACATTAGCAATTTGTACAGGTGGGTTTAAATTTAGGAGAACCAAAGTTTTGTTTTTCATTTGCTACTAATTTGGGAATCATCATAAGTTAATAAGGTTTTTATCTCTTCATCTCTCACTTGGAACTCAGGAGGTTAATCATATGAGTTTTTCATGAGATTTTCTCATTTAGAAGTAATCACCATCCAATCTCCTTACCTTCCTTGTTCGACAAGGCCATTATCCCAAGAAAGAACTATTCACGCATTCCTTTTTACACAGTATATTTTCCAATTGTTTTTTGTAATCTTGATAGTTTTAGATATTACAAAAAAAGCATTATGCTATATGTTATCTTTTTTTTAAAGAGGAATAGAGGCAGGCAGGAATGAAAGCAGGCATGTAGCAGGTATGAAAGTAGAGGAGAAGGGAGCATTTTATTTATTTAGTTGTCTCCCCACCCCAAATTCTTAACTTTTACCTGGGTTCTTGGGTTGTATGTGGACTGTTCCTGTACATAGATTTAATTTAAAATATGAGCTACCAAGACATACATGACATATTTTAAGATTTAGCTTTTGTTATTTAAATATATGTTGCTTGAAAGAAGAAATATGTATTTGTAATAATAAAATAAGGGCCTCTGAAAATCTATTATTTTCAGAATTATGGAAATTAACCAAAAAGTTTTGCAACAAATTATGTAATGTGTACTCAAGAAAAAGGATTGAAAGGTAAAATCATTATCTGTGTAGCATTTTTTCAGTACTAGTCCTATCACCATCACCTCAGCTCTTCAACAATTGTCTTATCTGAAAAAAAATAGGTTCCTATAGGGAAGAGACACAGGATACAGAGAATGGTTTAGAGATCCCAAAACCCGTAAACCTGCAGAATTTTCATTATAATAATGTCTTGTTGCACCCTTGACAATTTTCATTCACAGAGTATGTGTTTTTTTCTGTTTTGATTCAGAGCACACTTAGTGAAAAATCCCCCATTCTCTGGGTATTTGACAAAAATAATCAGTAGCAGTTGTTCCCCATCACAGATAACTAAGGTGAGCTAGGGTAATTACACTATTTGGGAAAAACAAGAGGCTAGCATAAAAACTTAAAAATAGCTTTAGGGAATAAGATATCTTTAGAGAAAGTCCAGGTTCTGGTCTAATATGTAAAAATCTTGGAAGTCATCATTCCATCCTAACAACAAAATAAAATACTGAGCAAACTGAAAGTTCAACAACTCTTCTTAGATTCTCAAAGAAGGTGACAGTACAAATTGTTCTCTCCAAAACTGTAAAGACCAACAGTAAAACACAGAGAATAGCAACTTCCCAGAACAGAAATTCTCCAGCTGAAACCTCTTTAGGAACCCGTTACAGGGTAGAGAAAACCCAACTGTCAGTGAAGAATGACTTAAGGTTTTGTCTGAGACATGTCAGAGTACAATTTCAGGGGGAACTCAGATATTAGGGGTCCCACACTTTTGTGGGTTTCACCTACTGGTATTCTAAGGAGGATTTTAAAATGTATACTAAATATGTATATACACATAAATATATATATCCTTATACTTTGATAGTAGGAAAAGATGAAGAACAATTTTGAAATACACTAAAGCATTCTTCTATTAATAAGGTCTGAACTCAGTCCTAAACTTTTGGGGCTTACTGAGAATGTAAATGACCTAATAGAATGGAAAGAACTCCCTCAAATCCATTCTAATCATCCTGTATCACTTGTATGGAGTGGAAGGTAAATGAAAAACACATGTCAATTTCATAGTCCAGGGACATAAAGACTACCAAAGGACAGACCTGATCACAGAACTGTAGAATGATTGCCCTCCCTCCCACACCTTACCACCATATTACAAAAGACCTACCCAGGTGGTCATATCCAACTGTCAAGAAAAATTACAAGTCAGTGAAAATAGATACTGTATGATCTTACTTACATGTGGAATTAAAATTATTAATTTATAGAATCTAAAACAGCCTAATGATTGGCAAATATTTGTGTGGGAAAATGGACAAATGTGGTCAAAAAGTACAAACTTCTAGTTATAAAATAAATCAGTTCTGAGAATGTAGTGTACATAATTCTGACTATAGTAAATAATACTTTACTATATATTTGAAAATTTCTAAAAGTAGATTTGATAAGTTCTCATCACAAGAAAAAAATTTAACACTTTCAGATAATAGATGTTAACCAAACTTATTGTGGTTATCATTTTCAGTATATACATATATCACATCATTATGATAATTTAATCTTAAATTGTTACAATGTTATATTAATTATAACTCATAAAACTGGGAGATAAAAGCACTAAAAATTGCAGTACAATTTATGTAACTAAATTTTTAAATTGTAAAAGACTAAACCTCACACTAAAATTAAAATTCAAAAAAGAAACAACAACAATCCAGAATTATATACCTTAGAAATCATCTTTCAAAAGTGAAGAAAAACTTGCTGATACAGAAAAAAATAACTGAAATCTGTTGCTAGTAGACATGCAAAAAATAAGTTATGTAAAGAATGTAAGTTATAGATTGAAGACATCTATACAAAAAAATGAGGAGCATCAAAGAAAGAATGTAAAAAGGCAAAATATTTTTCCATTGATAAGAGTTTTTGAAATAGTAATAGCCACAATATGGTTGATTATATATTCTTATATATAATTAAAATAAATATCAGCAATGTTAGAATGGTAGAGATGAATTAGTAGCATTTTCTTATCGTAAGTCACTGTAATACCTGTGAAGTAGTATAGTATTATTTGAAAAGGAATTTGAATTAGTTTTATATATATATTATATATAATATAGAGATCTAGTTTCAACCTTTTGCATGAGATATTTAGTGTTCCCAAAAACATTTATCGAAGAGACTATACTTGCTTCATTGTATTTCTGTAATGTATAAGTTTATTTCTGGACTCTCAATTATTTTCCATTGATCTGTATGCATGTCTTATTCCAATGCCATATTGACTTTACTATTATTGTTTTCTAAGTGTTTTTGAAGTCGAGGAGCAATTTTATTTTTCTTTTCCTTGGAATTGTTTATTTTATCCCAAGTCTGTTATAGTACCAAATAAATTTCATCATTTTTTGTTCTATATCTGTGAAGAATATCTTCAAGATTTTGATGGGGATAGGATTACATTTGTATATTACCTTAGGTAAGGATGTCATACACAAAATTAATTCAAAATGGATTAAAAACTTAGATGTAAGAACTGAAACCATAAAATGCATAGTATAAAATATAGACAAAACACTGCAGCACATTGACATTAGAGATGTCTTAGGAACTCAACTACAATAACAAAAAGTCCAAAGCAAACCAGGGATTATAATTAATTAAAAACTTCTGCACAGCAAAAGAAACCCATCAAAACAAAAAGACATCCGATTGAATGGGAGAAGATATTTGTACAACACACATCTGACAAGGAGTGAATATCTGACATATGTAAAGAATTTAAACTAAACAAAAACAATCTAAAATACTGACAATCCATTTTAAAAAATGGACAAGAGATTTTAATAGATACTTCTGTTAAGAAAACATGCAGATAGCCTATAGGCACATGAAAAGATGCTTTCCTTATCTTGCCATTAGGGAGATACAAATCAAAACAATTGCTATGACTTATAACTTAAAACCAGTTAATGTGATAATAAAATATTTCTTCAAGGAAATAGTCAAATTAATAAATAAAAACCAGTAAACATATGCTATAAACTCAAAATAACTACTAAAACATAGAAATGTTAACAGAAATGCTAACAATGAAAAGAAAATAGAACAATATGAGACTTAAAATCACAAAGGGTAAAAATAAAAAAAGACAAAATAGAAACAATTAATAAGGGCAACCAACAATAACTAAGATAGTATATCTTAATTTAATATTATCAATAATCATTATAACATCTGTGTTCTAAATAAACCAATTAAAACTCAGAGACTGTCAGAATGGATCAAAAACAATATCCAACTACCCATATGAAACCCATTTTATTTTATTTTTTCAAACAGTTTTGTTATTTCTTTTGCTTACATTGTTACACTCATTTTAGAATACTAAAATTATACTTCAGTCTCTAAGTATTTTATATCACACTCACTTTCAGAGTTCTGGTATCCTTTATCACCATTTTGTTTCTTCCTTTCTTTCTTCCTCAACTCCTACTCCTTTGTTAGCCAATCTTATGTACTGTGAATCTTGTTGAGATTTTTCTGTTCGTGCATTGCCTTTCTTTATATACCACATATAAGTAAAACCATCCTATACTTTGCTTTCTATTTCTAGACTATTTCGCTTAATATGATCCCCTCTAGTTCAATCCAAGTTGGTGCAAAGTGTACAATTTCATCATTTGTAACAGCCGCATATAATTTCAGCTTCTTTATCAAGTCATCTGTCAATGGGCATTTAGATTGTTTCATGTCTTGACTCTTGGGAATTGTGCTATGAAAATAGGGGTACATACAATTTTTCTGGTCAGTACTTTTTATATTCAGTGTCTATATACCTAGAAGTGACACTGATAATATCAAATGGTAGGTCTATAATTTTTTGAAGATCTCTATATTGTCTTCCACTTATTCAATAAACTCATTTAAAATATATTGACATATGTAGATTAAAAATAAATTAATGAAGATGCACAATGATAAGAAAAATCAAAAGGAAGTGTGAGTATCAATATTAATCTCAAATAGAACAGACTTCATGTGAGGAAAGTTATCAGGAATAAAGATTGTTATTAGATAATGATAATGGTATCCATTCTCTAGGAAGACATCAAAATACTTAACATCTGTATCTCTAAGAACAGAGCATAAAAATACACAAGGCAGAAACTGATAAAACACAAAGAGAAATAGATGAATACATTTTTATAGTCAGATAATTCAATACCATTCTATTAGAAATTTATCCATCAGGGAGAAAATTAGTGAGGACATAATAGAATTTGACACCACCATCAATCAACTGGATATAATTGACATCCATAGACTACTTCATCCAACAAAAACAGAATGCACATTATTCTTAAGCTCACAGGAAACATTAACCAAGAAAGACCCATACAGGGCCATAAAACACAACTTGATATGTTTAAAATAACAGAAATCATGCAATGGCAAATCTCAGGTCACAATGGAACTCAATTAGATATTAATCACAAAAATTTAGTTTAAAAATTCTCAAATAATTGGATATTAAACTACATACTTCTAAAATATGCATGACCAAAGAAGAGAAATTTAAAAAATACATTGAAATAAACAAAAATAAAACAATCAAAATTTGTGAAATGCAGCAAAATGTTTAGGGGGAAGTTTATAGCATTGAATCCTTGTAATAAAAAGTAGAAAAGTGCTAAAATCAATCACCTATGGACTATAGGAATGAAAACAAGTTAAATCTAAAGTAATAAGGAGGAAAAAATAAAAATTAGACATAAATCAATGAGATTGAACACAGGAAACAGTAGAGATAACAAAAAAGACTTGATTCTTTGAAAAGTTCAATAAAATTATTAAATATCTAGACAGGTAAGGAAACAAAGAGTACAAAAATCACTAAAAATAGACAATGAAAGACTGACCACCACTATAGATCCTGCGGACTATAGATCCTGTGGACACTGAAGGATAATTATGGGAAACTATGAGCAAAACTATACCTGTAATATTGACATTACATCCTAGATGAAAGTCAATAAAATTAGGTGTAAAAGGAATGCACTTCAACATAATAAAACCACATATATCCCATCCTCATATCACAGTCAATAGTGAAAAACTGAAAATTTTTCTTATACGATCAGGAGCAAGACAAGAGTATCTATTCTTGCCACTTCTAGTCAACATAATACTGGATGTTTTAACCAGAAAAAATTAAGCAAAAAAAGATTACACAACATTCAAGTCAGAGGGGAAAAAGTAAAATTGTCTGTTTGCAGACAGCATGTCCTCATATAAAGAAAGCCCTGAAGACTCCACCAAAATAACTTTTTAAAATTAAACATTCAGTAAAGTTGTAGGTTACAAAAGCAGCAAACAAAAACAGTTGTGTTTCTATAAACTAGTTATGAATTATCTAAAAAATTAAAAAAGAAATCTTAGTTTGCAATGAGTTTCTGAAGATTAAACACAGTAAAATCTCAGGAATTAATACAACTAGGCTGGTGATCACTGAAAACTATAAATACTGAAGAAATAAAGAAGGGTTGGATAATGGAAATATAGTCCATATTCATGGACTGGAGGAATTATATTGTTCAATATTTATATTACTCAAAACAATCTACATTTTCAATGCAATTCATCAATATAATAACATTTTCCACATAAGTAGAAAAAATGCTAAAATTTCTGGTGAATAACAAAATACCTCAGAAAGTTACACAATATTAAATAAGAATAAGAAATCTGGAAGAATCACATGCCTTGAAAATATTAAAAAATTATAGAAAACAAAAGTGTAGTACTGGCAAAAAAAATTGTATTTTCATTAAATAATGTGAAAACTGGACATTCTTTTTCATAAAAAGTGAAATCGGAAAACTATCTTACACCAGGCACAAAAATTAAATAAAAAAATTATTCCACCAATGTTGACAATAATGAGAAGAAAATGGAACCTTTGCACATTGTTCGTGATAATATAGATTGGTATATCGACTATGAAAACAATCTAGAAGTTTCTCAAAAGCTTAAAAATAAAACTATCTAATGATGCCACAATTCCACTCTAGGAATACTTTCAAAGGAAGTGAAATCATTATCTCAAAGAGATGTCTGCACTCTTCTTTTAAATGTTCAATACACACACAAAAATATTTTTCAGCAGAAAATTATAAATACAGACAGACACAAAGATAAATACTATATATGATCTCACTTATATGTAAAATCTAAAAATGTTTAACACATAGAATAGGGAATAGACTGATGCTTACCAAGGCTGGGTATAGTGGTGGTAGTAGGGAGAATGGACAGATGTTGGCCAGAGATACAAATTGAATTAATTCCGGAGACCTAATGTACAGTCTGGGACCAAGTTAATAATCCTTCATATACTTGTTTTAGTGATTTAAATTGCACAATTAAACGGGGAAAGAATAGTTTTTCAACAAATGGTGCTGAGACAATAGGACATTTATATGCAAAAGGATGAACTTGGAGCTCTACCATACACCTTACACGGAAATATGAATCATAGAATTAACTGCATGAGATATGGCTAAAAACTATCAGATGATATAAACATAAATCTCTGAGTTTTAGGTGGACTTTTCTAGATAACTTATCAAAGGCATAAGCAACTTCATCAATTCAAGTATTTTTATACTTCAAAGGATACAATAAAGAAACAAAAACTGCAGACTACATAATGAGAAGCAAATATTTACAAGCCATAAAATCTAATGAGATTTGTTTCTAAAATATATAAATTACTGTTGTAATTCAACAATAAGTAGTCCAAATAAAAAATGGACAAAAGACTTGAATAGAGATTTTTTTCGAATATGATATACAACTAGGCAATTGGTAAAGGAAAAAAATGTTTAACATTATGAATCATCAGGGCAACATAAACTAAAACCATAGTAAAATGTCACTTCACACACTATAAAAACATTAATGAAATTCGAGGAAGATATAGAGAAACTGAAACTTCTACATTGTTGGATGCATTGTAAAATTGTTCAGCTACTGAGAAAAACAGTCAGTGCCTCAAAATATTAAATACAAAAATACCAAATGATCCAGCAATTTCACTGATAGGTGTATGCCTGAGAAAAATTAAAAAGCATCTTCACAGTAAAACTTACACAAGTATATCCTTAATAGCATTATGAATTATAGTTAAAAATTGGAAATAGTTCAAATATCCAACTGTGGATAAATGGGTAATCTAAAATGTGGTATATTCCTACAACAGAATATTAGCTGACAATAAAGTAAATACGTTCTGATGCATGATTAAAATATGGATGAACCTGATAACATTATGCCAAAAGAAAAAGAATATATTATATGATTTAATTCATATAAAATCTCCAGAATAGAAACAGGAATAGCAATTATGTTGTGGGATGTGAATTCAGGAGTAACTACTAAAGAGTATGGATTCATGTTTGGAAAAATAATTCTAAAATTGCATAGTGATTAAGATTGTGCTCTATGAAATATACTGAAAATCACTGAAATATGCTTTAAATCAATAAATTTTATGCTATGCAAATTTTATTCAATGTGTCATGTATGTAAAAATACATTGCTGAGATTCGTTATTTTGTGGCGAATAGATATTTTCATTTATCTTGATATCTGTATATGTTATTGTTTGTTGCTAAACCTCTGGTGATGTGTATCCTTGTGCCTACTCCCAGCTTCTTACATGAAAGACTTGCTCTCTTGGATATATATTTAAAGGCAGAATCTAATTATAAAAAATCAAAACAGTTCCATTTATTTCAGATGGAGAGAAAATTAAAAAATGACTATTGGATGTAAAAATGTGTTTTGTCTTTTGTCTTGCAAAAAAATTTAAAATAGCAGGAGAAACAAAAATGAATGAAATAATGTTACACACAAAAAATAGTTACTACAGAAGTTTGCACGTCTTCAGGAAGAAATAACAGATGATGCTATCCTGAGCCTATGGTCACTGTGCCACAAAATCTTTTGGAGACTAAGGTGCCTAAGAGAGAACTCAGGAGCTCACATTCATGAGTACTGTTGCTTTCTTAGCTGTCCTTCATGAGCTGTCCCTGTCACAAATACTATCTGTTTTTATTATAAATGCTATTAAATGCCATGTCAATCCTAGTAACATTGGCAGAGAGGAAAGGTATAGCAGTGGAATGCACACAGATCAGTAAGAAAAAAAATAATAAAAAGAAATGAAGACAATACAATAGGCTTACGAGATAACACCAAGAGGAACAGCATTCACATCATAGAGGCCCTAGAAAGAGAAGAAAGAGAGAGAGAAAAACAAAAACAAAAACAAAAAACCTTAATACAAGAAGTAATAGCTGAGATACCCCTAACCAGATGAAGAAAACAGACCTACAGATCTAGGGAGATCAAAGAGTTCCAAGCAAATGAAAGTCAGACATTCACCAAGACACATTGTCATTAAAATGATAAAAACAAAAGAAAGAAAATCTTTAAAATAGTTAAAAAAAAAAAGTTAGATACAAGGGACCTCTGTAAATCCCACCCCTGACTGCCCCAGCACCATCCCCATAAGACTGTCAGTGGATTTCTCAATAGAAACTGCAGGTCAGAAGGGACATGCCACATTCGAAGTGCCGAAATAAAAGAATTTCTAACCAAGAATGTTCTACACTGCTTGATCATTACTTAGAATTGAAGGATTGATAAAAGGCTTTACAGACAAACAAATATTAAAGGAATTTATCACAACTAAACCAGCTCTTCAAGAAATGCTAAAGAAATTTCAATAAAATTAAAAAAAAAAAAAAAAACTAGAAGCAATAGAACACCAAAAATATAAAATGTGGGGAGGAGGAAAGTAAAAAAAAAAAGACAACTATTAGAATGAACTCATGATTGAGAAGAATTAATGATAATTGTTAAAATGACTATCTTACCTAAAGTTTTATATATATATATATATATATATTTGATGCATTCCTATAAAAATTTCACTGGCATTTTTTCAAGAAAATAAAACAAAAAGTTTTAAAATTTCTGTCAAATTACAAATGACCATGAAATAAATGGTCAAAGAAATTATGAGAAAAAAAGACAAAAGTGGAAGTATCTTGAGCTTTACTACAAAATGATAGTGATGAAACTGTTTTGCACCTTAAAAAACAAAACGAAACAAAAACATATATACAGATATATGGAATAGAATCAAATCACATATATGGTTAGTTAACTTCTGACAAAGGATCCAAGAGCTTTTTGATGCAGAGAGGGAAGTTTTTCAACAAATGATGTTGGGAAAACTGGACAGCCACATGAAAAAAAAAGTGAATGTATGCTACTCTTTAACACCATAAATAAAAATTAATCTAAAATGGATTAGAGATTAGAATGTAAGACTGGAAATCATAAATTATCTTGAAGAAAACATAGGAAATACATTCCATGACATCAGTTTAGAGATTTTTGAGGGTTTAATTCCAAAGACAAAGGAAATAAATACAGAAAAGAAACAAATGAGACTATAATAAATGTAAAATGTTTCTCACAGCAAAACAAAACAACAACAACAAAAACCCCAAAAACCTATCACCAAAGCAAAACCAAACTAATGAATAAATAGAACATTCTACAGACGGGGAGGAGACATTTGCACATCACACATCTAACAAAAATTAGTATCTAAAATACATAAAAATACATAAACTAAAATTTTTTATATCTCAAAAAAGCTAACAACCCAATCAAAGAAATGGGCAGCAGATCTGAATACACTCTTTTAGCTAGAAGACATAGAGATGGTCAACAGGCATATTAAAAAAATTTCCTCTTCTCTGGTTAATAGGTAAATGCAAATCTAAACAACAGATATCACCTCACACCTGTCAGAATGGAAACAAAAGACTGGAAACAAAAAATGTTGGTGAAGATATGCGGAAAAGGAAATTCTTTTACACTGTTGCTGGAAGTATAAACTGGTAAAACCATTATGAAAAGCAGTATGAAGATGCCACAAAAATTTGAGAATGGAAATTTCATATTATCCCATCATCCAACTTCTGGCTATTTACTCAAAAAACACAGAAACACAAATCTACAGAGATATATACACCCCCTTGTTTAGTGCAGCATTGTTTATTGTAGCCAAGAATTGGAAACCGCCTGTGTCCACTGACAGATGAATACATAAAAATGATATGGCATACATATGATGCAATGGGATACTACACATTACTTTAAAAGATGAAACCCTAATATTTGTAAAAACATGCATTGAACTGGAGGGGATTATATTAAGTGAAAGAAGTCAGGAGATAGACAAATACCAAATGAAATACCAAATTGCAGTCATATGTGCAACGTGAGGAAATACAGAGAAGGGAGAGATAAAATAACTAACCCTTGGACACTAACAAGATAATTATCTTTACCAAAGTGGAGAAGGTGGTGATAATTTTGGTCTCAAAAATTATTTGGGATGCACATGTTCATAATTTCTCACTGAAATACTTTTTTATCATAGCTGTATCAAAATTTTTGTTAAATAATAGTAACATCACTGACATCTCAGTATTGTCATTTATTAACTTTATTCATTTTAATGTTTTTGGAGTTACTGTTAAAATGAGTTATTTTCTGTGGAAATGTTGGTATTTCAATTATTGTGTTATGATACACTTAACGTCATTTAAAGCTTTCGTTTTACTGTGTTTCTTTTGCTAATACTCCAGAAAGTGTTGGAGATCATGGTTTCATTATTATCAGGTTAGGGTAGTGTCTGGGTTCTCCACTCAGTCTCCCTTAGCACCTGATCGACATAGCTTCACTGCTACACAGAAGTGGGAAGATACCGTTCACCCACAGGGACTCTACTGACACCACCCTAGATAGAGTCATAAGAATGCCTCATTACTGTGAACTACACCAACACAATAATGGGTGGCCTCATTTTTCCTGGGGTCAGTGAAAATCCTGACTCTCTACCAAGCTTCCTCTGATATTTTCCCAATGGGGAGAGGAAAGATTTCCTCCTCATTGCCTGGTTGGGAATTGTTCCCAACACAATTTCCTCTGACTGTGCGAGGAATTGTGGAAAGATTTTTTATAATATGACTTCACCCCGGCAGGCTGTTAGGGATGTAAATACAGACTGACCAGGGTGAAAACCCTTATTGGTGTTGGTGGTGGTAGAGTCAATATTTTTTTCTCTGAGATTTTCTGTTTGTTTGTTTTTTAATCTTGCTAGAATGCCATTTTCTTGGTTCTTTAGCTAAAGATAGTAAGCTTTTATGAAAACTTTTTTCATTTGTGTTTGAAGGTGTTTCTGGCTTGCTGATTTCTTCATAAATGACACCGAGATTTATGAGGCAGGAATAAGGAAAGAAATAAAAGAAAAGAGAGAACTTACTATCGGGTTGTTTCTTAGACCCAGGATTCTCTCCATCTTTCAGAATATATCAATGTTTGTTTTCTATATAACATCCAGGATTTTTAGTGTACTTGAGAAAAAGTACATTTATTTCATTTTACTGCAAATGGAAACAATGCATTTTATATGTGTGTATATATGTAATATGTGTGTGTTTGTGTGTATACATATGTATAGTTGTTATGACTAATTAAAAATCATTACCCAGACTTTATTCTCTTGTTTCAATACCATCTTACAGCCACATTTCATACCGTGAGTTTCACTGTAGTGGTTTTTTTACTTGAAGTTAAGGAGCCATTTTTTTTTTTTTTTTTTTTTTTTTTTTTTTTTTTTTTTTTTTTTTTTTTTTTTTTTTTTTTTTTTTTTTTTTTTTTTTTTTTTTTTTTTTTTTTTTTTTTTTTTGCAGCACCTGTCAATCTGCTGTTGATTGCTGGCAGTTTCCTAAACACTTGGGCATTTCAGGGGAGGTAGAGCACATTAATTGAAGACAGTTCTCTGGAGAAAGTTTATAAAAGTGTTAGAAGTTCCCACTTCCAGCAAGGATGTTTCTACTTTTTGATATTAGAGTACATTATTAAAAATCAGGTAAATCCTCCCAATAGTATCTCCTTCACTAAATTTCATACTACATCTTGATTCAGAATGAGCTATTCATTCTTAGTGTTCTTTATATGTGAGACAGGGATTCATAAAGCTATCATTAAAAACAGCATATTGCAAAGTTTGATGAAACAAGCTTGAAAGGCAAAGTACAAAAATGATTCACTTCCTAGAAAATACTAAGGACAAATAAAATATCTATTGAATATAATTGACATAATTACATTAAAATATATATACAAGACAGGTAATAAACCATTAAGTATAAAGCTTTCTATGTAATAATTAGTGATTAAGCAGAGAGGGTGAGAAAGAGCTGTAAATTGGTTTAAAAAAGAAAGTCAATGTGTAAAATAATCCCATTCTAGGGATTGGATAGGGACATGGAATTAGAAAAACCTTCATTACTTAAGAGATTTAAATAAACAATATATCAGAACTTTTTAAAAAGACAAAATTAGAGCAGACATTCACAAATGCAAAATAAAATTTAAACAAACAGGTAATACAAAATAATAAAGAAGAACAAGATAAAAATATTTATATAACAGAACAAAATTAAATATTAATATACAATTTGACTGTCAGAAAAAGTAAAATGTAAATTAACAATATTTATTACATTGCAGAAGCTTAATACGTGTAGCAATTATTTGAGAGAAATAATGGAATTTATTAATATTTCAGCCACCTGATTTAAAGATATACAGAAGATCTGGCATCTTCCTCTCATAATAAAAGGAATCAATAGTCTTGTCTTATACCCTCCTTCTTGTCTTGAAATCATAGTCGTGTCATTACATAGCTCTAATCCTAATCTTAGCTCAAACTTTACTTTTAATCATTTTTTTCTGCACAAACAAGCACAGATTCTTTATTGGATGTTTGGCATCAAGTGAGACCTTGTCTCCTAATCTCCCATCTTAAAATTTATGCTTTAAAACTCACAAATCATAAGTTGGAAGACTTGTCTAAATATGTTCTAATTATTACTAAATCTTAAAAACAAAATCCACTTCTTTTCATTAAAACTAATCTTATGGGATTCTAAATCAGTAGGTTAGTTTTCACATATAGTCCTTCAACTGATTGCTGCTTCCTCATACAGAGCTGTGTTTGTGTGATGTGCTGCTTTTGCAGTATGGTTTTTATCATCATTCTTGAATTCGAGCCTATAGCCCACTGCCCTAGAACTCCCAATAATTCTTTGATTATTTATTTTCAAATTTTTAATTAGTAAATTGTAAAATTGCATTTTAGTTCTATAAATTTAACACATACATGTATTCATGTAACCATCATTACACCCAGTTTACGAAGTTCTCCCAACATTCCAAAATACTCCCCTATGCGTCATATCATCATGTTTTACAGTTGCAGAGTCATGTCCCACCTCCAAGCTCTAGCAAACATTGATCTATGATTATTCCTTATAATTCTCTCTTTTCAAGAAATTTATGTATATTGAATTATATAATATATAACTTTTTGAAATTGACTTAGTTTATAAAGGGTAACGTCTCACCATGAACATAAATTGTTATCAGCAGTCTCGTTTTAATTGCTGAAAAGTATCCCTTTGGATGTGTCTACCATACTTTGTTTATCCATTCACCCATTGGAGGATATTTAGGTTGCTTCCAGGAACTTTAAGGTCTGAAGAATACCTTACTGTGAAATACTACATATACCAATGTTTTGTGTAGCTGCCTGACTTTTGCTAGATGTTTATACACTTAGGAAATTATATGTATGCAATTTATATTAATTTATATATTCAATCTTGTCTTTGTACCTCTATGTATTTGATTCCTTTCTTTTCAGTGTATTACCCACCTGTAATACTGCAGCTATATCAAAATAAGCTTCCATGGATAGGTATTCGAGTTTCTAAGGGATAACATGCTATCTGAAATGTCCTGGACAAATGGTGGCATGAGACTTCTACTTCTCAAGAAGAGAGCAGAGATAGAGGCTTGATGGTAAAGGAGTTTAAGAATGGGAGTGGGATGTGAGTGTTATCAAAGGAATTTATCCATTGCCCTGTCCTAGTGTAATATTGCAGAGTATGGTGATAATTAATCAGAGATCTGTCAGAGGTAAAGACCCCCATTAAACACAGTTTATTGCTTATATAAGCCTCCAAAATAGAATGGGAAAGATAAGTAAAAATTACCAATAGTATAGAAGCACCTTAGAAGACGATAGTCTAAAGTCAGAACAAGGACCTAGGTGCCCTGAATAAAATTCAGATTCCTTAGCTAGATGTAAACTCAGGAATGAAGGGGGTCCTGAGGATTCCTGTAGCTTTGTACAGATTGTACAACTGCCATTTGTGTAGACATTCAAATAGATAATAACTAAGGTTTTAAAGTCTGGTAAGAACACTGAGAAATTTCAGAATCTGCACATATGTAAGCTTCTGGAGAAGGAAAAATAATCAGCAGATCACAAATAAAAAAAGTAAAGTTTTGCATTTTATCAACTAATAACTAAGCCCCAATATGAGAAAATTCATCTTTTTTTATAGACTTCTTTTTAACAAAGGAGTTACCTTGGAGATTTCTTATTTCTGCAAGAAAACTACATATAAAATATGATGTTCAGATGACAAGAGCTTAGAAATTATTTTGTACTTGCAATATTCACACTATAAGTTTAAAGTATAAAAATGTTAAAGTGAAATTTCCACTGATTAAAAATATTTTTAAAAATTTATTTTAAAACCTTTGTAGCAGTTTTATTGAAGCATAATTTACACAATGCTAAATGTAACTATTGTAAACACACACAGTACAATGATATTCACCAGATTCAAGTTATTGTAAAGTCATCACACTGTTCAGATTTAGGATGCTGCACCAAACCAAAGACATTTTTTAATGCCATAGGTTAGTGGTCAGGCAATGATAGGGCAGAATGTGCTCAATCCCCACTGCCCAGAACATTTCCCTAAGGAGATTGAGCTATGTGTGGGTTAGGGAAAACATTCAAAATTTGAAAAATTTTAATGTCTTCTTCAGATTTGACTTCCTGCAGGACTTATCTGTCTCTCATGATAAATGTACATAGTTTACCAGATGTTCATGGATATCTGTAGAGTCTATCTAACCCTTACATGTATCCATCAATTCCAGGAGCTCCCCATTAAATCTCTGTCTGGCCCTCCACTTGCCTCAAATGGTACAACAGCCTCAAACTGTTGAGTTGTGGTTCTCGCTCACTTGTTTCCTGCCAAATTTGCTACTTTTAATGAATATTTGACTAGGCACAGATCTTTTGGGGCCTCTCTAACCATATCCATTTCCTCTGAAAGCAAATCCACTGGTAGACATGGTCATCTCTGCCTGGATAGAAGTACCTTATCTGTAGGTCTGTGGAGCAAAAGATAGACACTCTTCCTTTTCTTACCTGGAGTTTATGAATACACAAGTCCAAATTCATTGTTAACCTTTGGCTAATTTCCAAAACAATGTAATGATTTGTCACATTTTGTTCAGTTTTATAATTGTCTTATGGGAGTGGTGTACTGATCTCTTATTCCTCCATAAATCCCCTAAATTTCTTTTCTCAAGAAGTAGAAGTCATATATGTAATCTTACCTAAAAAATGAATATATGATCTAAAATATTAAAAGACATCATACTAATAATTCCAAGATAATTAATGGTGTCCATGCATTCTAAGTTGAAATAATCACAATAATTTAAGAACAATATTTGCTAATTTTTATAATGCAGATATGACTTTAAGGAGAGGTTTGTGCTGGACTATAGTCAACTAAGATAAAAAATAAAAGAAAAACATATTTTATTTTTCCAAATTTAAAAATCATCTGAAATAATGCATTTTCCCAGCAATGTGGCTTTAGAGAACGTATGGTGAGTACTTACTGAACAATGAGACATAGACCATATCCCACAACTTAACTCTCAAATAAATATAACCAATCTTCTATTCCCCAAGCAAAAGCTGGGAGAATTACTTTCTAGAGAAACAGAGCGGCCTCAAATAAGCATCCTATAGATTCTTATACTCAGTGTCCCCATGAAGTGGTCAGGTCACCTGTAGAATAGGTCATTATGCAAAAATAGGTTTAGTTTACATCAGTATCTTAATATTTCATATAAAAATATTCAGTTATAAATATCATTTAAAAAACTGAAAAATAGTAAATTATTTGCATCTAAGCATGATTTAAAGTACAAAATAAGAAACTTAAAAACATAAATAACTAGATTAATTGAGAACATGTGGGTATATAGTGTTGAAGGCAGAAGAAAACTTTAAAAATCAATAATTATGATTATTGGTCACAGAGAAATAAAAAGAATGTGCTGTTATCATTTGATCATGGTCTCAAGTTCTAAAGATATTTGATCCCAACCAATGGGTTTGAAATATATAGAGAGAGTTGATGTGTATGTGACCATGGGTTTCTTTGTACTGGACAACAATAAAATAGTTCAAAAAGAAAAAAAGAAGATTGTATTGCATCCACGTAACTAGAACAGAAAGTTGTAAAAGGAACAAATAATAATTAAAAAAAAACTTCTTGGAAATGCAAAAGTATGACAGAATAGATAAACAATAGGCTAACTGAAAGATAAAACTATATAAAATATCCTTGGCAATAGAAAAAAATAAAAATAGGAAATGGAGAAAGTGAGAGGAAAAAATAAGAAGTCTAGAAAATAATATGGAAATTCCAATACTCAACTATAAAAAATACATGTGCTTGTGAATAAAAGTATTAAGGATGTCATAGACTGAATGTGGAAGGGAACAACTGACAATGGAAGCATGACAGGAGAACATCTCAGCAAAGGAGGAAGGAAACATATACGAAGGGGAATATATGTGACAAGGTACATATTGAAAGTGGCAAAAAGTTTTCAGGACTGAATCAAATGCTGTTTCAGAAGGAACAGGAGTTAAGGCTAAAATTAGCAGGGATCAAATCAGAATGAGCACTTTTTGCTATACTAAGGAGTTTGGAATTTAATTCTAGATATCTGTAAGTCATGTACTGATGAAGTCAAAAGAATAAGTGTTTACCTTTTTTAAAGTTCTTTCTCTTTTAAAGTTTCAAAGTTACTGTTTCCACCAAGAATCTTACTCTTAATATAATGCTGATAGTTAACATTGCATCAGAAAGATGAACTGAGCAGGAAGCAGAATTTATAGCAGTAGGTGAGACAGCTGAAGAAGTAGCTTCTTCAGAGAAGAACAGGAAATGAAATCCTCTGGGACACCCAATATCCCTGCAAACTTCTAATGAAGAGTGTTTTTTTTTTTATCAGTAAGCATTTCCATAAATTAGGTAAAGGGGCTAGGAGATGTCGAGAGTGATTCCAATTTACAGAGAATGTGGGCAATTAAGATAATTTTCTTATTTATATTTATAGTCACTGAAAATAAAATGGAAATAAATTCAGTTAATTAAATGACTTAGTTGTAACTGATTTAGGGAATACGAAGAAAAGCATTGAGGTCAAATATGGGAGGTGGTAAGTGGATGGAAAGGAGGTGGCCTTGCCTGAACTCACAAGCTAGGGTTCCTGCAGTTTTCTTGGTGATGCTCACCTAAACCCTCCCTGTTGAAAGGGATCATTAACAAAATCAAGCTTAATCCTGCTAATATACAAAATACAGAAATACAGTACAGCAAGTTCTGTGGTACTGAGTCACTCATCTATGACGTTTCCTCCATCTCTCCCTTAGTTCCAGCTTTTAGAAATCACTTTTTTTCCCTCTTAGTATATTTCATTTTATGTTTCCTCTTCTATTCTGATTTTTGAAATTATTTTAGTCAAGGGGAAGATGCGAGTTGATAGCAAAAGAATCAAAGGGATAGTCTTATTAGTACTAATACACTTCTGTAAATTACAGCTGACCCTTCAACAACACAGGGCTGAGGAGTAAGTAACCACTCCACACAGCCACATATAATTTAAAATCAGCCCTTGGTATGCTCCACATTTGCAGACCCAACCAACTGGCACCCAAGATTGGTTAAATCCATGAATGCAGAGCTTAAGGATAGAAAAGAATATCTGTAGAAGTGAATCAGTGCGGTTCAAACTTTTGTTATTCAGGGTCAACTATGCACAATCTGAGGTTTAGAGAGCTTTTTGCTGTTATTTGTTGTATTCCAAACACTAAGTAAAAATCGAAATAATAATTAGGTGTTTTTTTTTTGGTTGACATGTTAACATTAATTTTTGTTATTTTATACTTTGATATAGTTGCCTATATTTATACCTAAATGTTTCTCTGTAGAGATATAGAGTAAATTTCTTGAATTTTCTCTATGATACATCAATACATACTATTGCATCTACAATACTGCTCATCACAAATAACATAGGAACTAGCAAGCATATTTCAGTGTTCAGATAAAATAATTTATTCTGTTTAAGGCAGAATTGCAATAAAAAGTAGATACTACTTCTTAGTTTAAATTTTATTTTCATACCTATTAAATGAGAAACATCAGTCAATGTCATCTCAGTAACTTTAAAACCCCATTATGATGATATTTTTATTCTCATCTGAAAAACTAAGAAAATATATGCAAAAAGTGTGAAGCACCAGTGTATGCACAATAGAAAACAGTATGTACGAGATTATCCAGGTTTTCTAAAGTTATTTCTCTGTCCTTTATTCCATATTATATTACTTCCCCATTCAGATACAAATAGAATTAAAACATGTCATATTCATATATGCACACAATGACTCATAAATAAAACATCAGCTATAGTAAGGGACAAATTTTCATGTATTCAACAGTTTCATGTAATTATTAGAGACGTTTTAATTATCAGCATATCAGAAAAGATACTTTTCTCTTACTCTTTTAGCTGATAATGTACATTGAGATTGAGATTTTGGTACACACACCCTGCAGGGTACCATTTACATCAATCACCTCTGAAGGACACAGGTCACATCCTTGGATTCAAGTCCTGGATCCCGGGAAATTCAACCAGTATAAACAACTAAACAGAAATAAAATAAAAATGCTTTCTCCTCCTCTTTCTTCTTATCTGCCTGCCTACTTACCTTCATTCTTGCCTTCACCTTTCCTTAAAAAAAATTGAAATTTTAACGTTTATAACTCATTTGCCAATGCAATTAAATATCTTTCCATACTCTGATGCATAAAATATGCTTAATGCTACTGGATTTAATTGAAGCATTTTCTATGATTACATATGTAAAAATGGTTTCAAATTTAACATTACTGAACAAATAGTTAATTAGTGTAAACTATTGCATACAATCATGAAAATGAGAAATTTTGAGCAACAAAACTGATGCTCCAGACGAAAACTATGTGCAGATACTGTTATGAAAAAGAACAGACAAAACAAAGACAACCCATGGACATTGGCAATATACCTGAAGTTGCCAGTAGGGAATGGAGTGGATTGTGGAGCAAGTGGTAATGGGGCCCAATGGAGAGTGGAGAGAGACTCTTGGTAATTTGGAGGTGGGCAGGATGTACAAACATGTGCTTGAGGAATAGGGAAACTGCACACATGAGTTTATATTACATAATTATGTTGTAAAGCAAAGTTATCCCAATGAATATTAAATTAATAAAGAAAAGATGCAAAATAAAAGCACAGGAAAATAAGGAAGGCAAATCACTCTTCCTCCCAAAAAAGAAAATGCAAGCCAACCATTCCATTCAAAGTCTTTCACGCTTACTGTGCTGTTCAAAAGAGAATAATACATAAATGGCAAAAAAAAAAAAAAAAAGCCAAAAACACAATATTTAAGCATGACAGCTAGGACACAAAAATGTTTATAGTTAATGAATGCAAAAATTTATTCAATTTGATAAACAAGTCAGTGAAGATATAACTAGCTGCCTTATGTGACTTCAATTTCAAATCCTACTAATTAATCAGAACCATTGCTTCCCTAATTTTCAAGGTAAATATTTTTAAATCAATACAATATTGATATCATTATCAACAAGAATGAAGAAGGTGAGAAAATCCCAGATAACTGGAACTCATTGTTTGTAATCAAATTTCAAATTGAACTCTGTTTGCCTCAATAAAGAAGATGTACACCTGTCTTGGAAAGCCTCTGTCTGGCACTCCAAATCCATTCACTGTTTCTCTGTCCACCCTGCTCTGTGTCATGGGAGGCTGACCTCCAAGGCTCTGGCTTCCTGTAGTGTTCACTTATGAGCAAGTCTGGATGGAGTGTGGAGGGTTGGCAGAGGGAAAGTTTAGATAGAGATCTTAACTTTTCAATCCACATTTATGGTGTAATCTCTGAGATGAAGCAAAGTCAGCACACCTTTGCTCCCTAACTCCTACACTGCTGGGTAAAGACAAGTCACAGGAAAGGTCTAGTCCCACTTACTACTAAACTCAGTAATCACACATAGCCCCAAGAACAGTGGTTACAGCACCCTACAACAAAATGAAAATTAATCCTTTGTTGCTTTTTATTTATATATTTTTCTCGGGATAAAGATTCAGGTCTGTTATTTAGTCACTGTTCATTTTCAATTCTAAATGTCATATTGTATTTATCACAATTCTTAGATATTCAATATTTCTCTTCTTTTACAGAATTTAAAAATTAGATCATGGAAAGTCTCCAAATACGTCCTTGAACAAATTCAAATAAGCTGTCAGTAGACATCTTAGTAGAAAGTTGATTTCCAAAAAGAAAACATGCATTTGGACATCATCTGTCAGTTACATTGACATGTTTAAAAGTTTCACCCATTTATCATAGGTTAACTGATTGTATGTGAGTGGGTCATACCATTTTGATCATTACACTTTGTAATATAGTTCAGTGTCTGGAAGTGTAATCCCTCCAGACTTTTTTTTTTTTTGATAATTGCTTTGGCTATTCAGGGTCTTTTGATGATCCATACAAATTTCAAGATATTTTGTTCCATTTCCTGGAAATATACCACTGGAATTTCAATATGGAGTATATTAAATCTGTATATGTCTTTGGGTAAGATGGTCATTTTAAAGATGTTGATTCTTCCCAGTCATGAGAGGGGATGTCTTTTCATTTCTTTGTGTACTGTATTTCTTCTCAGAAGGGCTTATAATTTTCATTTTACAGATCTTTTACTTCCTTTATTAGGTATATGTCCAGATATTCTTTTATCTTATATTTATGCTTTTATTTTCTATTTTAAACAGTGTGATTTTCTTGATTTCATTTTCTTCTAGTGTGTTGTTTGCATATAAAAATACAACAGATTTTTGTGCATTGATTTTGTAGCCTGCCACTTCACTGTATTCATTGATGAGTTCTAGATTTTTAACAGTTTTTAGGTTTTTCAATATACATAATCTTGTTGTCTGCAAATAATGATAGTTTTATTTCCTTTTTTCCAAAATGGATCCCTTTTATTCCCTTTTCTTGTCTAGTTTCTCTGGTTAAGATCTCAATGTGTAATAGCAAGGGTGCGAGTGCACAGCCTCGTCGAGTTCCTGACCTTAGAAGAAATGCTTTCAATTTTTCACCATTGACTATGATGATGGTTGTGTTTTTCATATATGTCCTTTATTATCTTAATGTATGTGGCTTATATTCCCATAGAAGAAAGAGATTTCTTCTATCAAAAATGGATGCTAGATTTTGTCAAAAAGCTTTTTCTGAAATTATTGATATGATCATGTGCTCTTTGCTCTTGCTGATATGGTGGATGACATTAGCAGATTTACATGTATTGAAACATTCTTACATGCCTGGAATAAATCTCACTTGGTCATGATGGATAATCTTTATAATGCATTGCTGGATTCAGTTTGCTAATATTTTGATAATTCTTGCATCTATGTTCATTAGAGATATTTGTCAGTAATTTTCTTTCTTGGTGATGTCTCTATCAGCTTTTGATATTACTGTAATGCCAGGCTCATAAAAAGATTTTGGAAGAGTTCCCAATATTTTGGATGAGTTTGAGAAGAATAGACATTATTTCCTCTCTGAAGGTTTGGTAGAACTCATCAGAGAAGCCATCTGGTCTTGGGTGTTTATTTTTGGGGAGATTTTTGATTATTTCTTCAATTTCTTTGCTTATGATTATCCTGTTTTGGTTTTCCAGGTCCTCTGGGTTCAGTCTTGGCAGACTATATTTTTTTAAAAATCTGTCTATATCCTCAAGTTTGTCCATTTTGTTGCCGTAGAGATGTTCATAGTAGTCAGTTATGAGGTTTTATTTTCTGTGGTATCTGTGGTAACTTCTCCCTTTTTATTTCTAATTCTAGTTGTGGTAGGTCTCTCATTTTTTTTTTCACTTTTTGAGTCTAGTCATGTCAATTTCCTTTATTTTTCCAAGGAACCAACTTTTGATTTCATTGATCTCTTGGATTATCTTTTTGTTTTCTATTTCATTTATTTCTGCTTGAATTTTGATTATTTCCATTCTTCTGTTTATTGGTGTGTTTTGTTTTGTTTTGTTTTTGATTTAATTTCTCTTTCTTTAGTTGTTTTAAATGTAGAATTAGGTTACTTAAATGTGATTTTTCTTGTTTCTTTATTTGGGCCTGGATTATGAGGAGCTTTCCTCCTTATTACTACGTTTGCTGCATCCCACAGATTCTGGTAGTTTCTGTCTCATACTCGTTTGTCTCTAAGATTTTTTTTTTAATTTCTCTTTTACCGAAGAGTCACTCAGAAGTATGTTGTTTAATTTGGTTTCCAATTAATTTATTTTTGTGGTTGATGTCTAGTTTAAAACCATTCTGGTCAGAGAATATGCTTGGTATAATTTCAATCACTGCACATTTGTTGAGATTTATTTTGTGTTCCAATATATAATCTATCCTTGAGAATATTCCATACATATTGGAGAAGAAAGTGTAATCTGTAGTCATTGGGTATAGTACTCTGTATATGTTTATTAGAACTATCTGTGCCAGATGGTCATTTAAAGTTGCTGTTTCCCTGATAATTTTCTGCATGGTTAATCTGTCCATTGTTGTAAGTGGGGTGTTGAAGTTCCTCGCTATTGTTGATTTGCTATAAATATCTTTAATCAGACCTAATAACACTTGCTTAATATAGTTCGATGCTCCTTCATTTGATGCATATATGTTAAGAAGTGTTATGACTTCTTGCTGGGTTTTTTTCTTTTAACGATTGTATAATTCTCATCTCTGTCTTTTGTTGAGCTTTTAGATGGAAGTCTGTTTTATCCAATATGAGCATAGTTGTTCCTGCTCTTGTGGTTGCCTTTTGACTGTAGGTTATCTTCTAAGCATTTACTTTGAGCCTTTGTTTATCTTTTGAAAGGTGGGTTTTCTGAATGTAGCAGAATGTTGGGTTAGGCTTTTTAATCCATTCGGTCACTCTGTGTCATTTGACTGGTGAGTTCAGTTAATTAACATGTGGGGTTATTACTGATACTATTAGGCTCGCACATGAAATGATATTGGGAGGGTTGGGAGTGGGAATTTCGCTGGTTGTCTTCTGGCTATATCAGTGACAAGTGTAATTTCACCATGTGTGCTCCAGCTCAGTTCCTGGGGCACTGGCTCACCATCCACTCCACACCAAGCCAGTCTTCTCCATATCTGCATCCCAGTCCTGCTAGGCAGGCTCCACTCTACCTCTGCAATGGGCCTTCAGCCCTTTCATGTCCTCCCTTGGTTCCACCCCACCACAGTGGCTCCTATGCTGAGTCCCAAATTCGCAGCTTAACTGCGTATTATACTGAATACACAAGACCACTGTGTCATCAGGATGACTACTTTGTCTCTGAAGCTGTAGCGCCAATCATTTCTTGGTGTTTGTCTCTGAAAATGCATGAGTTTCTCATTGCTCCTTGGATCTAAATTTCCTTCTTTCCAGGTCGCTATCTTTCTTTGTCCCCTTAAATAAAAGATTTTAACCAACATTTGCTTAAATTGTTTTCCAGGAAGACCAGAAATCAGATAGCAAATTTACTGTACTGTGTTTCTCCTTACATGATGGCATTTTTTTATTTTATATTGTTGACCTCTGAACAACATGAATTTTAATTGCAGATAGATGGACTTGCGCGGGGATTTTCTTATAGACAGATGACAAAATTCATGGTGTTAATAAGTATGGTACAACATAATGAATGTATTTTCTCTTAGTCATGATTTTCTTAACGTTTTTCTTATCCAGCTTATTCTAGTGATATATGAAGCATGTATAATATGTGCTTTATGCCAACTGTTTATGTTTTAGTAAGGCTTCTGCCAACAGAAATTTGGAAGATTGACACTCAGATTTTCAACTGGCACCACTTACCCTTTCATGTTCAAGGTTCAATTGTATTAAGCATGGAAGAATTATAGTCTAGGGAAGACATAAGCAAAATGCACTCAGTGCAATGCCACATGTGTTAAACAATTTCTCAGCTTTGCTATGTATAGCATGAACTTGGACAGATTACCTATCATCTAAGTTTCAGTTTATCCATTATTAAAATACTAATAATTGTCCCTGGTTCAAGGTAACATAGATCAAAGATATCTATATTCAACATGCACTTGGAATCTCTAAGCACAGAGCATCTTGCTGGGTGCTAAAGTAAGAATATAATGCCTTTCATCAAGGATCTTATAAGGCTGTATAGAAATATATTGTTCATCTATGTGTAAAACAAGGGTTTGAAAGAGGCAATGGAAAAAGTATAGTCAAACATGGGAAATATAGAGAATGTAGGATGCCATTTAAACTATACTCAAACAGGGTTTCTGATGATGACACAGGAAAACAGTGTCGATGTAGTCACTCTGCAGAGGTAGTAGACCTCTGGAGTCAGAACTTCTTTCTTGTGTTTTCACCCTAAAAGTCTCAACCTGGATTTGTAAATCAATCATTTTCACCTGAACATTCTGATTTGTGACTTCTATTGAAATATATGAATATCTGGCATCTTTGTACCTTTATTTCCATATGGCAACCACCACCCGAAGTAACATGGTTGTAATACCTTCGACTGTGTTTTTGTTCTGTAATTGGCCGTGGTTCCTACAGGTCCCTGGCTTAACTCAGGAAAAGAATTATGTTGGGAACTGGCATCTCTGAAGAACTAGAGAGCTGTTGAGCAAGGAAGATGGAAACTTGTGATGCTTCCCTAATCTCAAGTATCACTAAGTACAGCCTAGCTGCACTCTTTATCATTCTATGGAAAAATGCCAACAACTAATTCAAATCTATTAGGAAAAAAGTATGTTTTATAAGGCCTATAAATTTCTAGGAGCTCAGGTTAACATTACTTATTTTTAACATAAGAACACTTATGAGGATTTGGTTAATTTTCACTTTGTAAAATGATTCAGAAAAATGCCTTTTTTAGACACTTGCAGTCTCTTGAGTAATTATCATAAAACACTCTCTGGCATCCTCTTTCTAATGCTTTTGCCAACTGTATGCTCCAGATCTTCATTTTCACCTACTACCAACACAGCCTCTTGCTTCTTTTCATGTTCTCATCGCTCAATCTGTCACATACACCAGTGCCAGAACTCCATCCTGAAACAGATCAGAGTGAGACAGGCACCAGGTGGGCCATTTAATTCCTCTGTATTTTCCCTGTGTTTGGAGACAGAAAGAGAGAGTATAATTTGGACTGGCATGGAACTTTGTTTCTGATTTCTTTAAGTCAAGATGTCTAGGATCCCCAAAATAATTCTCCAGCATGAAAAGATAAAGTTCAAATGTCATATTTCTTAAAATTGTATTGCTCATTTTTCTTTTACCAATCTCCATTTCCTTGAGAGCTGTGGTGTTCAAATCTATCAGCATGATCATACCTTGCAGAGAGCTTTACAAAAAGATACATGCATGGATCCTAATCTGGACTAAGTCTTTAGCACTGAGGCCCTAAAAATCATAGTTTTTCTAAAATGAACCAAGGTGATTCTAAAAGAGGACTGAAAACTACCTTTTTAGTAAATTATCCTTTTTTGTAGTATAATTATTCTATTTACTTAAAAATATATCGTGGTAATAAGGGTTGTGCCATAAGAAGAAAGGAGAAGGGATTGAGGTTATAATCATGGCATTCTGCCTGACAAAAAGTTTAAGAAAATTTGCTCTTTTTTCCTACCCCTAGCCACTCCCCAATGCTGACCACAGAAGGAGGGGTGATTTATCTCATTGTGAAATATGTAAATGATTCACTATGTATATCTTTGTCTAAACTCTTTTATACTCTTTCCTACACAAAGTCTCACATATTGAGTGCTTTCTCCTTTCATTCTTGAGTCGATATGATAAGAATATCTGACTTGGGACCTAAAACAAGATTTGAGGCTACCAAATAAGTCACAGAGCCTCTGCACCAAGGATCAAGGCAACTCATGAGTCTTTCAGGAACTCTTAAAGCTGTGCAGAGACTGTGTAGTCATCTTTCTCTTTCCCCTTCAGTACAATCCAAGGAAAACTTTAGATTATATTCTATCTTACTGCCTATATTTTTTTTTAGTTTTTCTTTTGTCCCTGTATAGATTTCATCTTTGACAAATAACGGGTTCTATTATCATATAAGATCATAATAAAATATTCTCAGGGGGAGGGAGTATTGAAAGAAATGGAGAGGAAGAATGAAAGAAAAAAAGGAGACAGAAAAAAGGAGGGAGATAAAGAGAAAGGAAAAAATGAGCATACGGTCTTTGGCTGTGGGCTCCATACACTTATCACTCCCCTCTTCCATAGGATACAGTAATCTTTAGTGAACAGAGTTCTAGTCTGAAATATATGATTTAAATTATCATTAAAACTTAATTAGTTTAAAAGCAAGGATAGAAGGCTCTATCACAATGATATTACTTTTTACCCTAGAGTTTAAAGCCAATGGATGTAAAAAAAAAACATTATTTAACCATCCATAAATGAATTTTCTCTCCCCAAAAATGTTTTTATGTAGAAACTTAACTTTTATGTTTTCTTATCCAAGCTTTACAAAGCTTTTAACTGAGGCCTCATTTAAACTTTAGAAAACTCATTTTCCTTCTGAACCCAAAATTTCAGAAGAAGTTGATGCCATGGCAAATTATTTTTTGTGTTTTATTATTTAAAAACAGTATAATTAAAAATAGAACAAATCCTAGTAACAGAGAATGTAGAGAATTGATGAATTGACCTATGTATACTAACACAACACACCCAGATCACCATCACCACCCCCACCACCACTGTGAAACAAATAGAAAATAATTTATTCTGCTATTACATTTTAATCAATTTTCTAAATTTATTAGGTATAATCTACCATTTTCTCTTCATTTTAATTCCTTCTGCCATTGACTTCATAGATGACTGTGGGAAAAGCATTTAAGCTCCTTTCACCTTAGTTTTACTTATATTAACATACTGCTTATAACAATTGCTGATAGCACAGAGTACTTCCATTGCATTCAAAATGTATTTCACTATTAATAAAAATTTTCTCTGTACTGAAATTTCACTGAAATCTATAATAAAATGTAGAAGGGACTTATTGCAATTTCTTGTCAAAACTGATTTTAAAAATAATAATCAGTGAAAATAACTGAATAGCATTCAATATTATGTAATGTGCTCATTAAATACATTTTAATTTTAGATGGAAAATTAATCTTTTTATTTGTGAAGTATGCTTCTCTAGAATATCCATATTTTGCTGGGAGAGAATGGGGGGCACTATGCATAATGCCTACTGAGATTTTTACCTGTCAGCATTCTGTTTTTGACATAATGCACTAAATCACAGGTGAAGTCTACTGTGCATTTTGAGATCCTCTGGCTGTGTACCAGTTCCTTAATATTACTCATATCCTAAATATTTTGTGAAATGGACTAGTATAATCATTAATGTGGAATCGGATTTATGATAATCCTAATGTGGTATTCCCTATGGTCTCACAGTTAGACTTACAGACTAATTTTGCAAGAGGATTATTCCCCATTCAAGGTATTTACAGTTATCGTTTGATAACTATTGCTGGTTTTCTCAATTAGAGGTGGATATTTTGCGTATGTGTATGTATGTACAAAATACATACATGCATATATATACATTTATATGGTTAAAGTAAGTGGATCTTAAATATTAAAACAAAATTGTTGTCATATGGGTTTTCCATTAAAACAACAAAAATGACAATGAGTAAAGTGAATTATATTATGAAGTAGTGATGCATTTTGGAAAAATCCAATACTTTTCTCACTAATATGTCATTGTGACCACTTATTCATTCAGTTTGTCATATATACATACCTTAAACTGACCTTGACCTATCTTATAATTATATTTATAAAGTTTCTCTGTAAAATACCCTTCATTAGGGTATTTTTGAATTTCAGATCCACATGCCATCCAATTTCTTACTTCTTAAGGCTGCCAGTTTCATTTTTTTCAGGTAAAAGAATTTGTCCTGTGATTTTCTTATTTCCTCTTTTAGAGTAATTTACATGGTGTGCTTTCCATTAAAGACAAAAGACACATTAGTCTAAAATAAGGAGTCTGGCATTGCCAGAATTTGTTATGATTCCTCCAGGCTTAAGTTTGTTCTATTCAGTTACAATCAGGAATTTTTCTAGCAGTACCTCATTTTACATCTCATAACTTTAGGAAAATGGTAGCTCCTTTTTCTAGAAGTGCAGCTATCTTCTCTTGAATAAGTACACTTGAACAGTCAGGTAATCTCTGCAACCTCTGATGCCTTTTTGGAGTGCTGCATTTTTCTCTTCATACAAAAATCCTTATTCATGCCATAGTTCTTTATTCCCAAAAGACATTTAGAGAGCATAATAATACTGCAGTAAAAGAAGAATCTCAATATACTTCATAAATTGTCTCTAAAACATAACTATATAATTAAATATATTATAGCATGGCTGAATATATTTTTTCTATAAAGAATTTGTTTATAGGTAACTTAATTGGGTTCATGGTATTGAGAAAGATAGAGAACTCTAAGAGGAAGACCTGAACAAAAAGTAATTTTCTACACAATCTGACTTCAAAAGAGTAAGCATGAATTTATACATAGCTTATTTTTTTGATAAGAGATATATAGTATTCCTGTAAAATTGCAGATATGATACAGTTCAATTGTGAAAGTGAGATTACAATTTGCTATTGACTTCAAATGGTAAAAAACAAACTTGTTTTTATATGTAAGTTTCATTTATCACAAGAACTACAAGTTGTTCAAGATTTTTAAATCTAGATGAATGGCCATAGTACTCATTATTAATAAAGATTATAATAGCTTTCCTCCTCTTTATAACTCTTCTACCTTATGGTGTAAACAGATGTTCTGAAACATAGGCTAAACAAAATCGTGACTTTTCATAAAATATTCTTTACATCAAGTTTTCTCTGATTTATGTAAAGCCACTTATCTACTTCACATTAATTTCAGAGCAATGTGTTCATTTGTGGAAGGGAGAGAAATATATAAAAACTGATAACATGAAAATATAGCATATATAACTATACTATAAATAACTCAGAAGGCAACTAGGCTAGTGAAACAGGTCTACAATACAAAATATTGTTTCATAAGAAAGGAAAAAAAACTAGTTAAAGTTTTAGAAAATTCTACTTTGCAAGCAAGGTGTTAAAACCTGAAATAACTATCTGAAAAAACTGTTTTCCTGTAGTGAAGGCTTGCAACATGTTCTCATTTTAAGTATTAGAATCATCCATTTTAAAGGAGCAATACAATTCAGAAGATTAGGTGGGAAAGGGACTTCTATGTGGTAGAAATATTTATTTCTTTTGTTCACAATGCTATATTCATCTTGGGATACTGAAATTAAATCTGTCCATATTTCAAAAAACGCCCACTACCAGAGTTCCAAAGTTTTTTACCACCACCTTTTTCCCTCTGCGAACCCAAACCCCACACATAACCACAGTCCTGTGTCCCACTATGTTTGTTAGGATTTTGGTCATTATTTCATTTCATTATTTTCCATATATGAGTGAAGTCATCCTGTATTTATTTTCTTCTTTCTGGCTTATTTCATTTAAGATGATTCCTTCCAATTTCACCCAGATTGTTGCAAAGGACACAACTTAATCATTTTTAACTAACTAGAATTCCACAGAGTAAATATATCAGAGCTTCTTTATCCAATCAGCTATCAATGGTCATTTAGGTTGTTTCCATGTCTTGGCTATTATGAAGTATGCTGCCAGAATATAGGGGTACAGAGGCATTTGCTTTGTTTTTTTCTGATTAGAGATTTTGTATCCTCTGGGTAAATGTCCAAGACTGGGATTGCTGGATTGATAGCAGAACCATCTTTATTGGTTTGAGTTATCTCCGTACGATTTCCAAATAGATTTCACCAATTTACATTCATACCAACAGTGTATAAGAGCTCATTTTTCCCCACATTCCTTCCAACACTTGCTATTTCCAGTCTTTTTATATAGGTCATTTTCACTGGTGGGAGGTGGTATCTCCATGAAGTATTAATTTGTATTTCTCTGGTGAGGAGTGGTATAGAACATTTTTACGAGTGTCTGTAGGCAGTCTGTGTATCTTCTTACATATGTGTCTATTCAGTTTATTTGACTATTTTCTTAGTGGGTCATTTGTTTTTATTGTTGAGGAGTATAAGCTTTTTGTGTATTTTGGAGATTAAGTTCATATCTGATGTATATTGTGTGATGTATATTGTGTGAATCTTCTCTGATTCTGTATTTTGTCTTTTTGTTTTATTGGTGATTTCTTTTGCTGTGAAGAAGCTTTTCATTTTGATGTAGTCCAAATGTTTAGTTTTGTTTCTTTGAGTTTTGTTTTTTTGTTTTTGTTTTGATATTTCTATTCCTCTGTGAAGGCATCTTTGAGGTCATGGAGTGTTTCACCCACATTTTCTTCTAAGTATTTTATGGTTTCAGGTCTAATGCCCAGGTATTTGCCTCATTTTGAGTTGAATTTTGTGTTTGGTGCTACTGAGTAATTTATTTTCTTTTTTTTCACAGATATCTTTCCAGTTTTCCCAACATCATTTGCTGAATAAATATTCCTTCCTCGTTGTGTGTTTTTGGCACCTTTGTCATAGATCAGCTGCCCATATAGGTGTGGCATTATTTCTGAGCTTTCGATTTGATTCCACTGATGAAATATGTCTATTTTTCTTCCAGTACCATACTGTTTTGATTATGATTGCTCTGCAATATAGTTTAAACTCAGGGAATGTGATTCCTCCACTGTTCTTTTCTCTCAGAGGATAGCTTTGACTATTCAATGCTTTTTTGTGGTTTCACGTAATCTTCAGCATTATATGCCCCATTTCCTTGACAAATGTTCCTAGAATTTTTATTGGAATTGCATTAAGTTTCTATATCGCTTTGGATAGAATAATTGGTTAATTATAATATGTTGGTTCTTCCACTCCATGAACATGGAATTTTTTTCCTATCTTTTAGTATCTTTTTCAATTCCTTTTGTTAAGGTCTCATAGTTTTCATTATAGAAATCTTTCACTCACTTTGTTAAGTATATTCCCAGATATTTTTCTTGGTGCTAAAGTGAATGGTATTTTTCCTTAATTTATTCTTCCTCTATTTCATTATTTGCATATAGGAATGCTACTGATTTTTGTGTATTGATTTTCTATCTGGCCACTTTGCTATATTTGTCTATTTCTAGCAAGGTTTTTTGTGGAGTCTCTAGAATTTTCTAGGTATAATATCATGTCATGTACAAAATAATGATAGCTTTAGTTCCTCTTTTCTAATTTGAGTTCCTTTAATGTAAATTTTTTGCACTAATTGCTCTGGCCAAAAGTTACTTGAATATTAGTGATGATAGTGGATAACTTTGTCTTGTTTCAGATCTTAGGGGAAAGGATTTCAGCTTTTCCCCATTGATTATTATGTGGGCTGTAGGTTTGTCATATATTAATTTTATTATGTTGAGATATGTGCCTTCTATTCCTATGTTGGTGAGTTTTTAACATGAATGGGTGTTGGATCTTGTCAAATACTTTTTCTGCATCTATTGAGATGATCATGTGAGTCTTTTATTTTCTCTTTGATGATGTGGTATGTTTCATTAATTGATTTTCATATGTTGAACCATCTTGATCATATGTTTCATATGTTGAACCCACTTGATCATATTTTATCATTTTTGAGGTGCTATTAAATTCTATTTGCCAGAATTTTGTTAAGAACTTTTACATCTGTATTCATCATTGGCATTGATCTGTAATTTTCTTTTTTGGTGCTGTCCTTGTCTGATTTGGGAATCATGTTAACACTAGCCTCATGAGATACATTTGGAAATTTTTCTTCCATTTCAACTTTGTGGAAAAGTTTAAGGAATATGGGGATTAGCTCTTCTTTGAATGTATGGTAGAATTCAATAGTAAAACCATTCAGCTCCTGGCTCTTGCTCTTGAGGAGATTTTTTATTACTGTTTTAATTTCTGTACTTGTTACTGATTTGTTTAAGTTGTCTGTGCTCTCCTGATTCAGTTTTGGTTGGCTATATGATTTTAGTATTCTGTCCATTTCTTCATGTTCAGCAAATTTGTTAACATACAGGTATTCAGAATAAGTCTTTCAATTTCTGTTTTATTTCACTGATATCATTTGTGTTTTACCTCTTTCATTTCTTATTTTTGTTAGTAGGGTTTTCTTTTTCTTAGTGAGTCTAGCTAGGGGAGTACCAATTTTGTTTATTTTTTTCAAAAAACCAGTTCTTGGATTCACTGGTCATTTTAACGGTCTTTTTGTTTTGAATTTCATTTATTTCTGCTCTGATTTTTAATATTTCCTTTCTTCTACTGATTTTTTCACTTCAGTTGTTCTTCCTTTTCTTGTTTCCTCCAGTGAGTGGTAATGTATTTAATTTGTGCTCGCTCCTGAATTTTGATATGTGTCCATATGATTATAAATTTCCCTCTCAGAACTACTTTTGCCACGTCCCATACATTTATGGTAGTTCATCTCTGTATTATCATTTGTTTCCAAATAAGACTATTTCCTCTTTGATGTCATTGACAATCCAGGTGTTGTTCAGGAGCATGTTTTTCAGTCTCCACATCTTTGTGGTTCTTCCAGTTTTGTTCTTTTTGTTCATTTCTAATTTTGCCCCAAACCCCCTTCTGTTCAGAGAAGATGCTTCCTATAATTTAAAATCTTGACAAATTTACTGAGACTAGTTTTATGTGCCAGGATGTTGTCTATGTTTGAGTATTTTCCATGCACACTTGAGAATAGTGTATACTTATTTTTACTGGGGTAGAACACCCAGTATATGTTTGGTGGATCCAAATGATCTATTGTTTCAATTAAACCCCTAATTTCTTTGTTGACTTTTCAGACTGGAAGATTTATCAATTGATGTAAGCGGAGTGGTTTATTCCCCTGCTGTTATTGTGTTACAGTCACTATCTGTCAGTATTTGTTTTACATATTCAGCTGGCCCCTTATTGAGTGCATAAATATTGATGATGGCTATTTTCTCTTTATTAAAAAATACTTTTTCTTAGGAAAGTTACAGGCAGGAATGAAAGCAAGCAGGCACTTTATTTTTATTTAGCTATTCATATTATTTGTTCCCCACAAGACCTGGGTCTTGATCCTGAGTCCTTGGGTGCATGTGGGATTGCTCCCAGGGTCTTCTAGATCAGTAGGTCACCTGGGCATAACTGGTTATTTTTTCTTAATGGAATAGACCCTTGGCCATGATGTAACCTTGTGAGACAGTTTTTGGTTGAATGTTTGTCTTGTCTGGTATTATTATTGTAGTCCCAGGTTTCCTTTCTTCACTGTTGCTTGATATATTTTGCCACAGTCCTTGACTTTCAACCCAAGTTTATGGTTGGATTTTCTATGTGTTTCTTGTAAGCATAAAATTGATGGGTCTTATTTTTTGATCCCTTCAGCCATTCTGTGTCTTTTGATTGGTGAGTTCAGTCAATTCACATTAAGTATTATGACTTAAAGGTAGTGCTTTATTACTGACATTTGAGTCTTTGTTTTCTTTTTTTTCTCTGTTGCTTCATTTCCTGTTTGTTTGAATTCGCTTTTTCTTTTGTCTGTGTCTCTGTGGCTGGGTCTGCCTTCCAGCTACATATGTCTTTGGGATCAGGGTTTGTGTCTATCCCATGAATTATTTGTAGCCATACTATGCTATGGTCCTCTCTTATGAGCTGATGCCATTTCATGTTTATCTATTTGTACAAGATTCTTGTTTTTCTTTTTTCCCTTAAGTGTTTTTGTTGTTTTTGCTCTGTTTTGTGGATCTCATCTTTGTTTCTGCTTTTACTTTCCTGTTTATCACCATTCTCCAGGCTTCTTGAGTCTTCATTTTCTGTGTTGTAGAACTCCTTTCAAAATTTCTTAAATGTCAGGCTGGCTGATAGAAAAATCCATTAACTTTGGTCTGTCCTTGAAATACTTTATTTCTCCGTCATATCTGAGTGATAATTTTGCAGGATATAGTTCTCTTGACTGGTAGTTTTTGTCTTTTAGTATTTTAAAATGACAATCCATTCTCTTCTTGCCTATAGGGATTTCATTGAGAAGTTTGATGACAGCCTGATAGTTAGTTGTGCCTTTGTAAGTTATGTTTTTCATTTTAGCTAGTAATCTTGAAGAGTCTTTCTTTGTCATTGACTTTTGTTATTTTTACTATAACATGTCTGGGATATGTCTGTTCACATGTAAGAATTTTGTTATTCCTCTATTTTTCGAACCTTCTTGTTTCACTTTTATGGTAGATGTGGAACAGTCTGTGCTATTCCTTCTTTAAATAGATTTTCTGCTCCCTTCTCCTCTCCTTCCAGAATGCCTATATTCTCATGTTCTTTTTCTTCTATTGTCTGATATATCTCACCATTTCTTCCTTTTTGCTCAACCTTCTTTCTCTTCTTCCATGAGTGTTTTGTCTTTAATTTCTGATATTCATTCCTCTGCAAGATTGATTCTCTTCGTGGAGTGTTCCACGTTTATCTTTATTACCTTGACTGTATCTTTCATCTCCAGCATTTCTATTAGGACTTTCTTCATGGCCATCATTTCCTTGGTGATGTATTCCCTTTGAATTATCACTTCTTTTCTGAGGAATTCCAATTCCCTTTGGGTATGTGCCTCCTGCATCTAATCTTTTTAAGAACTCTATTTGAACTTTTTTGGACTCTTTATCTGATAATTTGCCCCCCTCCCCCATATCAATGAAGTTCTTCTCTTGCAAGCTTTTGGCATTTTCTTTCTTTTTTTTTGTAACATTTTGTGTCTTCTTGGTCAACATTGGTTTTGGTTGGCTTTTTTCCCTGCCTTGAATATGGCCCCTTGGCTTTCTTTTTCTTTTACTTTAGATTTATCCCCACCTGTATGATGATATGGCAGGTGCAGCCCCTTGATTTCAGTGGAGATGAGGGAAGTTTTGCTCTCTTGGATTCCCATTTTTACAAGTCATTAATTCTTTTTTCAGGTGCTGTCTTAAGTTTTATAGCTCTCCAATGCAGGGAATTTAGCAGTTGCCAACCATGAGCTGGCTTCTCTGGAAATCCAGTTATATGCTTTTAAAATCACTTGAACTGGGTTGGGGCACCATGGAATCTATAGGTCCTGATGTCTAGGGAGTGTTTGTGCAGAAGTGGCTGAGCAGAATGGGGTCAATGTCCCGGGGGCTCATCTTTCAGTCCACTGGAGCCTGGCAAGCAAGGGGCAGTCATGTACCCCTAAAAGGCAGGCCAATATTCTGTGATACCCTGGGGCTAGATGTTTAGAACTCGCTAGCTTTTCAGGTGGTTTGGGTTATGCTATCTCTACGTTAAGCCTGGGAGGGGTGTGTTGTCTCTTCCTCTTGCTTAACTGGGGCTGCCTTGCCTCTTCCATTTGGCTAAAGGTGGGCTGCCTGGTTCTTGAAAGGACTTGGGGCATACACACAGTTTTTTTTTTTCCTCTGAGACCAGTTATATTGTAGTCTCTTCTAGGACTGAGCTATCCTTCTTTTGACCATGTGCAGAGTCACATGCAATTGCAAAGGTGGAGTGCTTGTGCATGGGCAGGGGTGCCCCCATTCAGGTTTAGCATGGCTCCCTCACCTCAACCAGGTACAGGGCACACAGAACTCCCTCGATTTTGTCTAAAAATGTAGGGCAAGTGAATGGGTGGGACCATACTCTAAGGTCAAATGCTGCACATGCTGGTTACCATTCTTTCAGGAGGGCATAGAGTGTTGGATCTCTTCTTACTGTGACAGTGACTGCATGGGTCCTACAGGGTCCTCCCTCTGTGTTGGGTCACTTCATCAATTCCCAGCTGCTGACCAGCAGTGCCTTCCCTGAGTTGTGTCCACTCTGAAGTGGGATTTCTCTCACAAGTCCATAGGTTTTATTCATGTGGAGATTGATGCATAGCTGTAGCTTCAACTTATTTCTTGTCACCATCTTGAACCATAAGGCTGAGATTAGTGTACTTTGGCAATAACCCAGAACTCCTTTTCTCATAGTTTGTTGCTATGATACACGTGTGTTGCCCTTAGAAAGCATGGTTCTTGTTCACAGCTATGACTGGCAAAAGTACTCAGTCTGAAATGCCACCCAATTAAATCTCTCCAATCCTTTAGGACACTATTTAATGCTAGCTTCTTTAATAATAATAATAAGGTAAAGAACATTACAGGTATAATAGAATGATAGAACTTTTAAACAAAATAATTTCCAAGTATTTTGTCTTTGTTTTTTTCTAAATAAGGCTCACACTACTGACCCGGAGGAGATAAAGTCTCACAGGATTTTTTTTTTCAGAACATTGTTTATTTAATGTGTTGTCTCTTTATATTTAAATAAATTATTCTAATTCAGATAATACTATTTCCACAATAAGCACAAGTATCCCTGTTCCATTTTTTGCCATTAACTTCAAAATAAATATGGTAAATCTTCTTATATTAACATAGTGCATGATGCAAAATTTTTAATTATACGCAGAGAAACTCTAAATGTATACATCAGAAATTTTCACTATGTAAGCATTTAACAAACTTCCTTCTGATTTCAGTTATATAAGTCTATTAACTTTATTATTTTTTTTCTTTTTCACTTGCTTCTTCATTGACTCAGAAAATATCTCTTCTTTCTCTTTTGAAGCATTTACTTTATTGTTTGAATTTACTCATGTGAATTCATGTATCACCAATGTAATAGTCTGAACTACCCAGAGTAGCTCTAATATTTTAATGATGGCGCATCAGCTTTAAACTATTTTCTAATTATTTACTCACTTTTCTTATTTCTGGGGATGCCACTGCTAACATTCTACTTTTGAGGACATCAAGGCGCCAATAGGTCTACTTCACAATATTTCTGTGTCTCAAGAGAGGACGTCAAGTGTTTTTTATTGAATCAGCAAAACACTAATATTCTCAGGGGTTGTTAAATATATTTTTCACAATGCCAATAGATATTTTCAAACATGCTTTCATAGTCCCCTCTGCTTCCTCTGGTTTTCTGTATAATTAATGTAGGTACACAAACCTTTATTTGCAATTTCCAAACCTAAATGCTCGGAAAAAAAACTTGTTAAGTATGCTACAAACTCATTGTACAAAAATTGTTGACCTGATAGGAAGCTACTTACCCCAAGTAATAGGAAGTGGGATTTTGTTGCTGCTTTTTGTTTATTGTTCATTTTTTGCAATTGTAAATATTGACTTGATGGTGGGGTTCTGCACTTCAGTAGCTGATAAATAATGTACAGTATATTAAAATCATCTTTCTAAAATATGAAATAGCTGAATTTTAAGAAAAGTTTCTAGACCTAGGGTAATATTTTTTATAGAATCTAAAGAAGTGCCAATACAGTTGTCCCTCCTTACAGCGCAGTTCACTTTTCGTGGCTTCAGTATATTGTGGGTTTTAAAATATGTATATATATATATATATATATACACATATACATATAATTCTGTATCATGGAATTTTCACTAGATAGCGGGATTTTGTGGCATAGGTATACTTCACTAGTGAGTACCCACATAGATTTTTATATGTTGTTAAAATTACAAGGTTTAAGAGTGTAGAAAGTTTTTATAAGAGTGTGAGAAAGGTTAATAAGAGTATGTGGGAAGGGTTTATAGAAAAGTAGGAAGGGTTTATAAAGCCTTAAAATAAATATGGATAATAAGATAAATTATAATGCCACTACTTCACAGATTTTCACTTATCACGGGGGTCTCTGGAACTTAAGTCCCGCGATAGGTGAGAGATTACTGCATTATATGCAGGTATGTTTTATTAAATTTATGATCATTTAAAATATCTACCTAAATTCTGTTCTCATAGTTTAGACCTTTTCTTTAGAATCAGTTCAGCAAACAACCCTTAAAGAACTAACTAGCATGATTAAGTACTGAAAATAGAAATAGCACTTCCACTTTGTCTTCAGTTGGCAAGATGTTGTCGAGTATCCTTGATTCCTTAAAAGCAGGTTACCTCAAAATTATCATGCCATTTCAAGGTTTTGTTATAGAGAAAATTATACCATTTTGTATAAACTTGGCACAAAGTAAATTCCCAAGAAATGATCAATATCATTGCACAATTTTATAAACTACTAAAATGTTTATTTCTGCAATAAAAAGAAAACCAAATTCTTGTCTTCACAAGTGAGTGCATACTTATCAACTTTCCTTCATATCTATAAAAAAGGTGGTGGGCACTGAATGGAATACTCTGTGAAGTTAGCTGGTATTATCACTCTGTTTATTTGCATTCTATGCACTTTTTTTTCACTTTATTCAGGGCTAAAATGGAAGCCAAACAGAGGATTAAAGCAATTTTAAAGCTTGAAAATTGAAAACACAATTTTGTACTTTTCAGTTGTCCAGTTAAAATCTTCTTCTCCAGAGGGGGAAAAAATAGAACTCTTTAGTAATTAAATTATTGTGTGAATACAGTCATTTTCTATTATGATTGATTTTTTCTACATGTACATGATCACCATTTATTTTTCTTTGTAAATCCAAATTTCTCACTCTGGCTGTAGTCTCTTTATATAATTCTTGCCTCAATAAAAATTGCTTGACATAATTAAAGCAAAAATTTTGGGCATCATTACAGAAGAATAGCATCAATAAAAATTATAAGATTACATATTAGAGCTGGAAATATACCTTAGTTCTGTATCCAAACACTTTAATTTTCCAAATGAGGAAATAAAGATTCAGAGAAGCTCAGAGAAAGTTCTGATTCTTTTAACTTCTTTTACCTATTTGATGACAAAATCTGTCTCCTAATCCAGAGACAAGCGTTCCTCAATGTCTCAGGCATTTTAACCACTATTCATTCCGTGTGTATAATGTTCAGATCTTTATGTAATATGTGCATAACACTTCAGTTTTTATTACTTTCAGTGGTTGATACCTTAAGTCATATTTTAGTCCAAATGTCTTCACTTTACTCTCCACATTCAGAATAATAAATTTGAGGAAATATAAATCCAAATCTGCAAATGATTAATTTTCTATATTGAAGTGTAAACTTATAAATTATTATGACAGTTGAAGTTTTCTCAAAATTTTGATAAATAAAAATGATCATATAGGATCCAATAGATTCTAACATTAGCAACAAAAGACACAAAAAATCTCTATGGTGACTCAAAGCACATTTAAACTGCAATAAAGATTTCCAGTGAAAATAGAAAAATGAACCCATGCTTTGATTCACCACCTACACTTCAACTACATATTGATAAATAGAATTGAAGAACAGCAAACAAAATAAATTATAATCTATAAAATTGAAAAAGACACTTCCAATAGGCCAGAAGTGGAAAAGAAATTCAGAGTTGTGATCAAGGCTATGACTTTGAAGAAAACAAATCTGAAGGTCAGTATAATACCTGATTCTTGATAACATTCCAAAGTGGAAACCAATGGAAGGCTACTCTTAAGAGATAGGTAAGCAGAATAAAACTAAAAACTCAGAGAGAAAATAAATAGCAATTTATTAATGCAGTTATCAAGTTATAAGTTAAAGGAGTAAAATTAGAAAATTATATCCAATCTATATGCAACATACACTTTTTCCAGATTCAATTAATTTTATGGAATAAGTGAGAAAATATTTTACACACAATTTTGAAAAATTTATGAAAAATAGTGGAAAACAAAACATGAAATTTAGCAACAAAATTAACATAATTAAATAACAACTGTATAAAAGCTAATTAGAAAGCTTAGAAATGAAAAATGTACTAATTTAACAAAACACCACTAAAGTAACCACAGTCTCTGAAAGCTGCTAAACTGTAAGATACTGACAGAGCTATCATGTGGTAATAGTTTCAAGAATTTCTAAAATATGTTGTAATTAGTCTTTGCAGAGGAAATCAACAAAGAAAATGATTGCACTTCCTTTTTAAAAGTATATTCCTAGAAAAGAACAGGATAAATATCAGTTAAATATCAAAAGAAAACTCCTAGAGTTAATAATATGACCACAAACCCCATGCCACCAACCCTTTGAAGTCACCTTTGGAATCTTCCATAAGTAAGATAAGACTGAGGGAACAGAGGAGTAAAGGACCAGTGTCAAGAACAGAGAACAGATTCATATTCTAGCTGCTGCCATTGCCAGCACCCTGCCTACTCTGGCTTACCCAGGCATAACAAAAAAAGCCTATGACAGACAAAAATGGGCATCAGAGAATGGACCAAGAAGAGAAGCCCCCTGCTATTATTGTGGTGAAATGAGCCACAAGAGCAAAAAGTGCCATTATACCAGAAACCCATCTGAGCCATGTTTCGTGTGCAAAAAGGAAGGACATTGTGAAAAAACAACTGATCCCCATATTCAGAATGAGAAAGGGCTATTCTTTCACCTGCCCTATTTACCAAGGATAGAAGACCAATGATGGGGACCAAGAAACAACATAATGACCCAATTTTCCATCTCAACAGTTGAACCTCAATGTTGCAGGTAAAAATATTAATGTTATTATTAATAGAGGAGCCACTAACTCTGTTGTCACCAAACACTTCAGATCAACTCACCCTTCACCACATCAGGTTATTGTCATAAATAAGAAGTGCTACTTCTGGCTTAATTTGTTTGTTTATTTTTTAAACCTTTGGCTATTTTATCTACTGTAAATTTCTTAGCATAGGTAACACCTCAATTTCAAGAGTCCTATAATCTGTCTTTGAGTATTTGAAATTTATGACAAAAAAAATCATTGTATTTGGTGACATCACATGACCCAGGTATGTGTTAAATTCAGGTGAAAATGGTTCTCTGCCTGAGGCACACTTTTCCCTGGAAGAGTCACTGCCCAACTTTGATGGAAAGGGCAGTCTAAACCTTTAATCAAAAGATTTAGATTGACAACAGTGTAGACAATTATTATAGTCTCATTTTTTCAAAGGAAAATTATCTGAAAGTTATCTCTTGGTAAATAAACTTTAGAAAATAATAATGGTCAAGCATTTTATGTCTAGAATTTAAACAAACTTCTGGGTAATCTGCCTTGACTTTTAGTTATAAAGCCAATGAGAAATAAGCAATATACTCACCGTGTAAGTGGAGAAATAACATACTGGACTTAGCACTGTCAAAATAAAAGTAAGACTGCCTTCTTAACATATTTTTAAGTTCCTAAAAGTATAATATATTCTGGCATAATACTTGTCATTATGGTTATTATTCTGAAGTGTTGTAAGTCACAGAATTAAACAAAGTTCATGTTAAGTTGTAATTATGTTATTGTCACATATTTAACCATGGTCATTTTAAACATTTGCAAATTACAGTAAAACTTGATATCATTGTAAGTTGGGTACACTTAACAAAAATAAAGCCTTGTGTTCCAGGTGAGGCACCAGCTGCTTGAGTAGGAAACCAGATAAGCCACACATGAACCAATCAGAAAACCAATCAAAGAACTTATTCTTTAAAAGTATCCTTTCAGATAAATCAATATGGTAGATGTAGATAATCCTTTGCATTTTTTCTTTGCTTTCATATTTTCCTGGTTCTCTGCATCTGTGAAGAATCACCTCCACCAAGAAAATCTCTAATTCGGTTATGCTTGATATAATTCCCACCCATTACTATAAAGCTTTTTTTCTAAAATTTGCTTACCTCTTTAGGTATCTATGTCCATGTCCATCAAGAAGCATGTGGAGAAAAGCAGATCCTAATCCTTTAGTACCAAAATAATTCTTCACTTTATTTTTTCAGGGGGAAATGATGAGGGACAGCATAGAGAAAAGTAAAGAGCCTTGAGAATAAGGAAGCACTGCTGAAGATATGCAAGCCAGTGGGAGATGAACTAAGTGCCTGAGCTGCAGGCATGCTAAAGATAAGCTCTTCCTATCTATATAAGGTATTATTTCCAAATAATCCAGGATCATACAAACAAAACTAGACCAAATCGAGCAGCCCGGCATGTTAAAGATAAGACTAGTTGAAGACATTTCTTTAGCAACCCCAAGTAACTCCCATGCAAGTGGAAAATTTCCTGGGTAGGTAAAAATCCTTTCTCATCTTACAACACTGCAGCTTTGCTACTTATAGGGAGCCCTGTCTCTCTGTGCTTCTCCTAACAAGTTTGTTATGTGCTATAAAATAAAACCAACAAAAACCATATAGTGAAAGTATTTCATTCAGATAAAAAAATAAACAAGGAAAAGAACAGAAATTTTAATGAAATGTGGTGATGAAATATATGACTCAACTATAATTACTGTTTATAAAGTCAAAATATATTTTAAAACAGTGATGGAAAGATACAATACTAGCATACTATGTTATATTTCATATTCTATAGAATATGAAATGAATGGTTAGAGCACAATAACAACCTTGTTACATGTAGGATAGGATAATCATACAGAATAATTTTAGATTAAAGAAAAGCTATCATTACCTATACAAGGTATTATTCGAAGTATTACTAAATGATAGATACATAGTCTGTAGTTTCTAAAAACAAGAGAACATGGAAAGAGAAAGGTAAGAAAGAGTGAAAGAAGTAATACAAAACTTGATAAATCTCATAAATTAGAAAGGAAGTCTAAGAGAGAAAAGAGAAAGAACAATAATAACAAAAAATAATTATTTCAATGTAAGTACAAATATTTCTGAAGTTTATATGAATTACCTTAACAAATTACCTAATTATTTAGATTGCATTTATTTAAATAAAGATATGTATTGCTTTATGAGACATATCTAAAGCACAACTCATTAAAATTCAAAATAGTGGTATAAAATATGTCATAAAAACATAATATTAGACAAAATATAATTAAGAGAAAAACATAAGACAAAACAGAACACTAAATAATATAAAATTTAATACGATAATATGATATAATAAGCATCCATGTTGTGAATATTTATAATACATAATAATAAATGTGTATACTTTATACAAATTGTTATAAGAACTGAAAAATAAAGTATGAATTTCTGATTACAAAATATATTATAATTATAATAGGAGAGTGACTATAGCCAATAATATTTTATTGCATATTTGAAAGTTGCTAAAAAGATAGATGTTAAATGTTCTCATCACAAGAAAAAAAACATAACTGTATGGCAGATGTTAGCTAGAATTATTGCAGTGATCATTTCACAATATACATAGGTATCACATAATTATGTTGTAGACCTAAATCTAATATATTATCTGTGAATTGCACATCATCAAAAAATAAAACAGAAATGCTATTATAAAAACTAATATGATGTTCCAGCAAGAACACATAACAGGGATATATAATAATGAACTGTAGAGAGCTAAAATAATCACACAAACAAGACAAAATTGAATCAAAGAAATTAAGTTCTAAACTAGATTTTAATACACATATTTCTATCATACACTGCACCAATCATAGAAGGGATGTTTTCCAAGCATATATGCTATATTTACCAAAAAAGTTAAAAAATAAAAACAAAATCTCAGCGAATTTCAATGAATTGATGGTCTACCAACAAAAAGCTCTAACCAAATAAAACTCACTAAGATATTAACAATATAATTGTTGCAGAAGCTCACAGAATATTTACAAATTAATTATAGGAACCATAGCTTTGAACTTGAACTTGCAATCCTAAATAGTTTATTGGATTACCAGAAAATCACTGGAGAATTTACATAATAAACATCACTGAAAACATAACATATTAAATGTTATAGAATGAAATTCAAAAATTGCCTAGAAAAATATGTGCATGCTTGGGAGAAAATTTTCCAAAATATAGAGTAAACATAAATTTCAAACATATGAAAAAGAGAGAGAGAGAGAGAGAAAGAGAGAGAGAAGGATATAAGGGAATGCAGGAAGGGGGGAGGAAATTAGGGGAGATTTAGATAAATGTTACTGAACTATGAATAGGCCATCATAATCTTGCCTAAAAAATTCATCAATCATAATTTTACAGTTTTCATCAAATTAAACAGTGGATTTTTATAATTATTATGAATTATTTCAGAGAATGGAAGTCAATAAATTAATTTCATAATACTAGTAATTTTATATCAAAACTTAAACCAAATATAACAATATATGCAAACATTCTAAAATCATTTTTAAAGAAAAATAAATTAGCACATCAATTCTAGCAATGCATAAATAGAAAATGCTCAAAGATTAATGAAGGCTCTTGAAAGCAGTCAAAGATATTTCAACATTAGAATACATTATGAAAGGTGAATGATATGATTATCACAATAGATTCAGGAACATAAAGTATGAAGAATCACTGATTATAAAATAACCTGAAAAATATTGTAAATATCAATTTAATAGAGAAGCTTTAGATACATGTCCCAACCAAAAATATAGCCCTGTAATGATTCTCCCATCTCCATGATTATCGACATCATACATGTTAGCTCAATGAAGACAGTATGACAAGCAAAATAAAAGCTATAAAATGGAAAGAAAGTGACAAAAAATGTCTTTATGAGCAGACAGATTATCTCCAAGGGAAAATTAAAAATTGTGTACCGAAGTATAGAACCAATAAAATAAAGGAAAATTTTGATTAGATTTAAAGAATTTTAAATTTGTTCTAACTCCTGTATACATATAATAATAAAGATAATTTGTTTTCGAATTCAGAGAAACAAAAATAAAGCAATATATAAATTCTGATTGTGCCCAATAAAACTTAGCAACATTTTTTAAAGAAATTTAAAATATATCCTGAAGGAAATTATTAAGATATGAATAAAGAGTTGTATTGCATACTTGAATTAGGAAAGTTAGTATTTAAAGATCATTTTGTCTCAAATTATTTAATTTCATTAAAATACTCCTCCCACTTGCCAAAACATGGATTTATCTAGAGGGAATTATATCTATCTATGAATCTACCTATATATCTATCTACATATACATATATAATAGATAATATACACAAATTACATATATAATTATACAATTTTACATAAATACATAGAACAGATTAAACTAATTTATTAATAATTAATAAAATAAAAAATGACAAGTCACTGACAGGAAATACATTTTAAAATAATATAATTGGCAAAAGATTAGTAGCTATAATTTATAAGAACTCCAATATATCAATAAGAAAAAGAAAACAACCATTGGAAATCAGCATAGTATACAAACTGACAACTAATCAAAGTAGAAATGCAGGTGACCAAGAAACATGAATAGATACTCAATCTCAATAGTAATCAGGAAAACAAATGAACAAATAAATAAAATAACTAAGATACATTTTCAAGCTCACATCTTCCATTTGGAGGTAATTAAAATCCAGTAACCCCAACTATTGGTAAAGAAAAAAAACTACAGATTTTTATGTATGGATAGTGAATGAATATGAGAACAATCTTTGGGAGAATTATTTGAGGAATCTTGTAAAGTTAAAGACCTGAATTCCTTTTAATTTGGCAGTGTGGAAGGCAGGCAGGAGGGAGGGAGGGATTGAGAGAAGAAGGAAGGAGGGAAGGAAGGAAGGAAGGAAGGAAGGAAGGGCAAACTCACATAGTAAAGCAATTTCTACAATACTGGTCAATTGTGTCACTATAATGGTGAAATCTAGAGATTATCTAAAAACTTCAATAAAAATAGAGCAATTGTTTCTGATAATAAAAAATGAGTACAGCATGAAATTAAAATGAAGTATATTATATATACAAATCTATGTATCATATATGAATGCTATATACTGTTTATATAATACTATACTATCTTCCATAATGTATAAATTAGCAAAATGCAGAATGATACATATAATATCACATTGATAATACAGTTTAAAGACATACAAAACAACACTATTTTTTTGTTTGACTTGTTCTCTTTTAAGAAGGGTTCAGGCAGTAATGAAGAGGAGTAGGCAGACAGGCAAGAAGAGAGAGAAGGAAGAAGCATTTCATTTTATATTTATTTATTTATTCACTTTGCTCCCTCCTAGACCCAAGATACCAACCCAGGCTTATGTGACCTATGCTCCTTTGGATGTAGTTGACCTACCACTGCTCTACCACTCCAACATTATCATAGTAATGTTGCAAATATTTACACAGAAATTCTAGTCACGTAATTTAGTTTTCACTAAGAAAGGAGAATGGAAGAATAAGTATACACAAGAGACTGCATCAGCATTGCATAATTTATTTAAAAATATGAAAATACAAAATTGATAAAAATTGATGTCTGGATATTAGATATATGAATTTTGTTTTATTACTTATGCAATTTTGTATCTCAAATATTTCACAGAAAAAGCAATTGCACAGCAGTATCTAACACATCAGTTACTTGAACAGAATAAAAATAATGCCTTACCATTATTAGAGTAAAAGAGATGTAATGAAATTGGACAACTGGCACAATTCCAATCACTGCCAACAGAGGCATTTCTCATTAAAAAGCAGAATTATTTTGTACACCAGTGCCTTACACACAGGTTAAATTACAGATTGTCTGAGAAGCTCTATTTTTGGATTGCACAGTATTCCTGTTTGATAATTGTGGTTGTTTATCCAAATTTTAGAGGATTTTTGTTATATAATTTTTCATAGTAACAAATTTCACTGATTTATCTGGATTTTCTGAAATGTTGTTTAATTTCATTCTTTCCCAGCAGATTATTAGCTTCAAGAATGAAAAGATGATTGGTGCCCTGGTGGTCTAGTGCAAAAGGCCGCTGGATGTAGTTCAGGTACATCCCGAGGACACATGTTCAAGACCTGGGGCTGGGGGGACAACCAGCTGAATAACTAAATAAAATAAATAAATGTGTTTTCCTTCTCTTTCTTCCCACCTGTCTGCCTATTCACTTTCATTCCTCTCTACACCTTTCCTTTTAAAAAGAAATGAAGAGATAGCATTTGTGATTTCTCTGTGCTTACTTCAGAGCCTATTGACACTCAGAATATAGCAGAAGTGTTTTGAAAAAAAGAAAGAAGTGAGAGGTAAGAGGGGTGGGGAGAAAGATGGAAGTCAGGAAGGCAAGAAGAAAGGAAGGGATGGAGGGAAGAAGGAAGGAAGGAAGGAGGGAAGAAATAATCAAGTATTATTCTGATTTTATATAAGGCTATTAAAAGAATTTTGACACAGGTTCAGTGACTCATGGCAATAATTTGTAGTTTATTCTACTGCAGCTTATCAAAAAGGCATTTTGTGTGTCATAATTTTTTTTCAAAAGTCAATATTAGCAATAATTGTCTTCTCTGTTTTTGTCCTTAAACTCCCTTAATAAGAATTATTTTGGTGTGGTTATTATTATGAAGTTACTGCTAATTAAGTAACTAACTATAATTCTGTATTTCTCTGAGACGTTAAGAATTAGTTAAATCATTGCAAATTACATGAAAAATTTTACTTTTGTATAGTGTGGAAAAAAGATGTCCTTCAATAAGTCATCAGTTAAAGGTAGTTAGTATGGGCTTTGTACTCTTCATAAATCATCTCATTTAGTATATCAAACCTAGAGGAAAGAGCTACTGTGTTGCTATTTCATAAATAAATAAACTGAAACCAAACTATTAAATAAAATTTGTCTGGCTAAGAAGTCAACAATTAGCATCAACAACTAGATGATCTAACACCAGAGTCCACCTTCCTCAATGCGCTCTACAGTTTTCAATAAAAGATTTCAAAATAAAAATTAACTCTTGTAAAGTCATTCACTTGATTTCTTATTCTGTTTATCACATGTTAAAATTATATTTTCCTTATTTTCATCATGTATCATGCTTTTTGTCATTCATTCTTTCCTTCCTTCTTTCATTCCAAATATCCCTATTATATTCCAGGATCTAGAATGGGTATTGACAAACCAGCAAAGAAAGACAAAGCCAAAGTAATGTAATAAAAGAAAAATATTTAAAAATAGCTAAAATGATATTTTATCACAGGAAATAATTATATTTCATAATTATATTCTTCCTTCTACTGTAAGCTGGAAATAAATTGTTAGTTACCAGCAAAATTTTTCTTTTCTGCTTTAGTTTTTGGCACCATAAGTTCCTTAACTGAAAATTATTTATTGGACTGAAGAAAAGCTATCAATAAGCTGATATAGTCTTAGCCTCTGCAAAAATTAGCATTCTTGCATCCTGTTAATCATTAACCCATCAATTCACGAATATTTGCTGAATTGCTTTTGAGTAAATACTGGAAAAAGTAGTCAAGAGTTTCAGTAAACCTTGTCTTCAGGAAGTTACATATATATAACTAAGCATACAAAGCAATTTTTTAAATGTCATAAGATGATTTGCAATGACATGAGTTTTTCAGAAAGATCATTTTTAATTAGGATGATATCACAACATTATAAAATTGAAATTAAAGTAAAATTTTATTATGACATTTGCTAAAGGAATGAAGAAAACAATTAACAGAGCAAAAGGGGAAGTGGGTTTCAGATTCCAGAGAAAAAGTTATCAGCAAAAACATGGTAACAATTTGGGAGTAGATAATCTGAGAGAGTGCATAAACTTAAATTATGTTAAAAGGAATGCTTTTATGAGCATATTAAGTTCTGCAGTGAGCAATTTTAAATACTTTCAATTTTAATAGTAGTCAAAATGTGTGATTTTAGAAATCACAGAAAAAAATGAAAAAAAAGTCTCTATGTCTATAAGAATAATGGCAGCTCTGCAATATGTCAAAGTTGACTAACATTGAATGGTCTCTCTCCTGTTTCTCACTTCCTAACAAATACACAAGGAAGGGAAATTCTATGTGCTGTCATTCATGAGCTCTACTTGCTGTTCTAGCACAGCCTTCAGTACCAATTGGTGATCATATAAATGTCAGGAAAATTTACAGAACTTATCATTTCCAATGATAAAAATATTTTGCTTTTCTTTTTAATAAATGAGAAGAGTTAAAATAAGAATAAGTGATCAAGTGAAATAAAACATTTTTACATTTCCACAATATAGTTTATATATTTTAGGAAAAAAAGGAGCAAAGCAATTTTTGCTTTTAAAGGAAACATGCAGGCAAGAAAAAAGGCAAGTAGGCAAGAAGGCATGCAGAGAGAGAAGGAAAAAAAAGTGTCTGTTCTTTTACTTTTATACAGCCGAAGTCCATTTGGCTGTTGCCCCTAGTAGAATCCTTGGGCTCCATGTGGACTACACATAGTTGGAGGATATGGACCTAACTGCTACTCCTCCAGAGCACGATGGAATTTTTAATACCTTTCTAAAACATCAGCAATTTGTGCACTAATATTTTCGATGACATGGTTAAAATGTGATTAAAATTTTGCTTAAATTACTATCACTTATCTTAAAAAATTTGGACATCATTTTTAGATTGTTTTTAATACTATTGTACTAACAATACAGTAACTATTTGTCTAAAATCACACAACCAGTAAGTCACATGATTGGAATTCCAACTCAGGATAAACTGTACTTAAGATAGTCCTTCTCTCTAAGGGTACGAATTTTTCTTGGAAATCTATGAATTTTCAAAATGTTTTGAGAACCATCAGACTCTTATCTCCCTGTCACTAAGGATGTTTAGGGAGACACTACATCAAGAACTTCCTTATTTATTGAGCATACCTTGCTCTAGGATTCTTCAAGTCATCTTTGAAGGTCCAGACATCTTCAAGCAAGAATGTCTTTTTAGTAAGATAATGCTACATAAAATCCAACAGTGTTATACATTCCTCCACTCAAAATGTTTTAGGAATTACCCAATGCCTAAGAAAACACTATCAAGTAATAATGTGCTTAAAAGTCATTAGAGACTATTCTAAACAGGCTCATTTATAAGTCCTACGTTCAGGAACCAAAATTAGGTAGTGCTCTTGTGGTTCTTCAGAATTCCATATTTTTGACAACTAAGTCATGAAATCTGAAGCATCTGATTTTCAACTATGCTTTGAAATTCAATTATGCTAAGAATAAAATTTAAATCTTCATCCAGTCACTAAAAATCTTTTGTAATTTGTCCACAACATACTATTTCTGGAAATTTTTTGATAATCAGTCAACAGTATCACCTGAATGCTCCCATCCACACGTAGGTGTCTTTATAAAGGATGTCATTCTCCTCGTTGTCCTGTATCCATTCAAGATTTGAATAAAAAAGTGACCTTCTTTTCTCTCCTGATTCTCACAAGTTAATTTAATTCCATTGTCTAAACTGATATTTATAAGATTCTTCTCAGATATTTTTTGCTTTTAACCATTTGTATTCAAGTTCTGTCTCTCTTATTTAATAATACATTTTAGATATCAATAACCAAGTTCATTTATTATTATTTATTATAAAGAATGACAGATAAAGTGACACATAGAGGTTCTCATTAAACAAACAAATGAAGTCTCTCTTTTATGTCTATTTCAACTGCTGATTACATTCTCTATAACCTTTCTTTGCAATTATAAAATAAATGTAATCACTTGGATTATTCATCATTGGTAACTATGGTGGCTTTGGTAAGAGTATTGAATGCGATAGAGCTATTCTCAACTCATTCTTGAACATTATGCTGCTAACAGAAGCATAAAGTATGACTGTATCTAGAGGAAGTTAATGGTACCCCAAAATAACAATAACATACTCTCTTCTTTCCTTGATCAAGTATGAGAACATAAATCCTCTAAATTCTAGGATAAAGAAGAGGGCATTGCCAAATCTGAATGGAGTTGGAGTTTGATCTCAATCAGTTGCTTTTCTATTCTTCATCAAGAGAATAAATGCATTTTAGAGCCCAGTAGGTTCATAAAGAGAAGGTAAGTATATAGTATCAAACCTAAGTACAGTTTATGTATTATTACAACAATTTTATAACATGCATGTTAGAACATTTTTAGAAGATAAAGCAGAAAAAATAAAATATTCAGATAGTTCATATGTCACCCAAATCTCTAGAAGACATTTTGATTAATCATGTAACAGTCATGCATGTAGTTTTTTCAGTTGCCTATGGTATAGTTCAAGAAAGTAATGCATGATGCCAGTATCTGACAATGCAAAAGTTCCCAGTTAGAAAAAAATACAATGTAATAAATATATCAATTCTTTATTATGATAAATATCATCACCTTAAAAATCATCAAACAAGCTTAACACCTCATGGAAATATTTACACTTTCTAGTCAAAATACCATATAATTTGTAGCATATTTATTACATTACTTGAAACATTACTTATAATAGTTTTAGTCTATGAAGGATCAAAAGATTCAAGTATTTTATCTGAAAGGAATAAAGGATTTAAAATATAAAATTAACTTAGTTGATACAAGAGAAAGAGTTACAACTCCAAATTTTTCATTTTGAATGTCATCAAACCTGCAAAATAGAATGGTTCGCTATCTTTCTCTTTACCTTAATTCATCAATTGCTTACATTTTGTAGTGTTTGCTCTACCTCTTTCTACACAGATATTCTTTTTTATTCTGGATTATTTGAAAATAGTGGCAGGCAAAATAATACTTCCTCAGCATATGTCTAATAATAATAAAGCCAGTTTTTTATATGAAGTAATCCATACGTTCTTTTTTCCTATATCATGTCAAAATGCACCTCCTTATTTTTTAAAGTAAAGGTGAAATTGGGAATGAAGACAGAGATAGGCAGACAGGAAGAGAAAGGAATTATCAGTTGATTGATTTTATTTAGTTGTTTATTTTGTCTGTTACCCCCAGCCTTGGGACCCAAACCAGGATCCTTCAGATATATGTTAACTTAATCGCTAAGCCATCAAGGTGTGCCAAAAAGCATCTATTAAATTATCTACTGCTAGTAACTAAAACTAAGATTTGGATTTTATGGTTATAAACTTTTTGAGACTTGCAAATATCTATGTACTACCTATTATTTTTAAGTCTCTTTGATTTTTGGCCAATGTTTCATAGAGGCATTTTGGCCCATAATTGTCTTAAAAATATATGAAGGATTTATTGAGAAAGTCATGTTATTTAAATAAAAAGAGATTTTATATATTAAATAAAGCATTTTTATGTCCTTCTTAGTAAATTGTGTTTCTGCTTTGGTAATGCAGGAAAAATGCATGCTTATTTCATTTATTCACAAGTTTTTACCTGGTTGTGGAGACTTTCTATGTCTCCTGTGTAAGAGAAGTAGAAATCTACTTCTGTTTTTCTTTCACTTATAGTTTTTACCTAAGTACAAATATCATTCTTGCACTGTAAGAGTAAAGAAAGCATGGAATTTATAGTTCAAAAAAAATTGGTTTAGAATCTGTTTTGCCATAAATGGATGTTTTGTGTTAAAGCGTGTGTCTGCCCCCGCACCAAAAAAAAAAAAAAGATATGTTGAAATCCTATCTCCCATTTCCTTATTTAGAAACAGGATAATTGCAGACAAAAATTAGTTAAGATGAGGTCATACTCAAGTACAGTTGTCTCCTAATTCAATATGACTGATGCCCTTGTAAGAGAATGGCCATATGAAAACTCTGAAGCACAGGAAGGATGGCCATGTGAAGACAAATGTAAACACTGGAATGATGGATATGCAAGCAAAGAAAGACCAAGGATTCTTAGTGCCCTACTGAAGTTAGGTAGAGAATCATGGAATAACTTCTCCCTACAAGTCCTTAGAAGGAACCAATTCTGCTTAGTTCTAACCTACTGGACTACAGAACGTAGAGAATATATTAGTTATTTCAAATACCCAGTTGGTAATACTTTTTTGTTACAGTCCTAAGAAATGAACATATTTAGCATGTTACTATTTTTATCTGCTACTGAATTCTTCCATCTGTAAATCCAAGAAAACATTTCCTGTATTGAAATATTATAATAATTAGCAATGCTCAATAAATGCCATGCTTATACATAGCATGGGCACAATATACTCCAAAATATTAATATTTACTATTGATCATAATCTAAAAAGTCACCAAGTATTTAACTTTAAGTAAAATACTTTTGGTCAGAATTGTAAACTTGTTGTAATATGAAAACAGTAAGAATATTTCTTAACTCGTATTTTCTTTTCGGAGGCAAAGAAACAGACATTTAGAGACATCTTTAATATTTGGAGTAGTAAGGAGTCCTGAGGGGGACAAATACATCTGATTGCCTCCCCAAAGACAACCTGTATTACCTGAAATTAAGAGAACTACGAGAAAAGAACAGGACCAGCTCAACTAACTCCCTATTTTAGGAATTCCAAACTATCGTATCCATCTGTAGAACTGGCAATATGTTATTGCAGGCCATCAGTATCACCCATGAATCTCAGCAAGTATATAATGATCTGTGAGCAACAGAATTAACAGCAAAGAATACAACAGATGCTAGGAATTCACCTCTCTACCCTGGGACCTCAAAGACTTATCTAAATCAATCATCCTTTGGGAAATTGGTATAATCACATGATTTTAATGGGATATTCCTCAAAATGCTGGGGAATACTTGTGAAGTAGAGCACCACCTCACTCCCTCTTAATGCATGAAAAAAAAAATAATTTGATACATCTCTCTGTGACATATTTGTATTCAGTAACAGGAGAAAGATTTTAATAAGAAAATAGCAAATGACATAATAGAGTACTTTGATATATACATCAAAACAAGTATTTTTGTTCAGTCATTACAGATGCTAATATATTTCCACTATTTTAAGTTTTTGAGAATTTTTTTAAGTAGCAAACCAAACAAACAAATAAACAAAAACTCTCAGATTTGAAAGTGGAGAAGAATTACAAGTTAAAGTAGAAAGAGGATGAACCAATTAAATAAGATCTATCTCATTGAGGTCATCTTCTCCCATGTGCTACCATTATGAGCATATCACCTAGCAGTGACTCAGGATTTAGTCTCCCAGAGCAGTCTGTCTGTCTATTGATAGATAAATAAATAGGATGTGGTATAGATATACAACAGAACGCTACACAATCCAGAGAAAATTAAAATCTTCCTTTTGCAACAAACATGAGTAGACCTAGAGGGGGTTATTCTAAGCGAAATAAGTCAAAAGGAGGAAGGAAAATACAGGATGATCTCTCATATGTGTAATACAAAGAAATCAGAAAAAATGGGGAAGGGACAGACAAAATAAAATCTAACCCTTGGACACTGACAACAGAACTGAGGTTGCTATAAAGGAAGTATGTGGGAATGCGAGCAAAGATTAGTGTGCTATGGTGGCAATGTGTGTTATCAAATAGCTGATGAAAAATTAACCTATACATCTAAAACTTACATTGAGTTATAAATCAGTTGCCTCAATATTCCCTAGGTTCTAATTCATTATCTGTTGCATAGTACTAAATAATTTGTTGACAACTGAATAAAAAAGAAGAACTCCTAGAAAAATTGAGCATAATCATAGCATTTTGGCCACTAAGAGTATAGAAACATTTCCATATGAGGAATTTTGAATGAGGTTATTCAAATAAAACAAGAAATCATACAATGTTTTCAAAAGAAAATCCCTTTCTTCGGTACAAAAGAGAATGAATTTGTTCTGACTATCTAGAGGTCAGAATAAAGACCTATGGACAGCAGATGATAGGGTAATTCTAGTAATTATGTTTATCTAATAGCATGGAATATGCTAATGTCAAGCAGAAATGCCCTGTCACTACAAACATTCAAGCAGAACGTATTTTAAAAAAGATCACTGAAATGTGAAGCAGTTTAGAAAATAAAATGATTAGAAAGTACATTTAATCCCTAAATAGGCTTTATCTACTTATTTGGGATAATGGAAAAAATGGAGTATCTATGCAAAACCCTCCTTTTCCCTTATGTTTCTTGATTTATAAATTTCATGCTGACTTGGTGATTCTTGTTTTTGTTATACAAAAATTGATGAAGAAAATTACTAAATATTGAGAATGACAAACAGATTCATGCTCTGTCAGTACAATGTAAATTCAGGTAAGAAATAATTCCCATGTTTTAAGAACAGTAGACATATGACCTTGACATACTGATTTGTTTCCATTAAAAAATCAAATTAAAGAAAACAAAAGAAGTTTTCACAATGCAATGATTATGAAAGATGTATGGCTATATGATCAGGATCCTAGAATTAATTGAAATCTATCTTGCTGATCTTCCATCTAATGGAAGAGGTAAACTCCATTTCCTTAGAAGGATAATAACAATGAAGTATTTGGAGTACATATATAGATTTAGAAGCTCTATATTCATCTTTAGGATTCAATTCCATTCTCAACATTCCAACACTGCCTTCATCATGCCATATACAAGCAAAATTCAGATGTAATAAAAGCTATAGTATTAAGGTAATATAAAGAAGACTACAGGCTCTTTGTCCCATTACTACTCTCTATCGCCTGGAAAATCTGTGTGTAGTCTTATTTCTAATTAGATTTGTTAAAAGATATCATTTATTATATGCTATATGCAAATCAATCTACCATTTCATCTTTCAAGTTCAGAAAGAAAAGGAAGAACTCCAAAAATTAGTGTTGAATAATAACTCTAAGTGAAAGCATCAAAAGGATGACTTTCATTTGTTAACATTGCTAATTTTCTCTGGTTGTCATGTGATTCCTTTTAGGAGATTACCAATCATTTGTAAATTACCTCTTATAAAATTGCTTTCTATATTTAAATCTTGACTTTTTTCTATAAATATGCAAGCATTATGCACATTTGAAAGTAGCTTAAAATTATACTGACTTGATCAATTAAAATTTTAATAAGTAGAATAATGCAATAAGATATCCCACCAATCACAAATTGACATACTTGTAGCTTATATTTAATTTACCTCTATAAGTGTGTGAATATCTATCGAAAATTTAAAAAAAATAATTTAGTCATTTAATCCAGAGAAAGCCTTAGAAATCAAAAGTCAAAATAGATTTTTATCACAATTCTATTTTGCAAGTAAAACCCAGGTATTTGTTCAACTGTGTATGTGCAGCTACTTATTTTTCTTCAAAGAAATTATTTATTCAGTGTAGATTTTCAGCTTAAAAACACTTGTGATTTTGAACCCCCTTTTGCATACATATATTAATGGACTTAAAAATTGACAATAGTAATACAGAGAAAATTTATTAATTAAATATCATCTACTAAGCAACCAAGGTTTGCTAACAGTTTTTCCAAAATAGCAAAGTATTTTGAGATAAATTTCTAAACATTATATTAAATCAACTTCTTTCTAAGTCACTATAAACAAGATGTTCAAAGAGAGAAGTGCATTTTCTCAGAAAAATATGTTGAAAATAATTACCATGACAAAAGAAAAAATTTCCACATTTATTCCTGTTAAAATATCATGAAGCACATAAAAATCAAGTTGCATTTCTATGTACTAACAATGATTATGCAAAAACCAAAATTACACATAGTGCCATTTATAACAGCTTCGAAGAAAATAAAATACTTAGGCATGCAGTTAATAAAGTATGCACAGGTTACATATGCTGTAAATTGCAAAATGCTGATGGAAGAAATCAAATATGAACTAAATAAATTGTCATGCCATGTTCATGTATTGGAAGAGTCTACATAATTAAAATGACAGTATTCCCAATTTTATTTACAGTTTTAATGAAATTCCCATCAAAATTCTGCCAAGATTTATTTGGAAATTGTAGACAAGATTATTCTGAAATTTATATGTAAGACAAAGGCACTTAATTGTTTAGAATAGTTAAACATTTTGAAAAGAAAGCAAAGGAATAGGAGTTGCTTTATCTGATTTCAATAGTTAATTTCTAGCAATAGAAATGAAAATTATATAGAAGGATAGTTGCATAGCTCAGTAGAACAAGATAGAGAGCAGAGCAACAGATACACATAACTATGCTTAACTGAATTTTTTTGAATGTACAAAAACAATTCAATGAAAGGATAGTCTTTCAAAACAATTAGTTCATCAAACATTCATAGGCCAATAAAATGAACTTTAATCTATGTCAAAATATTATCCAAAATTTAACAAGACATCTATAATGGACTTAAATCTGAAGTATGAAAGTATGAAATGATTAGGGGAAAAACAGAAAATCATCAAGATTTAGAAGCAAGCAGACTTCTTGTATATAATAAAACAAAACAAAAGATTATGTCTCATATAAAGAAATTTGATAACTTTGACATAAAGTTTAAAATTTTCATTCAGTGAAAAAACTTGTTAAGAGGACATAAGGACAAGTTACACCCATGGAGAAAATGTTTACAAGTCTCCTGTCATCGACTGCATATTAAGTTCCTTCAAAACTCATTTATTGAAGCCCTAGACCCATAGTATAGCTATATTCAGAGATGAGTCCTCTAAGAATATTAGAAAAGTTATATGAAGTTCTAAGTGTGGAAGCATAATCTAATATAATTAGTGTCCTTATGAGCAGAAACACCAAATAACTCATTCTTTCTCTGCCATCTGAGGACAAAGTGAGAAGGTGACTGTCTAATCTAAGAGGAGAGCTCTCACTAAACACCAGTTCTGCTAACACTTTGATCCTGACTCCTCAATCCCCAAGAATGCAAGAAAATTAATTTCTCCTATTTAACCCACCCAGTCTTGATTTTCAATCTGGCAACAGTATCTCTGTATCAATAAAAATATTTATGCTTGTATATATATTATTAAAATCTAAAGTGGATAGAAACACTTATTGGGAAAATACCTAGCATCTTTCTTTTTATAGAGCTAACATAGAAAAAGGTAAGGAAAACAAAATAAGTATAGACTAACTGTTAAAAATATAGAAATAAATAAAGCAGATTTAAGACTTCAGAAATAGTGAATAATTCAGTGTGGTTCTTTAGCAGAGATCTAGAGCATAGGAGGGAATCATAGTGCAGATATCTGGGGATAAGATTCCAGGTAAATGTCCTTAATGGTGAAGACTTTAGGATGTGAGCAAAAATAAGAGATCATGGAGAATGGAGCACAAGATGTGGAAGAAGGTGATATTAAATAAATAGTGTGTGAGGCTAGATATAGTTGGATCATATTAAGGAAGTTTTATTTTAGTACAATAAGAATTCCTTAGAAAATTCTGAACATTGAAAAAACAGAGCTGAATATGCATTCAAAGGAAGATTCTGATACTAGGTTGAAAACATTGCAATGAAGTAATTTAGAGCAGAGTCAGAGAGCATTCCTTGTTGGAGGACTGTTAAATCAAACTCTCCTCCTTCCACAAATATAGCAAAAATGCACCCATTTAACAATTACAGTCCTTGAGAAATAAAAGGGACCAGCATCTTCACAGAGAGAAGGGACATCTATCTTTTCTAACAGTAGGAGAAGCAAATTAATCTAGGCACGAAAGTTACCCAGTACTAGGATCCTGAGGTCCATCAGAAGGAAACAGTGATACAAATCCTCTTCTCCATGCTAAAGTGCTTGCCTCTTCAGCAGGCTCCCCCATGCCTAGGAAATGATGGAAGCAAATATAACCTAGCAGAGAAAATAGAGGGACTTTTCTTCAGAGAACAATAGGAACAAAGCCCACAGAACTTAGAACATAGGAAGATGATAAAGTATGCAGAGACCTGACTAGAAGACTGGCATTTGTTGAATCAAAAATTTAAGAATATGAAAAAGGAAAGAAGAATATCCTCCCTGTGAACCAAGACACTATTGGGTATCCTCTCCAGGGCACTTTTTCTATGTTGCACAAGGCACCAAGGGTAAAACCACCCTGCACTTTTCTATCATTAGCACATTTTTGATGCTAGACAATGTGTGCTTCCAGTAAGGATTATCTGGCTTTCTGGACTATTGGGGCAGTGATCTCATACCCCGGATGGAGAAATGTTGCTGGGCCTGAAATCCAGATATAGATAATTAAATGAGTTCCTCGAAAGAGGGTTCCAAAACTCTAGGAGGATTATTAGAGAGGTTCCAGGAAACAGCAAATTTGTGGACCCATTTGAGTTTGCTAAAGCTAAAAAACTTTGTATATCTGCTTTCTACTTACTAAAGCTCTAATTCCCACATACCAGAACTTGTTGTATGCCCCGCCTTGCTGGGGCTGCTCCCCAACTCCAGACCTCGGAGACTTTCTCATGGAAACTCTGGTTTGCCATGACTAACTTTGAAGAAATGCAGAAGAACCCAATTGACCTCTGTTGACTGTGGTCTGTTTCTGACATGGGTCCACGCCTCCTTATTCTCTCTTCTTATATCTTACTAATCATGCCTGCAACTTTAGCAAGGGACAGGGGCTGGATATCTACATTCAAGGTCAACACCTATACTCTGCAATCTAATATCTTACACAAGTTCATTACATTAGTGTAGGGAAGGGATATTATTTATCCAAAGCCATAAAAATAAACATGGAATACTATATAGAATGAAGAGATAGAGAAATATACTTCAAATGATGGAGCAAAATAAAATCCAAGGGAAACTGTGAATGCAATGGAATTAGGTAAACTATCTGATGAACACTTTAAAGCAACAGTTTTTAATGGTGCTCACTTAAATCAAAACAATGGAGGAACAAAATAGAACTACCACAAGATACAGTTAATATGACATGGTCCCAAAAAGAATTCATAGAACTAATAAACACAATAGAGCGACTCAACAGTAGACTGAAGAAACCTCCAGACTAATCAGTGATGAAAAAAATAGGACAGTGGACTACACACCAGTAAACCAGCAAAGAGAAAAATAATTGAAAGAAACAAAGAAAATATACAAAAATATGAGATAACATTAAGAGAAACAACCTTCCCATCATAGTTTCCAGAAGGAGAAGAGAGGGAAAAAGGGCAAAGCTGTATTTAAAGAACTAATAGCTAAGAATTTAACCCACAGAAGGAAGCAGACATCCAGATCCAGGAAACCAGAAAGGTGCCAAACAAAAGACCCAAAAAAGATATACACAAAAACAGCTAAATGAAAGTGAGTTACATACAAGGGAGACTTCATAAAACTACTTATTTCTTAGCAGAAACTTTATAGGCCAGAAGAGAATGGAATGATACATACAAAGGACAAAAAGAAAAGAACTTGCAACCAAGAACACTACCCTGATAGATTATCACACAGAATTAAAGGAATGATAAAGAACTTTATAGCCAAGCAAAAGTTAAAGGAATTAATCACAACTGAAATAGCCTTGCAAGAAATATTAATGTATTTTTTATAAAATAAAAAGAAACCTCACTTAGAAGCAGCGAGAAACCAAAAAGATAAAACGTGGGAAGAGTTAAAATCTGAACTGTTAGAATGAGTTTGAGAGTAACTTCTCTTTGATGTTACAAAAGGGTTATAAGTATAGTATCTTATATATTTAAACCCCAGGGTAACCTTAAAACACAAATTCATAGAAGAAAAAAAAAGAAAGAAAGAAAAGGGAACCTAAAAAACATAAAAGCTTTCGAAGATCAACAGAAAAAAATAAGAGAACAGAAGGTACAGTGAGATCTGCAAAAATGCCCAGAAAATGAAAACAAATTATGAAATGACAATAAAGATTTACCAATAAACAGGCACATCCTGGTGGCCTAGTGTTTTAGTATACCACCAGGCATATTCCACATACATCCCAATGTCCTCAGTTCAAGACCTGGGGCTGGAAAAAACAGCCAAATGAACAACTTAATAAAATAATTAAAGTGCTCCTTCATCCTCTCTCTTCCTGCCTGCACCTTTCCATTAAAAAATAAATAAGTTACCAAAAAATAATTACCATAACTATTACCGGTTTGAACTCAAAAATAAAAAGGCATTAAGTAAACAAATGGATTAAAAAACAAAACTCAATCTCCTGTTGCATACAGGAAATACATCCAGATTCTAAAAACAAAGAGTGGCTCAAGTCAAAGGTTAGAAGACAATCCTGCAATCAAATGATAATCTAAAAAAGAGCAGGAAGACAGTCATACTTAGATAAGATAAAACAGACTTCCAAATAAATGAAAGCCCAGGACCAAAAGGCTTCACTCATGAGTTTTACCAAACCTTCAGAAAGGAGTTAATACCTACCCTTTTTAATTCTATGCAGCCCGACAAAAATAAATAAATAAATAAGCACTACCAAATACTTTATATGACATCAACATTCACTGGTAACAAAAACAAGCAGGATTTCACATAAAAAGATAATTATAGGACAACATAACTAGTGAACATAGATGTAAAAATTCACAACAAAATGTGAGCAAACTAACTGAATTCAACAATACATCAAAAGGACCATCCATCATGAAAGAGAGGAATTTATTCTGGGAATGAAAATATGGTTAAACATCTATAAACCTATTAATGTGACTTATTTCATCAACAAAAGGAAGGAAAAAGAAATCATACAACAATATCACAATGCAAAGAAAACATTTGAACAGCTTCATTTTCCATTATAATTTAAAAAAAAATTCTAAGTGCAATGTGGATAGAAAGAACTTAACTCACCATAATGAAGATCATAATGATAAACCTCAGTCAAAATCACACTCTTTGGTATAAAAACCTGAAACTGTATGCTTTAAGTTCAGGAAGGCAAGGGTGTCCATTCTCATCGCTGTTATTCAGCATGGTTTTGGAAGTCCTAGTTAGAGAAATTAGGCAAGAAAAAAAATGAAATGAATCAAAATTGGAAAAAAATGTAAAACTATCACTGTTTTCATATGATAATATAAGTAGAAAATCCTAAAGGCTCAACAACAAAAACAGAATTAATAAATGAATACAGTGAAGTAGCAAGCTACATGATAAATACAGAAAACCCTTTGTATTTTACATGTAAAAATGAGCTAGGCATAAAAAAATTAAGAAAGCAATTCAATATACAGTTGCAACAACAATAATTAAATATATTGGAAAAATAATCAAAGGTGAAAGACCTGTGCAATGAAAATTCTAAGACTTGTTAAAATAAGTAGAAGATAAAAAGAGATGGGAAGCTATTCCATGCTCACGTTTGGGAAGAATTAACATTGCTAAAATGACCTAAAGCTATACTCATATTTAATGTTATCCCCATCAAAACTCCAGGGGCAATTTTCAAGGAAAAAGAATAAAACATCGTTTAAATTTGTAGAGACTCACAGAAATTCCTGAATATCCAAAGTAATTATGAGAAAAAAATAACAAAAGTGGAGGTATAACACTCCTGAACTGTGAACTTTACTACAAAGTGATAGTAAACAAAACAATATACTACTGAAATAAAAATACACAGATCAGAGACTTAGAATTGATTCCTCAGAAATAATCTCACACGTATATAGTCACTTAATTTATGACAAAGGAGCCAAACACATACAATGGAGGAAGGTAAATCTTTTCAACAAACTGTATTAAGAAATATGGAGTCACTAAAGAAGAATGAAACTAGACCATTCTCTTACTCCTGACACAAAAATTTAATTCAAAATGAATTAGAGACTTGGATCTAAGCCTGAAAAACATAAAATACATAGAACAAAATATAGGCAATAAATTCCTTGACTGACCTTAGTGAGGTCTTCAGGGACTGGACTGTAGGGGCAAGGGAAACAGAAATAAACATGTTGAACTTGCCAGACTTTAACACTTCTATGCAGCAAAAGAAATTATCATCAAAGTAAAATATACATCCTTTGATGTGAATATGAAGGTATTTGCATATCCTATATCTGTATGTATATACCATACATACAGTTTATTGTAGCTGTAAATTGGATTGTTTTCTTAATTTCTTTTATGTCTAGCTCATTTTACATGCAAAATACAACAGATTTTGTATATTAACCTTGTAGAATGTTACTTTATAGTATTCATTTATTAATTCTAAAAGTCAAAATATATAAAGTACTCATAAAACTCTACAACAGAAAAACAAACATGCCAATAAAGAAAAATAGGCAGAGGATCTAGTAGACATTTCTTAAAGAAAACGTAGATGACCTAAAGGCACATGAAAAGATGCTTATCTCTTTTTATTTGGCAAAGGCAAATTAAAACACAATGAAATATTACTTCATACATGTGAGAATGGCTTTTACCCAAAAGACTAGAAACAGCAAATGTTGGTGATGAATGGATAAAAACAAAAATTTTACACTATTGCTGAGAGTATAAATTGGTGCAATTGTTTTGCAAAATAGTATGGAAAATTCACAATAAAATTGAGAATGGAAATTCCAAATGATCTCATTATCTCACTTGAGGGTATTTAGCCCCAAAACACAGAAACAATAATTCACAGAGATATAAACAACCCTATGTTTAGCAACACTATTTACAATAGTCAAGAAGTGGAAAATGGAAACAGCCTACATGCCCATAGATGAATGAATGGATAAAGGAGATGTTTCATATATCACGGTGGAATACCACACATTCCTAAAAATGGTGCTCTTTCTCTTGCAACAACATGGATAGACCCAGAAGACACATTCTGAGTGAAATAAGTTGTAAGGATAAAGACAAATGCAAGTTTATCTCACCCATGTGGAATATAAAAAAAAAAAAAAAAAAAAAAAACAAAGTAAATGAACAGAGAAGACAAAAAGTATACCTTTGACATTGATGGTAGATCTGAGGTCACCACACAGAAATGGGTGGATGGTGAGAGCAATAAGACAATGGACAGTAATGGTATATTATTATAAACTTATGTGGCATGGATTATCATCATGTATTTGATAAATATTGAATCTGCATATCTAAACTAATTCTATCAATCAAAGTTACCTCAATAAAAGAAATAGAAAATAAAACAGTAGAACAGGATTCAACTATCAGGACAGCAGTCCAAAAAGGAGTACTGAGATTTCCCTAGACTGGTAGTCATAGGCAAAGCAAGAAATTATGAGCACCAGTATATATTTTAAAGGTAATAGATAGGATTCATGTTTATATGAGAGAAAAAGAAAACACAAGATATCCATATAGTGGTAGCAAAAAGGGAGTGTACCATTCAAGTGTATTATTCTCTTGTTGGTAGTAAAGTTAAGGTATTATGTGTGGATGTTGCTTTATAATGATACATGCCTTAAAACTATATTGTTTTATTGCAATTTTCCTTCAAAAACAAAGAAATAAACTGAAAGTTTAAAAATGATAAAAATTTATCTACTCTGAACATTTAGCAAGGAGATATTAATGATGAGAAATCTGGGATGGTTTAAGGAACTGATAAGGTGCTACAGTGACCAGAATCTAATCAAAATAATGTTACCAAAGAAAGTAGTAGTGATAGAAGTCATGAAAGGTCCTTATCCCTCTTTCTCAAGGAGCATGTGACCACTATCAAAGTGACCAGAAGAAGGAAAAATCAAGGGGAGAAATAGTTATCCTTCCTTCTAATCTAATCTATCTATAGTTCCCAAATGTCAAAACCAATTCTGAATTCATTAACCAGGGAGCCTGAGTGAGCGTCACAGAGAAAAGGTGAGAATGGGTCTGAATGGGAAGAATTAAAGATAACTTGCAAAGAAGCTACAGTATGTCTTCTTTTGAGAAATAAATAATGGGTCACAAAAGTGGGAATACCGATCATTTCTTAATAAAGAAGTACACATTTATAAGATAATAAAGTAGAGTTAGAGAGACTCATTTGAGAAAATAATCATGGTTAATCCCACCCACCCAATTTGAAGAAAACAGATCATCCTCTTTTCCATAAGATATGACAGCATTTTATTTGACTGAAGATTGGTCTAAGGCTATGACTGACATAACACCTCTTCTTTTAAAGAGTTTATTCATTTTAATGTCATTTGGTGTTTATGAACACATTCTCAATTGAAAAGATTCACATATTATAAAGACAAGTTGGCCAAGTCCTCATATCATATCTCTCAGATACAACTATTTTTATGAGCATGAGAGTGTATACTTTCAGCCCTTGAGCTATATATATCTACATAAATATATGCATAATAAAAAAAAATTCACCTATATCTATACATTTAACTAGTTAGTACTGATTTGATTGTCCTTCTAATTCTAGACTTCTATATCTCACTACCTAGCAAACATCTTCATTCTGGCATGTAATAAGCAATAATCTTCTGAACAGCTTTGATTTTTTTTTATAAATCATTGAAAAAATGAATAAAAGGTTCAAGTTTTTCAGAAAATAACACTCATCAGGCTATTATCAAAAACATAAGAAAGAAGTATTGGTAAGAACATGACGAGAGGAAATTTTATGCACTGATGGTGGGAATATAAACTGGTGTAGCCACTATGGAAAATAGTATGATTCCATAAAAAATTACAAATAGAGATACTATATGATACAGATATTCCACTTCTGAGTATTTATCTGAAAAAATTAAAACACTAATTTGTTTACCACAAAATGATTTATAAGCTGAGATCTGGAAGAAATCTAAATACCCATTGATGACTACATAGATAAAGAATATGTGATATAGATAGAGAGATGATAGATACATAGGTAGACAGATGTTAGATATAGATTCATCTCATATATATACATATATATATATATACACATAATATAGGCAACTACTTAGCTATAAAAAGGTGAAATCATACCATCTGCAACAAGCATAGATCTGGAGGAGAATATGCTAAGCGAAATGTCCAAAGGAAAATGATAAATACAACATATGTAGAAGATAAAAACGATTTTAAAAAATCAATGTCTAAGACAGTAAGAACAAAATGGTGGTTTTAAGAAGGGAAGTGAGAACTAGGAGTGTACAAAATGGGTAAGAGGAATCAAATGTATGATGGGGCATAAAAATTGGACTTTTGGTGGCAATCATAATGTAGAATATATAATGCTATTTAATTTATAGTGAAGTACCCTTGAAACTAATAATTTTATTGACCAATGTTGCTTCAATGATTAAAAATAATATTGACATTCACTGAAAATGTTTCTCATTAAAATCTATCTTTGATTCAAGGTATAATTAACTACATCATTACCCACACTGTTTCTTCAGGTCTCTGTTAGTGAAGTCCCTACATCAGTTCTTACGAAGTTAGAAGATTAATATTCTCCCATCATCTCACAACATAAAAGTGATGATAGTCATGTCTAAAAAAGTTCTAATACTAATAAGCAGGGAGAAATGAATAGCAATTTATTCTGCTTTCTCTATTCCACACTCTTGTGCTTATCACAATGTACATGATCTTAGGAAGGTAAAATACCTTTCAATATTTACAGATATACAAAAGTATTACCTATGGAAAAGCTTTCTCTCTGCATCTGTAAGTTTTTCCAAGTGTTTCTAGCACAAGACTATTAAGAGCAGAAAACATACATGGAAGAACAAAATAGACTCAGAGCAAACTCTGCAATATATAAGAATTTAACAAATGATACAATGCAAATTGTGCTTTGGGAAAACTAAAACAATGCATTATATTCTGTATTGTTTTAAAACATGTAATTATCTTACAAGATTGTTGAAACATTTTGATTAGATAATACAAACAAGTCACTTATTCTGAGTGGCATATGAATAGAGCCTACTATTTTAATCACTAATAATTTCAAAATTAATTTATTTAGATAATTGTCTCACATTTCATAATTATTGCTAAAAATAAAATTCTAAGAATATAATTAATAATTATCTTTGTCCTTTAATAATTTAGCTGTCCTCTTCTCCATAATAATGAATAAGGTTTGCATTTTCTCAAAACTAATTAAGAGTCACATTACAAGGATTCAGACTACACTTGAGTTTTGTTTGAGGTGACATTGAATATTCTCAAAGTGCATTTTTAAAGATGAAATATATTAAAATGTGAGCAAATTAAAAATAATGTCTAATTGCTATTGATTAACCTAGATAATGCTCCTATTAAGAACATTTCCAAATTTTATCTTTAACATATATAAAGAACCAAGCATTGTTTAGTTATCTCAGAATATAAACGTTTGTTACAGATAGAAAGAGCACAAACTGTATTTTTAAACAAGTCAAGGGATAAGTGTTAGGATTTTTAAAAGATACTGCAACAAGCCAAGCTATAAAAATGTTTGGATGGCAGCCTGCTGTAAATTTTTCTGGCAGTTATGTCTGTAATCCTAAATCCAAGTTGCTGAAACCCTATAATACAATAATAATAAAAGCAAGGCAGTGTGAGCACAAGACCTGTCAGATTTATGATGAGCTGGTGTCTTTCATGAAAGGGGTACACAAATCAAATTAGTGGAAGGGAGATTAATAGAATTTCATCAGTTTCTAGCTTGGAAACTATAAGCTGCCTCATAAATTTCCTGTGTCTTGAAAGGCAGTGGCTTGAGTTCTTTTGAAGTCAAGCACAGAAATGACCAGCACAAGTGGCCTTAGCTATTGTGAAGCTATGAGGCCTTAGAAGAGCAAGCATAGGGCAACAAGTTTCAAAGATAGCATTAGCATCCTGCCTCAGTGAGGCAATGTATCATGGTGGTTACTAATTTGGAATCCTGGCGCAGATTGCTGAGATATAAGTTCTGGTTCCACCACTTACTCAATGAACTTTGGAGCAAGTTTCTTAGGAGCTTTATATTTCCTTTATAGAATAGGTATAACAATAGTACCAAACTGATAGAGATATTGTGAATATTAATATAGTAAATACATACGAAGTGCTTAGAATAGATTTATAAAAGTTGGCTAATATTACCAGCTAGTATTCTCCCAAATCTCTAATCTCTATCTGTTTACCTATGCAGATGAAGAAGAAAATGCAATACAATACAACAAAATACAAAAATAAATAGCAGAATGGAGCTATGCAGTCCAAACTCATCTAAGGAAAGTCAGACAAAGGAGAGGAGATATCAGTGTTTCCTCAATAAAGTATTTTCTCTCTGATATGGGAAGTGTGGCTTCAAGAAGTTCTGAGTTTCTTATAGTTGGCAATCAAGCAAAATTTAGTGGACTCCTTGTGTAGAAGGTACAAGTATTAAGGTTGACCTAAAGATTTTGTTTTGTCTGCTTCAAAACCAACAGTTAAAATAATAGTTGTTTTAAAACGGATTATGCCATTTAGATGTTAAGCCCTTTAACAGAAAATCCCAAATCCTCTGAGTTCTTAATAGCCTATATTATTTAATAAGCACTGCCTTGTCTTCAAATATTTGGGAACTGCTTGAATTTTGCTTTTCATTTAAGATTATTCACATCTATTTTCTACGAGAATTTTGTAACAAACAAGTTCATTCAAGAGATTCTCAAAAATACCACAGAATCATATGTGTATCTTTGATCTAAGAGTATCTTCAAAATTGGTGTAATTTTTATGATGTTTCTACATTTGGTGGAGAAGAAAAGGATGTTGAGTAAACCTTGTCCAGTGTAAAGAGGAAAAGGGCAGAGAAGAGATGGATAAAGACATAAAATATCCAAAAAAAAATAAAAAGGAAAACTTTAACCCTAGGAAGATCTACCACATGTCACTCCTTTAGAATCATACTGTCTTGTACTATTCAAAATTTTGAAATAAGATTAAGATTTTTCAAGGGTATGGATTCTATGTCATTAATTATGACTCACATTAGTGCCTAGCAAGGTAATATACTTCCCTACTTATATTCAGTCTTCAAAATCCCATCTAATTAACTCAAATATCTCATATGGTAGCTCTATTTTTTTAATTTCTGAGAAAATCTTTATGCTCTTTTCCATAGTGGTTGCCCCAATTTGCATTCCCACCAACAGAGTCTGAGGGTTCTCTTCTCTCTGCATCTTCAAAAACACTTGTTTCTTGACCTTTTGATAGCCATTCTGAGACAAGTGAAATGATAATCGTATTGTGAACTTGAATTGCATTTCCTTGATGATTAGTGATGATGAACATCTTTTCATGTGCCTCCTTACCATTTGTGTGTACTGATTAGAACAATTTTTATTCAGCTCCTCTGCTATATTTTATAATATATTTGAATTGTATTTGTCCTTTTCAGTATTAACCCCTTTTAAGATATATATTTCACAAATATGTGCTCTCATTCGGTAAGCTGCCTTTTAATTGTATTGATGGTTTTCTTCTCTGTACGAAAGTGTTTTAGTGAAAGCAGAATGTGTTTTAGGCAGGGCATTTAGAGTGGAGCTCACAGGGGCACCGAATTTTATTTTCTTCTGAGGTGGTGACAAAATTCCTTGCACTGGATCTGACCATTTATATGAAGTTCCACCAGGCAACAATCATTACTACACATTGTTGATAACCATTGCATAGTACTTACTTGTTGCTGATGTGGTGGCTCTGCTCCTGCTCAGATTGCTCAGCCTCCTCCCCTCCCCTTTAGTCCATAGTGCATAACCCCATCCCATTTACTGTTCCAATCCCTGTTTTCTTGTCAGGAAAATATGGTCAGCTTATCCAACTGACATCTTAAAAACAAAAACTGTGTATTTTGCATTTAGGATGTCTGGTGTCCACATGGTAATCCTGCGTGAGAGTCTCTTTTCCCTTCTTCCTTCCTAGTCTGCACAAGGGAAAACACAATTCACTTAGGAATCAAATGACTTCGCCCAGTTTCTGTCATGTTTATGGGATCCTGCTTAGATTCTTGAGGAAGAACAATGCTCACCTTTACCTCAAGACACCCCTATTTCTTCATAAGCCATATTATCTATAGAGGATTTGCTGATATTTCACCTGTATTTTATGGATTTCTCTTTTCTCTTCTCTGTGCAAAGCTTCTCATATGGAAAGGGTAGAAATATGTCTTTTAGCTCCATCTCATAAAACTCATCTTTAAATAATTGTTTATCAGCTTAATTCAAGGAATATATATATAGACAGTTTCTCAAACAAAATTTCATAAAAAATCAGCTTTTCTTCTCATACACACATATATATACATATACATGTATGCATGCATTCATACATGCATTGTTAGCTATGTAAAATTATTATCTAAGGAAAGGGAATTTTAAAATGAATTTCATAATATAGGTCAAGTAATGTAATTATCCAGAAACATTTTTCTCCTTTTCTTTATGATACCATTACATGAATGTCATTTCAGAAGCACATTTGTTCCAAACTATCTTCCTTTCCCATAAATTCAGTGTATATTTAGAATCATGTACCTCTCCATGAAATGACTAGTTGATAGAGTTCACATGAATTTCATCTTTTTGGTCATCTTCATGGTCTTGTTCATTTCTCAAAACTATTAGAATACATTACAATTGTATAAATGGACATTTTGTCCATGTAATTATCACACAGTTATAATTTAATAATCAATAATAATGGTCCTCTGTGTTTGACTATTCCACTAAAAGTATTTTTTCATCAATGTTTCTAAGTAAGTTCTTTCCTCAAGTCTTAAAAATAAAATGTTATTTTACTTTAACTTTTAAATATGCATATTTAACTGCTATTCTGACCTTAGCAGTTTAGTTTTTTTCTTTTTAAAATATTAGTTTCCTAGAATATCAAATTAAGTAGCATATCTGTGGAAATATAATAATAAAAATTAATACTGAATGAATGCTTACTCTACGTGGCCAGTGTTCTACTCAGGCAATCCCTTCTGCCTCTTTGGTATAGTCTCTATCACTTATTTTTCTAAGAGGGAAGAGTCGAGTAATATATGTATCTTAGTTATCTTACCCAACACGAAACAGCTGTTGAAACTATGAACATATATTTGTGTAATTAGGTTTAAATAGAGGAAATAATACATTTTAATATATTCGCATTTCATCTCAATCCAAAACTTCAAAAATAGCTATATCCTCAAAAATAACCTATAAATGCATTATTTATTTAACCTGTTTTCAGAGATTGTATAAAATGTAGTATCAACAACAACATAATAATCAGGGAAATTTGAGAGCATTTTTATATTCTTCAAACAGATATATGCTCTCAGTACTGATATATTTCTCTTTAAAATATCACTGGCTATAAATCCATGTGAGTTTATAATTTACTATTTATATAAATCTAAATAAAATCATATTTTTGGACATTTTAAAACAAGTCTAATGGATATCAAGAAAGATGCTGAAATCCATAACTTCCAGAAAATACAGTTTGTTGGTTTTAATGAAGCTGTCCCTCCCAAAAATAATTTTTATTTGATGAAGTCAAAATAAAATTTATGCTGTCTAGCAGCTGCACAAAATAGTAATGATAAGATTTTATTTTTGCTACATACTTTAAGCAGCAGATTTGGGGTTTTCTTGGATTGAAGTGATAGTTCAAAGGTCCACCGTGGTATATGCAGAGATCAGGTTGACGCTTGGACTCTTCAAGATGATTCCCAGTGCCAGAGAAAGCTACCATTCCTTCTCAGACACAACTGACAGTCTGGAGAACCAGAGCATCTGCTGAAAACTCGGGTATTAGACACTCACATTGTGTGTGGGGAGTTACACAGCAGCTGTCTGTGTTATCCTGTCACGAGCTGTGTCCTCATTGATGTCAAATTATACTGGAATTCCTGGGAAACCATGTATAATAACAATACCATAAAATTAATGAGTTTAACTTGATCAATGTGATGACAATTAAAAAACAGACAAACTATGACAGACCTCACTTCTGTTCTTCAAAATATAGAGCAAGACATTCTTTTTCCCTTATTTCGAGTCACTGCTTCTTTGACTAATGAGGGAAATTTCTGACACTTCAGAATCTAAGATTGCATTCACACAGTGATTGTGTAAACATAATTTTTGGAAAAAAATAAAATAGATTTAATATTTCATGGATTTAGCAAGAAGTTTAGGAAATGGACATTTGAAACAAATTGATTACATGCAAGGCAGTGTATGCATAGATTTGTGTTAGAGTCAAATGTGGGAGTAGTTTTGGGATGATGATAGTGAATCCTAATCCACTACTACAAGGCAAGAACTAAACTGGACATTTTACTTTAACTACCAATAGCTGTTTATATTTGAACTATTTACTTAGCATTTATCTCTTATTTTTATATTACATCCAAAAGTAATTGGTCTAAGTACATCATTTCCCATCACATGTTCTCTTTGTACATGATATAATGTAGGATACGTAATCATAAATGCTCTGGTCTGTGGGGAGGAAAGGCACTGGTATAGCCAGTTCCTCCAGAAGTCTAGGGTTCACATGAGATCTATAGTGTACTTTGAAGGAACCAAAGTTCTATGCAGTCCATTATCAGTCATTGCATTCCCAGAAGATACAGCCTTGGCCATCCTCTTCCTTTACAACCACAGTTGAAACTCACTATGGGTCATTTGGACATTTAAAAAAATACTGAGAAGATATTAATTTTTTCTTAATTCATACCTGTAATTGTATATGGAAATACACTGTTTATACACAGATTTTTCTGAATTCACAAAATTTACATACAGTTGCCATCATTTTTAAGTCATTTCTCACACTTCCTCACCAAAGAAATTATTTTGCTTTTTCTTCTTTTGCTTCTGCACCTTGCCACTTTTAGAAATTGTGAGATATCTATCTATCTATCTATCTATATATATATATAATTATATATATTTTTTGAGTTGTGATCTTGTCTCTCATTCTTGTATCATTTTTAGTAAATCAAGCACTCTTAAGGTCTCGGTGTACTCATGTTTAAAATATAGAAGTTAAAACTAAATCTCTAAGGTCTTTTTCAGCACAAATTCTATGAATCCTATAATTATTCTATTTTGTGGTGGTTTGTGAAGTGCCCTTGTTTAGTGAAAATTCAGATGTACATCCTTTGAACCCTTTTTAATAGCCATGGTGTTCCTGAGGGAGGAGAAACAATAACAAATGCACCGATTACGTGCTCCTCATAATACAATATCTTTTGAAAATGTCAAATGCTCTGACACTATGCTTCAATGCCCAGTTTCCATTTTAACTAGAGACTTTATGTTGACACCTTCTTCCTTTTCCTTATCCTTTATTTGATTCTTTACCGATGGTAAAAATCAATACATTGTCATTATAAGCAATTTCTTTAAAATATGCACTGAAGAGTCTAAGGCAAAAAAAGAATTGCCTTTAATATCACTGTTCCAGAGACCCATTATCAAAATTATTCCTATGAGTCATCTGTGTGTCTGTGTGTATATAGTACATGTGCATAATACAATTAAAAAATATTATATGAATTGTACTTCCAGTGCTGTTTTATGGTCTACTTTTACCTCATATAAATATTGTGAACATATTTCCATGCATCATGTTAATTGGTATAAGCTGTTCCAGTGTCTGAATGTGTCATGGTTTATTTAACCAAGCAATATATTGGACAGTTTAGACATTTTTAATGTTTGTAATTGTAAGAAATTTTGAAATATGTTTTATCTTAAAATACAAGTCTGTCATGTCCTTTCATTCATCTACATTTTTAAGATGTGTAAAGATTTTTTGTTATAGAGAGATTTACAGAAGTATTTTTTTAGTTATTGATATTTATTATCTTTTGTTTGTAATGCCTCATTCATTTCTGAATATTGACCTTATATCTCAATCTATAATTCACACTACACCCTCCACCAGAGTTCCAGTGTCTTTCACCACCACATTTTCTCCTCTCTCCATCCCCAACTCCCATTCCTCTGGCAGTTATCATTTTATACCCTGAGAGTTTTTGCTGGAGTTTATCTATTTATTTGCTTCATTTTATTATATTCCATTTATTGTATTCCTTCTGACTTATTTCACTTAACATGATCCCTTCCAATTTCATCCAGATTGTTGCAAAGGGAACAATATCATTTTAATAGCTACATAAAATTCACCTATAAGTATATGCATATGCATGTATGTATGTATACATTATGTGTATTCACACATATATACATATATATCTATACATATATATATATATATATATATATATATATATATCTTCTTTATCCAGTCATCATTTGCTGGGCATTTAGGTTATTTCTGTGTCTTGGTTATTGTGAACTGTGCTGCTATGAACATCAGGGTGTATATATTTTTTTCTGATAAAGATTTTGTGTATCTGGTTATACACTCAAGAGTAAGATTGCTGAATCAAATGGTAGATCCATCTTTATATGTTTGAGGAATTTCTGTACTTTTTTCCAAAGAGATTGCACCAATTTATATTTCCACCAACAGTGTAGGATTCCTTATTCTCCACACTGCCTCCAACAACAGCTATTTCCAATCTTTTTGATATAGCTTATTCTTACTGGTGTGAGGTGGCATCTCATTAGTTTTGATCTGTATTTCTCTAATGATGAGTTATGTAGAATAATTTTTCAGGTGTCTGTAGGTTGCCTGTCTATTCAGTTATTTCGCCCTTTTTTTTGAGTGGGTCGTTTGATTTTTTATTCTTGAGGTATGTGAGTTCTTTACATATTTTGAAGATTAAGTTGTTATCTGATGTATGCATTGTGAATATCTTCTCCAGTTATGTGGATACTTTTTTAATAAGAAGGAGGAAGAAAGCATTTTATTTTACTTTTATTTAATTATTCATGTTGGTTGCTCCCAGAAGTGAACCCAGTCTTTGGGATGTATGTGGACTGAGCTCCTTTAGAGACAGATGATCTAATAACTACTCTACCAAGACAGACCACAAAAGTATTTTTCTCTTTACCTATGCAATATCGTTCTGATCTTGTTTCAACTTCTAGGGACCATTTGCTGTGTCAGTGCTGTTTACACGTTCAATCTCCACTACCCACTGTACCCACACCTCTCCTTTTATAAGGGCCTCAGGCAAGCTATACAATCTTAATATCACTCCTGTAGTGTGATTGTCTGTATCAACTTTTAATCTCTTTTAATTTGGATTTACTCAAACCATGCTGTAAAACATTCTGCTCCTTTTGTCATTAGAGCTTCCAGTATTCCCATGTAAAGTTTTTAAATAGTCTCCCTTATATTTATCAGAAAACAAATCATATATATCATCATTTTATATTATGAAGATATTAATAATCAATTATCTATACCAACCCATCTTTATCCATTCACACTTAAAGAGTTGTATTTTGTCATCTGCTATATCTTAAGATAACTGCTTTCTGAAGTATTTTATTGAATCAGCAATTCTTATTTCCATTTGTAGTGCAGAACAAAAGGAAAGTGTTTATAAAGAAACCATGCTGCCACAAATGCACATACGAACATGTTATAATTACTTACAGAACTTTGGAACATCTTGGAATAAATCATGGCTTCAACCATGAGAGTTAAATTCAAGCCTAATTATATGCTTGCTCACTCTATTTAAAATACCCCAAACTTCAAATATTTGCTTGGTACTGGAAAGACTCCAAAAAGAACCAAGTACCTTCTATGTAAATAACCAAAACCAGTGGGAATCTTAAACAGTTATTCTCTGCATGGCTAGTCAGGAATTTTGTAACAGAAGAACAAAACCCTAGCACTGAACTTTTCTGCAATCTCTTTAAAGCTTAATAATAATTTCACCAAACACAGACAAATAAAAATCTCAAAGCACTTTAGAATCAAGAGAAAACTTTGTGATAATCTCACCAAATGCTTTAACATTGAGCAAATGTTGCAATAGAAAGTTGAAATGATATACTCACAACCCATAGATATGTAAGCCACAGATTCAGAATAATTTTTGTATCCTTTGCCCAAGATTGATCACCACAAAAAAAAAGAAAGAAAGAAAAACTGTTTCTAATTCTAGGGGCTAGTGAGAGTTACTGAGCAGATGTATAGAAGGCTAAAATTAAGTTTGATCAGAATTGTTTCCATTTTTATACTGAAAGTCCTGGGTTCCAGAACAATACTGAATCCTCTGTAGATTAGTATGGTTGGTTATTTTAATTCAAATTAATAACTCCAATTGATATAAAGACTCAGGGTTCATCTGTAATTAAGTGATCTCTGGCAGTATGAGGGAAAATGTCAGTAATTAACTATAAGATTCCTGGCTTTATGTGGAAAATAGAGGAGAAACTTTGCAAGTGGATTCCTTAGCCCAGCAATGCACACAGTTGTAAATCAACATTAAATGAATGCGTTTCAGTAGTCATGTGAAAAATTACGTTGATACAATGGTAATTTCCAGGTACAATGCCAAGGAAATTATCTTCAAAAAATGACACCCCCAAAATGTCCTAATCCATAACAGATTACATATAACACATAAATAAAAATACATGCACATACATAAGAAGGGAGAATTAAGGTTGCAAATATCCGACATTAAGACTAACTGATTATATTTGATTGTCCAAGGGACCCAAAGCAATTACAAGGAATCTTAAAAGGAGAAGGAGATCAGAACAGAGAGACAGCATTGTGAGAGATCAAATCTGACAATGCTGCTTTTAAATGTTGGAGACTACACAATCTAAGGAATGAGCATAGGTTTAAAAGCTGGGAAGAGCAACAAAAGATGATTTTCTCCAAAAGGCTATAGAAAGAAATACAGACAGGTTTGTTGACACTTGATCTTAGCCCATTTGGAAGTTCTGAATTTTACAACTGTAAGATAATGTTTGTGTAGTTTTAAGTCAGCAAATTTGCAGTAATTTGTTATAGCAGCATTAGGAAACTAATACAGTATTCCAGAGGTAAAAGAATGGAATAGTTCATAGACCAAAATAAAATGCTCAGACTACATAGTGTATTAATGGAATTTAAAACACATTCAAAAGGAAAGAGAAAGAGATAAAGTGAATTAGTATAGCTATGATTTGATGCAAGAAGATTTACTTGAATCCTGGGTATACAATATCCATGTCTATCCCTCCCTCTGCTATGTCACCTTCACATCTACAATAATAGATGAGCAAGCGATCAAGGATTGAACGTGTCCTCAAACAATGATGCACACTGTCAAGATACAAGGACAAGTGTAACTCATCACAGCTGGTGAAACATGAACTTGGTGAACACTCATGGATTTCATTTGTTTCTTGGGTAAAGTTCACATGTAACCAAAATTCAGTCATTACTGAGTGACTGAACTAAGTCCTAACATGTATTGTGTTCATTCATGTAAAATTAGTATACTTTGAGTACTTTGCATCTCGTGTACGTTTTTTATATCATGAATATTTAGTGCTCAGGTACCTTGTGTTCACAGTGATTCATAAATATTATGTCTTACCCACCTATATTTTATGTTAAATAGATGCTTTACTTGCTTCTTATTTATATTAATACATCTTAATGAGCTTCATACAACACTCATCTATGTTCTTAGCAGAGTCAGATATTCTCAAAAGATGAAATACACACTGCATCTGTGAAGAGGATGAACAAAATTGTGAGCATTTCTAAACTGACCCAAATCTGAAGATTTTACTTGGGCCTTGTAAACATCTCCCCTACTATAGTCTTCTATATTCTTTAAATGACAAGGTTCTAGGAAAACTTTTGAAAGGTATTGTTTTCTCTTCCAAATAAAAATATTCACCTGCTATTTCTCACTGAATAATATTACTCTTGTGCCTTTCTTCATTGGAAGCACCTATTAGTGTGACTCAGAATACAGGAACATATGTATCTGCTTATGCTAAATCATCCATTGAGGGAAACTGTGGGATAGTGCAAAGGACAAAACTCTGAATTTCAGGAGTTAAGATGTTTGCTCCATTTACTAAAGAGCTCTGTGGCAATAGATTATACACACCAACATCTTTAGTTCTTGATTTCCTCTTGTATAAAATTATAGAGTCAGATCTGAGAATTTAAATGACCATGCTGGATCACATAGCCATCATTACTAGTCATCACCCACTCCCACCACTGGATTTGCTTTAATCTTAGCAATTTGATTCTGACATTGCTTTTTCTGAGAATCTTTAAAATGCTGAAATTAAATCTATTACAGTCACATAAAACAATTTTACATACAAACAAAAAGCACACACACACAAAACAACATTCCACTATATTGCCTTTCCACCACTGAAATATATTAATTTGTCCTTTTGGCTTTTAAAAATCATGATTTTGATCATAGTGCAATGTCTAGCAGATTTCTTAATTAAAAGAAAATAATCAAACAAAAATATTAAAAGAAGAAAACCCCAAGCTGTTTTACAGAGAACTACAAGATGCTTTAAAATATCAGCAATCATTTTTACAAAAAAATGGACATCACATCATCCTCAACAGAGGCAGTTATTCCAGATTTTTGCTTATGTCTGTGTTTATCCTTGCCCTGAGATCAGCCTCATGTATAGGTCCAACACTTCAGTTTAAACCGATCCCTGTTATTCTGTACCTAAAAGTATCTGCCCACTGAACTCTGTATAAACTCTTCAACCAGGTATCTATTCAAATTTCTTTTTGAAACTAAAATAATACCTTACTTTTTTTCCTTCTTTAAAAGATTGTATGTCACAATCCTTCAACATTTTTCTTTTCTGTTTTCTCCCTCTTTTTTTTTTTTTTTTTTTTTACTAAATTCTCTAAAGAGGTGAAAGCCAGACTGGACTAGTGCCTAAGGGTATGGTGAGTAGAAAGTCAATGAAAAGATGTTCAGAATCCTTCTCTACTAGTATCCCTCTGTCTTGTAGCACCAGGCAGAATCCTGCTCTCAGAATGGGCAGTCACACTGAGTGGTAGATCTGAAACTGTGCCTGACAGCATCTCCCTTGCTTTCTTTGCTCAGACTTTCACTTACCATTATTCAAAAAACTGAAAGCACTACATGCATTTAAGCCTTAATTTATAAAATGTCCTTATGAGGCAAGACAATACCTGCTTCCACTACCATCTCGAAAAGTCAGGAGCCAAAAAGAATTTCCAAATGATATTTACAAACCCAAAAACCCACAGTGTTTATACCCAATTTGCCTCATTTCTGGCTACATTTCTCATGCAAAAGTGTGTATTATATATTTAATTCATACTCTCTGTTGTTATTCCTGACACACTCAGATAACTTTCAAACATTGACAATAAGAAATTACACAAGATTTTTCATTACAGAAAAGAGAACCATTATTTTGTGTGCTTCTATAGGAATTTTACACTATTGACCAAAAAAAATCAACATTTGCTTCCTGCACATGTTAGCACAAGTTAACAATCCCAATTCTTGCCTTTATAAGTTTTCTAATTTTATTTTTTTAATTTATATATTTCTCACTCCAACTTCACATTATCTTTCAGATTCAAACTTTTGACCAGTAGAAATATAGAACTGACACCAGAAATATACACATATTCAGTCATGTTAATCTATATAGAGATATAAATCATGCTGATGATGAAGACAGATATTCCTGACAATAAATAGATAATTGATAGATGATAGATATATAGATAGACAAATGATAGATGACAGATATCTATCTTTCATAAATAGATGAAAGGTAGACAGATGGATACATAGATAATAGATGATAGACAGATGATAGATATATAGATAGGTGAGTATCCCTGAAAATAAGTCTATGTTCTGTTTGCTTCTGCAGTTACTGTCACTTGTATTGGGCTAAAGGTTTCTAATGTTTCTGATACTTCTGTCTTAGAACTGCAAAATTAAAAATGAGCAAACACCACAAATTCGTTTTGCCTTTTAAGATTTTCCTGGCATAGGATCAAGAGAATAAGAAGAAAAGCCCAAGATAAGGCTTAAAACTATTAAGCTTGCATAAAAGCATGAGAATTGAAAAGTCTGTAGTCGAAATAACTTGACAACAACTAGAGAAACATGGCCTTGGTTCTAGTTTGAATTTCAGGAATGAAAGGGAAGAACAGATGTTTCAGGTATGAAAATGTATTTAGAATCTAAACTCTCCTCCTCTTCTTGATAACTGACCTTTAAAAAAAACCCACGTTGCTACACATTTTATTTGAAGTAAGTAAACAAAGTAGTAGGAAAATGGTTAGTTCATGGTTTGTGTCTATTGGAATTACTTTTGCAATAAGAAGGAAAGAAAATTGCTTAGGTTAATATATAAATCATGTAATACTTAACGAGAGGTGTAATTTTAGACTTCGCTAAGACAAGTCAAAAAAGAAATTGCTTTTATTTCAGAGGGCTGCTTTATAAACTAAATATGAGCTTACCCAGCACTGCCCAAGTGCCAGACATCTGTCATTTCACAGATGTTTCCCCAATAACTCACACTAACAACACAGCCCCACTCCAGTCTGCAAAGACAATGAATCTACATTGAAACCTGCTACAATGCCTAGGAATTTATGGTCCAAAATTCAGAATAGTAATTAAAATTTACCTGAGAGTGATTATTTTTCTTAAATGTCTTTTTCTAAAAGCTTTTCAATGCAATTTTATGAATTTCCAACTGTGTCTACAAATAATAGTTGAATATTTGAGGCTTTAAAAGTAAATCACAGTAACACAAGATTTGCCTGTGTCCTAGTACATTTGCGATTTTGTGAAGTCAATACTTCTGTAACACTTTGGGTTCATGGGGTCATACCTTTAATACCCAAAACAGTAATTAGCTTACTTTCAAAATCATAAGAAGCCGACTCTGTTAAACATTTACAAAACAAATAATGTTCTACATTATTATGAATCTTTGAACTAATTAGCTTGATTCGTTAAAGCAAACCTAACATACAGAAAAAGCAATTTGCCTTGTAAAATGGTTTTCTCAGTTCTTCTGTATTTTAATCAGATGTTTTTAATCTTTAAGAAAGAAACTATGCTTTCATATGTTGAGCACAAAAAATATCAGTTCTTTAAATAATACTGCCAAAAAAATTTCTGGAAGCATTTGTCCCCCACATCTCCATGTACTTACTATAAACATTAATCAGAAATCAGATTAAGAGATTAAATAAGTCTGTATGGCTTCAGTGTTTAAAGAAAATGTGGTTAAGTAAAAAGATGCATGGGGATGATAGATAAATTGATTTATGGACGTGTTTTTATACATTCAGGTTATTGTCAATTTGAGAAAATACATTTTGAATTATTTTAGTATAAACATTCAGTGTTTCCATAACCAGGTCTCAGTTACAAGTTAGAATGTGAGTTTGCCTAGAAAATGAGTTTGCACAATATTATAGGCAATTTAACTTAGAGCATTCTATCAGCCCCATCTTAGATACAACATTTTCAGTTGTTCTTTTCCTTTAACATTATCTTAAGAACTTAGAGCAAAGTCTATAGAATCAATAACAAAGACAGCTATATACTCAGGAATATATTGACTAAAATAAGATTTTGAATGATCAACCTATTACAAAATTCACATTACACGTATAAGTAATTATAGCATTTTGCTAGAGAAAATCAGTAAGAAGGTTCTCAAAAGTATTCTCATAGAAACGAACTCGTCTCTAGAGCCTACACAGGTATTTTGATAGAAATATATAACAGAGACATATTCGATTTATCTATTTCATCTTTTCAGGTTTATTAAAGAATAAGCATTATCTTACATGCACAATGTTGGTACTTAATAATGACTAAAACTTAAGGAAATCTAGTGAATTTGAATATTTAGATAAATAATTAATAGTTATTCATTTGATTTTGCAATATATTTTAGGAATCACAAATCAATCGATTGATACATTTTAAGTGATTATATTATTAATATTTCTCACCAATATAGCATGGTTTGTGACAATATGTAATTAGAGGTAGCTTACTTATATATTTTTAATAATTTTATTTGATGAATTATTAAAAAAGTAAATCAAATAGTACACTTTCCTGGAGTGTTTGATATTTACACTTACTTCATTTCATATCAGAAACCTAAACTAAATTGGCACTTGCTTACGAAGAAACACTTCAATCAGGGCATGCAGTTTTATTTAAACTTCTCAACAACAGAAAGTAGTTATTTTTCTTTCTTGGTTACTTATACATAGCTTTTTTGAATACCTTGCAAGTCAACAACAAAAATTTGTTTTAAGATAGCATCTTTTTAATTTCTACATTTCCCCTAATATCTATGAGAATTTTGACATGTTCTGTACATAATATACTTTTAAAATTGAGTAACACTATGTAAAATACATTTCTGCATGATTCTAATCAATATCCATTTGAGAGGAACAAACCCACAAATCATGTTTTCTAATATTGGTCCACTGAGTCATAAGTGAGTCTTCCTTCTAGAGGGAAGTTGAGAACATGTGTATATTGCCAGATGTCTCTGTTATAAATAAGTGTCAAAGTTTTCTGAATCTGATAATTATGTAATTATCTCCTTGGGAAATCTAATTTTATTGTAATAACTCTCTGAGTATATTTTAGTGAATAATCATATTCACAGTCAAGATTTGATATTTATTCCTAAACTATTTAGTTATTAAAATGCCCAGATAATAGAAAAAACAGAAACATATCAAACTTCAAACCCCACTTTCCTTCCTTTTCCTAAGTCAGATCAGACTATTACAAAAATACCATCGACTAGGTTGTTTAAACAAGATATTATTTCTCATAGTTCTGAAGGATTAGGTGTCCAAGATCAATGTTCTGGCAGATTTGGCTTCTGTGAGAACTTGCTTTATAATTAGAAGATGGTCATCTTTTTGTTCTATCCTCACATGGCAGAGAGCAGAATGAACTGGCTCTCTTGTTCCTCTTATAAGGGCATTAATTCCACCAAAAGCACTCCACTTGTGAAGTCTAATTATATCCAACAGCCTCCATCTGCAAATGCCATCAAATTTGGGCTTCAAAATTAGAATTTTGGAGGAAAAAATTTTGTCCATAGCAATAGAATAGATGGATACATTTGAGAATTGTATTCAGTTTAAAGTCTATTAAAAGCAAAATATATCACCATTTTTTTTAAATGCTGAATTTCTAAATTAAGTATCTTTTTTTTAAAAAAAGGATGAAAGGAGACATGAATGAAGCCAGGAAAGAAGAAAGGGACAGGAAAAAGAAGCAATTTTTATTAATTTATTTGCTCATTTGGTTTTCCCCCACAGGTCTCAAACCTGGGTTGGACTGTACACAGACTACACTCCAGCCACCAGCTTAGAACCTGAGCCACCATGGAATGTGCAAAGCAAACATTTTAAAGCATATTTTGGTTAATTATTGTTTTGGAAAGGAATTTTGCATCGAGTGCTTTTAAATATCTATCACCATAATATATCTTACTAATCCATCTGTATATTAATTTTTGGAATTTTTTCAATCTTTCATGACTGGTAATATCTAATTTTATTAAGCAAAATGATAATTTTTTACCAACATAATTTGAAATAATTGTAATAAAATATGAAAAATACAAAAAGAAAAATAAATGTTCAACTAATTCCTGCAAATTATATTGTTTTATTATGTCATATTATTTTAAAAAATTAAATGAAGGACTGAAAATATAGTTCATTCATATTTTGTACAGTTGAATTTTCATAAAATTAAGTCCATTTTTAAAACTGATAAAGTCAGTGGCTAAGTTATAATTTGATATAAATCTGTCTTATATTTGCTAAACCTCTTAGAAGTTTATGGATAACATAATGAATACTGGTCATGGTTTTTGTGAGCTTCCATGTGTTTTGTGTATTTGCATGAACATAAGTATTTTTGATTCTTACCCTTGAAGTAAATTACCTAAGGTTTTTTGTTTTTACTTTTGTTTTGTGTTTTCATTATATCTTTTAGTTTCATTAAAAATATCAAGGCCTTAATGTGACAAAATTAGTACTATCTCCCTGAGTTAAGAAAAACTGGGTAAATATAAAGAATTTTTCTCAGAGATGAGGAAGAATGAGATGACAAAATTATAGATAAATGCTTCCTGAAATGATATAATCATATTTTATCAATGACAGTTTTTGTGTGCTGAACACATGTAGCACTATTCAGTAGGCAATACACTACTATATGAAGAATGAATGCAATTAATAAGCAGCCCTATATCAAGTTTCTTTGTATCTCCAAATTTTGTAACACAGTGCCTGGACCCACCAGAAAGGATATTAAACATTCCAAAAGGAAGAATAACTCAACTGAGAGTGTGCATTAAAAATTCATGTATAGCTTTAATTTTCTCCTTCTATCTAATTTTTTACATGTATTTGTCAGCTTGATTGGAGTAAGGGCAAAGAGAGAATTTTTTGGCAGTCACAAATCTGTACAAAATCACTTATGTCCTGGAAAGAACCTTCTGGCTGTGCTTAATGTCTCCCCAAATTTCTGATGCTCACTTGTAAAATGGCGCTAGTATCTACACGGGTTCATGGGTTATTGAATAAATGGAATACTCACTAAGTGTCAGGCATAATTTTAAGGGCTTCACAAACTTAAGAGTTTCCTAACTGTGTGCCTTCAGTAGGTTTCCAAAGATGATATCCAAATAATCCTTAAGGCAGTCAGACAGGTCCCAAGACTAATCGATACTTGGAACAGGGTCCTCTAGACTGGACGTGCCATGAGCTATCATCATATTTCACCTCATGTGCTGTAGACATTGTGAAGTTATTTTCTTTATGCAATTAAGGAAACTAAAATAAAGTTAAGTAGCAATGGTTCATCATTTAATTCACAAAATAACCCTAAAAACCAATACTATTATTACCTGTTTTACAGACATATACCTTAAAGTTCAAGAATATATAGGTTTATATAAATAATTAAATAAAGATAACTTTATAAATATTTTGATAGAAGACAAATTAAATCATCCTGTACTCCTTTTATTAATAAATATATTATACTAATATCAAAGCTTATTGGAAAACAGAGCAAAGAACAGTTAGGCTTGATATGACAATTTCTTTGATGTTTCCTTAAGTTCTCTGATTATATTTTTATTTCTTTTGTTTCTATTGCTATACATTTTTAGGATGTTGAATTCACACCTCAGTTTGTGTGTATTTCTAAGGCCCATTACCACTAGCTTGTTCCAGCATTCCTTTCTTCCGTTGTACACCCTTCTGGTAGCCACAATCTTATCCTGTGAATTTTGTTGATATTTGTCTGTCTGTTTTGCTTCTTTATATTCAACATATGAGTGAAAACATGTTGCATTTTCATTTTTCTTTCTGGTTCCTTTTGCTTAGCATTATCCTCTCCATTGCTTCTCAGTTTTTTTGCAAAGGACATGATTTCATCTTTTGAAACAGCTGCATACAATTTCATTGAGTATATATACCATGGCTTCTCTATCTAGTCATCTGCTGATGGGCAAATGCGTTGCTTCCACGTCTTGGCTACTGTGACTGTGCTGCTATAAACACAGGAGTACAGATATTTTCCTGATTAGTGCATTAGTTGTTTGTTTTTCATTCTCTGGGTATATGTCTACAAATATAAATAATCTGTATTATTGAAGGGTGAGTACCATAACTTAGTCAATATAATCATTCTTTCAAGTGGTTGTTTTTACCATGATCTTTCTGTCAATAACAGTGGACTCTAGGTTAAATAAAAATAAACAATTCATTTTGGAAAGGATCCTGACCTACCAATTTTCAAAAGCTATTGTTTTATTTATTCTTATTCTTTTTTTTTTTTTTTACTTTTTATGTTACAGTTCTGATATTAACTGAAGAATATCCTGTTGCTTTAAGACTAGTTTCATGAACTTTGTGTCAAGGCCCTAGATAGTCTAATTCTAAACTCTCTTGGTATATTAATTAAACTCTTCATTCTTTAACTTCTATTGGAGGTCAAAGATTTAACAAAATAGCAACATAATCAGATATTCAAACTTTTGAAATATTTCCACCTGAAGTGTAGAAAAATTACTGAAAACAGAACCATCTCAAAGGTCTAATGAAAGAACAATTTCACAATGAACTTGTATTAGTGGACAAGTTTGAAAGTTACTTACAGAGTAGAATCAACAGATCTCAATAATCTGTTTGTAGAAAGGGTACAAAACTGTGCTGAGTCTTAGATGATTACCTTATTTCTGGCGTGGGCAACTGAATGGATGATAATCCTGCTATCTTTAATACATATCCCGGAAGAAACAAGCTTTCCACAGTAGATGATTAAATCAGTTTTAGATGAATTGATCTGAAAGCACCAATACAAAATGTAGTTAGAAATGTCCAATAAGTGAATGAATACACAGGTCTAGAGTACAGAAAAGAGCTCTCAGTCAAACATATCAGTTTGGAAATGTCAACATCCATTTCCTCTTTGAATCCATGGGAGTCATTAAGCTATTTAAGGAAAAGTGGGATGAGAAGATAGCCTAGCATTTAAGAGACTATAATTACATTTTTGGAATCTACAAAGAAACTTAGACAGAGCAATACAACAAGGTAAAATCTAGGAACATATATAGAAATCCTGAAAAAGAAAAAAAAGTGTATTTTAAGATGAAATTAGTGCTGATCTGTGTTAAATATTGTTAAATATTACCAATGGGTTCAACACATTATGAAAACAACACATTATACTTATATTATCATAGTCAGTGACCACTATGATAATAAATAAATGGTGGGAGATGAGAAAATAGAGCCAGTGAGTATAATATTGCTTTTATGAAATTTTTCTTTGCAGAAGGGAAATAATTATCAAATACAGATAAAAGAAAGTATAGACAGAACGATTATCATTTTTTAAGCTAGAAGAGACAAGGATGCTTAAATATGACAGAAAATGAGAAGACATGAAATTTAAAGTTTTAGAAAGAAAGAACCTAATCAATAGGATCAGTGCCACTGAGAAAGCAAACTGAAATGTGATCCAGATCAAATGACAGCACTGACGTGGATAAGGTGAAATAACTCTTCAACTCTAACAAGACAGAAGGTGGAAAGAATGGTTCCAAGTGTGGTGAGCTTATGAAATGAATGAAAGAGGTTGAGGGCATCCCAACAGCAGTCACTTAATGTAGGCGCATAATGGAACACAAGGAGGAAAGTGAATGCTAAAAACATTTAGTCCAGAGAGAGAAAATATATAAGAAATGTGAACCAGGGATTCTCAAAATATTTAGGAACGAAGGCATTAAAAACTAAGTGAGAAAGGTAATCACAGTGAGATGATTTAAGTTAGTAAGTAATATTTTCACTTTCATTTTTTAATCTAAAGGAAAGGTATAGGCAGAAATGAAGGCAAGTAAGCAGACAAGCAGAAAGTGAGAAGAGGAAGAAGTACTTTATTTTATCTAATTGTTCATTTTGGATATTCCCCTCTGCCCAGGGTCTTGAACCTGGCACCTTGGGATGTATGTGGACCACCTGATGAACTATATTGGCAGGCCACCAAGACATGCCTAATTTAGTATTTTAGAGGTTGTACAGACGATAGCAAGGAACAAGTTCTGACTATGAGAGTTAATTCATAAAATAACAGAGATGCACTCAATGATATTGTGGAAGAGCTGAGAATCCCACTTGTTATTTGGTTCACTTCACGGATAACAATGCCACCTGGTATTATTACGAGGATTGAAATGCAAGAGAACATGCTCAAAAATTTAAGAAGGAATTGAAAAGAGAAAGCAAATGCTATTTTGAAACTAGGCAAGGATCTAGAACTAAAGATGAGGCTGGTCTAAATGTGAATCTGTCTCTCAGGTGAACCAGTTCTCTGTGGTCTTGCAGAAGCAATAAGCTGGGTTGTAACCACTCTGACTATGTAAGTTCTAGCCTAGTTGAGCAAAAGATTTATGCATTTTCATGTGAAATACCAAAAGCTTTGGTGACGGAGGAACTCCTCTAGAAGCTATCAGTCAAGGTCTGTTTTATAGATTCTGGGTTTAATAAATTGACTTGCATGAGATGGTGATCCAGTCTGTAAAAGATCTTGATAAAGGAAACTGAAGGTCAAAAGGTCATTCCCTAGTCTTTTGATAAGAAGAGTTCTGGATCAAATGAAATAAAATGAAATTTCAACAGAATTTTAAGAATTTTTAGCTTTTAAAAATTTAAATCATTCTAAATGAGTATGTGGCTTCAAATACAATAGATCAAAGTAGCATTCATTTGGACTAAAATTAAATCGTGAGAGTTTAACATTATAATGAGAATCATCATCAACAGGGATGATATCCATCATAAGCTAATACCATTTAAAAACAATAATCTGACAGCATTTTTTAGTTACTTGGAATAAGTCAATTAATTTCTCCACAATTTGTAAATACAATATGGAGATTTTTTTTTTCATTTCCTTTCCCCTTCTAAAGCAAGCTAATAGAGCGAATATAATTGAATCCTGTTAGCCTTTTCAAATTATTTGTTGTTTTTCCTTTCTACAGGATGTGCTAAAATAAAATAGGACATAATATCTTTTTTGGTGTTTCAGAAGGGAAATCTGGTGCTAATTTGGAAAGGACAGTTAAATTTGCTAAGTGTGAATTAAAGACATTTTGTGTTCTCTCCACATTTTTTTTTCTTTTTTTTCCCTTACTGGTTTTATCACATAAGATTTGTTAAATAGAGTGTCCTGTGAACATGAATTTGCACTTACAGCTTCTTTGTAAAGTCTTAAGGTATAAACATTCTGCTTTTGACTTGACTGAATTTACCAAACATTGAGAAAGTTATCACCATATCATTACCTTGAGGTTTTATCTCTACAGGCAGGAACACTGGCTTTGCATGTTTGTGATTCCATTTCCAGCCTGAAATGGTCTTGTGAATGCTTTGTTCAAGGAATCAATGTCATGTTGTATACATATTTAAAAGTGTGTTCTTATTCAAAATTACATAAAATTTTCTTGATGTTCCAAATTAAAATAATTCCAAATTTTTATAACCTTCAAATATGTAATCAGCATGCATTTTAAATGACACTTGAGGAGTTTGGAATAAAGATTTGTCTGGAACTGAAAGAATTAATAAAAATAGAGCTGCTAAATACTGCCTTTCTCCAGAAGGTTTTGCCAATCACAAATATGCAAAAATGTGATAACTTCATACTTATCTTTGGATTATGTATTACTCACTTCAAACACTAACTTTAAGAAATTCATCTTATTTTAAATGTCTTAACAAAGATACTTGCTCAAAATTCTTTTCTAATATTAATATTTATTATTTCTTTAGTTTACAATGCTAAGGATATTGAAGGATAATGAAATAGTGTCTCAGTCTATATTTCACACCATACCCCCCACTAGGGTTCCAGTGTTACTTACGGCCACCTTTCCCCCATCTTTCACCCTTTGAAAAGTCAGTATCCTAAAAAAATCCTCTTGGTCATAATGTAGATCCCAATCTATGAGCCCAAGTCACAAATCATAAGCCTGGATAAATTAAAAGGTGTTCAAGAGAGAAAGTAGAAGTAGTTCAATGATGACCCATGTTTGATGTTTTCAACAGCCAAAGAAGAATATGCAAAAGTATGTAATTATCATAGTATTTTAGACTGTATCAGTTGCTTTGTTTGCTTGTTTTTAATTCACAAATTATAGGCTCAGAATTTGCCTAAACTGGGGAAAATGTTTTCATCTAACATAGATCAGATCATTCTCATGGCAATTAGCAAAGTAACTCCTTAAAACTTCTTCCCCACTGTCCCTCCCTCCTTCCCTATTCTTTCCTCCATTCCTCCCCTTGTTTCTCTCTCTCTCTCTCTCTCTCTCTCTCTCTCTCTCTCTCTCTCTTTCTCTCTCTCTCTCTCTCTCTCTCACACACACACACACACACACACACACACACATACACACATACACTCACAAGTCAGTGTTTTTACTTCTATTGGCAGATTTAAAATTATTTTGCTTTCTACCTTCTTCATGTAAGCCTGTTAATTGTATCTGACATTAGTTATTGATACTTCAACATGGATTTGATTAATAGTTCCTATTGTAGAAAAAAACACCAAAGTTAATACATTGTCACCTCTTCTTGTGACTGTTGTTTGAAATATAATAAGCATAGAATAAAAAACATACAATAGTAAACATCCATATTAACTTGTCTTATATTGACTGCCTAATATTAACAAATAGTATTTCAGAATGTCAGCAAGCTCTGGTGAGGTAGTGATCGGGTCCACCACCTTCTGCCAGTGCAGTCCACTTACATTCCAAGGACCTGGTTCACATCCCAGGACTGGAGGGAATAACCAAGATGGACAACTGAATAAATTAAATAAATGGTTCATTCTCCTCTCTTTCTGCCTACTTGCCTGACTTTGCTAGTCATCATTCCTGTCTGTATCTTTCTTTAATAAAAATAAAACTGTCAACTAACAGTTACTTAGTTAAGTAGCAGCAAAGTGGGTGGCTTTGTCTATGACTGTTATCTTTGAGACAAAGCAGGTAGAATAAATCAATGGCAATCTTTTATATAGTTTTGCCATAGGTGTATTTTGAATAAATGATGTCATTAAATTCATCAAGTTAATATTAACTTTTTCCTAAAGAAAACAGATGCTTTTGGAAGAAATGTTTTAGTAAGCACTTATTTCCTCATACAATGACTTGCTTAGCAATTTTTTTTCTTATTTATTAGTTCCATCAGGCAAAAAGAGTAATGCTATATTTTTTAAATAAGTTAAACCCAAATGTGATTTATATAAATCACTAAAGTCCAATATTGTTTTCTACTATCTAATATATTTCAGTTTTTATCTATAATTGTGAGCCATGTAGTGATCTAAATATTAAAATTATTTTTCAAATTTTTAATTCTGATTTTTTAAAAAATGACATGTTTTCAACCTTATAATAAATATGTTATGAAATATTAAAGCAGCATTTAATAATCTCTCAGCAATTTAAGAGTAACAACATTTAAAATAGAAATAATAAAACAATGAATCTATACAACTCAACTCAAGAAAACAGAGACTGTTTTCACCAAAGTTAAAAAAAAAAATGATATCAAGAAAATCCATTATATCATCTCGATCATCCCGTTAACTTCTCCAAGGTGATTGCTCTAAACTAAGAATAAAACCCTATTGGCGCACACCCTGGTGGCTTAGTGGTTGAGTCCACAGCCTTCGGTCTGTGTAGTTCACATACATTTCTAGGATCCAGATTCCTAACTATAATGAGCAACTAAATAAAATCAATAAATGCTTCTTCCTCCTCTCTCTTGCTCTCTGCCTGCTTGCCTTCAAAGGAAGGAAGAAAGGATGAAAGCCTGTTGGAACATTTGTCAGAATCTTTCCACTGCCCTGGGCTCATGTATTTATTCACACTTAAACTTTCTTGAACAACTCATTTCTTTTCATATTTTCTATCTTAAAAAAAACTATAAAAAGTTACACCATCTCCACTTATAATTATGTATTTCTTCCTGTTTATGTCTATCTGTATATAAAATAGCATTTGTACAAACAAACTGCTTAGGTTCATGCCTTAAGCTTCTAACAAAGCTACACATACCTGCAGACATATAATACAAGCAGTTCTTGATTTCCCTCTGACCCACTGGAGTATCTTGAATACAAATGAGGAATTACACCAGCTAAATCAGCTATATAACACTGGGTAAGTTATGCAATATCCCTGTGCCTCTGTTTTCTCATCCATTAAATGAAACTAGCAATAAATACCTATATTCTGTAATTATTATGAAGGTTAAACCAGTTAATTTATAAAAGGGCTTAAATAAATAGTTAATCATCAGTAAATATTAGTTATATTAATCACAAAAAGTATTGCTATCCTTTCATCATCCTCTATTTCTTTCCTTCTCAAAGCTAAAACTAATCTACAGATGCTTACAGTAGAGTCTTATGAAGGATAAAAGGGTTGATGGATGGAGAGGAAAGTCAACCTCTTACACACTAGCTAGTTCAAGCAGTGAGAGTTTAGGCCCATACTTATCTCTCTTCTTTAGCACCACCCCAGGTCCCTGGTCCTCAGTCTCTTTTCTCCTCTCACTTTCTAACCTTGAAGCAAGGTTAGAAAAGGAAACTTGAATCAAGTTCCTTATGAACTCCACCTTGAGAGCTACAACTCAAGAAGTGAGAAAAGGAATATAGAAAACCTATTCAGCTACTTCCTCCGTCATAATCTCTGTTCTTACCACCCCATGCCCCCATTCCACTACTGACATCTTGGTATTTGTCTCTTCATCTTAACAAGAGGAGAAAGGAAATTGCAAGAGGAAACTGTCCTCCAGTGTCAGAGGACTGCTAGTTCGCTGCTTCTTGCTCTCTCTTCACTCCTAAAAGTATTCCCAGGCGATGATAAGAATCAGTGAGCAGAAGTGGAAACAGAAGAAATGAAGCGTTAAGAAAGATAAACTTCATGCAGTTGTTTTGCCCAGTGTAGTTCCCAGATCTTATTTGTCATGTTCTTATCTCTCTAAAATCCCAAAGTCAGAGTTTGGACTCCCATTTTCTCATACCACCCAGTATTCTGCCCTAACTTCATAGTTCTTTGCTCTGGTCATAAATCATCATGTCAGCAGGATCCACTTCTGGATAGTGACTGGATAGGATGCATGCTTGTATCACTCCCCACAGACACTGAAGAAAACAAAAACAAAAAATAATCCCCCTATTTTTCTGAGACAAGCACCAAGAAATGACTGGCACTTCAGTTGAAGACATAACAGACGAAGACTAATGGTGGGTGAGGGCACCTGGCACAGTTCTCACCTAAGCCGCAGATTCAGTTTTGATATGGGTCAGGAGAGTCCAGATGTGCAGTGGGGCAAAGGCTAGCGATTTCAGGATCAGCCGTGGAGGCAATAAGAGGCGGGCCCAATGGGGCTGAAATGCGGAGCCAAGGAGAACCCAACTGGGAGGGGGGAAAGGAGAACCAGCGAACTAGGAGCTGAGATATAGCCTGTGGTGAAATTGCTCTGGGTGTAGCCATAACTGGAAGTCAGCCAAATCAAACCACTCCCACAAATATTTTGTGCCAGAGCCAGCAGTTCACTGAGTAGACATCCTGCCCACTAGATGTCTGCCCACTGGAAATCCTGCCCATGAGATACCCCACATCCCAGATTGCAGTGAGAAGGCAGTCCCAAACCTCAATGCTACCCTCTAATGCCACCTTGTCGGTAGAAGCGAAACTGCAGCCTGATTGCCAATCCTGGGCAAATCATACCAAAGCAATGTAAGGGAAACTAAACCCTCAGAAATATAAACAAAATGCCAAATACAGCAAAAGCACAGAGAAATATATGTGAAATGATGAATCCAGTCAAAAACTCAAGGAAAATCTGAACACAGCAAATGTATGAGAAAGAGAAGAACAACACATAGAAGACAAATTATAAATTATAAAATGACATTAAACATCTATATATCAATAATCACCTAAAAGTTAATGGACTGAACTCACCAGTCAAACAAAGCAGAATGGTTGAATGCATAAAGAAGCATAACCTAACCTTCTGCTACTTTCAGGAAACCAACCTTCTTCCAAATGATACAAAGGCTCAAAGTCAATGACTGGAAGACACTCCTACAGTCGAATGGCAACTACAAAAGAGCAGGAAGACTATATTCACATCAGATTAAAACAGATTTCCATCTAAAAAATATAAAAAAGACAGAGATGGACACTATATAATGATTAAAATATCAATCTAGCAGAAAGACATAATGCTTATTAACATATGTGCACCAAATGAAGGAGCATCAACATCAACCATGTATTATTAGATCTGAAGAAAGACATTGACAGCAACACAATAGTAGTGGGGGGACTTCAACATTCCATATACAAAAATGGACGGATAAGCCAGGCAGAAAATTAGCAGGGAAACAGCCACTTTAAATGACCACCTGGAACATATAGGTCTAATACACATATACCAATCACCTCACCCAACGGTTATAAATATCACTTTCTTCTCAAGGGCTCATTGAACATTCTCAAGGATAGATCATATGCTGGGACACAAAACAGCTATCAAAAATATTATGAAGTTTGTAGTCATACCAGGAATCTTCTCTGATCACAATGACCTAAAACTGGAAATCAACTATAAAAAGAAAGCTGGAAGACCCCAAACCTATTAGAAACTCAGCAATAGGCTCCTGAAGTACTCGAATAAAAGAGGAAATTAAAAAATATTAGAGACAAATGAGAATGAGAAATTGAACTACCAGAATCTATGGGATGCAGAAAAAGCAGTACTAAGGGGAAAATTCATCGCAGTCCAAACCTATCTGAAGAAACAAGAAAAATCACAAATAAATAGCAATGCTACATTTAAAACAACTAGAAAAAAGAACAATTAAAGCTAAAAATCAGTAGAGGCAAGGAAATAATCAAAATTCGAGCAGAAATAAATTAAAAAGGAAGCAAACGGAACCCAAAATTTGTTTCTTTGAAAAAATAAACTGAATTTACAAGCAACTGATTAGTCTCACAAAAATAAAACGGGATAAAACTCTCAAAACTAGATTCATAAATGAAATGGGATAAATTACAACAGCTACCACAGAAATTCAAAACATCACAAAGGGCTATTATAAACAGCTCTATGCCACCAAAATGGATAAACTTGAGGCCACAGACTGATTTCTAGAAAAGTATAGTGTAACAAGCCTGAACCCAGAAGAACTGGAAAACCTGAACAGAGTAATCGCAAGCAAAGAAATTGAAGAAATAATCAAGGACCTTCCCCCCAAGTAAGTCTAGTACAAGATGGCTTCTCTAATGAGTGCTATCAAACCTTCAGAGAAGAATTAACACCTATTCTTCTCAAGTTCTTCCAAAATATTGAAGAACAAGGAACTCTCCCAAATACTTTTGATGAGGCTGATAGGAAAAGCTAACAGAGATGCCATCAAGAAAGAAAATCACAGGCCATTATCTCTAATGAACATAGATGCAAATATTCTTAACAAAATACTAACAAACTGAATCCAACAATCCATCAAATAGGTCCTTCATCATGACCAAGTGGGATTCATCCCAGGGATGCAAGGATGCTTCAATGTATGTAAATCTATTAATGTAACACACCATATCAATAAGAGCAAAGATAAAAACCACATGATCATATCAATAGATGCAGAGAAAACTTTTGACAAGATCCAACACCCATTTATGATAAAAACCCTCCAAAAAAATGGAAACAAAAGGTTCATATCTCAACATAATAAAGGCCATATATGAAAAACCCATAACCAACATTATTGTCAATGGTGAAATATTGAAAGCATTTACTCTTAGGTCAGGAAGAAAGCAAGGTTTTCTACTCTCACCACTGCTATTTAATATTGAACTGGAGGTCTTAGCCAGAGCAAAAAGCAAGAAAAAGAAATAAAAGGAATCTAAATTGGAAAGGAGAAAGTAAAACTCTCATTATCTGCAGATGACATAATTATATATATATATATGTATATAAAAATACAAAAACTCTATCAAAAACCCTCTAAAACTCAATTAATGCAGTAAAGTGGAAGGCTACAAAATCATTGCACAAAAATCTGTTGTATTTTTTATGTAAGAAACACATTAGAAGAGTACAAAATCACAAAAATCACACTATTTAAAATACAAGTAGACCGAGTGAAATATCTGGGCATTTATCTAACAAAGAAAGTAAAAGATCTACACAAAAAAAAATTACAAATCCTTCTTAAAAGAAACAAAGGCATACACAAAGAAATAGAAAGACATGCCCTGCTCATGGTTGGGAAGAATAAATATCATTAAAATGGCTATCTTACCCAAAGCGATATAGAAATCTAATGCAACCCCCCACTAAAATCTCACGGACTTATTTCCGGGAAATAGAACAAAAAATCTTAAAATTCGTATGGAACAACAAAAGATCCATAACAGCCAACACAATCATTAGAAAAAAAGATGAATCTGGAAGGATTGCACTTCCAGTCTTCAAAATAAACTACAAAGCAATAACGATCAAAATGGCATGGTACTGAAATAATAACAGAGGTACAGGTCAGCGGAATTAAACTGAATCACCAGAAACTTACCCACTCACATGCAGTCAGTTAATCTATGGCAAAGGAGCCAAAAGTATTTGATGGAAAAAGGAATTTCTCTTCAACAAATGGTGTTGGGAAAACTGGACAGCTACATGCAAAATAGTGAAAACACTAGCATTATTCACAAAAATAACTCAAAATTGATCAGACACTTGGACACAAGACCAAACTGTAAAGTTCTCAGATGACAATATAAGAAAGATTTTCCATGATGTCGGTCATAGAGGAGCCTTTGGGGATTCAACTCCACCATCAAGGGAAACAAAAAGAAAAATAAGCAACTGGGACTACATCAAACTAAGGAGCTTCTTAACAACAAAAGAAAACATCACCAAAACCAAAAGGAAACCTATTAACTGGGAGAAGATATTTGCAGTCGATATTTCTGACAACAGCTTAATATCTAAAATATACAAAGAACTCATAAAACTCAACAACAGAAGGTGGAGCAATCCAATCAAAAATGGGAAGAGGAATTGGAGAGACACTTTTCTGAAGAGGATATACAGATGGCCAACAGGCATATAAAATTATGTTCCTACTTGTTGGATATCAGGGAAATGCAAATTAAAACAACCATGAAATATCATCTTACATCTGAAAGACTAGCTATTATCCAAAAGCCTAGAGACAACAAACGCTGGCAAGGATGTGGAGAAAAGGGAACACTTTTACACTGTTGGTGAGAGTGCTAATCAGTATAAACCCTTGTGGAGAACAGTTTGGAGGTTCCTCAAAAAACTCAGGATGGAAATCCTGTATGATCCCCTCATTCCAGTTCTGGGTATCTTCCCAAAAAATACAAAAACACCCTCCCACAGAGATGTATGCAACCCTATGTTTATTGCAGCCCTGTTCACAGTAGGTAAGAACTGGAAATTACTAAGTGTCCAATATCAGATGAATGGATGAAGAAGATATGGTACATATACACATTGGAATACTACACAGCCTTTAAAAGAGATACGACCCTGTCATTTTAATCAACTTGTATAGAACTAGAGGGGATTATGCTAAGTGAAACAAGTCAAAAGAAGAGATAGAACCAGATGACCTTACTTATAGGTGGAATGTGAATAGACAAAACAAAGGAACAGATGAAACATAAACAACCCTGAAACATTTTCAACAGAACTAAGGTTACCCAAAGGGAATGGGGTGGACCGGGGCAAGTGGAGTCCACTGGACAGTGGTGAAGAATACTTGGTCATGGTGGAGGGCATGGTGTGTTGAAATATATCTAAGAAATGAGGAGCCTATACATAGGAAATTATTTTAATGTGTAGACTAAATACTGCAAAATAATGATAAATTATAAAATAAATTTTAGGAAAAATCTTCATGTCAGGAAAGTTGGAGTTCTTGAAGCTTCCTACACAAACAGTGGGAGCAGGAGGAAAGAGATTCACCATCTTGATAACAGAAATGAAAAGGCAATGTGTGATTGAACATTCTATACTGAAATTCTAAGTGGTTTCCTTTCATTGAAATGTGACTAATACATGTTTACAAAATTTTTTCATAGATATTTGAATATGCTTGTTCTTGAGTTACATAAAAAATTATCATAGAACATCCATGTTAAATTGATTCTAAAGAAAAATAAACGCATTTCATGCTCCAAACAGTTGAAATATAAGCTAACTTTGAAGCAAAGCTCATATTTAAGAGGAGAATTGTCTATATATACATCATATTGTTTCTTCAGGACTGTTCACCTGGGATCTTCCTATAATTGTAAAATACAAAAGTTTTTGTTTTTGTGTGATGTTTGTTTTGTTTATGATTTTAGTAATTAATATTTTGCGCAAGATTATAAATGGACATACCAGTGTTTGAGTTTACCACAAAATGTTGGCAACTTTTTTAAAGTAATCCAATTGTCCCACAGAATTTCAAACAGTAAAAATATTAATGATATGAAGTCTTCCAACTATCTCAAATCTTCCTATTTCTAGTAGTAACCATTATTATTATTATTATTATTATTATTATTATTATCATTATTATTATTATCTTTATAAGTGTGTTCTAATAATTTTTAGGATGAATTCCTCAAAGAGTTTTAATAAGATATTTTATAGGGGTTCAAATATAGTCATTACCCATAGCTGCCAGAATATACAAACTTTTCCACTTAGTTTTCTTCTTATTTCTTAATCAGTACATCCCTGGGCAAAATACTGTGTAGTGTTTAGGTTTCTGTAAAACTATGGGATTTAGATATGTCAATTAATATCTCTGGCATTTCTCTCTAAGTCGCTAATACAGTCCTGCCCATGACTCAAGTTATTGTCAAGCTCATTGGTAGTCAATAGCATAGTGCTGATACAACAAAGTTTCTAATAAAATCTCCACAGTTGTCTCATGAGTGTACTTGAAGAAACAGAGTTTATCAGTACATAGTTATAACTGAAGGACATTTGAGTATGTTCAGGCCAAGGGAATTAAAGGTGTTCCCATTAGAAAATAAACATACTATACACTTACTGATCCTAAACAAGCCCTAGCACAGAAACTTACATAAAACTAAGCCTGCAACAAATCCATTTTCTTTCTAGGTGACAGGTAAATTGGTAAAATGAAGTTGACAAATGATCAGATGAGATATCAGAAACTGAAGGTCTAAATTAATTTCTAGCCAGATTGGCTCAAGAGTCTACTGACAGAAAATTTGCAATACAATTCCTATACCCTTCAGAACTTCTTTTTCAGTCATTGGTCATCTTTGTCAGGCATTCCAAGCTTCTTTATTTTGCTAATATTTTTTTTCTGTCCTTCACAAATAAAATCTTTTATATCCATTTATTCTAAAACTATGATTTGAGTATTATGTGCAGTACATTTGTACCTTAACAAAGATGTCTTCCCTCATGGAACTCACATATTGATAGATGACAGGCAATAAATAACACAAATAATAAAAAATAATTTTTATATTATATTAGGAGTTGTCAAATGTTTTGATAGTTTAAAAGTAGAGCCTTTCAGAGTGACAATGGGAGCTGCAGTTTTAATAAAGGAAGTGTGAGAAGGTCTTAGTGAGAAAGAAACATGCAAACAAAACCTCGAAGGAGGTAAGGAACTAACTATAAGGATATTTGGATAAACAGGTGGGGAAGAGATTGTGTCAACTCCTAATCATATTTGAAAGACAGTAAGGAGATCATGGTGAAAAGGATGTATAGAAGAGAAATTCACAGGTCACACAGGCCAGTAGAGGCCATTGTTTAGACTTGATCTTTTAAAATGAAAAACCTAAGAGCCATTAGAGGTTTTGAGTATAGAAGACCCATAATCTGTTGTAATTTAAAGAGATTATTCTGGTGTTGTGCTAAGAAATGCATTTAGAGGAATAATGGCAGAAGCATAGAGCTATCAGATGCTTTTCTAATAATCCATGGATAAGATGCTTAGATCAAGGTGGTACCATGGAAATGATAGGCAGTTATCTCATTAAGATGTTAGGCATGGAATGTGTTGTGCTTTTCAAATGCATTGAATATTATAAAACAATACTCCACCTCCCTTGTCCCAAAAATTATTCAGTTAAAATCAGAAAAGAAGGAATAGGAGATGGAAAAAGCAAAGAAGGAAGAGAGACCACAAGGTTTAATTTAGGTGTTTCTGAACAAGATATTCCAGTGATCTTTCCCTGGGTCTCTCAAATTATTCTACAGACACAATTTGATTTAAACACAAGCAATGCTGTGTCAAATGGTGCTGTAAGTTGTGAAGACAAGAAATATTGGACAGGGATTTATATGATGCCCTCTGTTCATTCATTCAAAAATGTAAAGTATGTTTAACACTTACTATGAATTAGGCTCTGTTGCAAGTAGCTGAGATACAATAGAGAACAAAACAAAAATATCTAAAGCTTGTGTGGTGCTTATACATCTAGAAAAAAAAATAATGAACAACTAAGTTATTTAGCACATTATACAATGACAAATGTCATTGGAATAAAAAGAGCTGAATAAGAGTGGTCAACTTGTGCAGAGGTGGAGGGTGTTTTATTTTAAATGGTCAAGGTAGGACTCAGTGATTACGAAAAAGAATCAAAGGGGTGTGCTCTGGTGGAGTTGAGGGTTGTCCAGTCACCCTTGACTGGTGCAGTCCATGTACATCCCAAGAAACTGGGTTTGCGTCCCAGGACCAGGGAAATAATCAAGATGAAGAACTAATTTAATAAGTAAAGTGCTTCTTACTAGTCTCCCTTCCTCCGTGCTTCTTCTTGCCTTCATTCCTTCCTGAACCTCTCCTTTCCTTTTAAAAAAGAATCAAAGGAGCTGAGTATCACACTCAGATTCTGAAAGCTGATAGTCTAACTCCTACAACTTCCTAAGGGGTTGGATGGTTTATCTTGTAATGTAACTTTGATTCCAAAGGGTTTTGACCAAGAATTTTTTTTTGTTTGTTTTAGAACTCTAAGATGACACTATATTGATTATCTTCTTTTGATGATCGTTTTTCTTGAAAATCTAATACATGCACTATACTTGAAATCTTTTTCACTCTCAAATGAAATAACTAATGTGACAAATTTCCCAATCAAATTGATTATAATTAATATTTTTCTTTCCTTTTCTGGCACTGTAGAAAATAACTGGATAACTTTAGAAAATAACTGAAAAGAATATAAATGAAAATAAATGGTTTAATTTCAAAATGACTTTCTGCCAGCTTCATAACCAGATTCATTGTGAAATAAATTGAAAATAGGATTAAATTGTTTTAAAGTACAGGAATTGTTCCAATAATAATGAAAGAAATTATGCCATTTTTCAAAATGTAGCTAGGCACTTGGGTATTAGAGTTATGCCAAAGTCTGACTGGAATCTTCCAAGCAATTTTGTGATGAACTTCACCTTTCCAGCTGACTTTATGTAGCACCATGCTCATTGCCCTGAGTAATAGTCATCTTTAATATGTCACAAATCTGAACAGCTATGGCATTCATTCCCAAAGTTGAGCAAAATATATTAACAAGGGTTAGATTTTTATGAAGAAAGCAGTTGCCTAGGTGATTATGAGAGATTTATTTTCCATTTTTTTAAATCTAGGAATTAAACTACAAGGCCACAAAATGCTTACATCTAAATATTATCTAAATACTAGTCCTGTGCTGTGACCTAAGTCTTCCTTCAGGTGAACTTGCAGAGCAGAATTAAATTTTTTTTTCTCAAAACAGAGGTTTATGAGAGAAAAATAGGCAAAGAAAATTGGGAACACTGGTTTTAAACACTGTCACCAGGTTCTTTGCTGTACAATTTCTCAGATATTTTAAAAAGAGATAGACTCAAGATAATGGATAATTAGCAATGCATATCAATAGCTGTTTTTCACAGAACCATTTGTTTTTAAGAGAAATTACAAGGAGCACTGGTCAAACCGTATCACCTCTTAATACCTCCATGTATTTGTCAGAATTCTTTTTTAAGCAGAAACCCAATTTTGCAGATTTAAACTTCCAAACATAGTTTCCCATCGAAGGAAAGTGAAAATACAGGACTAGAATTGGCTTTGGATGTGACTGAATGCAGTGATTCACTCAAGCCTTTGGACTGTCTCTGGATCTCCTCACCCCATTTTCCCTCATTGTTAAGCGACTTCTCTTCAGAAGGTGACCACCGAGCAGATTCAGACTCTTAACACCAAAAACAACAACAAAGATTCAATGAAAGTCCCTTATTTAGATCTCAGTGGCTTCCCCTGGGTGAGATTACTTTTGTCTCAGTGTCCAGGATATGAGCTTCATGATCAGCCTCTAAGTCATATGAAAAATCCAGCATCAACATGGGGAGAGGGAGATCAAGTTCACATCCTCCCCTATGGCCTGAAAGCCAGAGGAGAGTCAGTTCTTCAAAAACTGAGACACCAGTATCTGTGAAATTGGAGATGAAAGACTGACAAAGAAAAAGAAAGATGGCCACAATCTAAATTGCAATATTAGCTATGGAATAAGTAAAATCTTTTCTCTTTCCTAAGAAGAAAGTTCATGTTTTTAAAATATTAAATAATCTTCATTTAGTATATGGTTCTATTAAAATATTTAATAGATTATACTTCTCTTTGTAACAGATGGTTTCTTACATTCAATTTTTGACTCTCCATATATAGACTTCTGCACTCACAATGACCAAGCAGAATTCTATAGATTTGCTTGCTTGCTGCCTCCCTTGTCACTAGAGAGCCCCTGGAAGACAGGCATTTTGTCTCACTCATCTCTGAACACAATGCCTGGTACACGGTTGGCAAACTATACCTGTTGAGCTAAATAGAATTCTTGTGGCAGGGACTATGTTGACTATGTTTTACTTTCTTTCGTAGACTGGCTAACAAATGCTTAAAAACACAGTGGACTGTGAAGTAGAAGTAATTTCAGGACTTTGGTAGATAAATTTTGTTCTATATGCTTGTCTTAACACAAGACTTGAACATCATCACAATGAGATATGACTACTAAAAGAGAAAGTGGGAAATTCATAATTTTTAATTCCCAGGAGAAACTGATATAAGTAATCAATATGAAATCATAATTTAAATTATGCACCGCTAAATTATATTATTAAATAAAAATAAATGTCAATATTAGTCAAAATTTAAAAATTACCATTCTAATATATTGTTCAAAATTATAAAATGACTTGAAAAGCCAAATGCCAGTTGCTCAGATGATTGCAACAGAAATTGTTAGCTGTGCTTTCAAAGTCTGTGTTCCCTTCTTTCTCAATAATAGAAATTCCAAATTTCAAATGACAGCATCAATAAAAATTACACTTTCCATTTCACCATTCAACTAAGGCATATCTGGAAGACTGTCTGGAAAACGGTCTATATACCACATAGTGACATCCTCTTGTAATGTGCCTTATATTGTCTTTATCTTTTTCCTGTTCACTTTCCTAAGGCGTGAATAAATTTTATGATCTCAAATCAGAGCATCCATGTTGGACCATGAGACCTTGGCCATACATAGCAAAATACCAAATAGAAGAAGACAGCTCCCTAATATCATGGAGCACAATATACACATCAATCCTGAACCTACATTTGGACTTATATATGAGGGGAAAATAAACTTCTATAGAGCTTGTCACTTTTATTTTAGGTTTCAGCCATATTTACATTCCATCAGCAAGAATTACTGGCTTGTAATTCTCTTAGCTAGCTTTTCCCTTTTTTCTGATCATATTTTCCCCCTAAGCCTTTGAATGTTACAAGCAGCAAGGTCAACAATAGCCTCTCCCAGAGCCAAAATACCTCTCAAGGGAGCTAATAATAACGCTGACAGGATATCAGTCTTTAGTATCCAAACCACAGGAACCAGATTAATTGATTACTCATTTACTGAAATGAATTAAATAGTTCTGTCACACCATTATCAAGCTGCCACCTTATCTGACATGTGTCCTTTCTTCAAGGCCTCCTGTTTGAAGTCCCCTTTCTCCTCAGTCAGCCTTCAGGGATTCAACCATACCTCGTTCTTCAGACTACTCATGGCACATGCATTTTTTATAGAGAGAAGTGGGACTGCTTCCTTACCCTTTCCACATTAAACTATTTTAGAATCGGTTGATTTAGTTCCTTATTTACAGTCTTCACAATAAGTTATAAAGTAAATAAAAATAGAGAGGAGGTCTTTTCAACATTCATGTGTCAACTAATTACAAAACAATAATTTAAAAGTCCTCTCCCTGACTGAAGACAGAGATGAAGTCACTTTAATCAATAGGATCCCATGGTCTCTCTGAGAGAGATGCAGTATTTAAAAAACTTGCACCGTTTAGATCAGCACCAGCCTTGTTGCCACTGCAGTAAGAACACTCCACATTTAGAATCCAGACATCGTATCTATTTTATGGACACTTCCCAAAATCTTTGTTACCAATACACTATAACTATATAATCCAGAAGAATTAAAACTTAGAAGATGGCTTGACCTCTTAAAGATACGCAATAAAAATGTTGTAGAACATTATTTTCAACCAATTTTGTTTACCTTGAAAAAAATGTTCTCCAAATAAATGAAGACATGGAGACTCAAGTTATTTCCCCAGGATCTTCCTAGTGATTACAACAAAGTATAAGAGTCTATAACCTGTATCCTAGTCTGCTCAGAGTAGTTTCAGAAACAAGTCGCAAAATCCCCACAATTGCAGAGCCCTGGTCATCACTATTTGCTTTCTTATCTTCTTTCACATTTTCTTGTCTCAACCTTCTCTTGGATTTAGGGTCACATTCTAGCTGCAACTCCACCATGCCCACTGAGGCCACAACCCATCAGCTCCACTACCAGAGTCTAAACTGACCTCTAATTCCCCCACCTACCTGGAGGGATCAGGTAAAATAGCCCACAAATAGGAGGAATAAACACTTGTAAGTAGGAAGCTTGGCCAGTAAGAGATAGTAGATAACAAGAAACTGACAATAATTACTCACATCCAGCTCACCCTGCAGTTAGGCTATTCAGCAACCAGATGTCACATGTGCTATCCAAGAAAGAGAAAAATGGAATCAGGAAAGGAAACTTGGCTCCTACAAATTCATATGATTTTCTAGAAATTACAAGCAATGTTTTTACCTATTCTCATTGGCTAAATTTAAAGTAAGATTCAAGTAAAGTTAGTAAGATCTAAATTTAAAGTAAGCTGAAAATAATAATAATAATAATAATAATAATAATAATAATAATAATAATAATAATGTCCACTATGTTGTTCCATAGATAATGTGATAACGTTTCCAGATAAAAATCAAAGAACAAAGAAGGAAAACAGAGAAAGATTTGAGGGTGAGCCATCACAGATGTTTTCTATGCTACCTACAGCTTGGGGCTGCAACAGTCCTACTCCGGTATGACTATCTCATTCATTTTCCTTCAGCTGCAAATGTCCAACACACCTTTCTTCATATTTATTTTCAAATAGTGACCTTGGGTGCTTTTTCAATGACAAATGAAGCAATCAGAACAAAAATTCCACAAGCTCATACTATCCATCTATCCACCTGCTTGCAACTGTGTCCTTATTCTCTACTGATGTCCTTGCTCCTAACCAAGACCATCATTCACTTGTAAATAGAATGCCATTCCTTTTCACTTAGATACATCACTCCACCTATTCTTTTCTTGTCCTGAGACATCAGTTTTTCTCTTCTCTGTGGTTCATTCTCCTAAACATGCAAATCTATTGCAATTTTTCCTATTTCAAAATAAATAGATTAAATAAAGCATCCTTTATCCTCTTCCTCTTTCAGTTATTGTCCAATGTCTTCCCTATTCTTGGAAGTGAAACTCCATAAAATAAGCAATATTTTCTATTTCCAATTTTTCTCTTAAATTCCTGAATTCAATCCAGTGATGCTCCTCCACCACTTCACGAAAACTGCTCTTTTCAAAGTTATCAGTGAATTCTGTTCCAAAGAGAATGGTTGATTCTCACTTCTCATCTTAATTGACTTCAGTAACATTTGCCACTGAATTTTTTTCTGCAAACATTATCCCATTATCTTATGGAACACAGTGGCCCTTAAATCACTCTTTCCTCTTTGATGCAATTGCCTCACTAGTTTTTTTTTTAATTAAACATTTATTAAAGTAACTTTGATTTAAAAAATAATATAAACCCATATGAACAGGTTCACCATTCATCAAATATATGACAACACATCATGCCCATCACTAAACTACCAAAAATTATCCAGGACTAGCCATTTAACCCCTACCACTATATGCTCCCATCTCCCATGCCCTACTCCACTGGTAATTTCAGTTCCATTGTCAATGTACAAAGGTTGGTTTTTATTTGGTTCAATCATTTGCTTTGTTTCTTTATATTCCACCCATGATGAAGGTCATGCAGTATTTGTCTTTCCACTTCGGACTTATTTCACTTAGTATAATCACCTCCAGTTCCATCCATGTTGCTGCAAATTACAAGATTTCATGCTTTTATGACTGTATAAAATATTATGCATATTCCATTAAATATTCATTGTTTATATATAGCATGTCTTTATCTATTCATCTGAAGATAGGCATTTAGGAAGCTGCTCAAAATGAATGTCTCCACCCAGACCTGCAACTAGAAATCAGGGGTATATTGCCCTCATCCCTTCAGAGGTGATTTACTTAACCGTTACTCCAACATGGCATGCCCATCACAAGCTCTTTTTTTTTTGTCTTAAATTAACTGACCATGTATGTGTAAGTCTTTTTCTGGTGATGCAATTCTATTACACAGATCTGTGTCTCTGTTTTTATTTCAGTACCATGCAGTTCGGATGATTCTTACTTGTAGTATAATTTAATGTATCTGAGAATGTGATGCCTCTACTTTTATTCCTTTTTTTTTCATGATTATTTTTGCTCTTCAGGTCCTTTAGTAATTCCATACAAATTTTAAACATTCTTGTTCAGTAGCAGTGGCAGAAGACCAGTTTGTCTCATTACTCATCTTAGAGGAAACACTTTCAGATTTTTAACCACTGAGTATGATGTTGTCTGTGAGGGTTCATCATTTATGTCCTTTATTGTGTTAATGTATGTTTCTTCTATCCCAATTATCCATAAAGTTTTTGTCATAAATTGGTGTGTACCTTTTCAAATGCTTTCTTTTGATCTATTGATATTATCTTATGATTTTTTTCCTTTTTTCGTTGATGTGGCATATTGCATTAATATTTGTGTGTATATTAAAGCATCCTGGAATCCTCAGAATAAATCCCACTTGACTTTTGATGGAGGATTCTTTTGATGTGTTGTTATATTCACTTTGCTAATATTTTCTTGAGGATTTTGCTTTTATGTTCAACAAAGATTTTAGTTTATAAAGTTAGCTTAGTTTAGTTTATAAGTTTGTAAATTTGACCTCATAAAAAATGAAATGCTCCCTGTTATTTAATTTTGGGGGAGGAGTTGAAGAAGACTAAGTATTAATTCAAATCTGATGATTTGACAAAACTTATTAGTAAAGCCATCTGGTCCTGAACTTGCATTTTGGGGGAGATTGTTGTTTACTTTTTCAATTTCCTGACTTGTGATAGGACTGTTCAGATTTTGCATTTCTTCCTGATTCAATATGGTCAGGCTATATATTGCTAAAACATGTCCATGTCCTCCAGGTTGTCCAATTTATTGGCATAAAGGCATATTAGTCCTTTGTGAAGCTTTGTATCTAAGGCATCTGTTGCAAATTCTTCCCTTTCCTTTCCATTTCTAGTTTTTAGAGTTTACTCTTTTCTATCAGTGAGCCTTGTCAAAGCTTTGCCAATTTTATTGGTTCAAAGAACCAGTTTCATTCATCTTCTCAATGGTCTTTTTATTTTTACTCAAATTTTTATTATTTCCTTCTACTGACTTTTGACTTCAATTATTCTTTTTCCAATTACTTTAGATGCAAGGTTAGACTGTTTATTTCTTATCATTCTTGTTTCCTGAGGTAGACGTGGATTGCTATAAACTTCTTCAGTACTACTTTTGCTGCATCCCATAAGTTCTGTTAGCACATGTCTTCATTCTCATTTGTCTCCAAATACTGTTTAATTTCTCCTCTTCCAAAGGTCATCAGAAGCATGTTGTTTAGTGTCCACATATTTTGGTATTTTCCAGATTTCTTTTTCTGGTTGATTTCTTAGCCATATGTCATTTTGATCAAAGAAGATGCTTGGCTTGATTTAAATCTTTGCAAATTGATTGATACTTGTTTTCTATCATACATATGGTCTATCCTTGAAAATGTTTTAAGAGCACTTGAAAAAAAATATATATTCTGCACTTACTGAGTGAAGTGCTCAATACATTTCTATTAAACTTTCTGTTCTAATCTTTTACTTAAAGTTACTGTTTCTCTATTTTCTGCCTGGTTGGCCTGTCCATTTATATAAGTGGAATGTTGAAGTTTCCTATATTATTGCATTGCCAGTTGATTGCCTCTCTTTAGTTCTGTTAGTAATTTCTTTATGTATTATGATGGATCTTAATTTTGTGCATCTATATTAATAAGTGTTCTTATAAAGGTGATTTGATCCCTTAATCATTATAAATGCCCACCCCTGTACAAGTATGGCTGTCTGCTTTTGTTAGATTACCATTTGATTATAAGATTGTTTTCTAAACTTTGATTTAAAGTTATATTTATCTTTATAAAATTCAATCATTTTCTTAAATGCAACAGAAAGTTGAATTATTTTTTTAATTACTTATTCACTGTTTGCTTTTAATTTTGAACTTAATCTATTAATATTTAGGGTGATATTTATATGATAGAGCATCATCATTTCATTAAATATTTTATAGATAATACTACAGACAGTTCCTATCTCTTATTTTCTTAGGTGTTTTAAAAGTATTTATACAGCACTTTGTTTCCCTTTTCATTTTACTCTTTGTTATTTTTTATGCATTTATGTTTTGATGTTACTCTGGGTTTTACATAAAAGTTTCTATATAAAGTTTCTTTTATAACTTGAAAGTAAGTTACTTGTGCTCATTTAACAGTGAACATTATTATTCCCATCTTACCCACAATTTATATCTCTGATGTCTTGATGCTTCTAAATGGGCTTTCTCTTCATTTTACAGAACTTCCTTTAGTTTTTTTTGTAAGGCTAGTATCTTTAATTTTTATTTATCTGTAAAGTTCTTTATCATGCCTTCGATTCTCATGATAATTTAGCGAAGTAGAGTATCTTTGGTTAAAAGTCCTTTACTTTCATCACTTAGAATTTATCATTCAAGTCCCTTCTAATCTGCACAGTTTCTGCTAAGAAATCTACTGGCAGACTTTGGGGGTTCCTTTACATGTAAATCATTTTCCTCTAGTTGCTTTTAAGATTCTCTCTTTATCTTGTGTTTTTTGTCATTTTAATTACAATCTGTCTTGGTTTCTGCTCATTTGGATTTCCTTCATTCAGAACTCTTTGAATGTCCTGGGTCTGGAGGCTTGTTTCCTTCCTCAGGTTAAGGAAATTCTCAGCTATTATTTATTCAAATATAGTTTCTACCCCCTTCTCTCTCGTCTCCTCCTGGAACCTCTATGATATGAATAATGTTTCTCTTATTATCCCAAACGTCTTGCATGATTGTGTCATTTTTTTTCTCTTTGCTGATCAGTTAGTGAATTTAAATGTCCTAGAGACTGGAGGTTTCTTACAACCAATCGTTGAGACCCTGTAATTGTTAGGGTCAGTGTTCGTCCTCCCAAGAAAACGCACACACACTTCAGTCGACAATGCAAAAGCAAAAGGAAACTTTATTTCCAGCTAGCTGGAGTCTGAGCTTCCTCCAGCACACTGGAGTCAGACAAAGACCCCAGGCTTCGCTTCAGCAGGGTTTTTATAACCAAGGTTACAGAGCAAGGGATTAGTTACAATTCCAGACCTTGAGGCATTCACATATTTAGTATCTTTTGGCCCCAGGTTTCCGGTATGTCATCTCTAAGGAAAGTTACAATTTCAGACCTTGAGGCATTCACATATTTAGCATCTTTTGGCCCCAGGTTTTGGGTGTGTCGTCTCTAAGGAATTTCTAGTTTCAGGGCCAGAAAGAAACGGGGTTCTTATTTCAGGAAGCATAACTCAGGCCTATAGCTATTTCTGTCCGGAGCCTGTCATGGCGGTGATCCGGCTCCTACATAATGTGTTTTCAGGTCAGTTATTATGTTCTTCAATTCTTTTATTTCTGCCTGTACTGTCTCATAGCTTCTATAGTTTATTTTTGTAGTTCTTTTCTTTCTTCCATTATTTTCCTGATTTCGGTGATTATCATTAAAGCTGCTGCTCTAACGTCTTCATCAGGTAGTATACTTAATTCTGTTGCATTTAGATTTTCCCCTTGAGATTCGTATTGGTCCATCATTTTGCATATATTTCTCTTTCTCTTCATTCTGTTGGACTTCCTGTATTAACTTCTATGGTGTAGTCTCCCCTGAAGTAAAGACCTTGTGCTAATGTGACAAGTTGTACAATATAGACCGAGGTGTTGGTCGTAAATGCTGGGTTTCTTTTAATTGTATGATCATAGTTCTCTTGAGAATTATTGTGGTACTAGAGCCAGTCCTGTGTTGAGGCTTCAAAGTCCTGCCTATGGGGTTAGCACTGGGGTAGGAAATGCAGAGGCTTTTCAATAGTCATAGACATAAACAGTAAGGTATAAGGAGAGAAACTCAAAAGAGTTGTAGGCCCAGTCCACAGTTCAACTGAGGTTAAAACCAAGAAAGAACCAGAAACTGTTCATAGCAAAATACAATTCCCTGTGAAAACCCTTCTGTCCTCCAGAGGAGGAGCTGTCCCAGCAAGGGGCAAGCAAATAAGCTCTGGGGTTTTGGGCAAAAACTCAAGTGACTACCAAGAAGAAAAAAAGCTGTTTATCAATAGCTCCATGTTAGAAGAAACTGTTGTACCAGTAGAGCTCATCCAATGATCTTTAGTGAGAGAGGGAGATAGTGGAATACCTTTTACAAGAAACCACTTAATTGTCTGGACCAAATTTACTATCTAGCTGCATGCAAAAAACAGCTGTGAGCACCAAGAGTCTGGTGCATGTGCATTAATGGTAGAAGGGTATAGATGATTCCCCCTAGTACATTCCTGCACTTTCAGCCTTCCATACCAATTGGAAGTAACATCTTATATGCAGGGTTATATCACTTTCCACCCCAAGCCAAGGTTTTTGGTTCAGTGACTGAGAGAAAATTCCCAAATTTGGGGGCACTGACCAATGGATCAATCCCTTCGGTTCCAGGGAAAGTATCCATATCTAGAATACCACATATCAGGATTCTCAACAGAGGGTGAAGTGACATCAAAACATATCAGCTTTCTCTTTTTATGAAGGATGCTGGTCCTCTTTCCTTTTCCAAGGTCATCACTGCTAAATAGATGTAACTTTTTTTTTGTCTGCGGGGAGGAGATGAGCTTGAGAGATGAACTTGAGATCTGAACAGTATGCCATCTTGGAACCAGAATCTTCGATTTACTTCTTCATTAATGCAAATCATTTTCAGTTTGTGGAAATCACATATGTGTGTGTGTGTGTGTGTGTGTGTGTGTGTGTGTGTGTGTAAACTCATGACTGAAAATACATGAAGTCAATTTAATAATTGACTCAGAATCCTTACAGCTGTTATTGTAGTCCGAGTCAACAGTGATGATAATGATAAAAGTAAATATGAATCTGGGTATCGTTTACATGTTCAAATGATATCTCCAGTTAACAGATACACTAAGTAGTGCATAACACTGCAGAAACTTCAAATAATTATCTAAATCTTTTCCTCTCTATTGCAGGGTGACTTAAAGATTAAGGAATTTATTCTTAGGACCTCTGCACAAAGAGCACTGATTTAAGGAAGAGGGCAATTGAGTACTAGAGGCAATAGTCAGAAAAAAAGAGAAAAAAAACCAGAGGAAATAAGTGACAGGGACAAAATTAGTATTCAGAGACCCAATTCTCATCTCTTTTTCTCCAATTTATTTCAGATATGTCTCATTCAAGGTCATCAAGGGATTAGTGTGCAGAAAAATAAATGAGAAAGTCAAAGGGTAATAGTTCAGGTCCCAAGTCCTCTGAGCTCCAAAACTTGGCTCATCCTTTCAGAACTCACCTTTGTCATACACTGACACTATTAAAAGGTCATAAACACACTCAGCAGTTAATTTTAAGATCTCATTATTAAAATAATTTTGCACTTTTGGAATGCCAATCAATTGTTTAGAAACTAGATAAAAAGGGGGATGGAAGGATACCACATTTACCAAACCAGATGTCTTCTTAGGCTATTTCTCATTCACTTTGACAGTTCAAAATCCCCACACAGCACTCTTTCAAAGCAATATGATCCTTCAGAAGCTGTTATTTGGTAATTTAAGGATCTTAGCCAATTTTTATCACTGGAACATATGCCCTTGACATCATGGATATGATACAGTGAACCTGCTGAATAATTTAAATTAAAAGTACTTGTTATAACTCTGGCTCAAATTAGCAGAACTGTCCTAATTAAATTCACTAGTTGCTCTGGTTTCCAAATTTCTGAGACCAAAATACATTTGCCACTAATGTTAGTTTTCTATGATAGTGTAATCATTTCAGATGTACTTTCACTATTATTTCAATTAGAACTTTATTTTTAAGTAACTATGAAAGCAAAAAACATCATTAACTCAAATATTTGCCTTTATCTCCTGAAATTGCAACTAAACTTTCCTGTTGCTATCTTTATTAGTTTACAGTGTTGCACATCTTAAAATTATATATTGTTAAGATGCAATGTCCATTCAATAAAATTAATTAAAAAATTATTGAACACAGAATATACAAAAGTAGTCTTTCTGTCTCTAGTGATGTATAATATTTCACTATAAAGATGTTTTGGTTTAATCAAAATAAATCTAAAAGAGTATTTATCAAAGAATTTCCAATTCTTCAAAATTAGCACTGTCAAAAGAGTAAGAAAACACTAATAATCTAATTTTCTGTTCCTGGGTCTCCAACTTTTCTCCCTGAAATCTGCTTACTTATATCAGGTTGAGTGCTCTTGTGATAAATGCCTGTGATCTGAGTCTGACAAAGACTGATTTAAATGGACAATTTGAAAGAAGTTGTTATTACTCAGTATGTAGTAAAAGAAGATAAAAAATGTGTAACAAAATTATTGAAAGAGACATTGATACATATATTGGATGTGAAAATGAGGGAGATTTGTTCATGTTATATGATAGTTGTAGTCATACTAACAAGTTATTTTCATTGATTTCACTTTTATAAACTTTCGTATAACAAAGTATTTTATTTAAAACCAAATTATAAGTGACTTCTGATGGTTCTTGTTTAATCAAAAGTAATTAACAGGCAAGTAACATCCATACTCTGAACAATAATCTTTTCTTATTAAGTAACCAGAAACCTAACAAATCTGGTTGGTCAAGCCTCTCAGAGGACCTTGACTGCAGAAGACTTTCAGTTTGTCTATTATTTTGAGGTTATAAGATGTGCTGATGACAGCTTATATAAAATTTTAGTCTATTATTTTCTTTTCCTCTACAAAATAAGTCAAGCCCGTTGTTAAAAATAAGCTATGTGTTAGAAGTAATTTTAATTTAGACCTGGAGAAACATGATTGAGAAGAACTAGAAAGTCGTGCAAGCATTTTGTGGAATATGCATATCAGTATCAAAAGATGGCCCCATTCAAAATAAAAAGATGGACAAGTACAGTCCACATATATGCCAAGAACCCAAATTTGTGTCCTAGGTCCAATCAATATGAACAACTAAAGAAAAAGTATGTGCTTCTTCCTCTCTCTTCCTGCCTGCCGGTTTACTTGCCTTCATTCCTGCCTGTATCTTTCCTTTAAAAAAATAAAATATATCTTTCTCCAAATTGTCCTGAAAGATCTATAACAAGTGTTAACTGAAAACTTCTTATTCTTTTTCTCAAAAATGTAAATTCTATTCACAACTTATGTTAAATAAGCAGGCATATGCCAAGTTTCTTTTATATTTGTCAATATGCAATTTATACACAGGCAAGTAAATGTGATTTCTAGATTTTTCAAAAGCTGTAGAATGTGCTATGTTTACTGTGTCCAATCCAAAGTGAAAACACTAATGAGAAAACTATATGTGATTTTTTTCCTCACAGAAGAAACTTTTTTGGAAGAAAACTCAAGCAGACTTATTAATTGACAGATTGAATTTTATCCTTCTATGTTCAATTTAGGATGGAATCCAATATAAAGGTTTTCATTTTCTTCCCTCCATCCATTCCTCCTTTTTCATTCTCCTTTATTAAAAAAAGTGAGAACTGTTATAACCAAAGTATTCTGTGATGTTAGAAATTCAAAGGTGAAGAAAATACAAAAAATCCTACTTTGAGGAAATGTAAATTATTGTATTAAAAATGAATAAAAAGCAAAATAAGTAAAAAATGAATAAAAAGAAGATAAACAAGAAGTGTTAGATGAGAGCTGAATTATACATTGAATGAACAAGGGAGGTCTTACTGAGCATGTGAGATTTGTGTAAGAGCTTGTAGCATGGAAGTTAGATAATTTGAGATAAGAGCATAAGCAGAGGAACTAACAGGTTGTTTTGTTGTTTGTTTTTTTTGTAAAATTTCAGGAGCTGGATTCATCATAAATCACAAGAATACTAAGCTACAGGAAATAAAGAAATAACAATAGTAACCCAAACTACATTGCCTCCTTTTATACAAGAGAACTTCTGATCCAGAAATTTAAAATCTATATTGTTGTCTTGGCATAGCTTCTAGATGCTGTGATACCGAGCCTTTCTTCAGAACAGGGTAAAGATCTACGTACTAAAATATATATATCTATTCTATTCCATAATTAACTTTCTATCATATTAATTTTTTAAAGGAAAGGTACAGGAAGGAGTGAAAACAAGTAGGTAGATAGATAAGAAGAAGAATCTATTTTATTTCCATTTTAGTTCTTCACACTGTTTTTTATCCCCCTGTCCAGAAACTCAAAGCCAAGGGTATGGGCCCTGTGTTCTTGGGAGGTGATTGATCTAACCATTGCTCCAACAGGGTGTACTTATTATATTGCTTTTATCACCATGAACCTATGAATTAAGATTGTAGAGTCATAGTTCTAAAGGATACTTAGAGACTATTAATACCAAAAGAAATACTAACTTAACAAAATCAGATAATTAGTAGAGTTGAAAAATAGTTATATCAATTTTAATTCAATCTTCTTAATACAGTTTCTTCTGATTAATATGTAAAGCAAATGAATATCAAAGTTCACTTGATAAACTGTTCAGAAAATAAGATAGAATTTTGCATAATCAATTAGAAGCTAATAAGACTTTAGAAATAATTAGATTCATAATTCTAGAAACCAAAAAAGGACCAATAATCCAAAAGTTAAAAGCAAACAAATGATGAATCATGTTTGAGTTGAAGATGAAGAAAATACTTGTGTTTCCTGAAAAACAAATAACTTTAGTTGCAAATAGAGAAAAACTTAGATGATTGATGAGTAGGGAAATGTTGCAAGCTCCCTCTCAAAATGTAAATAAATAAATAAAAATTAGAGAAAAGGAAAAGATATTAGACTCCTCTAGCTCCATTTTATCTATAATTGAAATGTGTATGATTACCATACAATTGAAATTTTCTCCTTTTAAATATAGTAATATTTATTTCTTTTGTTTAAAATGCTATACTCACTTTAGGATATTGAAACTGCATCTCAGTCGATATTTCAAACCACGCCCACCACCAGAGCTCCATTGTCCTTTAGCACCAGCTTTTCTCTTCTTTCCTTCCCTCCCAGTCTCCCAAACACCTAACTCCCCACCACACCAATAACCAGAATCCTGTGTCCTGCTTTTTTTGTTGGGATTTTTGCATTTGTTTAATCTCACTGTATTCCACATATGATTGAAAACTTCCTGCATTTCTTTTTCTTTCTGACTTATTTTGCTTAATATGATTCCCTTCAGTTCTATCAAGATTATTGCAAAGGGCACAATTTCATCTTTTTAAATAATTGCATAGAATTCTATTTAGTATATATAGCACAACGTCTTTATCCAATCATGGGTTGTTGGGTATTTAGGTTGTTTTTCGTATTTTGGCTATTGCGAACTGTGCTGCTATGAACATAAGGGTACAGATACGTTTTTTGATTAGAAATTTTGCATTTCACATTTGCATGCCCAGGGGTGGGACTGTGCCATCAAATGGTAGATCTCTCTTTATATGTTTGAGGAAACCCCATACTGTTTTCAAAAAAAAAAAAAAAAAAAAAAGATTGCACCAATTTAGATTTCTAGAAATAGTGTAGGAGGGTTCCTTATTCTTCATACCTCCTCCAACACTTGCTATCTCTAATCTTTTTGATGTGGGCCATTTTCACTCGTGTGAGGTCGAAACCCATTGTAGTTTTTATTTCAATTTCTCTGATGATGAGTGAAGAATAACATTTTATTCGGGTGTCTGTAGGTCAGCTGTGCGTTTTTCCAATATTTTATTATAATTTTATATTCCCTATTGCCCTATAGTAAGAATCTAGAATAAAAGGGTCTTAAGTACATTTCAATAACAGCAAAAGAAGCCTATGTTGGGATTTTATTCTATAGTTAGCTTTCAGGAGAAAATTTATAGATATTTTATCACTGGTGGGTGGGTTGTAGAAAAGCAGTAGAAATAGGATTAAAATACAGATAATTTAGACTGAAAGTCAGAATATTTGCATCCTAATCCGTGATTAACCAAAGCATTTATTAGAAAAAAATCAGGAGCGATTGCACTCCCAGACATCGAGCTATACCACAAGGGGATAGGGATCAAAATGGTATTGTACTGGAAAGATAACAGAAGCATAGATCAGTGGAATAGAACTGAATCATCAAGAACTGATCCACTCATATACAGTCAGTTAATCTATGACAAAGTAGCCAAAAGCATATAATGGAGAAAGCAAAGACTCTTCAATGAATTTTGTTGAGAAAACTGGACAGCCACATGCAAAAAAAGAAGCTAGACAACACTCTAACATCATACATGAATATTAACTTAAAATGGACTAGACACTTGGACATAAGATCAGAAACCATAATGTTCTTGGAAGACTACTGTGACCCACATGGCTTAACAACAGGGTCCCTGAGAGGGGCCTACATAGGAGCCTAAATAAAAAAACAATATTCATTTAGAAAAGCAGGGGCCAGGTGGGACACTTCTTTCTTCTCAGAGACAGTGACCCCGAGTCTGGCTACTTGACTTAATTTATAGGGCTGGATTACAAATGAGGTAATGGCAATAAAACAAAGAAAGACTTATAGGCATAAGCTGATCCCCTGCTATTGGGAATAGTTGTAGGTATAGCAATATTGAAGGTCGAGGCTCAGTTTGCAGTTTGCTGTTTATCTACTTCTTGCTCTGCTAACTGTGAGAAATTCTCCCTTGGGAAACATTGCAGAAGTGGCCATAAAGCAATTTGCTCCCTACAGAAGAAAGCTAGGAAAGGCTTTCCATGACATCAGTCTTAGAGAGGTTTTAGGGAATCAACTCCACCAACAACATAAACAAAAACCAAAATAAACAACTGGGACCACATCATCTAAAAAGCTTCTTCACAATGAATGAAAGCATCACCAAAACAAAAAGACAACATACTAACTGTGAGAAGATATTTGTGTTCTATATTTTGGACAAGGGCTTAATATGCAAAATATACAAAGGACTCATAAACTCAATAACAAAAAACAAGTAATCTAATAAAAAGTGGGAAGGGAATTGGAGAGATTTTTCTGCAGAGGATATACAGATGGTCAAAAGGCACATGAAAAAGTGTTTCTACTTGCTGACTATCAGGAAAATGAAAATCAAAAAAACAGTGTGATATATCACCTTACACCTGAGAGACTGGCTATTATCCAAAAGTCTGGAAACAACAAACATTTTCGAGGATATGGAGAAAAGAGAACACTTTTATACTTTTTATGGAGGTATAAATTGGTGCAACTCCTATGGAAAACAGTATGGGCATTCCTCAGTTGAATATGGAAATCTCATATGATACTCCCATCCCACTTCTGGGTATTTACACAAAAGATACAAAAACACTCATTTGCAGACACCTGTACACCCCCCATGTTTATTGTAGCTCTATTCACAATAACTAAGAAATTCAAACTGCCTAAGTGCCAAATATCAGAAGAATGGATAAAGAAGTTGAGTTACATATATATAATGGAAAACTACACAGCCCTTAGAAGATATGAAATCCTGTCATTTGAATTAACATGGGTGGAACTAAATGAAACAAGTTAAAAGAAGAAAGCTAGATACTAGATGATCTCACTGATAGGTGGAATGTGAATATAAACAAATGAAGGAACAAGTGACAGAAAACCAACCCTTGGACACTTGCAGTAGAATTGAGGTTACCAACGGAATGGGAGGGGAGGAGGGGGACAAATGGTGGTGCAGACCACCAGACAATGATGAAGAACACTTGGTGATTTGGTGGAGAACAGGGTATGTTTACATGTATCTTAGGAATAAGGAAACTGCACATATGAGTTTATTTTAATGTGTAAAATCAAAGCTATTGCAATTTTAAAAAAGGGAAAAAAAAGAAAGTAGCATAGTGAATCTGCTCAATATTTGGTTGTTTTTCCTATTCTTTAAAAGTCAGATAGAAATCCAGTTCTCAAATATGTGATCAGTACCATATTACTGAATACTCAGGAATTTTGAAAACTAGCTTATAATATTAATTGTCTTGAAGAGGACCCCCTGAGCCTATAAAACTGCAATTCTCTTAACATTCAAATTATTACCTTTTCCAAGACAAATTTTCATTTGACCTTTCTCTTATAAATGACTTTGTGAAAAGAAACCTCTTGGCTGTTTCTGTACTAATTACTAGAGCTTTCTTCATAATGAACTTTTTTTTATAACAAAGAAAACTATTTTCTAGTTTGTTTGTCTTAAGCTAATTACCATGCATTCTTTCATTTGGTTTTTGCAAACAGGAGGACCAGAATCAGAACACAGAACATTAACTTTCCCTGGGCAGTTATTCTCAGCCACATCAGCTACTAATTGACAAGCACGAGTCAGAAAGGGAGGAATTTTACTTGTCTAGTTGAGATGAGCCTCTGGACTTCTGAAAGGAAAGAAACTGCTGTGATTTCTTAGAGCAAGCCTGAGATTTAACAAAAATGCTAAGGACGCTCACTCACTCACAAGAGCTGAAAAAGTTTCTGGAATTTTCCAGTTCATTGAATGTGCAAGTGACAGTATTCTGAGTAGCTGACAGTTTGCCGATGTTGAAAATTAACATTTCCACTATGGTTGATTAAGAGAAAAATTTACCATAAGATGAAAAAATGATTAACATGACACCAGTGGACCAAATGCTCCTGAGGAAAGAAAATTCAGTTGAATTTTTTTGAATGAAGTCATGAATATATTCCCAGTCTCCAAAATTGCACTAAAACAACACAAGCAAATGAACGTGTAAGAGTTGACAATGATAATTTGCATTTTACACACATTCACACAAATATCCCAAAGGTCTCCAAAAACATAAATTAAATTTCACAGATCTACTCTAAGGACATATTTATTACTGTTTATGGAAACAGAGTAGAAAATTGAGACATAAATTGTGAGTGAGCAAAAATTTAGGTAGATGGGGTTGAATGAAAGAATTCAGCTTAAAGTTCTAAGCACAAAACCACCAAATACCTTAGTTAATGGTAAAGATATTAAAATGAAATATATTAAATGCATTAGTTTGTTTTATATAAGGTTCAAACATATATTTTAAAGTTTTTAAGCTAACAATGTATGGTTTATAAAACAAAATGAAGTAAAAAATGATAGTCTCTTATTCACTTCCCCTGCTTTTTATTCAATAGCTATCAAGATACTTATTCTTGAATAAAGCACATTAATAAAGCACATAAAGCACATAAAGTCATTAAGTTGTGATGCTACAAAGCATAAAATGCAATAAATGTCTTTGAAACTTTTCTTCTATTTGTATAGAATGGCACTCAAGTCTCGAAAATAAAAAGCATCTTCATATCAGACTGATTAAATGGAAAATATGTATTATGATTAGTGCTATCTTCATTCAAAAGAGGGGAAAAAGTCCATTATTGCTGTGGTTGAAGACATTTCAGGGAGGACATTTTGAAGACAGGAGAAGCTTAATAGATTCTTGTAGAACATGATAATAGAAATAGTGATAAAGAGTTTCTAAAAAAGAGCAAAATCTAGGAGAAAGGAGAAATGACCAAGGCATACACACATGACAATAAAAAGACCCAGTTGGAAGATTTTAAATATGCCTGAGCAGCATGAAATCTGATTATGCCAGGAACTTAAATTTTAACTTATAAATTATATTTCCCAAATGCCTAATTTTCAAAGGGATGTAAAACAAATCGGTGTTATCTTTTTCCCCAAACACTTCCTTTGAACATCTTTACAAAAACATGATATTTAAAATCAATCTGTGTGGTTTTCTAATAAGATTATTCCCAGTGTCATTCCAGAAAGCAATTTTTTAAATATTAGTTTTACTAAAGATTGAAATTGAAGAATATCCATAGAAATGTCCACAATGCACATTTTCTAGCTTCAAATAGGCCAAAAGCCCCAAGGTAGCTTTTCTCAAAGTGGTTAAGAAACATGGATTCCAGAATCACACATACCTGTAATATAATTACACTGTCAATCATTAACTCATTGACCTCATACCAATTACTTAAACTTTTTGTCATTTATTGTTTTATCATTTATTTTGTTTACAATGCTATATGCTTTTATAGCACATTGAATTTGTACCTCAGGCTGTGAGTATTTTATACCACAGCTACCACCAGGGTTCTAGTGCACTTCACCACTTCCTTGTCCCCTCCTTCTTTCCCCTGTTCCCTTCCCCATTTCCTCTAGCCATGTTCCTGAGTTCTGGGAATTTTTTTAAGATTTATCTGGTGTGTGTGTGTGTGTGTGTCTTTATATTCCACATATGAGTGAAACCATTCTGTAATTTTCCTTTTCATTCTGGTTTATTTCCTTTAGCATAATCACCAGTAGTTCCATCCAGTTTGTTACAAAAGTCACAATTTCATCTTTTTTTAAGTAGCTACATATAATTCTGCTGAGTATATAAGCCACAGCTTCTTTATCTAGTCAACTGTATCACTTAACTTTGTTGAGCTTCACTGTCATCATATGTAAATTAAGTATATGATAGTCCCTCATTCTTAAATTGCTCATTCACTAATCTTTTTTTTTTTTTTTTCCCAACCAAAAATTATTAAGCAAATATTTTGTGTTAGGAGCTCTCATAGTTTCTGGGAATACCATGATGTACAAGACAGGGAAAGATAGCTGGAAAGTTTAAATCAGATAATACCTATAATGCATTTGGCAAAATACTACAAAACAATGTTAACCAGTGCTTGTTTGCTATTAAAACTATTATGAACACTTTGCCACACGATTTAAGAATTTGAGCAAATATTATATTTTTCTCCACTTATCTCCTTATATATTAAAAAAAGAGGACTACTACTATTAAATCAGAATAGACACAAAAACTGAGAGTGACAGAGTAGGTAATACAATTACATTTGGTAGGGTTCTTTCAAAAATTAGGTGGACACAGAAATAACTTTCTCATCTGTATGAGAAATAACCAAATTATGGGTCAGTTAGTCCAGTTACAGTTTCTAAATAACTCTCAATTTCTATCCACTCGATATGACTACCAATTCCGATGGAATTACAATTACATTTTGGTGTCTTATATGGAGACTATCTTCATTTAAAGTAACAAGATTAAGTGAAGAAACTTCTACTGTTGGAGGTTTAGTGAGACACCTGGAAAATAGTTCAAGCCAACTAGTTCATTGATTTATCACTTAGTGACCCAGAAAACTGATCTGTCACATGGTGAAAATTTGTTATCCATTATTAGACCTTGAATCAATAACATAGATACTAATTTATGATCCCCAAAATAAATATACAGAGGATTTCATGCATGAGTCACCTTTTATTTAGAATATGTAGGATCATAATATAAACAATAGTACTAATAATAGAAGCCTCCATTTCCTGAGGGAATGTTAATCTAGGAAACTTACTTACATGGTTTTATTTAATTTTCACAATAACCCAATGAGATAGGTACTATTCTGTCTACATTTCAGGTGAAGAAATGTCTCAGAGTTTCAGTAACTTTCCCAAGGTCACACAAACAGTAAGCAGCAGAGGGAGTCTGAAAATTGTCACTCTTTTTTGTTAGTGATGGGCAGCAGATACCTATGCTGGAAACTCTCCAGGTAAAAAGAAAATTCAAGAGAATATAAATGAGTCATCCCTGGACTTCTTAGCATAGAACATTTTATTTTCTACATTTACATTTCAAAAGACTACATGATAAAGAAATCATTTGCTATTGCTAGATAAGTGCTTCTTCCAGCAAGAAATTCAGAATCCATTAAAAAACAGAAAGAAAGAAAATGTACCAGCTTTAATTTCCTCCCTATATTAGACAGCCACAAAAAAAAAACACTTAAAAGTTCTGGCATTAAAAGCAGGTTACCCAGCTCTACTGAAATCTCTGAGTTTGCATTTTATATGGAGCAGTTGTCTCTGACATAAATCAAGATGGTCCATACATCCATGAAGAGGGAAGGCTCTACTTTATTTGTGTTCATATTATTAATATTTTTTCTGGAATGTATACAGATTTCATTTCTTAAAAATTTTCCCCACTAGAATTTATCTTTCCTGGAGTTAAGATTTCTATCTTCTTTATTCAGTCACCTCAGTGCCTAGATAAGGACCTGACATAGTAGATAGTCACTACATATTTGTTACTTAATACATTAATGAATAAGTTAGTATGATTGAAAAGGGGTGAAGAAAAAGTGTTATCTGATTTCTGTTCAGTTGTCTTGAAACTGTCACACACCCCAAGAGGCAAATTCCTCTGATGCAATCATCTCAACTGTTTTTTATTTAAAGTGTACATTTTCATAATTTCTAAATCAAGTATAACTAATTCATTATGAAATCAGAAGAATTAGGAATCCTGAAAGATTACCAGTGTGTAGACTACATAAAGAAAAACATTCCTTCAATTGTAATGCTTCCAACTTCAAAGCTTCGTCTTCATAGTTTGTACATAAGTTCCAAGTCATAACAGCTTAATAATCAAATACCTTAATCAATCCCCAGAAAAATTATTATCTTTCTACTCATCCTTTTGTTTTATCCTGAAAATCTTTCAGAATGGTCTTAAACTGCTCAAACTGTCTTAAATTACTCCCTAAAGAAAAGGAACAAGTTGATTTATGCAGCAACCTTCTTATCTATCTTCTTGTCTTTAAGGAAATAAACTTAAAGTGCTAATTTAGTCCCTTTGGCATTTGGTGACTTATTCTAAGGGGGCCTGTAATTTTCCTCCCCTTTTATTTTTGCTTCAGCCTCTTTAATAAAAATTTTCAGCATGTAGAAGTATTTGGCAGGAAACTTCAGTCCTTTGTGTACCTCTTTCTCTCCCTTTTAGACTAAAGAAGAGTAGTTACTATTTACATTGATAATAATGCTAGCTGCTGTAACAAATGAAACTTCAACTTTTAGTGACTTAGCACAATAGAAATTTCCTTTTCATTTACTTAAGAGTTCAATGTTGTTGGTCCCAGATGGAAGACAGTTGCCTTCCAGGCATTGATTAAAGGACCTACACCCACTTCCATGTGTGGTTCCCCTGTTTATTACCGTCTTGAAGACCTCGGGATCCAATTAGCAAATGAAAAGGAGAGATGGTAAACAAGGCATAACATGGTCAAAAATGGATATACCCTTATATCCCTCCTTCTAATATTCCATTAGCAAGTCAAAATAGTCATGTGGCCTCACCTGGAAGCATGCAGTAGGCTGAAGCACAAAGAACTTGTTTGGGAACTTTTCCAGTGATAATTACATGAGAAAGAAGTACAAAATTCTGTTTTTGAATGTTTGGTAGATGGCATGTTCTGTGCCACAGAGACACAGTGGGTCCCTGATTTCCACTGGGGAAGAAAAATTTTTGAGTCAGAAACGCCCATTAAAAATTGTCTCTCTTCCTCTTTGATGCTCTGTTATTGGAATTGTGTACTTCAGGGTGTCTTTCGGTCTTGTGGTAGGTCCTCCAAGACAGGTGGTTCCCCTGTAGAGGAAACCTACGAATGTTTGGTTACCCTATCTGGGACTTAGTAAATAAGTTCAATTCACAGGGAAGATAAAATTTGATATTTTGACATCAAATAACAGCTTATTAGACCATCTGGGTTTACCAAAAACACACCTGATATCTTCTAATTTTCTATTTGATAGGGAGATAATAGATAGATGTTAGACAGATGATAGAGATGATGGATCAGACAGATAGATGATGATACTGATACTGATACACGTATATTATACACACTTGCATACGACATACATTCTTATAGATAGTAGATGACACATACATAGATACATATATGAAAATACGTAAATATCCATACTGTACATTAGCTCAAAACTGGTATGGGGAAGAGGACAATAGCCTCACAGAGTCTCATAATTGTGCTAGGAGATACTCAAATTTTTCTTAACTTATTTTAAAACAATAGTTATTGTTTGAGATAGCCAAAATGTTTTAAAGGAATTAACCACAAAAAAGATTGTGGATATTTTAGAAAAAAAATTTAAATCCTTACTCTTCCAAAGAATCTGAATTCTTGAAATTTAAATAGGCTCCCTCAGATTAACCTAAAGTCTCAAAGAGAAAATAAATGTTTAATGGGCAAATATTTTGACTCCTTTGGACTTGGTGCCAGCCAATATCCACTCTTTTTGGTTAGTTGTTTAACAAACCTTACCCTTGCTCTCCAAATTTCGAGGACCCATTACGCCATAGTTTCTAAGCCCCTACCTATGTGTGAACCCTGAATACGTTATCTTCTGTCATGTTTCAATATCAAAATCAGTAGTGAATGGTCTTTAAAAGTGTTCTTGGTGGGAGTTCAAGGAGGCAAAAAGTCAAAGTTCTCTAAGGAAGAACTTGGGTGGCCTGGAATTCAGTAAAGAGATAGATTGCAGAGGGAACCAAGCAACAATCGTTTCCTGTTGATCCATTTAAATACAGCCACCTCATTAGTACAATAAGGCTTAGCCACACTGACACAAGAAGACAGCCTCAGCCCTCCGACAGACTGGCACATAACCTGCTTTTAACTGGCAAAGGAGGAGCAGGCTTACTCCAACCCAAATATGAATGAGATATTATGTGTGAGTTAGAAATAACATTGTAAGACTCTGTGGCTTCTTCCCATTCTCTCTCTCCTTCCTCTTATAAAGTTAGAGTAGACTTTCGTTGTTTGAATAGTGTCACCCAAAAAGTTGTACCTCCCTAGAGCCCAGATTGAGATCTTATTTGGAAATAGTGTCTTTGAAGATGTAATTAGTTATTTTAAGATGAGGTAATAATGAATGAGGGCGGGGCATGACTGGTTTCCTTAAAGAAATTCAAAGATTTAGAGACGCACCAGTGAAAACATCATGTGAGGACAATGGGAGAGACTGGAGTGCAGCAGCTCCAATGTAAAGAATGCCAAATATGGGTGGTAAGCACCAGAAGAAAATAAGAGTTAAAGAAGGAGTCTTCTCTAGAGTCTTCATAAGAAGACTTAGCTACTTCCTTGATTTAAGTATTTTAGCCTTCATTGCAAAGGGAGTACATTTTTGTTGTTTAAACAAAATTAATATCTCTACTAAAAAAACATGGCTGTATTTTCAATTTGAAAAAAGCAAGAATATATATAATAATTCTTATTTTGGTATTATAAATGAGAAAATCATATATACATATACAGACACATGAATGAGAAACCATAAACTAAAATAAAAAAAGTTATATGTAAAAAGTTAGTAATAAGGAGATGAAATAAATAAGGATCAGAATATGATTTCTGTGATTATACATTATGATATTATTTGATATATGAACTATGTGTGTGCTTTAAATATTTGATAAATAGTACTTAATCAAAGATAAACTATTCAAAACTAACTATAAATAGAAATAAATGAGTGCAATTTTATCAAAGTGATAAGCAAGTCATGTAGAAAATAATTCAAGTGACTTCTGGACATAGTATCTGACTATGCATCTAAACAAATCAGCCCATTGTGATCATTTAAATGCTAGCTGGATATTACACAGTATTATGGAATTATTTTTAATTTTCCATATTTTCATAATATTCTCCAAAACTGTGACTATTATTTTATTTTCTTTGAGTGATAATGGAAGTTGGTATTCTTATTCTTAAGAACACATTTCAAGTTTTTTAAAGAAAACAATGCCACCATGCCTACAAAAAAAAAGAAAAAAATCAAGAGTGAAGGTGAGCAGGCAAGCAGGCAGGAAGAGAGGAGGGAGAAATAAAGCTAATCCATGTTTGTACCCCAGAGTTGGGCTGTTCTTGCTATTAATTATGTGGGGACCACAAATCATTTTAAGAGATCATTTTAATCTTTCCATTAAATAACTCCTATGTGTAAGATATTATAGCCATTCCTGGAACTAAAGGATTCTAAATAAAAGGCAAATTCTTTAAAGTTCGTAACAGCCAACTAGAACTTATCTAATAAGTAAGAAATAAAGCAGTGCCATTAAGCATTATAAAACTGATATATAACTCATTTTCTATTGAAGCCAACAGAGTAGAAATAGGTTACAAAGAGAAATGAAAACTGAGACTATTGAGCTCAGGCCATCTCTTTTACTAACCCTACTTTCTACTCTAAGTCAGGAACTTGGCTGAAGCCTGTAGGCTGCCTTTCCCAGTCTTTTAGCACAGTTGACTTTTGGAAGGTTTTCACCAATGCAAACTTAGAAAGCAGAGAGCAGGGGTAGAGCAGAAAGCCAGAGTGATAACACCCTCATCTAGTTGAGTGGTTTCTTCTGTAGCAACTGAGTCTCCTCACTGGATCCAGCATCTATCAGATAGGTCCCCATTCCAGTTCCTATTTCTCTTTCCTTTTTCTTTTAGCCTAGTGTCTGCTGGACCCTCCGACTGTTCCTCATTTCAGAACTTCCTCCCCATTTCTGCTGTTATCTTGACTCATATTTTCTACTTAAATAATCCACTTTTAAATTTCCCATTTTTCAAATGCACATAATTTTTTTCCCATTGGAACACTGACTTATTTGCAATGTGAGAGAGAAATAAGAGGTAAAAGAAAATGAATTTCCACAGTCATAAGAAGACATACACAAAATGTGGAGAATCACAACTATTTAATACAGTTTAACCAGTGCATACTAATCTTTTCTACCTTTAGTTTATTATTTTTCACTTTTGAAAGTGACTCTGTTGCCAAATCTCATCAGTTCTCCCTAAATGATAACTTAATAGTTAATAACATACAGTATAGAACTAGAAAACCAGGGTTTACGCTCAGCCTTACTAATAGTTCTGTAAACCTGGTTAAGTTATTTAAGCTCTCAGTTTCCTTATCTGAGAAATGGAATCAATAGTACTTACCTCATATGGAATGAATACAAATACAAAATTAGAACTTAATAAATGCTATTTTATTTATGTGTTTATTTATGTGTTCATTTATGTGTTTATATCATCCATATATGAACTGATTACTATCTGTGATGCTACATTTTCGATACAATTATTTTCATGTTGAAGACATAGCTTTTCAAAGCAAAGGGGGTCCTTGAATAAAGTTCTTTTGCTCAAAATTTGTCATTATAACACTGACGAGAAAAAAAAAGATTCCCATGTAACATGGAACTAAATGACATTATTATAGCATTTGTCCTCTTTATAAGTTGTTTGCTTAAAGTCACAGTTTCCAAGAACTCATCAAAGGCATTAAATGAGGACTTAGAGTGCTTTTATATGTATGATTTCATTCCACCCAACAATCTAGTTAAAGTAGATAAAATAGATTTCATTGTACTAATTTTACAGGAGATAAATGTAATCTGGGAGAGATCATCAGCAAAAGAGCTATAAACAAGATTAAAATCTAAGACTTTTTGGTAACTATCCTGAATTTTCCTGTGATGTCATTAATGAATCATTCTTGGGATCCTTCCTTCCTTACTTTTAACACATTCTCTCACATTGCATGCAAAAATAACACATAAAGGGTAAAGGACATTTAAAAATGAATCAGAATTTTCCTCACTGGTGGTCTCATAACTGAATTTTTTTAAGTTTTTTAATGGAAAAGAGAAGCTATATACATTTAATGTCAAAAAAGATAAAATGGAGTGTGAAACCAGTTGTAAATTCAACAATGCTAATAATAAAAAATTAAGAGAAGACTAATCTACAGTTAGAAATCATGTAATTCTGTAGGGAAGATTGACAACTCAGGAGACAACTTGCTAGAAGAATCTAGAAGACCGAAATGTGGGTGGGAGATAATTCATTAGCTCTAATACCTCAGGTTAATTCAGTGTGATATGTTATTTTTTTCATCATTGATTCCAAGGAAACCATGGTAGATTTATCTTGCAGTTTAATATCTTGCAGTCATATATGCTATTTTATACATGACATGAATACAATGATTCTTATCATACACTTCATCTATGTGTTTAACTTCTATATAGTGTACACCTTGGTAGCAATATATTATTTTTAGTAAAGCTGTAATTTAACATGAATGGGTGCTTAATTTTTTGTTTTCCCTCATTATTTTCAACATTACAATGTCAAAAATAAATCACTATGTCCAATTCATCAACAAGGTGTCAGACTACATTAATATGCTTTCTTGTACATACATATAAAAATAAAATATAAGATATTTTCAGGTCACTAAATTTATTTATATCTAAATCTATCTATAGCTAGCGATTTTTTGTTTGTTTTAAATATGCTTTATGAACCAGTATGGTAATCTAAATTAGTATCTGATTTCATCACATTTGTTCAAGCATTTTAAAAACATAACAGTCATTTGCATTTCCAGATAAAGACAAATCACATGCTCTGTGTTCCTACTCTGCCCCTGCCACACCCTAATACCTACCACAAAACCCAGGTGTACAAGGTATTCAAATAGAACAAATCCAAATGTGTTTTTCTATGTTTAAAAACTGAATCAAATTCCACATCTGCGTAAAATAGAGTGGCAGGGACCAGATTTACTCACTCGCCTAAAACAATTAAAACTCTGGAGAACATTTTTAAGAAAATTTTTTTCCAGACATTGAAAACAAAAGGCAATAATCTTTGACTGACAGGGAATAAATGAGGTAAGCACTACACTCACTCCTTCTAATGCCTGTTGAATGTTCAGGCTTTAGCACAGGAGAGAGAAACCCAGGTAGAAGATCCTCTAACTCCTCTAACTGAGGACAGAGTTGGGACTCCAGGGAGGATAAGACAGCTAAACTTTGCACAGAAGAGTACTGAAAAAGAGAAGACTACAGAAAGAGACTGTGAATGTGTAGAAGTCTGCAGCTAGTATTTATCAATACATGTGCTGGAGAAAGCTACCAAAACTAAAGAAAGAAGCATGTGAGAGAGCTAGTGGGAACAATCCCCATAGTTTACAAAGGTCTTTGAAAAGTTCCTGCTCAAAGTTGAAAACCTTGTAATTCATGGGGCATCAAAATTCATGGAGACTTCAGAATTGTGTCTCAGTAATACGGAAACATTAAGCCTAGAAAACACAGCTCTCTGGTCCTGCATAGCAAAACTTAAAAACAAGGCCCCAAAAGATCAAACTGTTTTCAAGTAATTAAAATATCTGCTAGTAGGAAGCTTATAAATATTCATAGACTATAAAATAGTTCTGCAGCAAACTAGGTAAAATTCACAATGGATATCAGACATGTAATTAAAATTTTCTATCTAAAATAACATAAAAATGATACATAATGAAGACAAAAGTCAATCAATTGAAAATGGCCTAGATATAGTAGACTTAGTCAACAAGGACCTGAAATGTTACATGTACTTCATGTGCAGTAACTAGAGGAAAAATTGAAAATGTTAAATAGAGACAGGGAATATTTTACATATCCCCAATTTACATTATGAATGAAAACTAAAATATTAGAGATGAAAATATCCAGAAAATGATTAAGGGCATATTAGACATTGAGGAATATTAGGTTAATGAACTTGAAGACACTGCAGAGGTTATTAAATATGAAGAACAAATGTACACTCAAAGCTGACAAAAACAATAATGCTTTCATGATCTGAGAAACAAGGTGTATTAATGCTAGTGTAACTAGAGTTTTCAAAAAGAGGGGGGAGGGAAAACAAGAAAATGAAGACAAATGTTCCAAACTTATAAACTTATAAACCCACAAATTTAAGAATTAACCCACAAGAAACTCAACAAACCTCCAGCACAACATGAAAAGAACTACAACAGAATAAATTATAACCAAATTACTTAGAGCCATGGTACAAAGTAAAACCTAGAAGAAATAAGGGAGGAACACAGTATGCATAGAGAAACAAAGATTAGAATGAAAGACATTTGATCAGAAATAAACCAAATCAGAAGACAGAAAAGTACCATCTTCAAAGTACTGAGAGATAGGAAAGCTGTCAGTCTAGGTTATATATACAGTAAAATAGTTTTCAAAAACAAAGGTGAAATAAATATTTTTTTAGCTATATTAGGCTAAAAGAATTTATTTCCAGAAGATCTACACTATAAAATATGTTAAACAAAACCCTTCAATAAGAAGAATATGCCCAATAGGAAATGAGAATCTACACAAAAGAATAAATGGTAACAATATGGATTTATATTTTTTTTAAATTTTAGTCTTTTGAAATATAATTGTGCTTAGATAAAAATATAGTACTGTATGATTTTTTATGCATGTAGCAGTAAAATGTGTGTCGATAATAGTGTAAATACTGGGACAGGAAAAGTTCAATTTTACTATTGCATACCCACTCTTTTAATACTAAATTGTCAGATTGTATTAGCTTAAGATGACCATAAATCTAAAGTAACCTCAACATATAAGGCACCAAGGAGAAGAGGGTGTTGACCCATAAAAAATAGTAAAGGAAAAAATGAAATAGTTGTAAACTTACTGTATTACATACAGATGTAGATTTATTATCTATCATGTATACCTTAAGACTAGTTAACATTAAAATGTAATATTCCTTCAAAAAAATAAATGTTTGAAAATAGTTATTTGACCAAAATTAAAACAGAAAAAGTTTTAAAAAGATAGTAAAAATAAAAAAATAGCAAGAGTAAATTTAAAGTAAATTGTATCAGTAAAAGTATTAAATATAACTAGCCTATTCAATAATGTGAATGGGCCTCATCCCATCAGTTGAAGGCATAGATAGAACAAAAAGGTTGACCTTCTCTAAGTAAGAGAGAATTCTTCCTGTTTCACACTTTTAAAAAGTGGGACCCTGGCTTCTTCCTGACTTCAGACTCAAACAAATATCTAACAGCTCCTCTTGGGAGTAATCTGCCAGCCTTTGGACTAAAACTAGATCATTAGTTGTCCTAGTACTCAGGCCTTCGGATTCAAACTACCATGGGTTATGTAGTCTGGGATCAACTTCTGGATGGTGACTCGACAAGATGCATTTTCGGGTCGTCCCCAACAGACACTGAAAAAAACAAAAAGAAAATAACCTATTTTCCTGAGACAAACACCAAGAAACAACTGGCACTTCAGCTGGACACAGAATAGCTGATGAATAGTGGGTGAGGGCACTCAGTGGGGTTCTCAGCTAAACTGCTGATTTGGATTTGAGAGTCTCCAGATGCACAGTAGGGCAGAGACTAGGAATGTCAGGATCAGCTGTGGAGGAAGCAAGAGACAGGCCCAGTTGGGCTCTGATGTTTAGCCACAGAGGTCTGATTGGGGAGGGTGTGAAAAGAGAGCCAGCACATGGGAGCTGAGCTGGAGGCTGCTGCACAGAGAAAGAGAACAAACAACAAAAGCATATTTCCATCTCACACAGTTGCATGTTGCAACTTCCCCAGCTCTCTCCACTGAGCTAACCTGGGTATGTATTACCCATAGAATAAGATTCAATGTTTGTAATTTGCACAGCAGGTCCCTCATTAGATAATGTTTATCTACCTCACCAGTCATTTCCTACATGATTCTGCCATATGTATGTAACCCATTTACTTGTCATACCTCAAATATATGATAATTGTATGCAACAATATGACTTTATATATGCTGCTCCCATCAGTCAGAATTACTGTTTTTTATATGATGATCTCTGAGGCTTAAATGAGCAAGCATTGCGTTTTCCATTTAAAATTTCACCTGAACACTCCAAACATCAGCTTCTTTTGTGTGTCTGCATGTTCCTGAGTTAGCACTTACATTGCATTATGATTATGGATTCGTTCTGTTATACTAGATTGTAAGACTCCCTGGAGCCAAAAATGATGTATTCATCTTTTTAGCTCTAGTATTTGGCTCAACTCAGTATTTACTGCAAATGCCCAATAACTTTTATTGAATTGGTTGTGATTTCAATAATTTGAAATAGCATCAATAAATAAGTGACAACAGTGGTGTATTGCAACAGGAAAATATTTGGCAGCTTTTCAATAGAATTAACTATTGTTACAATTACTGGTATGCAAAGATAACCAAAATATTTAACAAAGGTTTTAACATAATGTTAGGTTAAACTAGCAAGTTAAAGAATTATATACGTGTGTGTGTGTGTGTAGATATACATATATATGTATGTATGCATATATACACATGTAGAGAGAAACTCATTTTTGTAATATTTTCGTGAAAATATATTTTAGCATATTATATGAAAACCAAAAAATTTCTGAAAATCACATATCACTGTTGAAAATGGTTATGCCTAAAAGGTAGAATTATGAAATGTTTGTTTTTATAATTTTTTAAAAATTTTCCCATGAAAATAGTTTTAGAAGAATAAAATAAAAATAAGGAAAAATAAATGCAAACTTGATTTCATCAAAATGATTGGAAATAGTAACATGAGAATCCAACCCAATTCACTTTAAATCAGATAATCTTAAAAGCTTGAGTTCCACTTAATTGGGTATCTTTGTAGATGGAAAAAAAAAAGTGATGGTGAAAAGCATAGCAAGATGTCCATACAATTGCTAGAAAACATTTTATATACTTTAAGTTGAGGTAGAGAAAATTTGGATGAGAAATCATACACATTTCAAGTTCTTGAGGGGGAATATCATGGAAGGGGTATTAAATGTGTCCTGTCTTGCCCCTAAGGTTTTACTAAGGTCAGTTCACGAAACTTGTAGATAGAAATTGAGATATGGCATAAAAGGAAACTTTTTGTATGGTCATAATTCTATAAAGATATAAAGAAATTGGCCCCATGGCTTATTCATTTTCACAATCCCGGATGTTATTCAAATATAGTCACATGTTAGAGAACTTGTGCAGAAGTTCACAAGTTGGTGAGTTTTTCTGGTTGAAAGAGGGAATTAAATACCCTCTGGTCTTCTTTCCAGCACTGAGGTTATGATACTATGAGATCAAAAGTTTCCAAAGAGTTTAAAAATTATTATACATGAAAAGCATTTCTACAAAAAGTGATTCTTTTTTTTACTAAACTTGGCTTCAATTACACAGCAAAAAAGCAAAATGAAAAAGAAGTCTGGAGACATAGTTCTGTTCCAAACTTTCCAATAAATACGCTTATTCATAAATTAGTAATTAATTGAGTATCTGCTATGTATCAAGAATTTATCTATCATATAAATACAACTTGTAAATCAACAGAAGTTCCTATTCTGTTCAATGGTGATACAAAGGAGAGGAAGGATCCTGTGGAATTGTTCCAAGAAGTTTATGAGTAGAATGGCAAGTCTGGAAAAGTTGAAGATTTGAGGAATTGGAATGGTGTGATATCACTAAAGCTTAGAATCCAAGTAGTAGATGATGAAATTAAAAAATCAAAATCAGACCGAAGAGAGTTTTTAGTATCATTCTAAGAAATTAGGCTTTTCTTAGGTAATAATTAGAAGTAATATAAAGGAGTTACTGAAGAAAATAATATCAGACTTGTACTTTAGAAATAATTGCCTATCCACTAACTGAAAAAAGAAAGAAATGGTGGATATTTAGATAAGAAAAGGAAATCTAATTAAGAGAATATGACTGGCTTATATTATAGGAGTAGCTAAGGCCAATGGAGGAAAAGGGAAAAAGCAAGGAATCGGTAGTAAGACAGAACCAAGACAATCTAATAACTAGCTGCAAGCAGTGTTGAGAGAAGTAGTAAATTGAATAGGACTGTAATGAATCTGGTTTATGAAACTCATTAGATGATCTAAGGTAAAGGCAAAAAAGTTCTTTCTGGGAAAAATAAAACATAATTACAAAACAACTTCTAATCTTGGAATTATTGAGAGAACTAAATAAAGATGTTCTGGACACACTCAGAGCTATTGTTGTAGAGATTGTTGAAAGATTTGAGTTGAAGATAATTATCTAGGAGTCTTCAGAGTTTGTTAGAAGAATCTGTAAATGTTGATGATGAGAAGGAGAGAGAGAATAATATAATAATAATAATAATAATAATAATAAAAGGACTGAAATCCATAAATCACATATCTACAGGAGAAAGCAGCAAAGATGAGGAACTAGCTGATGGATCAGACACAATGACTGATTCTCCCACTGAACACAACCTTTAAGACTAGATAAATCATAAAAGGCATCTTTCTAGAAACTTCAAAGAGAAAGTAAAGATATGAAGTGAAATATGAATCTAAATGATATATAAAAGACTAAAACTATCTTCACTCCAACAGTGTTTGATTAATGCAGGTAATATGGCACTTGGATTTTATATCTTCTCATGGTGCAGAAAATGAAGGAAAAACCTAGGATTAACCTAATATGACCCTTGCGATAGACACTCACTCGTGTAAAACTGAGTTCTCCAAAGTATTCTATCCTAAGAATGTGAGTAGACCAAACCATTACTCCCAAAAAAATTAGAAAGGAAATCAATTTGCCATCTTATACTTGGGCTAGGTGGGCCAAGGGGAAAAACATTTCTCTCAAGAATCGTAAGAACAAGATAGGACTTACACATAATATCTAAGTGTCCCAGAAACTTCATGCTGACAATTTAGTGTAAATGGTCTCCAATCTCAGAGAATCGGGAGAAGCAGTCACAAGTCTCTGGTGGGTTCACTCATCCAGGACTTAAAGAAATCTTATCCAAAAATTCTAAGAACTGTAAGATTCCCTCCCTCCCCCCAAAAAATCACAAATGCAAAAGGAATACAAGCCTATATGTAAGAACTAGGTGAAATGCCAGCGAAATCATTCGTAAGATTTCATATATTGGAATTTCTAGGTATAGACTACAAAAGTAGCACAATATAAATGTTAAATGAGTAAAATAGGTTTTGAAATATGACAAAAGAGTAAAACTCTGAAAAAAAGACCTCATTTTGAAAAGAGTCAAATAGATTTATTAGAAATTAGAGCTATAATAAAGTAGAAATTCACTGAAGAATTCCAAATAAACCTGGCAGATTAAATAATTGCATCTAGTATTTATCTCCTTTCTGAAATTCTGTGTCTAGGTTAATAAGTCCACAAGGACAGTGAGAACAAAGGAAGAAATGGTTATGGAATTTTGGAAGTTGGAAAATAGTGAGACAAGTGGTAACAGAATTAAACCCATAATGCTGACTTAAACTGGATGTGGAAAGAGCAAAGAAGACTCCGCTTAGCTCAAAGAATGGGTACACCAATTACCCAGGGAAGTGGGGATGATGCTAGAGATATGAAGCAAGGAGGATTTGTTGAAGCATATTACATTAATTAGATTCTCTGAATCTCTTCCCTGTTCCACATAGATGCCTTCCTTTATAAGATCACTAAATCTCTTATCTTGGAATAATAACACAAATGAAAGTAGGGTAGTATTAAAAAAAATCAAACCATGGACATCCTGATGACTCAGGTATTTCTCCTCTCTCTTCCTTTCTGCCTGCCTGCCTTCATTCCTGCCTATTTATCTTCTTATTTAACAGAAAAAAAGTAAGCTAAATATCATACTTGCCAAGAGTTACCCTCTTTCCCAAGTTCCTCCCCTATTCCTCATACAACCCCTCTGATAACTGCCTGGTTCCCAGGATGTTAGTAATTAGGTTTTGATTTACCAGAGTACTCTAGAACATCTAACAGCTTCAAATGAGGAATCAAAAATATCCCAAATGAAGTCTCAACCACATAACCAGCCAATGAAGTGTATAGTCAACAGTTCTTAATATTGTAAGGACAACCAAAAACTACCACACATATTAAGAAATCCTCTAACACTAGAGGTAAAAGAAGGGGTGCTTTAGAGGGTAAAGAATACGTGGAGAAAACTCTTCAATATAATGATAAAAACCCTTATATAAATAGGAAATATAATAAACCATAAAACAAGAATATAATGTATAAAAAAAAAAGTACTCAGGAGAATGAAAAGAAGGTTCCTGGTGATTAAAAATATAACATAAACGTAAACAAAAAAAAACTATGGAAGTGATGAAAGATGGAGTCAAGGATAAACCAGAGGTGAGGACGGTACGGAATTTAAAGGGATCCACACCTTATTTTCCTATCTTGTTATCATTTCTTAGCTAAAATGTGTAAATCTATTTAGTTAAACTTTTTGAAAAGTTGTTTTGATCCTTATGAAGTATCACATTTTAGGTCATTCATATCATGTAGCATGCACACGTATTACCTGTGGCAGACAGACCTCTAGGGAGAATGTCTTTACTAGAAAACTAAACCAGAATGATTAAACTGATTTATGAGTGTAAACATTGTTTCACAGTGAAGGAGAAATTTTTCCCCTTTAGTGTTTTCCCTAGGAAATGTTGTCCGATGTAAAGGAAAAGCAGCTTGAAAGAGATTTATGTCTATATAATACCACAATAAATAATTGAAGGAAGAAAACATCAAAGAGGCAGGCCTTTCTTTGGCTTACATGATAAAAATCAGTTAAACTCATTCAACATACTAAATTAGTTATTTTGACATTATGTAGATGAAAAAGCCTGTGTTATCTAATTAGGGAGTTAATTTCCTTTCTTTCCTTAGCAACCTGGTTTCTGTCTGTTTACTATCTAATCATAATTAGTTTCTACTTGGATGACCAGGTGTAATTTAGGCAGTATAAGTATCATTTCAAAATGGTTATCCCTGCACCATGCTATAATGAAATTCTTTTGCCCTCAAAATTTTATATGACTTACAAAGTTAATGGGCATGACAATTGAAATTACGTGAGAGGTACAGGCAATGAAGAAATCTAGTTGTTGTTTTGAATGGATTCACTTCTTTGTTAACTTAAAACATTTCTCTAGTGGTTGCTGCTTGTGAATGAAGCACTGCCTTAATTGACAGCAAATGCTTCTGGTTAAAATTAGAAAAAAACTATGAAAAACATAAGAATACCTATCCTAATACACTAGGATGTAGGATGGGAAGATGGGAAGTGGGGAATAGCTACTGTGAACAAATGACAGGACATGGCTAATTAAATAAACTAATACCGCTCTTTGACAGTAAATTAGGTTAGCTAACTCTTCTTCAGAGGGCATTTCATAGCAGACAGGAAATCACAGAATACCTTTTTCATCATCCAATCCAGGCAATGAAATAACAGCTTCTTCCTTTGCAAGATAATATTATACTCAACTTTCTCTTACAAGTGTTCTTCTGGACTGACCTCGCTATTTATTTCTTGAGTATTGCAAATATCTCCTGTGGCTTTTTTCAGTAAAGCGTTTTAGTGTAACATGTGGGTATTGCTTTTCTTTCAGATGCTGAAAGAGGCACACCACTCCTTTCTGGTATCTGTTTATCTATTCTTCAGATAAACATTTTAAGTATGAAGAGAAGAAGAAAAACACCTTAATTCTTTTTGTCTCTACCAGGTTCCTTCATGAGACAGAGTTGACTAAATTACTCCAACATTAGAGTTAAGAAGCACCTCACTCAGTCTGGGGAAAACCATCTTATATTCCCTGAGGAAATGGCAATAGGCATGAATAATGTCCATTCAATTTGAAGTTGCAGTTGAAGTAAATGGATTGTTAATGAATTTTGCTATTTATCTTTGTTTTGTTTTGGCCTAAATCGATGGAGATAAGCAGTCAGGATGATGAGCAGTGGGTCTTGGCAGATTCTATTGAAAATCTAATTAAAGGGTTCTTCTCATCTTAGATTATATTGGAATTCTAAAACCTGCAGATGCTTCCATTAGTTAGGACAACCATAATTCAAAGCAGTGCTAGGAAAAGAAGTGGTGTTTAATTACTTGTCAATAGTCTATTGTTTAATGTTATTCACCCCAAATCAAACTTGCTCAAAGACAAATGTTCATGCTTTTATTAGAGGTACTCTGTAACACTGCATTCAAATAAACTAAGTACTAATAAATCAAAGTGAAAGGATTTGGACCACAGCACCTACACTTTCTGGATGTTTCTGTCTATCTCTATTTCTCTCTGTCTCTGTCTCTCTCTCTCTCTCTCTCTCTCTCTCTCTCTCTCTCTCTCTCTCTCTCTCTGTCTCTCTGACTTTCTATTAAAATCCTCGAAAAATAATATGTCTTGAAAGTGTGAAAATAAATTGTGATGAGGTGGAGAGTGAGCTGAGACACGGTGATGAGACTCTGGTTTCATCCAGAAAGAATTCATGGAGAGAGAGACAGTAGGCAGGAACATACAAAGAGTTTATTAAAAGTAGAAATAACTAGTTAAGGTTACATCAAGGGATGCACACCTCCATGTGTGTAGGACCTAAGCTGCCTGCCTCTCAGGCAAGATTGAGAGTGTAGGGGTTTTCTGGGTGTGTCCAGGTAACCTGGAGAGAAGCTGCAGGAGCATCTAGGGGTGTATCCTAGATTCAGGGCTGCTAAGCTGAGATACCCCCTGGGGTCTTTTTCAGGTTTTGCCAGTTAGCTCACCATTCTTACATCTGCATCCCAGATCAGTTTGCTATTACTCTGAACACACCAATATTTTAGCATTATTTTGCATGTGGAAAAATAGAATTCTTCTCTACTCTCATAATTACCAATGTCTAAACATTGTAACAGATATATTATAATTATATAAATATCTATATAAACCCTCCCCTTACACAGAGATTATATGTTTATCTTTGCATTACCATTCAAAATTCAGTGCTAACATGAAACACTGACTTCTTACTGTGTGGAGAATGAGTAAATGAACAGGTAAAACATTTGGAGACCGACACTATCAGTGTCAGAAAATCAGATTAGGCAGACCAGTCACTGTTCCTGGCTACTGAACAGTGAAATCTCTCTTTAGTTCTAACTTTTCCTCTTTTCAGATGTCCCTCTGAATTTCTTCAAGTGAACAAGAATTTAGAGAGCACTAATTTCTGTATAAAGTAATTTAGGGCTATATTATTGTATTCGTTGGTTTTTCCCCCTATAAACTTCCTGCCTGACTAGGAAGTTAATACAAATATGAATAGTTCAGAGTTGATGAAACTAAACCAGAGCACCCCAATTATTTCAGAATTGGCCTTCTGTACATGCTCTACTCTGATATTGTTACTGGGACAGATTTGGGTCTGGCAGCAACAGGATTCAAGAAGGAATTCTTGAGATGTTAAGAAAGTGCAGTTTACAGATTTATTAGAGAAAGAAGGCAGGAGAAATAGCATGAGAGATAGAAATCTCATGGACAGGGAGAACTGCAGTGATTGCTATGAGATTATTAAATTTATACATCTCCTTTAGCTGAGGAATGACTATTGATAAGAAGATAGTGCTTTTAAACATCAAAGACCAGGCCATCCCTGAAGGCGGTTCCAAGTGAGATAGAAAGATTTTTCAGTTTAGTTCTAAAAGCCTCTTTTGCCAAAAGTAACTCCATGCCCTTTTGTTATTCCATCCTGTCTGTGGTCCTCCGTCCTCCATGCCTATCTGGTCCCATGTTGATTTTGGAAGTTTGCAGTAAGGCTGAGATTGTAGATACGTGGCATTCCATCCTAACTTGCCCCCAACAATATGAAGAACCAAGGACAATGGAGGACAGCCTAATTGGCAAAAATAAGCTCTAATTCTTCTAAACCTCTTATAACCCTTCCCTTACTCTAAGAAGCCATCTACTATTCCCTAGGTCTTTTGTCCTATTCTGTTTATCTTTATTTTCAGAGTAAGAATGACTCATTCCTCCTTTCCATATGGTTGACCCCCTCTATCCTCCCCTGAAATCCCAAATCCCCTATCCATGCCTCGGGCTCAGGAGATAAATGTGGACCTACACAGCCAACACAGAATGCACCACCATGTAAATTCTCCATGATATATGTTGTTAAATTCGGACTTTTCTCTTACTTATTATGCCTAGTGTTCATTGATTCAGACTATGAAGAACTTCAGAGAAATAGAGAAACTTTTTTCTTTGATCTCCCACAGAGTGAAATATTATATCCTGAGTAATGCAAATGAAGTTGCATGCCAGCTTCCATCTTTTCAATAACACCATTAATTTACTTTTCCTTAATCCTAAAATAGTGTTGACTTCTATGGCATATGATCGATACAGGAATAGTATTTTGGGAAAATACATTATATTAACATGTACACCTTTTAAAAACTACTCAATGATAGTATGTACTTCTCTATAAAATTCCATGACAAATTATTCATCAATATCAGTATCTAACTCATGCTTAATTCCAAGTTTAAAAATTATTCTGTTAAATTTTGATGGCCAGTGATAAACATTGCACCACAGTGAAAACCATTGCATATAATTCTAATCTATTTAGCAGTTTTAGAAGAAATGTGTAATTTTAAAATGCATCAGATTTCATATAAGATTTTCTTCACCTTTCACTATTTGGCTAATCTCAAATTGGTTACTTGTTTTGTTTTTGTGTGTTCTAAAGTTAATGCTAATTCCTCAGAACTCAAAAATTAGTCCCAGAAATATCATCTAGTTCTGAAAAGTATATGATCAATTCAAAAGCTTTAGCAATTCTACTGCCCTGAATTACATTAGATGCTAAAAATTATGTGATCATCTAGGTTCACAGTAGCTTTCTATTTCAATGTTTCCTAAGGATATAATCATTTTTCTAAGACATTGTAAGTTACAAACACAGATCCAAATTTAAAATTCGACCATCTCATCATATCGAAGGAAAAACTCTCCTCAGTTCTGATGAAACAACAGTCAAATAAGCAGGCAGATGCTTTAGTTCTTGATCATGTGACCATAAGCTTGGAAATGACAATGACTAAATTTATTTCACTGCCTAGTGGCATATATAAGTTTCTTATAACATTTATTATATTTCAACATCAATTATGTTTCCCAATTTCACAAAAATGAAAATGAAATGCAACTAGCTTCTTAGTGGTAATCAAAATGGAGTATATAGGTGTTGAATTATAGTGAATTATACCTAAAAATATATGATGCCATAAATTAATGTTACTTAATAAAAAGTTGTTTCAAAAGATGTAAATTGAACTTTTGAAATTGATGAAACATGGCCCCTTAACTTGTGATAATTTAATAGCTGCATATTTCTCTTTGATATTTGCTTAGCATATTGGAGAATTTCCACATTTTTGATTCATTCCGTTTGTCACTATAATCTGACCAATGGAATTGCACCTCTGATTTTCTAGTTACTACAAGTATAGATTTCTCATTTAGAATCACTGTTAAAGTTCTCTTTACCAACAAAAGCCAAGTGTGTGCTCTTTTAGAAGTAGTGAAGGCATGGACTCAGAGTTTGGAATCCTGAGCGAACAAGTGACTAGGAATACACTTATATAGGGTTAGAAGGAGTGCGGGAGAGGGGAGGTGTAAATTAGAAACAAGAATTACAAGCGGAACCCGTTAGTTATTTGTAAATTATTCACATGGGTAATACACAGGATTCAGTTTACTAAACACATATTTGCAAAATGCATGTAAGAGTCCATTCTCAGATATTAAAGAAAAGTCCTTTATCTGACCAGTAACTTATTCAGCTGTCTCACTACATTCCAGCAAGCCCAGACTGCAGGGTGCCTCATATCTCCATGAGTTTTACAGCTGGCCCATGGTGGCTAGAAGTTGGGGATGTGGTTTTCCTTCTACATCACTAGAAATCATGAGAGGAGACCTCTTGGAGCAATGGGAACGGGTGCTCTGAGTTACTTCTTGTACATAGGTTACATCTGATGGAGTAGTGATTAGGTCAATTGCCTCTGAAGGAGCGTGCTGCCATATACACCTGGGTTCAAGTCCTAAGTTGCGGGGAGCAACAAGTGTAAACAATAAATAAAAAGTAAATAAAATGCTCCTTGTGCTTTCTTTTCCTGTCTGCCTGCCTGCTTGCCTTCATTCTTGCCTACACCTTTTCTTTAATAAAATAATAATAATAATAACAATAATAATAATAAGCTGTACATAAATCGAAACAGTTACAAAAGCAGTTAGAATATGCACGATACCCAGTCAACTCAATTTTGTCTCACTGCCTTCAACATTCCATCTAAACTCAAGATCTAATTATAAAAAAAAGGGAATAAATAAAAATGAAATAAAACATTTTGAGAATTGGCATCTGTAGTCTAGGGATACCACTAACAACAAAATGGAACAAGGAAAATCTAGTTTGGAGGAAAGTGATAAATCCAAATTCAGATCTGCTATTTTGAGTTAGCAAAGTGGTATTCAAGGGAAAAAAATTATACTGGTTATTTGGAAATGATGTAGATTATGTGGTTAAAGAAGTTGACTAACTGTAACTATGTGGAAAAGAATAGAAGTGGGAATTGAAATGACAAAATATTAATTGCTGTTATGAATAGTCATCCAAAATTAAATTACAATTTGTGCTCAAACTTAATTTTTTATTGCAAATAATAGTCATAATTTCTTTATCAAGCACATGTTTCTTGTGTGTCTAATGTGTATGGATATAGTCAGATCTCTTTGGGTAGTTTAGATTATACTAGAATAAGCTTCTAATATGTGGGCATGGACCACAATCACCAGTCCTAACCTACCTTGAATACTTCCATCTAATTTTCTCTTCATATTTGCAGCTTTTTAATGTATTTTTCCCCTCTCACTTAAAGCCTTACTTTTGCTTTAAGGCTATAATTTAGATTCACTCCTATGCTCTTGCTTTCAATAGAATCTAAAACTTGATGAATTTTTTTAGAGGCTATGTGGTCTTCATTAGGCCTGGGTAGAGACCTACACATTAAGAGCCTCTACCTCATTGCACTCTCCACAGGTATTACCATCGTCTATTTTAAGATGGATCCTTCCAGTGAGATTAATTCCTATTCACTTAATAGAAGACCACTATTTCCTGCAAAGAACAGAATAAGATAAGACGTAAATGCGAAGTTTAAAGACAATAGGAAAACCTCTAGAACAGAAATAAATTAATCTTAAAATATCATTTATTTTGATGGAATCTATATATCATGAATAAAGACTAAATTCACAAAATTATAAAGGTTTGAGACTATAGAAGATCTATCTGTGATGAGAGATGATAGATTAGATACACAAACATAGTCTCTAACTTGAATAGCCTTAAACTTAAGAAATTGTCAGGGGAAGGGGCTTAACAAGGTGTACAAACGAAAGGAAAATTCCATCCTTTTGAAAGATTATAGAAGACAGGTATCAGAAATAGACCTACTGGAGGAAGACTTTAATAGGCCATGAGGATGAAATGGCATGTAACAACAGAGGCAAGCAGGTTTATATTTAGAAATAGGAACCCAGATGAAGAAAGTAACAAGCATCCCAGATACAGCCAATATTTGGCACAATTGGTTATAATAACTGCAGTCTAATTTCCTCAAAAAGATTAGAAAAATAATATTAACATTTTCACCATTTTACAGAGGAAGAAATTAAGACTCAAAGCGTTCCCATAATTTCCTTTTGAGAGCACAACAAAGAAGTTGGAGTTGTGAGTGTGTGGAAAGTTGGAACTGAATTGAGATCGGTGATGTCTCAGCTCATATACCTAACCATTATGCAATACTATCTCTAGAGCAAACAGAAAGACTTAAGCCAGCTAAAGAGATGAAAGTCGTCTTGTGGGATCCGTGCGTGCCTGCTAGACTAAAATATTTGCACAATCATTTCTCCCACTGTGTGAGTTTTTGTAAAATGAATTGGAAAGAGCCTGATTGAATAATTAAGGAGCAAGATTGGCACTATTCCAGCAGCTGTTGGATATAATGTTACTGTGATTGGGAAGAAGCACCTTGCTCAGTGGGAAAAAGCTACTGAGTAAACAGTGTAGGAACTCACACCTGCTTGGTGCTCAATAAAAGGGGAAGCTCAGCTGGCTTGCTGTCTTCTCTTTCTTGTGGGAGCTTGTAAACAAACTAGCACTCATTTTGATTGTGAATGTTTTTTGATTCTTGTCTGATCTTAAATGCTCTTCAGAAATTTCCCAGGGATGTCTCCATTTATTTTTGTCAGTTTTGATCAACCCATTTGTTGTTTTTTAGTTTTTAAAAAATCCTATTACTGTCAATTTTAAGATTTCATTATTGACATTTCTGAAGAAGGCATAATTTGGTTATTGCTGGTCTGTCATGTATTATTTCTTCCTTCACTTGCCCCTGTGCCCCACATACTCATTGAAACAAATAGTTTTATGACACAATTTTTGGAATGTGATTTTTTTTTTAGTATTATTACTGTCATGTAATAACAAAAGAGGTTTAATGTAAAACTCATTAGGCAATGGGGAAGTACTAATGGTTTCTGAGAAAGTAAATGTTCCATTAGGAACTATGAATTAGAAAGATTACACACTCTGTGTAAATGCTTTGCAGTGAGAAAGAGAGAAGAAATGGAAGAAATAAAGATGAGTCAAAGATGTCTTTATTTAGAATCTATGTGTCTAGGAGAATTGCAGTAACATTAATAAACTCCAGCCATTACAGGATAAAGAAAAATGTAAGAAAATATGTCAACTGACCATCTTTAAGAAATACACATAATTCTTCTCTCATGAAATTTATTTACCTATAACAAATTAAAATGTCATATTGTTTCCCCAAAGGCACACATTCCAGCCTAAGAAATTGCTTATAAGAAAAAAATTAAAATCAGTTTCATAATAATTTAACCTTTTCCATATGTGCCATTTCTCCCTGTTTGAAGAGGCTGTGCCTAATGCTATGAATAGAATACGTGCAGTGCCTATTAGAAAATACTTCATTGTTAACATACTGCTGTGTTACCATGGGGTTTAACTCTTAGAAATGAAATATAAAACCAGTACCAAAATTGCACTTAAAACCTATCTACTTATTAGAAGCCTATTTCTTCCACTGATATTAATCTCCACAAAAATATTTTCAATTATCAAATGCAGACTTAATTCAACAATTGACAATCAAATATTCCTAAGGTATTTTCTTACAGACATAGGTTTTTGAAAATTAAAATTATCTAGTTACATCACTAACAAATAGAAGGTGAAATCTTGCATTATCAGGAGACTTTTGCCATAAAATCCAATTATTGATTTATTTTTGAACAATAACAACAGTATACCTAGTTATGTGTAAATGTGCTTTTAATAGTTTCTTAGCAAAATTGCTAAATTATGGATTAGCCTCAATTTACCTCCCTTAGATAAACAAATGCTTAGAAATCCTCCAAATGTAAAAATCAATTGGAATAAGACTGAGCAATCTGAAATTATGCTGACAAACCCCTTTGCTTTCTTCAGTTAGTAGAATGCATGCAACTTCAGTTTGTGCCCAAGGCAGACATTTCTTACGATGTGATAACATGTTGCAGTATTAATATATTGTTCAAATTAATTTTGAATTTTGTTGTACCTTTTTTTTTTTAAGGAAAATTGTACGCAAGAATGAAGGTGAGAAAGCAGGCAAGCAGGAAGAGAAAAGAGAAAGAAGCATTTTATTTATTTTTATTTAGTTGTTCACCTGTTTGCTCCCTCAATCCAGGACACAAATCTGTCCTGGAATGTATGTGAACTGTGCTGTCTCAGAGGCAATGGACCTAATCTCTAATCTACTAGAGCATGCTTGTGCTGTATTTCTTACATCTTAACAAAATTATTGTATTTGCTGTTTTATTATTTTCAAGAAAGGAATAAATTGTATTACCCTGATAAATCTCAGCTGAAAATATTGAAAATTTTAATAAAAATATGGATAGACAGATTGTTGGCAATATTTCCATATGTCAAAAATATTTGAATAATTGACAGTTCAACAGCATATTCAAGCTTGAGTTATTTTTATTTTCATGATTCTTTCTACCGTAACTAAACTTTCATTTATGTTGAGAAAAGCAGGTACAGTTGCTTTATTCATTTCTTCATCTACTGTAAAAATATTGCTTTATTCCATAGTTTCATTTTGGGTTTATATAAGTGATCTATAGAATTACAGCAATATCACATATCTCATTTTCAATGACTATGTTCCTTAATATGAAAAAGTATGGGGAGAGAGGAAGGCACTTGGAAATAGCATACCCAAATATAGTTCAAGGATGACTCTGCCATAATAAGAAATTTAAGCAGCCCTGGGGATATATACATTACAGAAAAATAACACTAATCTGAAAAGAAACGTTGGAGCAAACTGTCAGAAGCATTTACTCTCTTGGGGACAACAGGGATTGTTCTGTTTCTCTTGCCTGCCACTGAATCTACTTCTGGGAATAACACCTGATAACTAGTCACCTGCACAATATACCCCTTTATCTTAAACAAAACTATACCCTCTGAGACAATGGTTTTCTACCTTAGATATGTTAAATACCTAGGAAGATTTTAAATCATATTTAATCTATGATTTCAAAAACTAAGCCAAAATCTCAGGATGAGAATTGGAGTAGAATATGGTGTTTTATAAGAACTCAGTATGTTGAGAATTTCTGCCCTAAGACATGAAGTCATATGTGTCCTCTTCTCCTGGTCCTAGTCGTTTTACCACGTCTCACACTGCTCCATTGTGATTCCCATGACCAGTGTAATTACCTGCAGCCTGAAGTTCACATCTCAGCTTCATCTCTATTTTAGATTACTATCCTCCAAGGTACTGGAACTGATGGTTATATTTTAACAAATATTTATTGAATTAATGTAAGAAGCCTATAGCAATAGAATTGAAACAGACTCACTGCATAAGAGGACAGAAAATAAAACTTTCTGAAACAAAGACAAACATGAAACCTGATATATTCACTCATAATGTTGCACAACACAGGTCAAATAAGCCTTATTAAGGCAGCCCACTCCAGAGTATAAAAGTCAAAATCTTTACCCAATTGTAAGGCTCCCCCCGATTCAGATATCCATCTCTAGCAATCTCTGAAGAAGCCATATAATGCAAGATTTTAAAAAGACAAATATTGATTGACAGTGACTGTGTTCAGCAAGATAAGAATAATAGTAGCCTACCTCTCAAATAAGTACACAGACAATTAACAATTGCAATACAATTTTGCCATTAACTGTTAGTGTCTTCTCTCTAATTGGTGAACACCTTAACCTCAAGAAAGCAAAGAAACTGCTTTTCATGGGCCAACTCTCATGGGTAGATTAAGTATGTAGTTTAGGAGAATTGTTGAGACAAACCGAAGATCAGCAAAAAACAGGTGCCTTAATCCAGGGCCAGTTATGGGTGCAGAAATGTGGGTGTTGGCACACAATGTGCTTGATCACCTGCCTTAGCTGTGTGTGGATAACTAACACCCATGCTCCTGACCTCATCCTTTGAGATTGTCTGTCCTCATTCCATTTATCTGATTCTACTGATTTACTGATCTTTTTTCATATTCAAGTGTTTTAATACTTGACACCATTTGACTAGGAGCAAGCATTGTCTCATATCTTTTATATGAAATACAAAAATTCTTCGTTTCTCCTTTTTTATTGCAAAGAGTTTAGGTTTTAAGTAGAATCTTTAATGACTTTTTGTTTAAGAGATGGGGAGAGCTGTAGAGGGGCTTATTTTTACAGATTTCTGATCTTAATTTAAAAGGCCCCCAAAGTTTCCCTTTCTCTCTTTTTCCAAGTGCCTGTTGCCAATAATATTTTCTAGAAATAATTTTGTTTTCCTTTCTGCAAAGTGCTGTCTCTCTCTACTTGTTGCTGACCTGCTGTGGTGGGAAAGGATTTCTATTCTTTCTGAGTCTGAGAGAAAAAGCAACCTTCAATTCAAACCAGAAGTGAAAAATATTCCTCCACCAGAAGTCAGGACTCTGTAGCCTTTTGTCTGAAACAAATAAGAACTTTGAATGCTTGTATACCTACTTTTACTTAGACTAGACAAAAGTTATTGTGGAAATTATGACCTAAATTCCTCCAACAATGTTTATTCAGCTATTCCACAGGTAATAATTTCATACAAATAATTTTTTGTCAATATTAACATATTTCTCAACCCTGAACACAAAATCTGAGATTGAAAAGCTGATTAAAACATAATAGAAGAGCTGAATTTTAGAAAATGTCTTTAAATTCAGTATAAAATATGTATTGAAAAATCACGGCATACTATTTGTCATCTGAAGATTCCGTATCTTGTTTCCTATGAGACTGTCTAATATTATTAGACTCATACTAAATACTCGGTACAGATTATCAAATTTTCCATATTCTGAATAAACTTTAGAAGTGTTTAAATAAATTTATGATGTGGAAGTAAATATTATAATAAAGATGCTACAATGATAAAATATTTTAAAGATCTGAATTTGTTAAGAAAATAGACAGCAGTGTGACCATATTATATCTAGGAAAAAAGACAGAATGTAAATAATTAAAAGTAATAGAATCAAGAGTCCAGAGCTATAGACAGAGTAGCCTTTAAAAAGTTATTATAGAGTGTGAGAACTTTATGACAATAAAGTTGAAAAAAACAATTAAAGGGATAACTTCCTAGTAAATTATAACTTACCAACACAGATACAAGATGAAAGAGAAAATTTAAATTGACCCAGAAACATTTAAAATTGATAAAAATTTTTCCTCATGAATTTGATTAATAGAATCACTATTTAAAGAAAAGCAAAAAGATGTCAAAGAAAATAAGAATGAAAAGGCAAACCAAAACCTAAAATATACTTGTATAAATATAACAATAGAGACTTCCAGTTCTGAACATATATCTTTGCATATATATATATGTGTGTGTGTGTGTGTGGTTATATATTCCTGTAATTTTTTGAAAGGAAATTAAAAAGTACTCCAATAGAAACTTGAAAAATAGTTGAACAAGCATTTTACAAAAGAGGATACCTAAATGATCAATATAAACTACAAAATGTCTAATTTTATTAACAATAAGGGAAACACAAACTTCAATGAGGTAGCATTATACATTCACCTAAGTGGCTCAAATTAAAGGATGGACAACGCTAAAAGTTAACAAGAATGTTAAGCACCTGGACTCACAGACTGTTGGTAGGATTATAAATTGATTCAACTGCTAAGGAAAGCTAGCAATATCCACTGAAGTTGCCCTATGCATTTCCTGTGACTCAGATATTCTCCTAGACACATGTCCAACTGAAATGTGTATGTGTTCATTTTTGTGAATTAGTATAACAATATTAGCAGACAATTCAAAATAGACTATTTATAGGAACCTAATATTAGAACAAGCCAAATACCCATTAGCAATGAAATGAATATATTTTGCTTCCTCAAAAATGTTCAGGTAGACTTTCTCAAAGATGTTCAGGACAGATATTTTCAATGTGCATAATCTTGAGTTGTGGAACCAAGATCAACTGAGGTCCTGCTAATCTCAAGAGAAACTTTTACTATTGCCTAGATACAGAGTTATTTCCATAAAAAAAAGCTTTTGATCAGAAACATAAAAGGCAGGGCAAACATCTAGAGGTAAAGTATTGTTATATTAAACCATTCACTCCTCTCCCTGCGAGAATCCCTCCTATCTGCTTAATGCCCTAGGACTCTACTCCATTCCTTAGTTCAGCATACAAAAGCTTAGTCTGTCTTATTTACTTTAGAATTTACAACCATGTAACTTTCTTTTATGCATGTAATTAAATTTGTCCGTTTTGACTAGCATTCTATCAAATGTTAAGTCTCATAAGATGCCCAACAGAATAAATATTGTAAGATTTTACTTAAAAAGTTAAAAACTCAATCCAGTTCCAATATAATGGGCTGTTAATATCTCCATCTCAGCTCCTCCTCACAGCCATAATCAAAATACAACTATTTAACAAATATGACTTGAAAAGAAAAGAGCCCACAACCTAAAAAGACAGGCTACACACCTATGTAAACCATAGGAGAAGCCATCACACTGCCCTATTCAGAAACCCTGAAGACAAAAAGGGAGAGAATACAAATACAGGTACTCTCCCTGAGCTGAAGGACTTTCCCTGTCAGTGAGTGCCACCATGCCTAAGAATTGGATTTTAGCCACTGAACCAAAACCCTCAACATGGGGTGGAAAAAGAATTGCCCTCTTTGTGAACTAAGACACTACTTCCCAGTGGTGATAACCATTCCAGGAAAGCTCTAAGGGAAACAGCCCCTTTCTCAGCCATTAGAGTACACCTGTATTGAACAGCTGATGGATAGTTGCCTTTCCATGTGCAGATAGAGACAGACACACAAGTCAGCAGAACTTGTGCCAATAGTTAATAGATTTCCAGCAAGAATAATTCCACTCTACTTCTCTCAAGGGAAAAGTAATTGGAAGGGGTCCATAAAAATGGTAGTCCCTGCTAGTCTTGATCTTTAGCTAAACAGCTATGCTATCTGCTTGGTACCTCCTAAAATTTCACCTCCGGGTCCCCAAGGTTTATCTATCACACCCTAGTGGGACTGCCACTTCTCTAGAGGATTGAGGGTTTTCACAAAGGAGTATGTTTAGCCAAGACCAATTCCTGACATTCTCTTTTCTGTGAACTCTGTTGAAACTGTGGCTTGCATGCATACAACATTTGGGTCTTTTTCTTCTGCCTTATTGTTCATACCTGTGATTCTGGTGGGAACCTCTGCATGCCCTACCCCAGCTTTAACCCTGTAGGCTAGATTCTGCATAGGACTGGCCCTAGAGCTGCAGTAAATGTAACCAAAGTTGAAATCACGTAACTAAAGGAAGCTCAGCATTTAAGATCAACACTGAGGCATACACTGTGCAAAATGATTCACTGACACAAAACCTTTACATCAGGGAAGCCTAACCCATAGACTAAACACAGAATGTCAAACAACTCAACGAAACAGAGAAATATATGCCAAATGGTGAACCAAAACAAAACCCCATGGGAAAATCAGAATATAGCAGTTAAGTAATGAAGACTTTAAAGCAACATTTTTAATGAATATCAGAATAACAATGGAAGAACAAAGAAAGAGGTACACCAAAGAGAGAGAAGATATGAGGTAGTTGCAAACAGTATTTATGGATCTGAAGAAAACCATTGCTGAGCTAAAAAAAATAAAATAGAGGGATTACCAGTAGGCTGGAAGTAATCTCCAAATGAAACAATGAGATAGAAGATAGGACAGCAGAATGCACTCAAGCAGAACAGTAAAAAGAAAAAATAACAATAAGAAACAAAATCAGCATACAAGACCTATGGCATAACATCAGGAGGAACAATATTCACATCATAGGCGTCTCTGAAGCAGAAGACAGAGAGAAGAGGGCAGAAAACATATTTGAAGAAATAAGAGCTGAGAATTTTCTTACTCTTAAGAAGGAGGCAGACCCCTAGATCCAGGCAGCTCACAGAATTCCAAATAAAAGAAACTTAAAACGGACCTACACAAGCTACATCACCATTAAAATGTCAAAAATGCATGATAAAGAAATAATCTTAAAAGTAGTTAGAGTGTGGAAGGGCCTGCCTACCACCTCCAGCGACTATAAAGAAAAGCCATGACACCTCCTGTAATCTGAGTTTGCTCACCGGCAAAGAACTTCCCTCGCTTGAAACCCCTTCTCCTAATTTACATCCCTCTCTTCCCGCGCATTGCTCTAGCCTATATAAGCATGTTCTAACCAGAACTCGGGGCTCATCTCTTTGGGGAAGAAATCCCAGCTGAGACCACGCGTGTAATAAATCTGCCTAAAATACTTCCAAAGAGTGCTGGCTTGGTTTCTCCCAAAAACTGTAACAAAGAGAAAAGCAAGTCACATACAAAGGAGCCCCATTAAAACTGCCAGTGAATTTCTCAACTAAAACTTTGCAGGTCAGAAGGGAATGGAATTAGTGCTGAAGTGAGAAAATGCTGAGAAAAAAAACTTCCAACCAAAGATACTCTACTAATAGTAAATTAATGCTAACAATCTCTGTTGCAAATGAGCAAATTCTGACTCTAAAGTCTTATCTTTTTCTTTATGTTTAGTCCAGGAGACAAAAAAAACATGGGGGAAGAAAGTGTTGAAAGGAACTATGTCTCCCTACTAAAATAAGATCGCTTTTAAATAGAAAGGAAGAAAACAAAACCTCATGTTTAGTTTTCTAAATATGATGAAATATTATGAAATATAAAATCAACTTATGAAAATTTATCCGTTACTTAGTTTGAGACCTTCTGTACATCATCTTATATTAATTTTAATTGCATAGCACTCACTAATTGTAGAAGATAATATAGATAATCCATAAATGTTGCAATAAGTCTGAAATCCCATTATCACAGGTAATTTCTTTTAAAAGATTTATACATTAATTTAATAATATGTTTTATCATCTGGTAGGGCAAGTTTTATATGAGCACTCTTGCTTCATTCTCTTTCTCTCTCTCTCTCTCTGTCTCTTTGTCTTTGTCTCTCTCACACACTCATGAGCACACCCAGAATTGCTATGTTCTCTGTACTTTATTAATATGACATTAGTCTTTTAATCAGTGAACAATGCATATTATCTCCTTTGAGCTTTTTCAAGATGATAAAAGATTAAATGTGCTAAAATATTTGGTTCTACTTAATGTATTCATTAGCTATATTTTTTCTTTTGTGAATAATTTATTCATACGTTTGGCCTATAACTATATTAAAATAGGTTTTCTTAATATTACAAAAATAATAGATACATGGGTTCTACTTTTTAAAAATGGTCAAATTAATAGTAAATCAAATATAAAACCTTTTTATGATTCACTCCACTCCAATTCCATTATCTTCCTTCAGAGATGCCCATTGTTTTCATTTTGATGTATATATTTTAATCACTTTATTTAGTCACACATACAGTTATACATGGACCTTTAAAACATTATTTGAATTATATTATATAAAGAATTATATAGCTGACTTTTTTCCCCTTTCCAACATCATGGGAATTTTTCCATATGAGTATATAGAGGAATGTATGTACTACAAAAAGTCTTTCTTTTACAATTTTTTCAATTATTTTCAATGTTTTAACATTATTAACATCTTGATTTTTATGTATAAATATGTTTTACATATAGACCTTAATATATGTTCATATTACATAAGACTTTAATAAGTAAAGTCGTCTTTTTCTATTGGTTACCTATTTATTCAAACCCTTCTGAAGAGTAGGTTTTTATTCTACCACAAATACAATTTCCATAAGGTTACTAATGTTACCCTTTAGAAATTTAGTGAGTCTTTTGTTCACTTTAGAGATAATTATAATGCCCACTAATATGCACCAGGCAGATGTACTTTCCAGGTATATCCTTTTACTCTTCATATCAACCATAAGAAATAGGCAACAATATGGCAAAATTTTAGATTAGGAGACTGAGGAACAGGGCTTCTACAGGCTTACATAACTAGTAAATAATAGAGCAAACCATTACTCAGGTGCAAATTTTCAGGATTTGACTTTTGAAGATCCATTTAAAATTTTATGATCTTAAACTACTATGCAAACCAAAAGTTATCAAAATATTTTTATTTTTTTCTCAAATCTGTGCTATTTTTACCTTTCACATCTAGACTGTGATTTATCTGAAATTATCTTTTTACAGTGAGAGATCAAAGACCATAGTGGGTTAAAAAGTGTCTACCCCAATATTTATGTTCACCTAGAAATTCAGAAAGTGTCCTTGTTTGGAAATAAAGTTTTTGAAGGTATAATTAAGGTAAGATCAAGATGAGATCATGTTGGATTAGATCATAGGGCCCTAAACCTAATAAGGGAAATAGACATCAGACATATACATATATAGGGAGAAACAGACAACTGACATACAGAGAAGCTAGGAGAAAAAGATACAATCGAAGTATGGGGCAGTTTTTCTCTGAGACTCCAGAAGGGACCAACACCATGATTCTGGACATCCGAACTCATAACTGTGTAAAGAATAAATTTTTGTTGTTTTAAGGCAGCTATTTTGTGGTAACTTGTTTTGGAAGCCCTAAAATAATATAAGGGCAATATTACTTTGTTTTTCAAATAAACATCAAATTGACCTGAAACATTTATTGAAAAGCAATAATACCAAATCCTAATGCCTTACATATTAAAGAAGTTTTACATATCAAACATAATATATGTGTATATAACTTCAGATTTATTCAGTACCATGTACTGAAGAGTCATACTTTACTCACAAATAAGTGTTGTCACCTTTGTTACAAAATTGAGACTAAACTTGAATTTTTCTGGATTCTCTATATGTTTCTTTGACCAGTATCCTACCATTTTAATTGCTATAGTTTATAGCAAGTTGTTTTTCTTGAAGTGCAAATCCTTTGTTTTTGTTCTTCTCCAAGAAGAAATAATGTTTCTTCATTGTTGTTCTATTAATTTAAATACATAATTTAGAATCAGTTTAGCAATTTCCATTTAAAAACTCTCAAATGTGTGGCATCTTTATATCAAATCTTCAAATTTATGAACGTGATATATTCTTTCATTAATTTATGTTTCCCAAAATTAGGGATTTCAGTGCAAATATTTTTGCATATTTGTATTATATATCAGATTTTACATTATCACAAATGGTGTCATTTAAAAATTTAATTCTCTACTTTTTGATTACTACAAATCCACAGATATACAAAATATGTATACATATTACTCATATACAGTGACTTTACTAAATTCATCACATAATTTTCATAGTTTGTCATGATTCTCTTGAATATTCTATGAATAAAATCACATTTTCATTTAATAGTGAAATTGTATTTCTCATTCTCAATTCTTGTAGCTTTTATTTTTTTCTCTTATTGTTCTGTCAAGAACTCCATTTACATAATGCATTAAAGGGGTGAAAATGGGAAAGCTTGTTTTGTTTCAGTCCCTTTGCCAGCTTAGACTTGATACAGATTGAGTATCTGCTCACTAGGTTCCTGTCTTCCAAGTTGAACCAGAGAACCAGAGAAGAGATGCAAGAAAGATCTGGTTTGACTGAATATGTTATACTCTATCATTGAATTTCTTTGAAGTGGTCAGAATATTTATTCATCGAATACAGGACTCTTTAGAGATCTCCAACACTGAAAAATCTCTCCTGTATCATTTGAAACTGGTATAATCCCTTGATTTTCTTATAATTTCACAAAGATTTCCTGTTTTGTTTTCATCCTCATGCATCTTCCAGGATCTTCTTGAGTCCAGTGCCTCTAAGATGATTATAAGACAGCTTCCCTCCCATGTGACTCGTATTTGCTCCGTAAGAAGCTCTCACACAAGCTTTTTACACTAACTTTGAAGAAAAGTCTTCCTCCAAATTTTTAGTTAGACCTCACCAAGGTGTTCAAAACAGACTTTCCCAAGATACGTCACTTTGTTATGTGAACTATTTTGAATTAAGGTCAATGGTGGCCATGGGTTAATGAGAAATAGTTATCACTCCCTTAACTATCTTGAAGAATGAAAATTGAGGATATTACTCACATTTAGGGATTTTACCAGAAGTAAACTTTATCAGAGAAACTTCTCTATAGAAAGGGAAAACATGCATTTATAGAGAAATTTTTTTCTTTTATCATGTTAGATACCCTTCTTTATCCTTGAAATCCAAGACCACTATTCAACTCCTAAGTGCAAGATAATAAACCCTCAGTTTACACCAGTGGCTTTAGAATACACATCTCTGTGAATTCTTCCCAAGTATGTAATTAAATGTGTTTTTTTCTCCTATTGATGCTAATTTTGTTTGATCAGCACAGTATTTCCAGGACTCTCAAACCATAAAAATACAAAAGAACCATCTATTCTTTAAAAAAAAATATATATATATATATATTTAAATGAAAGGTACAGACAGGATTGAAGGCAAGCAGGTAGGTAAGCAGGAAGAAAGAATAGGAAGAAGCATTTTATTTCGGCTTGTCAAATGTACCATTTTAAACAGGAAAGTACCATTTTTTCATCTTTCTTGACCTTACTGCTGTTTTAATATAAATTCCAATTTTGTTCCTTTTTTAATAAACCAGGGCCAGGGCCAAAAGGAGTAGCTGAGTTGCCCAAGACCTGGTCTAAGTGGACTCAAAAGCAGATGCCACTTTTATCCTGTGTTAACTGGAAGGGAGTAGAGGAGACAGCAGCTATTGCTATTGCTGTATCCTGTAAGGAAACAGGAGAGGGTCATCCCACCACCCTGAAATCCTGTTTCTTTGAAGGGAGAACACTGTGTGTTTGAGCCTTAGGTAAGTGCTGTGGGGTTATCCCGGGCACTGTGGGAGTTGTTGGCTCTTTTGGCACTGAGATGGTTAAAGTGGCGTGTGTTTTAGGCAGGGTATTTAGAGCGGGGCTTATAGGATCACAGATTTTGGTTTTTACCTAAGATAGCAAATCCTTGCACTGGCTCTGGCCATTTGTATGAAGTCCCACCTGACCACAAGGTTACTATCTGATTCTGATTTACATTGAATAGTTCTTGCTTGTTGCTAACCTGGCTGTTCTGCGGTGCCGGGATTGTTCCCGGTGAACAGGAGAGAAGAGGGGGTGCTGAAGGAGAATAAGAAACACAGAGATAGAAAGGTGGGGTTATGGGGGCTAATAGCCTTGTGGACTTAGAGCTTTGAATGCACTGTCTCCACTTACTGAAATCAGACTCGGAATGGTCTTGAGCACCTTACATCTTGAGCTGTTTTACTTTTACATTAGATTTACTTATTCAGCCTTTCATTCTTTTGCTACATAACTGTATCTTCTTGTTCTTGGGAGTGAACAGTTATAGCAATACTTCCCCAATGGTTTTCCACTGTGGCCTTCACCTGGTTTTCCAGATGAGGTGATCCTGAGATTCTGCCAACTCCCACTTCATCCTTGCTCTACTTTCTGACTCCAACACTGCAGGACTCAGGGTGCTATACCTTCTTGCCTCCCCTTAGTCACTAGTATGCAACTCATCCCATTTTTGCCATCCCAATGTTTTATTTTGCTTTTAAGGAAATATGAAAAGTCTAATTTTTATTGAGGAGTTCATCTTTATTGTTCACTTCAGCCCCAGGACCCAAATCCAGGTCCTTGAGATGCATGTAGACTGTGCTGTCAGTCAGAGGCAACAGACCAAACCTCTACTCTACCAGAGTCCACCTGAACTGTCTCTTTTTGCTCTTCTGTAAAAGCCACCAGGTAACCCGTCTCTCACTCTGAGTGTCTCTGTCTATAGTTTCTGTGCTGATACCTAAACCTCATCACCTGCTGAGTATACAGGTCAACTGTCTGATTGGTTTCCTTGCACTGGATTTTACTTAAGATGGACCTATTCTTCTCCCCTCACCCACAGCACTGAGAGAATAGAAGCTGCAGCAGTACTCTAAACTCTTTCCAAAGACATTCTCTTTCCCCATCTATTTAAAGACATTCTCTCTCATCTATTTGAGCTAAAGATAACAAAGTAATTTTTAGCTGTCTACTTCAGAAGTCCTTCCTCTTCCTTTGGAATTTCTGTGACCTATTTTTTTAAACCCAGCAAAAATGAAGAAAAATTCCAATTTTACTTTTGCATTTTGGGCACATGTAAACATTTTCCCACTTATAGCTTGAGAAGTTTGTAATTTTATGTTTTTCTTTATAAAAAGTATTAACAATATTTAGCCAATTGAAATAATATTTTAATATTTTCCCAATATAATGTCTTCCATTTCTATTATCTGAGTTATAAAAAACTCGTGGAGTAGTTTACACCCACACATTGTAATGTAATTTGTATTTAGTTACTCCTTAAAAAATTATATGATAGGGGTTTATCAAAAAAAATAGAAGTCAAGTGTCCATTGCAGTATTGCCTAAAGATAAATACCATCCTATAAAAGTACATTATCTTAGATCTTAACTTTTACTCCAAGTACTCAGGACCAAAAGCACATTTCTGAAGACTTGGGCACCTCCTATCCTTCTGTGGGAGCTTCTGTTAAGCACTGTTTTGTTTTGTGTTTTTAACCAAAAGAATTGCCTAAAGTTCCTTAATTCTTAGCCTATAATTATAATACTTTGACCTTATATAAGCATAGCAGTCATTAGAAATACTATACTGGGCAGGGCAACAAAACAATGCTTCTCTGTTCTTTAGCTTCTATAGTTAACGGAGGAGGAACATTTCCATTTCCATGGTATATACACAAACAATATATTTTTTGCATAATAATGTCCTTACTTTGAAAAGATTTAGATGTTCCACAGGCTTAGGTTGCATGATAATACCTAACTAGCTCTTCTGCTGCATTTTAAGGCAACTCTGCATGCTTTTCTACATAGAAAACTAATATAACTAATATTATTCTGTAAATAACTCATTCACCTTACAGCAGGGTTCACATTAAAATCCTACTTCAAAAGTCTCTAAAGAGGAAAAGGGAACTAAATATTCTGCCCTTTGTTTATTAACTTCAAAAATATACATTAAAGTAACAGACAGAATTAACCGTTAGGGTATTTGATTTCCTCATACCCTAATTAGATCAGTTGTCTGGTGGTGGACAATTTTAAAATACAACTTTTATCAGTCTACTATTTTTTTTTTAGAGAAGGTCATTCTCTAGTTTTAGTCTATATACTGGAAAAAATTATTTATCACAATGTATTTCTCATTTCAAATAATCAAGTTTTGGGGGTCAAGGGAAAATGAAGAATTGATACAGGGATGCAGATATATAAATAGTGAACAACTGACAAAGCCTGAAAGAGACCTCAGGAGGGGACCTCAGCTTAGCAATTGCATCTAGAACACATCCTTAGATACTTGCCCATTTCTCTTCAAGTTACCTGGACATTCCCAAAAGCCCCTAATTCTCCATCTTGCCTGAGCGAGAGGCAGGTAGCTTAGGTCCCACACATGCACACATGTGCATTCTTTTAATGTAGCCTTAACTAGTCATTTCCACTTTTAATAAAACTTGCTGATGTTCCTGACTGACTCTTTCTCCACGAATTCTTTCTGGACATCAACTTGTCATCAGTGTGTCTCAGCTCACTCCCCACCTCATCAGAATTATCTTAAAAAATATAAAATATTTCTAACCCAGATAAAAAGGTATATATATTCAGACTTTGTGGCTTTCCTACATCTCAGTCTCTTTCTGTTTACCATTCTCCCCTCTGCCTTTAAACATCATATTTTCTGCATCACACATGCTTTCCAAATTTATAACCTTTATCTGAGTTTGTCCACCCCTGGATTCAGTAAAAACTCTCACATGCATATCTACAGTCCAGATGCATTGTGTTCACTAAACAGTTCAGAGAGTACTTCCAATTATTCCTGCTCCAGAAGTCTGCTTAGATGCTACTTCCTAAAAAAAGCGTTCATTATTTTATAGACTAAGACAAATATCCACAAGTGTGGTGGCCTATAAGAAAAGAAATTTATGGACAGATTTATGGACAATAAAACTCTGAAATCAAGGTGTTGGCTGGACCAGAATCTCTCTGAAAGCCCTAAAAGAGTACCCTTCCCTATCTCTTACAGCTTCCACGGTACCTAGCAATCTTTTGCATCCCTTGAATAGTAGATGCATCATCTTAATCTCTGTGTATAACTCCACACAGCTTTCTCCCCTAGGTGTCAATGTCTGTGCACAAATTACTCTCCTATAAAGACATATTGGACTGGCCCAGACTAACCCAGGAGAACTTCATTTTAAAACTTCATTACCTATTCAAACTCTCTATTTTCAAATAAAGTTGCATTCACAGGTTCTAGGGAGTAGAATTTATAGATATTTTTTTTGGATACAACTAAACCCATAAACTGTATGGCTAAAGACATATTTGAAAGCAAATGATGTGGGGGAGGGTGAATGAGAAACATTGATGAGACTCTGGGTCTGTACAGAAAGAATTTGTGGAGAGAGCCATTTGATCAAGAACACACAGCAAGTTTATTAAAAGCAGAATAGCTAGTGAAGCACCCTGAGGGGCTGAGAAGGTTGAGAAGTTGAGAAGTAAGGAGAATGCACACGTGTTTGTATATGCAATCATGCTTCCTGCCTCTCACTCATGCAAAAATTGATTTTTAGATTTGTGAGGATTGGGGGTTTTCACCTTCATGGGCATGTCCAAGTTACCTGGAATAAAACAGCGTGAGTATCTAGGAGTGTGTCCTAGATTTAGGTTGCTAAGGTGAAGTCCTCTCTCTCTGGGGACCTTACTCTTCAATTGCTCAGGTTTTGTCAGTTTTCTATTCCTATATCTGCATATTGCCTTATAGATTTTAAGTTATGCTGTCCCCACATCAGTAAATGGCATAATTTTAAGTAGGTATTTGTTATTCTTTTTAATGACCAAACTTTTTATAACATTTTTCTTCTATTTAGGGCATTTCCTCAAATTTCACTATGAAATTCCAACCTGTTTTCCCAGGCTCCTTTGCTGTAAGGATGAAGGCATGCAATTTCCATCACCAGAGGCATTCCTGCCAAACACAGAATTGGAAGTCAGTAGTGCAAAGAAGAATGCTCTCAATAATCTATTTTGGCAAAGAAGGTGACAGAGACATCTCTTTCCTGAGGCAAGAGGCTCAGGGATTAGGTACCGCCAACTGCATGCACCCAAGGATAGCAGTCCAGTTGTGTGGCGTGACTTGGGGTACTGATCCTGGATACACAGTTTCTAAGTCTGGTTCTCTATCCCCATCCCCACTAGAGATTCAGTAAAGTTTATAATATCCTTTGGAAACTGTCTTTCTTTATTAAATTGGTCAGTTTGTACATATTTTCTGCAACTCAGCTTCGAACTTATATAGAACTCCAGTTGAGTTAGTTTAGATAAAAGATAAAAAGAGGGTGATGAAAGTAAGATAACTGATTTAAAATTGTAAGGATTTGGGAGTAGAGTTAGAATCTGGAAATCATAATGTTGATAAAGGGAGAGTTCAGAATGGGATGCCTCCTATCCCAGTCAAACCAGGCAGGTGTCCTGAGCACTAGAGGTCAAAGCTTAATCACCTCTGGAAAGAGTCATGAAATCTTCATCTTTTTTTTTTTTGTTTTACCCAAGACAACAAGGAGCCTAGGACCACCAGAATGCTTGAGGCCACATCACAGACCTGGAGAACTTCCTAGAAAAATCCCCTTACTTCTGCTTTTGAACTTCCATGTGAGTTCTATTCTCTTGATAATTAAAAACATTAGAAAGGGGGTTGGCCCAGAACCCCTCTCCCTAGAGTATAAATCCAACCAGCCTCCAATCTACAGGGCAGCTCTTCCTGCCAAGGAGGCTCTATCTCCTACTTTGCTTTTTGTCTTCTCCATTTTCTCTAATAGTTATAAACCTACACTCTAAATGCTCAAGAATTCTTTCTTGAACTGCTTGCCACTGAGCCCCAGAGTGCCTGTTAGGCTGGCCCAGGGACAAAAGCAGCAGCGGCCATGCCCGGGAAAACGGCAGCCAAGCCCGGGAAAAAGGTGGATGACATCAGAATAAGGGATGCAACTCCCACACCTGGATTCACAGGGCCAATCCCCAATTGCCACATAGGAAGCCCACGAAATTCCTCTGCTTAAAGAGCCCGCTCCCCTTTGTTCAAGTGCGACTTCCCAGCGCGCGACTTCCCCAGGCCCATTTTGCGGACTTGGGAGTTTCGCCCGGGTGCACAAAGTCCAATAAAGCCCTGACTATTCTGCTTTTTTGTCTAATTGAACTTGTTCTCCTCGCGGAGCCCAGAAAAACCTTACAGTGCCCCCCACCCAAACCCGCCCCATCAATGTTATCAGGATTTCCTACTTCATCCTATTTCTTACCTCTGCTTGTCCTTGTGTATAACTTCTTTCTTTCATCTTGATTATCCCCTCCAGAATCCAAACTACTAGCTGTCCCTATACAAACATCCTGGGGTTTGAAAGCAGAGAGAAAAGAAATTCTTTTTGCCAGTTCCAGGTTTACAGCTTCAGGCACATTCCTTTGATTATCCAGTTGAGTCCCATGAAGTCCATGGATGAATCATGACAATTAAAGTACTCTGAATAAATTCCAATTATTTTGGTCAAGGAGACAGTCATTCAAACTCCTTTACGTGAATAGGTCACAGTAGAAAATGGAAAGAAAAAAGCAGATTCCCCCAGGAGTGTTGGGGGAAGTTTGTGAGTGGAAAGAGAGTGAATGATTTCTACTGGATAAATCATCATGAGCCTGACAAATACCTCAATTTGCATCTCTTAAATATTTCTGTGCTTACAGATAAAATTTTATCTATGCTTATAAATAGTAGCAAATACAACCCCTTTAGGAATTAATTGTAATTAAATAGGTCATTCAATGCTAATTAAAATATTTGTTCTATTTACAGATCCTGCTTCTACACTCTGCTATATTCCTAACATCTGGGGGATACAGCAAACTGGACAGCAGAAAACATTGACATTTATTATATTAAATAATCAAATAAAAATTGACTGACTCAATGAATGAATTTAAGATAGTAGAGTAACCAAGAGGGAGAATAAATTTATAAAAAAAATAATTGTGACTCTTCACTTACCCTCTTTTCATATTTTCTTTAATTTCATATTGAGAAATAATGAAATGATAAAACAACCTTAATGTGAATCAGTTCTATTTCTTAGTAGTTACATGGATTTAAACAAGTTAATTAACTTCTTTATAACTACAGTTCTCCATTTGTATAAAGAGGATAATATTAGGATCCATGTTGTAAGATTCTTGTGATATTAAATAACATAATTTTTATTCAATAAACATTTACTGCTGTTATATCACCATATCTTAGTATCTACTGTTTTTATAATCTTATCCCATAATCCCATTACTACATATCTGCCTGCATGTTTCTATATCCCAGTGTGCATCATTTATTCCAGTACACCTACACTCTCTTGAAAAAATACGAATCTCTTTCCTGAAAGAAAAAGCATGCATACCTTACATAAACAATGACAAAGAAACAAAATTTGGTGTTCTTTTTTTTTCGTAATCTTCATTCAAACTGGGGGTTGGAGCAGAAAATAATAAAAAGATTCCTTAAAGAAAGAACAAATAATTTTGTTTTACTAGTGCAATTTCCTCCTTTATAGCTTCAATCCACTTATTCTTAGGCAAATCCCTTATTGTAATGGAAGGCAGAAAAAGAGAATTGGGACTTAAATGAAATCAACTGAGAAAAAATAAATATAGGAATAGACTTCTATCATCCATCCTAAAAAATGAGCAATTAACAATCTCAAAATGGAATCCACATATATATATATATATATATATAGCAACTAGTAAAAAATATAATTATTCTAACATATATTAAATTATTTTGTCTGATTATCAGTGTACAATTCTTACCAAACTAGCCCTGGTGTTTGACCATTTTCTCAAAATGTTTGAACTAAAGCAAGCACATGGCTCAGTTGTACCTGTTTTTGATTATTTTATTATTTCCTTTATTTATATTACTGATTCTTTTTAAGTTATTGAATTTGCATGTCAGTCTGGGTGCAGTTCACATCACAACCACCACCAGAGTGCCCTTTACCACTATTTTGTTCCCTCCTTCCTTACCTTGTTCTGCTTCCCTCCTGCCCCTTGTTAGTCACAGTCTTACATCCTGTGAATTTTATTGAGATGTGGGTTTGTTTTACTTCATTTTATTCACACATAAATTAAACCATCCTGTAAGTCTTTTTCTTTCTGCATTATTTCCCTGGACATTATCACCTCCAGTATCATCTGTTCCTTGTTGTAAAAGGCATGGTGCCATCCTCTAATCAATTCCATTGAGTACATACAACACAGTTTCTTTGTATAGTCATCTGTTGACTGACGTTTAGGTTACTCCCATGTCTTGGGTATTGTGAATTCTGCTACTATAAACATAGAGATAAGTTATGTTTGATATTAGTAATCACCAAAGCTGTACAGCTGGCAAGTTTTACAGAAGACAATGGCGTTTACAACAATATATTAGAACATGCTGAAAGCTAGGCTATCTTGGCTCCACAGTGTGCATGTGGAGAACTTTGGGAACTAGCTAGAAAAAATAGAGGTGAAGAGGAGACAAGGATCAAGAAGTACACAGGAAACTCCACACTTCCAAACCAGGACCTCTCTAGTCAAAATCCAGTTAATACAGAAAGTAGGAGTGATGTCATTTCCCTAGAAAACTCTGCCCTCCTTCCAAAAGTCTGTAGAAGTTAGAGACCTAAACATTATCCTTCCAGTCCATGGTAGAAAACCGTTTTACACCATTTTAAGTGATGAAGGGCAAGCAGGCATTCCCCTACAGCTATGACCACTGATAAGAGCTATCAAGAGAAACCACAGGTAGCCATACCCTGCAGCTGTACCAAGGAGATAAACATGTATCCCAGGGTACAAAGAAGCTCCCCTAGATGCTAGGTTTCTCAGCTTTGGGTACCGATGCCCCTGTGCCAGCACTGGCTCTTGTAATAAAGTGCTGTTTCTCTACCTTCGAGTGCTTGGTTGTCAGTCTTCTCACCCTCTGGAGTCCTTGCAACAACAGACCATTACTCACAAAAAGGATATAACATAGTCCCTGTCTTTCTGTAGTGGGGAAGACCTTTAGAGCATAAGCTGCATTTCCCATATTCGGCCAACAAATGCATTTCTTTTTGTTGGTTGTGGCCCATGATATTTATTAGATATATGGGAAAAGGAAACTAGACAACGTTGGTCAGAAAATTAATTCCTAGGGAGGGAGCAAACAATGACTAAATAGGGTGATTTCAGCACATTTGAAGATATGACTTAATGTGAACCAACCAGTGAGCTTTCTCAAGCCTAATATTTTCCCCATACTGCTTTGAGGAGAAAAAAAAACAATCAAAAAAGCAATTATAGAATTTTGCTCCAAATTCCCTTTTTTCTCTGAAAATTAATGTTAGCAAACATCGTATATTGGATAAGAAATATATAACAAGAAATGTGGAATTAGCTTGCAATTTTATAATTGATATGTCTGAAGGACATGAGAAAATCAGACAGGTCCAGAAATTTGTTCAAGTTATTATTTTTTTTAACTATATAGCACTCTAAGAGGAGTTTTAAGGTTCATCACAGAATGGTACCATCTGTTCTTATTATAATTTCTCTGCACCAAAGACTATATTGTATCATATAAAAGTATAATCTTGTCAGGAAATGAGTTATAAAATGTTAATTCCTGATCTACCTCCCATCTCATTATGCAAGTCTATCTCTAAGCCAAATATATAATTAACAAATGACTTCACAAAATGAAAACATTGCCTTGTCAAATTACTATTTTTATGTTCTTTAAAACAAAAGCAGATTGCATTTGTTTTGAATATTTTTAAGAGTAATAATTCTAGATAGTTCTTTGGAAAGATGAAAAACATTCTTATCTACACCTTCATCTGAACATGTACTTACTTCTTATTACAACATCTTCAAGTTCATAATTTTCATTTTTGTTTTTAGAGACTGTAGTTCTGCCATCTGGCAAAGTAATTCATTCCTCCATCTATTCTTTCATTTATTCAGCAATAAAATTTTTAGCACCAGGAGTAGCATACTATGTTCTAGGTATCGAGATCCTCATTGAGGAGAAAATGCACGTAAGCACCCCGTTCTCACAGATATGCATATGCCCATTCTTACCATTTCGTTCTCAACTTTAGTTACGTCTCTTTAAAGACACTTCACTGATGACTATGTCAAAGGCAGTACATTCAAAGACTGTCGTATTAACCCTGACTCATTATTTTTACTAAAAAAATTTCCATTAGAATAAGAACTGCTTCTTCATTTGTTTAAGTGATCATAATCCATATTCCTGAGCTACACTATAAATTCTAGGAGAGCAAGTGACCTTACCTGCTTTTTCATTTCTGTCTCAATAACTTGAAGGAAAAAAAATCACATTTAGTGGACACAATAAATATTTAATGACTAAATGAATACATTCTTCAGCCTTCATTAAGTTAAGTATATATAAATACAAAGTTCACCTATGATAAATGCTATGTAACAGTTGATCAGTTTTGTGAGTACGTACTGTCAGAAACTTTTTCTTTAATCCTGATGATGACTCTCTTAGAAAAGTCATAACAGAATTAAGGACTTCAGATAAGTTAAATTTAACTAAGTAAAGAGGACATATCTTCAAGATCAGAGAATGTGCAAAGCTCCTATTATGGGAAATTAAAGATCACTAGCATAGTTGAAATACATAGTAAAAGATCAAAGAGATGAGTAAGTAGCTCAGTGACTTTCCATTTTTTGTGACCATGTCTCCATAGTAAGAAATGGATTTTATATCATGAACTAGTACACACACACATACACACACATATAGTTTTATATATATATATGTATAATTGAACAATTATTATCTACTAATTTTATGTCCTACAAATGTGTCACATGCCAAGTTTGAAAAGTACTGATTAATCATGTGAAAGATTATTACCTTTACCTTGAATTCAAGAAGAGACTATCCCAATGCACATTTAAAAAAAACTACTTTGTTATAATACAGACATTATATCAGCATAGCAGGTGGATTTCTGAAAACTAAGCACAAGAGAATCATGACAACAGAGATCAGAGGATAGTAGAGCAGAAGAACAGTAGAACACATTTGATAAATATTTAGGAGATATAATTCAGTTAGTCTTGACCAGACATTATATTTTAAAAAGAGGGGGTATAAAGGGCAACTTACTCCTGTCCCGTACAATATCATAAATGATGATATCACTGCTTGATGTTGGAAACCCTATAGGAATACCAAAGTTAGTGAGTAAAAAGTATGTTCAATGTTTCCTGTGTTGAGTTTGAAGAGTCTCTGAAATATCCATATTGTGATCTTGAATAAAGAGTTGGGTATACATGTCTTCAGTTCATAAATGTCAGACTATATATCCACCTTCTGGCTAATATAAAACTGAAATCACAGAAGTGGATGACATCACTCAGAGAAGTGTCAGGATGAGAGACCCAGAGGCAGAATCTAAAGAAATTCAAACAATTAACATTTAAATGCTACGTAGAAGTTGAGCTTATAAAGGAAAATGAGGAGTGACAACACAACTAAGAAAAAAAAAATAAAGGAAATAACATTTCAAGAAGAGAATTTCAGTTCTATATTTACTATATTGAGGGATTACTTACAGTTCATTTAAACTTAATGCTACTGATACTGTTACTGTTGTGTGATTTAGGGGGCAAAGTTATTATCCATGCTTGTCGACACTTTACATTTTTTCCCTGTCATCTCCTTTCTGATTTTTCTTCCTTTCTTAACCAATTTAGAAGAGAGAGCATTCTCCATCATTATAACCACTGTCTTGCCAATTACTTTAACCCCTGCTTCTCTCTGCCTCTGTGACACTTTCCTAGAGGAATTTAAATCCTGGGTAAACTAATCTAATCACTTCTTTGCTCCTAGATAATACTGGAGAAAAATGATAACCATCCAGATTATTGTCTTTATAAATTCATGGATATTTAATATCTATTGACCTGAATACCAAACATAGATGTTTCTTTTGAACTACAAAGTGTTAATCCAATTTCCAACAGAAACAACATGAAACCTTTAACATTTTATGCTATTTCCAATATTTGCCCCTCTCAGTTTCAAGAAGTGATTCTGTTTATTGAGTTACCAATCATGAAATCATTGAAGAGAAAATTGTTCAATATTCCATCACCAATTCTACAAGTAACTCCTAGAGATAGTGTAAGAAGGGGCTTTGGATTCCAGACGCTTGGTTTTTGGCACAGTAAACTTTTGATGCCTCAGCTTCATCATCTGTGAAATGGACACAATCCTAATAACTGACCTAAAGAGAGATTGTAATATTAAGTAATCTAGGACTGTGGCTCTCAAACTTGGGTAGCATCAGAATCACTCAGAAGACTATAGGTCCAAACATTTCAAAAGGGTTGTTTTTTTCATTTTTATTCTATAGGCTAGATGTCTATTTTTGTTTTATTTGTTTCATTTGTTTGTTTAGTTTGAAACTATATGACAAATATAAATGAATTCATACAACGTGACTGAATTAGAAGATACCAGAAGAGATGGAGATGGGGAGTGGCCAAACAGAAATTGGTGGTAAACTGAATGTGGTATATACAGATGTTGATTCACAATGATGCATAACTTAAATCTATATTGTTATAATACAAAATTCCTGCAATAATATTTTAAAAGATTTATTTTCACTCATTTTTTCCAGGTTTTCTACTCTTACTAGCTCCCCAGTCAAAAATATTCTGGCCTATTTCCTCCATACTGCTTCTGTGATATTTCTCAAAAATTATTAGACCTTATTATTGCTAAAGAAAACTATTTCTTTTTTTCCTTCTGGAAGCAATTGTCTTGTTGACCTCCCATTCTTTCCTGAAACATCCTCTTCTCTTTTCATCTTACCAAACTGTCCTGGATTTTCTTCTATTGCTGAACCACTACTCCATCTCTTCTAAAAGTTTCTCTTTCATGACACTCTTTTAAATGCTGGTTTGATTCAACTTATTTTTTTTCTTCTTTGTTTTAAGTCTTATTAAGGAATTTCTTTTATTCTGACTTCATTTTCTAAGAAACTGTTGAGGAAGTAATATTGATGTAAAGGTATGATTTAGTATATAAAACAAATAAATATATCAGAATTGGTGAGTAGAAGTGAAATATTTGAAGTCAGTGCATTCAAAGGAATAAATATGTCATCAAGAGGTTTTAGAAAAACAAACAATGGAAAAATTATCTTAGAATGTTTATATTGTTTCGACTATAGAAAATCAAAGATACAAGAAGTAGGAATTTGCAAGCCAGCCTTTCCATTGTACTCATCAGAGCCTGGATTACTTTTGAAACAGAGAATGCCTTTTATGCTAAAATTATACAATGGACAGGAAAAAAATCAAGGTATAATTAGCTATACTTTGGGAGAAGGTCTTAGAAGAAATTGGTTTGTCATGAGCTGAGTTGACAGAATATTTAAGAGCTTCTAGAGACTGTGTATGTATTTTCATGCAATTTATTTTTAACAAATGTCAATCATATAGCTTCACATTGGCCTTCTGTCTCAATTATCCCAGTAGACATTGCCACTTAGCAGAAATAAAGAACTGAAAATAGGTCAAGCTCACTGGCTGATGATTGCCACAGCAAACATTTTCTTCTATTTTGCTTCCTTTGCCTAGGACAGTTGGGGTCATTGCTCAATCCTATATGGTTTCAGTCTTTCATAATTAATTGACTGCTAGATAATTATGCTTTAATGTCTCAGGCACTTCAAACTTAATGTTTACAAAGTTGCATCCACCATCTTTCTTTACACCTGCTTTTTTACTTTTGTTTTCTGTCTCAGTGATTAGAAACTTCTCCCAGACCAGTTGCCAGTGACAAAATTAGATACAATATTTCTTTATAGTTCTCCTTGAGTCTCCTCATCTTATTTATCATTATTATAGTCTATTGAATTTCTCTATGAGTATTTCTTAAATCAATCCAGTCACCATTTTTAACTTACTTGTTCAGATCATACTCTTCCTTCCTATAAAAGTGAGAGACATGTTAGGTGATACTGCCTGCTGTGAACTGGCTTAAGTTAAATGGGTTCTGGATAATTCTTAGTTTCTTTTCTGGTGGATGATAATAGTTGTCAAAAAATTCCAGATACAAGGATTAACTGCCCTATATTACCTTGCTATTAACTTTTAATAAAAGCTATTATCAGGCCAAATTCTGACCAAAATCCATAGGTCTTTGGTAAAATTCAGTTCTTACCTCTAGTTGGCATAAAGCAACTAAAAATACTTTCAACCAATCCTAAGTGTAGGAGCATCAGGGTTCAAACCTTAGATATCATCCTTAAAATATTTAGCTTCGTTCCTCAGCAAATTCTTAGATCCAATTAAGGTAACATTAATAATGTCTAAAGTATTTTAGCCATTCTACAAGGTTTTAAAATCTTTAATTAATATAATCTTTCTATCATTCATCATGGTGATGGAAAGATTCTAGTTAAATCACTAAATACTATTTCTGACATTCAGTATGGTGCTTAGCGAAATAATTGCTGATAGAGATAAGACTAGAGAAGTGACTTTGGAAACCATTGTTGGATCTGGTCCTTTCTGGTAGAATGTGAGCTGATTTCTGACTTATCCCTATATAGTCTGTTCAGGTACCAAATGAGGACACTCTTCCCTAACAGTAGAAAGAGTATATGGTCATATTTGTACCAGAAAGAGAGGTTAAATAGCTTAGAATTATGTTCAACGAAGTTTACTCACTTGGCATTAAAAAACAAATGAAAAAAAAATGCCATAGTACTGTCAAGGAGATTTCACTATTTTTTATTGTTTCTGGAAAAGCTATAACCAATAGATGACATAAAGTTGATGGAATGGGGTTCACATTTGGGTGGCATCCTAGAAGAACAACAGAGGAGGCAGGTTTAAGAAGCAGAGTGGCCAGAGAACAAAGAAAAATATTCAACATGAGCAAGTATGGATTTATCCTGAAGATAATAATGATGAATAAACATTAGAGTCCTTTTTTTGACCACTGGAAATGCAAGGAGATGTTGCAGAAGGTTCTAGATGGGCAGAGAAACCTGTGAGGCAATCAGCTAGCAACTCTAATAAGTTAACTTAAGAAATCATAGATGAAATGAATATGAATCTCCAAAGTACAGCAATTTTCCAAACTAAATATTCATTTAGACATCTTGTTTTTAATTTATACTTATGTATAACTCAAAGAACCCTCACCTCAAATGATGTCACTTTCAATCCTCACAATATTTGGAATTGCCATGAGCAGAGATAATGATCACATTTTTTTTAACAGAAAGGCTCAGTAAGTTTCATTTCATTTCTTTTCAGACTGCTTTTACTAATCCTTAGTCTAATCCAAGTTAGTCTCTAAACTAACTTGAACCGGTAGAACTTTCTTTTATTTTTCTTCCTGACATTTTAGAAAAACATATTATTTTCCTATTTTATTCATATAATGGATGAAATGTGAAATGAGCTTCATGGATGATAAATATCCCAATGGCTGCTACATTCTACACTATATTCATAAGAATTGAGTTGCTGCTACACAAAATTAACAATAAAGTTTTAATACAGATACTGGCTATAAAGACAGTGATGTATTCCAAATGAAAGAAGGTCATTAGCCTTAGAATGAGATAGGAACGTCATATGCATTTATGTACTTGTGAACAAAAGCGGAAATTAGTTTATTTCCACATGTATTTAAAGCTAAATACCAATTTAAAAATTTTTACATGCTCTTGAAAAAGGCAAAGTAAGATACCTTGATTTATAATTAAGAATGACTTAACTATAAAAACAAGGGATGTCTTAATTACCAAGAGTTTTAGGAAATGTTTTGTGAAATGCATAAATATATGCATTGCCGTTCCAAGTCATGAAAAATATGAAATAAAAACTGATGAACTTCAAAAGATATAGAGGCGAGGGTCAGTTTTACATGTGCACTTTTAAAAGAGAAATATATTTATTTGAAAATAGCTCTAAACAGAAAAGGGTGTATGATGTATTGTCTTCATATTGCCATGCTTTCACTTTTGCTCTCAGTTCTCATTTTATAAGAAAAGATGTGCAAGATGAAGACGCTGGTTGTAGAAAAGTCACAAGATTCCAGGTATAATTCTCATTCAGTTACTCAATTATAATAGAATTCGAATTTTTTCTGAAAAAAATTGTTCTTATTGTTCACATTCATTTGAATTTCACACAGCGTGCTCTGAGTTTGAAATATATGACAGAAAGTGATCATACATTAAGCACATAATACTTTATTAAATGACATATCACTGAAAGTCATTTTTCCATAATTACATAACTTCCATGAAGATCTAACATATTCCTCAAGGAATGCATATCGTCAACCTGATACTACATCAGAGACAGGAAGAATACAATTTCTAAGGATGGGTCTTTTGTAAAGCTCTTCCATGCCCCAATATTATCTCTTAAAAATTCTTCTGTTTTCTTATAGTTCTTTTTCAGTTAGAGGTAACTCTATTCCAGTTTCAAAATTAAAGCATTCACTTATTTTCTCAACACAAGTATTTCCCCTCCTTCTTCTGAAAGCAAAAATCATATATATTTGGCTTTCAAACTGAAATGAATGTTTGCTGATGTAACTACACGTCCACCATCCCCACAGGAAGTTGTCCAGGTGCTATTAAAAGGAAATTAAAATTTCCCTCACAGGGTTTCTCTTAACACACATCAACTCTATGAGTTTAATCCTACACTATTTTTTTAAATATAATTTTATTTTAGAACCGTTTTAGATTTATAGAAAATTTTCTAAGACAGTACAGGTATCTGACACCCAATTTTCCATGTATCACATCATTCCATCATGTTATATTACATTCATACATTACAATTAATGAAGTAACATTGATACTTTATTAACAAAATAAATAAATTATTCAAATTTCTATAAATGTTGATCTAATGCCCTTTTCCTTTTCAGGATCTCATCCAGGATATCACATTTTATTTATGCATCAAATGTCTTTAGGCTCCTCTGCCTTTGAGAGCTTCTCATACTTACCTTGTTCTGATGACTGACAGTTGTGAAGAAGCACTTGTTAGATATTTTGTATTTTGCACAATGTTCTCCATCTGGGATTCGTATGATTTTTTTTCACAGTTGTGCAGGGATTCTGAGATTGGGTGGGGGAAAGATCACAAAGGTAAAGTGTAATTTTCATCATAACAAATCATGGCAGCATACTATCAGCATGACTTGTCACTGCGGACTTTGATTTCCTGGCTGAGGGCCTACATTATTCTTGCTCTTGTTATTTTCCATTTCTGGCTCTATCAGTTAATAGTGTTGAAAACAAGAAAGTCAAAACTCAATTAGCTTTGTTCTTTTCCTTGAAATCTTAATCACTGTTTTTCAAATATTTTGAGTAATATTCAAGTATTTTAAGCCAAAGCTTTTAAATAATCTGAACACTTAATACTTTAGGAGTCTCAAAATCTTTTTTACTAATTTTTCTTCTAATTTCCTCTATTCATATATGTGCATGCATTTTCTATGAAATATAAATCTGAGTAGAAGCATGCATCAAAATATTTAAAAGAATAAGTTAGCAGTCTATTGGCTAAATTATGCATATTTCAAATATGCATAATTAAATTTAAAACACTAGAGAAAAAGTTCTACTTCATTTTTATATAGCAATGACAAAGCTGTCTTTTCATGATGTGTATGTTGTGATTAAATGGTTAAATAAATATAGAAAAATGACAGATTATAAACTAGATTCTTAATCTTGTTTGAGTGGAAATGAAGAAATTCGTATGAGAGAAAGATTTACTAAGTAAAAACTAAAGATGTGACAATGAAAGCAGTATTTGTAATCTGGTCATGTATACATAAATTTTCAAATATGGGTGTATGTCAGCCTCTAGATGTCTTCAAGTTTGTATATGAATTTGAAAAGACATTCATGTTCATGATACTTTCAACAGGGTGTTGGGATTTCATATATTCATTATTCTCTTCACGCGATATTCTATTTGGTAAATTCAATACACATTACAAAATGTAATGCATCTAGCACAATGAACCTGTTTTCATTTTTGTTGAAAATAAAACATCACATCAAATTATAAAAATATATTATACATATATATTTACTTATGAATAAACATATTCATTCATTGTATGTATTGAAATTATGTAAAAACAACACCAAAAATCTTAAGAAGTATAAAGCTGAGTTAACATAATTGTCTATGCATCAAGAAAATGAATTAATGAACAATTTGGAGTCTAGAACGAAAAATTTATAAATCATCATTTTCGCAGTTAGATATTCATCCCCATGTATAGGATGTATATATTTCCTTTGATATTTTGTGCATCTATCCATTGCTCAAATGTTGCTAATAATAATATATTTTATTCCAACACAAATATCCATCAAAATATTTTTAAGAATATTTTTGGTTTTAAAATACAGATTTTAAAATATTGTAAAAGTACTACTTTCAAATATCTCAACTATACTCTTCATAAAGTAGTTTAGAACTAAATCTGCTTCCACCAATTATAAATTCACACAGATTATTAATATTCATTTTTATGTCTTTGTCCTCATTTTCTAGAATAATGGTGTTTGTATTTTATCTTATAAATGTAGCTCCACGGTGTTTTGGGGGGGATTTGAGGAGAAACAATATCCTGGAATAGTCTTATGGATTTGTAGATTGTACAGGAGGAAGTCATGCTGTTGTTGAATTGGAATGATGGAGAAAAGTAAAAGGGTATGAAGCAAGAAAGTACTGGGGAATTTGATCACAGCAGACTTTGTAGGTCATTTTCGGTAACTTGGTGTTTGTTTGATTGGAATGATGAAACAGTGTTCTGTGAAAAAGAGTGATATGATCTGATAGATATTTCAAAGAACATACTATGTGGAATGAAAATTGTAGAGAAGCAGACAAACTCTGAGGCTCTGTCAATAATGCAGGAATGAAGTAATGGTGGCTCACAGCAACGCGTTAATAGAAAAGAGAACAAGAATTAGCTGTGTTCTGGGTATATTCTGAAGGAATTGCTAAAGGAGATTTCTATAGATTGAATATGGAATATAAGAAAAGTAGAATAGTCATCTATAAATTCAAAGTTTTGGCCTGAGCCACTGAGATGGGAAAACTCTAGGAAAGAGTAAGCTTGCTGCAGGGAGTGGGATATTAGGATTTTGATCTGGGGCATGTATGTGAAACCTTTAAGCTTTGGGTACAAGTGTTTTTTAGTAACTGGAAGAATTTGTAGACACTCTTATCTGTTTAATTCTAAATTGGAATCTAGTTTAATTCCTTAGAAATCACCTTGATGAACTATTTTCCAGACACATTTTATAGTGGCCACTTGGCAGTTACTTTCTCCTGCTTTTCTATAGTAGCTACAAAATAACAAAAATACCTCAATACCTTATAGTCTCATGAAAGAAAGCTAGAAGATATTTCATTTTTCAACTTGTAAATTACAATTTCGTTCTAATTTGGAAACAGCTGTCTGTAGGAAAAATCTCACTTTTATTATGATTAAGCATTGCAGCATGTATTTCATCATATTTCCAAATTACAGCATTTTTGTAATGTCACTTATACAAATTCCGTGTCATTCTAGTATTCATTATATTTCATCCTTGGCCCTATTAAAAGAATGGCTACCATGATCTGTTCTTGTCTGAACACACACAGATGTCCTGGAAACAAGATGGAAGATTCCCTTCATCCAAAATGAGTGCTGCTGCAATGAGTGGGGACAGTTCCAACATCTATGAGCAGGGAGGCCTTAGCTTCTTTGGAGGCTCCATTAATCTGGGAGAGTTCTGCTGCTCTGTGCAACAAAGGGAGTTGATTGAGTTCCTATACAAGGGCCTGTAAATGTCAAGTGTAATCACTTCCAATCAATCCTAAGCTTGAGACATCTGAATGACTGATGAGAACAGTGAAAATTCTTGAAACCAAAGATTATTCCTTGAATCATGAAAAAATTTATTAGTATTTCCAGTATTATTTTCTAATTTTTCATGACTCAAGACATATTTCTACAGAGTGATGCTAACTCTAAACAATGGAATAAATAATAATATTAATGTCTACCATTTTTTGAGCATATGGTAGGTGCTAAAAGGTGCTAACTTCTAATTTTCATTTCATTTAATCCTAAAACTGTCTTATGTGGGAGAATTTTTATTCCTATATTTTAGAAATAAATAAAACAAGGCTTAGTGAAGAAAATAAAGATAGGTCTAGGGCCAAAGACAGATCTACCTAATTCCAAAAGCAATACTCTTAAACATTACACAAGGCTATTTACTATTTATTAGCCTGATGATAATGATATTTAATAAAAAATATAGCTACAATATCCTTTATTAAACTTGTGGAATTCATTCCAAGACCTGTAGTGGATGTCTATCACTGCAAATAGTTCTGAAGTGTATTTATGCTTGCTTCTATGCAATCATACCTTAGATAATGTTCAATTTATAATTAGGCACAATAAGAGACTAAAACTAATAGCTAATGACAAAATATAATAATTATAACAATACTGGAATAAATGTTATATGGATGTGGTCTTTCTCTATCTCAAGATATCTGATTGTACATGATACATTCATACCACAGTTGATCACAGGTAACTAAAACCACAGAAATTGAAGCCTTGGGTAAAGAGCAGAGGCTGTATTGTAATTCTCATTTTGAAAGTTTGAGAATTAGATTTTGAGATGGTTAAAAACTGAGATGGTAATTTGAAGAACTATAATTCAAACATGTAATGTTCTGAGCCTTTTGACCATGCCATACTCCTTACGATCAGGACACTCCAAGATTTAATTTAAATAGTTAATCTTCTAAAATCAGTTAGTAAGAGATGCAATTAAATGAAAGCAAAAGTCACTCTAGGAGCAGAGTGATTCCCAGTTCATAAGCTGGCTAACAGGCACAGTATTGGTGGTAGCAGTACATCATACTCAACTACATAACTCCCATGGAAGCCAAGTACTAATGATGGCAGCAGATGCACTGGGCTATTATAAGTTGGCACTATGAGCTATTATAAGCATGCAACAAGCTCCTCTTGCTCTGACTCATTGCTCACCAAGCAATATTCTGATTTTAATTTGGTTTCCCATGAGGTTTTTCTATGGTAACACTATCCTCAGGTCTCTATGACAATAGTATTTCTCATTTTAGTTTAACTACTAGGCATCCTGGAAAACAGATAAAAATTCCTTGTGAATTTGGTAATATAAATCTATTCTAGAGTCAGTAACTGATAAATCAATTTCTGGATTTGCGCTATAATGATCTGACCCTGACAGGGACTTCACAAATGTGTTATCACGTGCTTCACTCTGAACAGGCCAATTCTCAGGAAAAATATTTGTGAACTGATGATCTCATTATGATCCTAAAACTATAACAAAGACAAATTATGGAGCCATTAATAATCACTCTGGATGGGCATACGTGAGTGAAATATATGTCTCTTTTAATTTTTTTAACCAACATGCGCTTCAGTGTTCAAAAGCCAGTAAGTAATGCTATTTATTTAGATTCTAAAATATAAATTTTAGTTTTGCTTTTCACATATAATACTTTTAGCTAACTCATATGGTCTCATGTATTCTATAGTCATTGTTTATATTAGTTTATTGAGTTACATTTTTTTCCATATGATGGTACATATATCCTGCTTCCTGATTAGCTATGGATGTACTATTACTTTTTTTTCCTGTTTTGTTCTGAAAATTGAGGAAAAAATAAGCGTTCTCTTTAGTTAGCTAGCCACCCTGGCAATATAATACAACTATGTATATATGTATCTTTTTAAAGTAGAATATAAATAAGTCTATCATTTTCATCAGGACTGGTTTCATAAGGACTGCATAAATACGTACCCACTTGTTCTAAATTGACAAATGGGTGAGGATTAAACTTTAATCAAAAGAAATATCATTCAGTATCATTATTAGGTGAAATAATTTCACTCTGTATTTGTTGGTGTTGCCTTTTAAACCAGGCAAATGCTAATTTGATTTTTCACTAAGTGTTGTGAATAATCTAAATTATTTTCCAACTTCATCTTTCTGAAGTTAATTATTAATACACTGAATTTTCCTAGTAACTAAAGGTATTCTTACAGAAAGCTAACATTCAAACTGTATTCTGAAAAGACCAATTTATTACATGTATATCTAAATTCTTGGGCTGGCTTCTTAAATTTATATTAGCAACGAGGTCATGCATATTAGTAGGATTGTGCCAAATATAGAATCAAGTTTTACATTGTCCAGCACAGCCATTCTGACTTTAAAAGTGCTGAAGAAAGTCTCCTGATATGTTCAAGAAATATGTTTTTTAAGGATAATAAGACTGATGAGTACTGAATATTCAGTCTCCATATGTCACTGTAATAGGTGAAATTTTAACTAGGTAATAATGAGGAAAAAAAAGATATTTGAGTGAAGTAAGAAACATTGAACAAAAGACAAAAAATTGTAGCCTCTTTCCCTATTCTCCTACAAGGTTTAAAAATTGGCATATATCATGGAAAATGTGAGCAGGACAAAAATAAATGATTATGAGAAATGCACTAAATGGTAAGTTATAAAGCAGAAAAATCTCAACATTTTCTCTTTTGGTCAAAGTGGTCATACCTATATATTCAAGTTTTAACAGTACTTATGGACATAAGGAATTCATGGAGATTGTGGATATAGTAGATTTCCATGTGATTAAGTTCAAATGTCTTCTCATTTTATAAAAACAAATTTAATTTTTTTTTTACATTGATCTTTTCATTCTTCCAGGTTTTGAAAGGCATTTGTTTGTTTGTTTTAATAGCAGTATCAAAATGTTGCTTGAAGATATTACTTGGTGGGTGAAATTTTTAATCCCTGCCTGCAAATGAAGTTACAGTGTTGTGCATATCAAGTCTTAAAGCCCTCTTAGGAGTTATTGAATGAAGTGAAACATCTGACTTTTAATAAAAAGCAACTCATTCACCAAAGCATGATTTTGAAAGAACACAGAAATGCTCTCTGCTCATTCCTCAGGGATTTCAGGTTATGGATCATAAGTTAACTCCCTAAAGAAATGATTCCTTTTTTTCATGCAGTCTCTAGATTTTTTAGCATTCTCCAAAGACACTACCGCTTGCCTTCTTTAGAGCGGAGCCCTGCCATATGACATGGGTTCCAACCTCTGATCAACCTGGTGTGCAATGATTCGTGTATTGCTCTATGAATACAGTACGAAACAAATTTACTTTAAGCAACCACATTCCTGATGGCTGGTGACCTTAAAGTCAGTTGAAACCTCTAGGCCTTATTACCATAAAACACCACTAAGCCAGTGAATTCCACTTTGATCTATATTAGAGATTCAGAAACAAACAAAATGGTGACCTGCCCATTGTTCATCAGTGTTAATTAGTGTTTTAAAATCAAACTACCCTGAGTCATCAAAGTGAGGATGGCTATAGTAAAACTGCTTTCAGAGACAGAAGACCTTCCAAAGTAATTTTCTGCTATAGTTTATCTAGTTAGTCACCATACAGCACATAAACAGGCAAATATACAAAAGTCAGGAACTTTTATTCTTTCTGCTTTTCTTCAAGAAAGTTATTGAAGAAAAAAGAAAAGAAAGTAGACTTGGCATATTTCATTGAAAAAGAAAAAAAGAAATATTTCACATGTTAACACATTTAAATTTTAATTCATTTAAAAATAATTACATCACTTTCAAACCATTAAAGTATTTTAATTACTTGTTTAAATGGAAAGTGGCAAAGAGAACAACTCAAAAAACTGGATAATGATCAATAACTGGTATTTGACATTCACACATTTGTGTCACTCTTGGTTTGGGTTAAAGTCTTCTGATTTGCTTATGAAAGTTGGACAGTATGAAGAAGAGCTGTTTGTACTTGTCAGTGATAATGTGGTTTTGAAAATACATAAATGATGACATTTCATTGAGGTAAAGCAATTTAGATATATATTAACTTTTACTGAATTAGCACGTCTAAATTAATATTGGTGACTCCTGATGAGATCTGAGGGTTTCTCAATCTAAAGATCATATTGTCTTACAAAAAAAGATAAAAATTAGTCTTAATTCAGTGAGTGAAGAGACTATATTGCATCGAAATATCTAACTTGAAAATTGACTAATGCTTAGCAATCTAAAATACTATAGATCTGCTTTGATATTTCCCAAATTCTAGAGTTATGAGAATCAAAAAAAGGGTAAATTCTTAAAAATTAACTGAATAAGCATGACAGAGCTAGGAAACAAATTATATTACCTATGAAACTGAGCACAGCAAAAATCACTTCATCTATAATTTTGCACTTAATGTTTTCTAAGCAACACCTGGTTAAAAACAAACAATCAAACAAAAACCTTCTTATTAAGTGTACTGGCAGCACCCTTACTTAAATTGGCTTATCACTCAAAAGTCCATTTATCCCTTCAAAACAATACTACAAGTGGTTAGATTTCTTGGCCACCACATAAAATATGTTTAAGCAATTTGCTGAATTACAGTAGCTTTCCAATTTTAAAACAGGTTCACATCTAGTTGCAGAATAAAACTAAAGAAAACTAAAGCACAAATGTTTAATAGCAGTTTATAAAATATATCTTCAATTCTATCACTAGCAGATAAGTTTAATGAAAAGAGAAATAAATAAAATAGGATATCTCTGGAGAATTAAAAATGACATCTTTCAAAGGTATTAGAAGATAGTGGCACTGCTAATTATTACATATAATATCACTTCTCTTAGAATAGTCTGGTCTAGCTCCAGGGTTTGAATTACATTTTAAATATCCTAAGGACATTTTATTTCTAGTGGTTTATTTGGGGGTGAAAATTTAATAGGTCTTTGCTAATGAATTGAATGATATAAAAGGGAAAGAAATCTGAAAAAGAAAATAAAACAATAATAGTAAATCACAGACAGTGTTTCCGAAGTCTGAGAAAAAGAAGAGGAGGAAAAAGAAAAGAGCAAAGTAAATAACTGCAGACAGGCATAACAAGAGTTTAAGCTCTGTGTGCCCTGGTGGAGCAGCAGTTAGGTCAATTCCCTCCAAAGGAGCCAGCCACATACTCCTGGGTTTGTGTCCTGACTCCGTCGTCCAGAGGGAAGCAACCAGTTAAACAACTAAATAAAATTAAAATAAAGATGCTTCTTCCTTCTCTGTCTCTTCTTGCCTGCCTATTGGCCTTCATTCCTGCCTGCACCTTTCCTAAAAAAAAAAAAAAAAAAAATGTTTAGGCTCTTAGAGAGCTGCTAGTTCAACTATCCACAAGTTGACTCATTTTCTTCCTGTAAATACCATGTTTTGGACCAGCTTCAATTTCTGAAAAGCATTCTATGTCAGGCTAAGTAATACCAAACTACAATTACAAATTAGAAGAAAAAAAATTTAAATAAATGCATATTGTGCAGACGTGCAAGAAAATAAACTGACATTATAAATGCTGTTATAATTTATATGGACTGGACTAGCTGAGATTTCTTCAAATATTGCTTTGCCTTTCAATGATCTAAAAAAAAGTTTTATGAAAATTTTAATTCTATAGCCATATCTCAAAGTTTCTCTTAATACTGACTAGCCCAATAATTTTTCTTGCTGAAGTAACCACACCATTTCTTTAATGACTCAAACCTAGGCTAAAATTCATTGCTTAGTTTTAACTTTAAATTTTAAAGAATGTATTCGCTCACCGGGCACTCACTTAGTGGCATATGCTTCCACGTCATGACTCAGTCAATGCATTTTCATGCCACCATCAATTGAGCTGACTTAGCATTTTCTTCTTCCTTCAAAATGTCCCCTTGTTCTAAAAAAAAAACTACATTAGTATCTAAATGAAACAACTTGAACTCAAAAGTTAGCTCATCACTTTTATTCTAGCTTTCATTTCTGAAGTAAAGTTTTTCTTCACTTTTGTATTGATTTGCCATTCAGCATATCATATTCTAAGATACAGAGTAGAAGAGTTTATTCTGAAAATTAGAGAAAAAGTAGAAGTGAGGAGCAATCTACAAGACACATAGTTGCTCCAAGTGCAATGGCACACTCAACTGACAATGCACCACTGCCTGCTTTCAACTCAACAGATCTCCACTAGAATAGAGAGGGGCGGGCTGTGAAGATTCAGTTCTCTGACTTTCACAATCTGTACAGCAGGTGTGGGAGAATGGGAGGTCATTTCACAGTGCTCCAATACTTTAAGGTCATCTCTATTTAAAGCAAAAAGCTAACTTCTATAAAAGTATTTATTAACTGTTCTAAGAGGTCAAAGGCAAAAATAAATACAGGTGTGTGATAAATATGACTACAGCGACATTTGGAAGTGAATAGTTTATACTTTTTGTATACCTCTGACCTAATGACTCCTTGTACATATTTCTCATCAGTTTAAAAATTACTAAATACCATTAGTAGCAGGTTTCTAAAATGTAAATGAAACTGAAATAATATTAAGGGACCACGGTTGGAGATGTAGCAACTTGTAATAGTTTAAACAACCTACACTATAAATCTGGCTACTGCAAACTATTTTCACCATTTTTGAAATGCATTTGGAACTTCCATTATAGTAATTCAAGCTTGCAAAAGGGATACAAGCTAAAAGAATATTATGTTTATTTTTATGTAAGTATCAGGTATATGGATGACACTAAGTAGCAGTACGTGTTGCATTTTTTTACACAATACTTGCTGCAGGAAAAGCTGTTTCTTTTAACTGCTTTCTCTTTTTAATTTCTTATAAAGATCCTGGTCTCTCAGAAGAGTCATTTCAGCAATGCATACTGCATAACTGGAACAGCTCTAGATACTTCAAATTAATTTTTTTTTGCTAGTAAGTGTTTTAAAATACTAGCATGAGTTTGCTAGACAGATGTCCAGAACCTTTCAAGATGATTGAAGTTTGAATATATCATCATTATCTTATCCCACACAAATCCATTAATCCCACCTGGGAGGTACCAGGATGTTAGAAATGCTTAACATCAAGAGGAAAGATGTTGATGCAAGCTAACTATATTTTAGGAATTCAGTAAAAAGCTGATAAAATTTACAAGATTCAGCTCAAGCATTGTCCAAAATAATAGAAACCTCCATTTTATAAAACAAACCTTCAAAAGCATGAATGCAAATAGTAGAAATATTTTCATTTGAAATCAATAGAATCAAGTTGAAATATTTTCGAATTGTGGAAAAAGCCTAAGAAATGGTTATCCAAATTCTAGATACATAGAGAATATACCATTAAGTAGAAATTAGGTATAGGTAAAGTGTTAGTATCTTGCCATCCATACTTTAAAGTACATCCAACCCATCTACTTTATTTCCTCCCTAAATATGTCCCCAAAAGATAAGTTTCAAATGCTACAGGATACTCAAAACCATAGAGTAAGATAACAATCACTGATTTCCTTCTAACTGAATATTACCAGTTCTGATTTCCCTAATAAACCCCATTGTCACTCAGAATTCTTCCATACTTATAATTCTCTAATCCCAACAAGAGCCAGTACCCTGAGTAATTGTATCCCTAAAATAAATACGTTATTAACTTATTAAATAAGAATGTCAACAATAGATATAGCTTAATTCCCAACCTATCAGAAGACATTCAGATCAAAACATAAGGCACTTCCACACTGGTGCCTACCTGCTCCAGTGAGCCTTTCTCTTTATTTGGACTTACTCTCTCTAACAAAGGTTCTATTTTTCTCACTCCCTGGCCCTAGCATCTATTTTTTGACTCTCTGTATCCCTGTTTCAGTTCCCAGCCATATGGTACGTAAGCTTTATGATCAGGTCATTTCTACTTAAATTAAACCTCGGTGACTTTAAAGGACAGGGAGTGGAAGGGTATAAGCAGGAATTAAAGAGCAATGAGCCAAAGTATATTCTCATTTTATTATTTATGAGATTCTTCATTTAAAAGTCTTTTTGATGATTATCTTTCAGTCTGATTTTTTGTCAATCTCTATTGAGCAGTTGAATTCTCTGCAATAAATGAAATGTCAAAAGTTGCTCTTGGGCATTAAAGGTCCTTAATGGAATCCAATATTGGAGAATAAGCACACACACAGTTATGATACTTGTGAACAGGATGTGTCTGTCATTTTTTCTTATTCTTTTCTGTGGCACAAATATGATTAAAATAATTTAATATGATATGTGAGATTGGCCTAATAAACCATATCTCATCAACCCACATGTCATTTGTGTTAAAGTGAAAAAAATTTCTTCCATTGACTTTTCTATGAAATCATTGAAATCATTACTATCAGTCTTGATAGAAAAAAGAACAAGAACTTAAAACAACTAAGAAAGAGGAAAGGAGGAAATTACCATGAGAATAGTAAATAAAGTATACTTGGAAGGGTATTATAAGTATATATGTGTATATACATACATACATAAATTTTTGCACCAGTTCTGCAGGTATTAACTCCCTGAATTTTATTTTCTGTTATAGCCACAGGAAAAATGGAGTCAGATAAATATGTGCTAATTAAATATATTCCTAATTTAGGTGAGACAATATACTTAGGGTTTAGAAATCTCAGTCAAAGTAATAATCATGGTTAAGGTAAATCTTAGTCAGTTTTTAATTATTACTAATATTTATGAGATACTCACCATGTGCCAAGTAATGAACTTGAATCTTCTCATTAATCTTCATGACAATTTTCACAACCAACACATGTAAAAATACAGAGGCTCAGGAAACACAGGTAACTTACCCAGTTCACACAACTAGGAAGCATCAGAAATTTTAGACTTAGTGCCAGGCAGTCACAGGCTAGAGGATGCAATATTAATCACGGGCATACTGTCTCTCTATGCAAAGGTGAAGGTTTGACACCAGATATGACAATGCCCAAACCCAGGATCTTACATGATTTCAAGCCCATCTGAAAGACAGGAATAATCATGGACTTTCAGTAATTTTATCTCCAAATCTCACGTGTGTTGATCATCTGATCGAAGTATCCTTTTTTTTTAAAGACAGAAGTGATAATTCTCAATTATCCTTATAATATGCAAAGTAAACTTTAAATTTTCCTTCTCAAGTATATTCATTTAATCTTCAGAATCTCTATTAGTATAGGCATTATTAGTTCTTTAGAGATTTAAGTCACATTTTCAAAGTCATAGTTATTAGATGACAGAAAAAGTCCACCCACTTTACCACTACAGAAGGTCAAAGAAAATGTGTGGTTTCTATGAGAGCTTTATTGATGGACCTAATTTTGTTTATAATGAAATAAATTATCTAACCTTAGTGATCTGAAGAATGTTCCAGGCAGAGAAAAATATGGTGTTTGAAAGGTTCTGATATAGGAAAGCACTTGACTCAATGAAAGACCTGAAAAAAGTCTACTACTGTGACTACTATAGTATAAGAAGGGAAGAGTGGTCAATTGGAGAGACAGACCAGTCAGCATGGGAAGCACTATTTAGGATATGGAGTTTTTCTAATGTATCAGAAAGTCATTAAGGCTCTGAATAGTGTGATGTAGTCCAATTTATGTCTTAGAACAAGCGTAGTCTGTTAAGTATAGATAGGAGGAATGTGATGGGTAGAGAAGTCCAGACAAGAGGTGAAAGTTGCTGAGCAAGAAATGTGGCCACCGGGGAGGAACAGAGAACCAAGTCAAGGTGGAATACAGAATGAATAGGGAACTGGTCATAGACTGAATGGGGAGGTAGAAAGAAGTGGAGAAGGAACTAAAACCCTGTTGGCCACAGAATCAGAAGATCAGAGAGGATAATCATTCCTTGGATCTCCAAGGGATTATTTCCAGGACTCCAAGACACCAAGATCCACAGATGGTCATGTCCCTTGTATAAAAATAGCATAATATTTGCATATAACTTACACACATCTATAAGTATACTTTAAATCATCTCTATATTACCTATTATACCTAGTGTAATATCAATATAATGTACAGTGGTGTTCTGTATTATTTAGAGAAAATGAGTAGAAAAAATATCTACACATGTTCAGTACTTATGCAAATATTGTAGGCCTGATTACTTAGTAGTAATCTGCAGATGCAAAATCTGCAGATATCAGAGAACCTACTGCATCATGTAGGACTTCAAACAAAAGTGTTAAAGCTGTAGCGTCCACCAGGATGCATGCTGTTATTATTTATATGATATCACCCATTACCTCCATTTCTCAATAAAATGTTCAGGATACAAATATCTCTTTTTTTCTCTAAAATATCTTAGAAATTAATAGTTCCATACCATCTTATTATCATTAGAAGTCTACATATACTTCTCTTCAGATGGTTCACTATTTAGTCAAGTTAAACAACGCATTTATTTTTACAGATGTGACTAAAGTAGACTTTCATCCCTTCTAGAGGAAGAAATACAGATAAATTATTCAATCCTGACAAACCTTAGGTTTAACCATCTCCAAGACAATCAGAAATCACATTGCCATTGTCAATCAATCATAACCCTTATATGTCATTATGTTAAATCTTTGTAAGTCACTGTTCTTTTTTTCTTCATTTTTAAAAATGCTTCAAAGTCTCTTTTTGTTTTATAGCTATAAGGAATGCGTGCCAAGTACATAATTCATATAAAAACATGGATTATTGGGGACTTTTTGGTAATATTCTGTGAAGCAACCTAAAATCTATTATAGAATAACATGTTAAGAGATAATAGTATAGTGTGGGAGGCTGAATAATGCACCCCCCAAAGATATCCACATACTAACCCCTGAAACCTGTTAATATGTTACCCTATATGGTCCTCCTAAGTGGGGAGTGGATGGGAGACTATGAGTGAAAGAGACTGAAATATGTTGCATTGCCTGCTTTGAAGATGTGGATGGGGCTACCAGTCAAGAAATGCAACCTAACTTCAGAAGTTAGAAAAGACAAAGACATGGATCTTCCCACAGAAACTCCGAACAGGAAAAGTTCCTGCCAATGCCTTGATTTTATCTTATTAAAACAGATCTGCAGAACTTTAAGAAAATATATTCGTATGACATTAAACCACTAAGTTTGTGATAATTTATTGCAGCAACAATCAGATATGAATATGTCGTTAAATTCAAGCTAAGTCATTTAAATTGATGCTATAGCAAGATCATTTATATTAGAGATGTTCATAGAGGAAATTCCAAGGTTGCCACTTATTTTGTATGTTATAATTAAGGTATTTATATTCTCTGAAATCTGGATATCCTCAGTCATGAAAGAAGTAATATGATATCTACTGTCAAAGTTTGTTATAAATATTTCAGTCTGGGATACCAACCTCTACCCTATAGTGTTCTACCTAATAGCATCTACACAAAATGATCTGTAGTCAAATGACAAATAATTTAACAAGCACATATTCAAGCTCAAAATATTAATTATCTCAAATTCCTACCATGGAACATGACAGTTATCTGTTAGTTCTTAGTTCTACACATGCCACATCTCCTCTATTTCAGTGGTAATTTTGTGTTCTTGAATTGTTCTCATCAGAAATTGTTAATGATGCCCAAGGAGATAAACACAGAAATTAAACTTATGTTTCTATATGTTGTATCTTTAATAATGAAATTCATTTTGTTCCTTGGATATTATTATGAGTAAAAAAATAAACATTTAGTTTTGTGTTTTTGTTTTTAGTTCCTTAGCTACTAATTAGATCAAATGAACAGCTTAATTTTGAAGATCAGTTCACTTTGCTTTATCCTAGGACTTAAATCATCAAAGTTCTGGGAGGTCTAGCTATCAGTGAGAAATATCTAATCTGTAGATAAAATTAAGATTCCATACGTACTTTGCCTTAAGAATAGGACTTAAAACTCACCATATATACCTGAAATTCCAAGGTCCTCTTCTGTGAATCTGTAACCATCCATGATATAACCAGTTATTGAACAAGTTGGACTAACATTGATCTAATTACGAACCTAAATCAATTTAAGAATAACATGCAAGAATGACAATAAACAATTTAAAAAATATTATAACTAGACTATTTAAATGATCTCAGTGTTCTAAAGAAGGAATTATGCAAATACTACTTAAGAAAAACAGTACTATGAGCTAAGTGGCTTCACTGCTGTAGTTCCATCTTCACATCTTATAAAATGAGGGAGCTATTCCCTCAATCCCTCTACTGCTAAAACTCAGATTGAGACATCGTGATGTAAACTAAATAGTCCATGTGGTTTCCACATTTCTTTATTCTCTAGAGTTCAGGTAGGGCCACATGAATTGTTTTGGTAAATGAACTGTGAGAGAGTTTGGCTGAACATTGAAGAGCATATATAATGCAAATTCTCTCCTTTCAAAGAAAGCCTAGCGATCAAAAGTTGAGGTGACTGAAACAAAGGAGAAAGGAAACTGTACTGTTTGACTGCACCTAAAAAAGCAGGGGTAATGATAAGTTCCCTGGCCTATAGCCATCTTTACCGGAGAAAAACAAACTGTACAACTCATGACCCCGAGATTCTGTTTGCCTGGTACTGAGGTATAAACATATACTAATCTATCAGCTGTGTAGTAAACCATAAAGAAGAAATGGTTACAAATCATAGAACCTGGTAAAATTCCTAAGATTAGAGTCACCTAAATGTTTCATTTAACTTCTTCATCACAAAACACAACTTTATTTTCTATGTAAAAGATTTTTAAATCTCATAATATAGTCTCCTGAGGTTTCCCAAAACATTAAAAAAGCCCTTAAACAGCACTGCGAAAAGTTAGCTGAAAATTGATTTTAAGCACACAGCACTCTCCAGTTAATTTCTCCTTTAAAACGAGTTTAAGCTTTAAATAAGGTGCTGACAAAAGGCATTTTAGAGTATTATAACATATAAATTAGACACAAATGCAGATTTTAATCTAGGCAAATTTTGGCATGCAGATGGCTTTTTAAACATACCATGCATCATCACATTGGAAACTCTGTCTTAACGTTTTTGTTTTGTTTTTATTTTTAATTTTAATATGTCAATTCACAGTCAAATATAGTTAGATGCCAGAGGTACTTGAAAGATCTTTTCTTTTGTGAAAAATATGCTGAAAATACATTGACTTTACTGTTTATGACAATTGCTCCTTTTTAAAATGTAAATACAACTTTTAAAAGAGCAAAACATGATTTTTTAATGCAATAGAACTGCAATGACTAAATAGTTTATTCAGAATTAGGTCACAAAATGCAGCTCTGTTTTTCTCAGGATGTCATGTGCCAGATGATAGATTCTCAATTCTATTCCAGTGTGACATGTTCAAAAACCAAAAGTACCCCAAGGACCTATAGCAAGGGTAAGAAGGAAGAAATTTTTAAGATAAAAATAAAATATATGATAGTATTCAAGGCTGTCTAGCCACATTGATCAATCACATTTATGGCTAATACTTTATTGGCATCACTATAAGACAGTTGTGCCTTCTCTGTTGGACTTCACTGATGATATAGGATTTCACACCTACTTCTGGAGATGACCTAAGAATTATTAGATAATAGAATTAATACCATAGGTTAGCCATATAAGACTAAATTAAAGTGGGAAACCTACAACTTGTAAACATAATCATGAAGAGAAGAAGTAAGATATCAGAAAGATCAAGATTATCACAAGATAAGGAGAAAAAAAAGAGCAGTATGATGAGACAGGATAAATAATGAAAATTACATATCATCATTTATTCCTACTTATCAAAGTGAAAGAGTCGACTTGGATCTTGGAGCAGGTGTTCTTAATACAGAAAGTCCTGAGGGGACATTTATGGAAGATTCAGGGGATATAAAAAACTCCAAATTTGAAGGCAAAATACTGAATGCATATATGAATATGTATATTTCTGGAGAGGGGAACATAATTTTAATATTTTTCCAAGTTTAAGTTTCATTTTTATTTAGACTTTACTAAGATTCAATGAATCTCAAACTAAGCAATTCATCTGGCATCAGACTTAAAGAAAGCATCACAATTGTGACAATTGTATATGAAATTGCTCAATATCCAGAGACACAGGATCAGTGTAGGGTCAACTATTCTGGCAGAAAAGGTGAAACCCTCCACATGCATGCCAGTAGACGATTTTCAGCTGTTCTTCAAGGTCCACATTTAAACAGCAGTCTCTCTTCACAAGTACCTCTACAATTCGCATTATACTGAGAGAAATGTGCATGCAAAGAAAATAGTGTCCATCATCAGATGAATAGATAAATGAAGTGTGATATGTATATACAATATAATTATTATTAAGTCTTAAGAAAATTCTGACATATGCTATAATGTACACAAATCTAAAAGACATATTAAGTAAAATAAATCAGTCACAAAAAGTAAATACTCTATGATTTCATATACATGTTACCTAGAGTAGTCAAAGTCAAGGAGACAGAAATTAGATTGGTGGTTGGTGTGTACTAAGGGAAAGTGTGAATGGGGAGTTGTTATTTAATTGGTATTGAGTTTCAGTTTTGTAAGATGGAAAGAGTTCTGGAAATTGATTGCACAAAGATTTGAATGTATTCCATCCTACTGAATTGTATACTTACAATGGTCAAGATGATCTTTTTTTGTATGCTTTACTGCAATTGTATATAAATGCATGGATCACCTCTATATTGACTTAGAGAGATGTTCTTGATGTATTGTGAAGTCAGACAAGCAGGTCATAAAATAATAGGCATCACAAATTCCATTTTTGAAAAATAATCAAATGTAAATCAATTTATGTTTAAATGTGTTTATTAAAATTCATATAATCACAAATAAATGTATTTAATGATTATATATCACACTGCCAGGTTATTTCCAGAAATGTGGTGGTCATTGAATAACTTTGTCTTGAACCTTTTTTTTTAACTTGAATATTGAGTATTTACCTTAATCATTAAATCACAAATTAGCAAAAATATTTGATACAATGCAATAAGAATTCAGACAGACAAGGATACCTAAGTCTCTGTGAAATGGAGAAAGAAGCAAGTCTCTGAGCCTGGGTGTGTTTCTGAAAAGACTCACTGTAATGGTTAGATGAGATCTCTTGAACTCTGGTTAAAGGTAGATAGATATTCCGGGCCCAGATGACCAAAAGTCATGAAGACATACCTAACAAAGATAAAATCTATTTTTATTATTTTTATTATTAAAATATTTCCATGAAAATTAGTTGTTCCCTATTAATTTCATGAAGTTTATGAACAGTATCAACCTGACATGAAACTGTGACTAATGTTTTAATGGCATAGAACAGAATTCATGTTAAAACTGCTTTTCTCATTTAATATCATGAACTATCTTCTAGGATAATGGCTATAAATCTAACTCATTTCTGACAAATTCATAAATTTTTAGATATTGTACACATAAAAAGAATAAAAATCAACCAATCAAGTTTTCAATTCAATAAATTAAAAATATAATAAAATTAGTAAGGATAAACAGAATGGAAGTAATAATTGATAAGGGAGAGCATAAGTAAAGAAAAGGTACCTTATACCTTATAAACAATGAAGCAGGATTGTAGAAGTTAGCAGAAGACTAGTTAACACACAGGAATGTTAAAAATAAATGAATAGCACCGAAATAATCCAGTACACTCAGGTAGACCAAGCTCCCCTCTAACCCCAGGCATACTGGGGATGGGTTTGCTGTCATTAGCAACCCCTAACTACTCCCTATCAACTTCTATCAGGAATAAAATCCCCTTCCTTGCATATATAAGGCCCTCCCTTGGCTTACACCTGTTTGCAGCTTTTTCCTGTCCACAGAGTGCTTTGTCTCTCTGTGCTTCTCCTAATAAACTTACCTCATGCTGTTATCAAGCATCTCTCCCTGAATTTGTCTCTGGACTGACTATGTGTCACAGGACACATAGGTGCCCTGAGCCTACTCACAACAATATTAACATTGAAAACTTCAGAAACTGATAAGTGAATCTAAGATGAGAAGGAAAATAAACCAGTACAAGAAAGTACTTTGCCTAACTCCACCCAAAAGCATTTAAATTTCTAGCAAAAGAAGATTTTTAAGTAAATAGAAATTTATGAACTTAATCCCAGAAGATAAAGAAAACATAAATAGATCAACCGTCATGTAAGTAACAAAAAACTTTACAAAGTGAAATACTCAGATAATCTGAAGCAATAAAGGTCACTGAAACTGAGAAGGTAAGATTCATTTAGAAAGATAAGAAACCAAGAATCCTAGCTCCTAGCATTTGAAATTTTTTTATTTGGTGGCCATTGATGCAGAGAAAGGCATTTGTTTGCTTAAGGATGTGTTATGAGAAAAAAGCAACAAAGACGAGTTGTTCTCCCTGTACTCTTAATCATCTATGCCAACACTACCAGGTCTAACAAAGTGCCTGACTAGGTGTGAACCCGATTCTATGGCAGGAGTCCCTGGCAGCCCTGCTTATCAGTGTTGTTCTATGTGACACCACCCTTCCCATTACTGATTGGACCAAGGAGGGACATTTGATTAAAGGATAATTAGCATATGAATTGATAATTGGTCTAAAAGATTATAGGTCAAACATTTTAGAAATTTTACTAGCAGCATATGGAAAAAAGCTACTCAGTGAGTCGAGTAGTTGGTAATTATTTCATCTTAATGGCATAGAAACAAAGAGGATCTGCAAACTCAGCTGGTGGCTGTCAACAGGATACTCTACCCAGAGTAGCTTTGGATCTTAATAGTCTTGCATAATCATTTTAAAATTTGAACAGACTAGGATTCATTTTCTTCTGATGCACCCCAATGTATTTGGTGTCTTTAGTTTCCTACAAGCCCTAACAGCATAGCTGGAATTCCTGTCTTTGTCATTTCCACTTCCATCAATACAGTAATCCCCACCCTTTTAATTAAAAAAGCTGCTTTTCTAGACTAAGAAACAAACCATTCTCAGAAAATATTTTGAATTCCTGGACTGGTGAAATGAATGAAGGCTTGATTTACCATTTTGGAAAATGAACAGAATTGGTCTTTTTCTAAGACTGAAAAGGCTGGCAGAAATTTATTACTGGTGTTCAAGAATATGATGGATTCTTACACAGGTGGTACTGACCAGCTGTTCTCCATTTCTACTTAGAGCAGAACAAAGGAAAATGATGTTGAATTGCAAAATTAGGGATTTTGTCAATTTAATAAATCACCAGATCCTCATCCTCTCATCTACTACTCCCAGTCCCAGTTGCTAACGTTTTCAGCTAAGTGTTCATTACTAAGCATTTCATTTTCAATTCTATTTATTCCTAAATAGGAGGATCTGGGCAGCCCTGTTCTTTGATTTATGGATGTACAGTGTACTGCACAAGACCTTCTCAAAACTTCTTCTATGATGAAGCATTACTTGTCAGAAGCACTATGCTGAACAGCAGAATAGGAACAAATGCTGACATACTTTTCAATTCCTATCACAGCCAACCTCTGTTGCCAAATAACACTGAGGCATACAATTTCTCAAGATCATTTTGTCTATTTCCTTCCAAGAAGCATAGTCATGGGACACTTTGCTATCCTGGAGCAGCCCTGACAGTTAGCATTTTGAGTACCGCAAGGAGGGATTTAATTTTGTGAAATAAACATAATGAAAATACATTGTCTTAGCAAAGGTTCAATGATGAGAAAGAAACAGAGGAGATACTGAGGGAATCTGATCATAGAACTGTGTTAGTACTTGGCAGGGAGAGCAATATGGACCAGAGTAGAGACTTCATTGATTGCAAACTGAGAAGCGCTAAGGGGTCTGGTTATTCATTTCCTCAGTATCTATCCCTGTGGATATCAAAAACTCTTGCTTGTTTTAGGTGTGAGAAAGCTGTCTGCTGATGTGCCCAGGGCAATCAAACCAGAAAGACCAGAGGTACCTAATAGCAAAATAATAATTTAAAATTGTACACTGATTTTTTTTTTTTAATGTGCTTATGTAGAAAGAAAATGATCAGGGATGTCCCGTCCACTAAAGAAGAAATGTTAACCCAGTGTATAATGACAGCATTTCACTTCAGATTATAGAGATACTGCTTCTACATCATGAAGTTTTAGATTTTCTCAGTTTGATTGTTCGCCTAGGATGAAAGCAGTTTTCAACAACAACAACAACAACAAAAATCAGTTTTCCAGTGGCTCTGACACCAGACAACTGTCCACACATTACTCAGGGAAACAAAATATGTGTGTGCCTTTGACCAACTCCATTGGCATCTGAGCAACCACCCAAATCATTTGGCTTTGATTTTACCATTTTCCCAGATTGTGAAAAACAAAAGAGTGATATGGATTTATGACTGGGCCACTGCTATTTGCAGTAAATAAACGTACTCACTGAATGGCACGTGCACAGAAGGCAACCAGTTCTGTGACAGACACAGCTTTTTTACAGGACTTAAATCCTACCAGACTTAATACTTTAATGTTGATTCGTGAGCATGGCAGCTTCAGGATGAAAAGAAAGACAAACTCAATTTTTAATTGAGAGAAAATTTAATTGAAAATCCTAATGAACAAGTAATTAAAAAATTATTTGTGTTATTTAAACCTGGGTAGTCATTTCTTCCTTATATATGCATGTGTCTATCTAGAAAGTTATCCTTTGGCATTTGGGGGTATTAATTCCAGGACATCCACAGATACCAAAATCCAGAGATGCTAAAGTTCCCTATATAAAATTGTATAACATTTTCATCTAATCTAGGCACATCCTCTGATATACTTTAAACTCTATCAAGATTACTTCCAATACTTAATAAAATGTAAATGCTTTGTGCATAATGATATACCGTATTGCTTATGAATAATAACTAGGAAAAAATTCTGTACATGTTCACTACAGAAAAAGATAACAGGCCTAACTGGATAGTATAATTCAATTTTCAATTCAGAGCTGATTGAATCCGTGGATGTGGAGCCTATGAATTTGAGGAGCATATATAAACAACATACACAATACACATATGTGTGTATATATAAAATACATGCATACATATATGTATACTCTATGTATATGTGCATACAAATAATTAAGGAATTGTTAGATGAATTGAAGCCAAAATAAGCAATTAACATTGATTATAAAAACAACATATATTTTAATATAATGATTCTGTATATGTATTTTGGCCCATTCCCTACTACATATATAAATATATAATGTATATGCATGTATGTATATACATATACACATATAAGTAGATATACACATATTCATACATATATATGTTTTGCATATACATATATGAGGTCTATAGTAAACAAAAAAATAAAATATTGATTTAAAAAATAATGAAGTAAAAAATTTACATTCACAAATCACAGATACCTCACTCTTTTACATTGGAACTCACATTTATTGCCTGATATAGTAAATAGTGGGAGAATCAGAAAATATGTAAAATGGTCTTCAGCGCCAAGCACTGAAATTTAGGTTACAAGTTGGACCCATACTTGATAATTAACTCAAAACATGCCCAGACCAGATACTAAACACTGACAGCACACCACATACTCTGTCCCACTCTGAAATTGCTTGCAAGCCTTATAATGGGACTTTCTGATCAACTTTCCTATGGTTTTAAATCACCAGGTAGATGTTTGAGGACTTGCATAAGAAAGACCCAGACTTTTGTACAATGCAACTGACATTGACTTCAAAGCTCATAAATTATTCTTCAGAGCCTTTAAGGGTGACAGGTTGTAAATTTGCTTACTTTGTCCTACACTTCCTTCCAGCCTCAGAGCAACTTTCTCAATTTGGCAAATTATCTTTTTCTGGTCATTAGAGTTGACAGGTAGTCAAAGGGGGTTGAGGAGCACTGGCAGCCTAATTATCCCAGTGACCAAACTGCTAAAACTCCAGAGTCGGATAAGAAAGGATATAAATGCAAGACATTCTCCTTGCTTATGTGCAGGCATGTCATTATATCCTCTAGAAGTATACTTAATGAGATAGTTTAAATACTTTGGAAAGAAAAGGACTTGATTACTACAATGGTTGACGTAGTTAAAAGCTCATTTATTGTGGTTTTATGTATCTAAAATGTGCTTTCCGTACATAAGAATGGGAACCTGCTGGTTGATAAACTCTTAATATGAAGATTCTATCATATACTTAAATCCCTTTGAGGATACTGAGTGTTCCATATGGTAACTATTATAATTATAAGCATTTGTCAATGTGGTTTAAAAAACTCTTAGCACAAAAAGCTTGATTATAACATTGGGTTGATGTGGTTAGAAACTCTATCACATTGATTGTGGATAAGAGTCTGCTTTACACATTTGTGAAATGGAAAAAGGATTTTTGTGTTAAATACTTAAAGTCACTCCATTTGTGATTTAAGTAACCTAAGGAAGGACAGGGAGAGTTTAAACATAGGTTGGGAGGCCCAGACTGAATCTTCATTATTAAAGTCTCACAGGATTAATAATACATCTGTGGTACTGGAAAAGGCAGTAACAGAGTCTGATATTGTTTCCAACTGCTGACACTACATATTTGAAGAAACCTGAAAACAATTCAACAGAACTTGATTTTTGTCTATTATAATGAAAGATTAACAAGATCTTATTATCTTATAAATGACTTCATATTTATTTTTACCTTTAACGATTTAGTAATCCAAATGAGTTTTGAGTTCAGTAACTGAAGTCACTCCAAGAGATTCCTTTATCCAAATTCAACTTCAGATCACAATTTAAAACCCTTTGAAATCTATTGAAAGTTTTATAACATGGTTGTGCTGTAAGTGACTTTAACCAATGGACACATTTTATTTGACCTTCTAGATGCTTTTCTGAGTTAAAAAGAAAGAGCAATAATACAACAGAAATAGATTTAATACAGTGCTATGTACCAAAATTTTAAAACATGTTATCTGGTATGTACAACAAATCTGTGGAAAAAGATGATTTTAACAGAAAGATATACAGTTTTAGGAGATATGAAAGGGTGATTCCTTTACTAAAAAGCATTGGAAGCTTCTCAGAAGACAACTGTAACATACTTTCAGAAATCCATGGAAGTAAATAATTGAAAGAATATCATATAACTTCAGGAAATATCCAATTTAATGAGAAGCTACATCATCTCTGTATATCCGTTTCTTACCCAGAAGGTAAGAGACAAATCATTACACTGCTATCCTGTCTCTAGATACTATATTTTCAAATTTCTTTAGATGTTGAAATATGATGGAAAATATTTCATGTCATTTTGCCCAACAAAACAAGTAGTCACTTATTGAAAAAACAAACAAGAAATTTTATAGTTGAAATATTAGTAAAATTTTCAGGTTTGCAGTTTCAGAAGTTTCAATTCTTCCAACTTCATGGAGAATCCTTGATTTTAAAACATCATCCAAACCATCTCCCTAGCAATTTATATAATATTTCGTTTGTTTAGTATATCACTTCATTGTATTATACTGTTATTGGTTGTTATTCGTGTTATCTTTATGTATATAACTTGTTTCCCATACTAGCAGATCCTAAAATTTTGCCATTGCACACAAAGAAAATTAGACATGTGCATCCCATACTGGTGTAAATGGAGGAGACTCCTTGGGCCGTTGTGGGCCCTGGGCATCTCTCATTCTGCTCACCTGAGACCCATACATGTATCACAAGGCAAAGTTTTTCACCAAATTCTGGTTAATTTAGAGGAGGGTATTTGCCTTTAATGCATTCAGCAAGTACACATTAAAGAAAAAAATATAAAGATTCCTTTATGTGGATTATATAGGCTTTCACAGCCCTGGCTCAGAGTCAAGTCTTACATCTGAGTGGCTTATCTCCAGGCACTTGTTCCATTTTTACCTTATCCTGATCTCTGAAGTATTTGAATATAGGTTTGTGTCATAGACCTGCACTTATTAACCTGATTCATGGTAAACATTCAACAACACATTCTGAGTAAGACACCTTCAATAGAACAATGCCAGGATGCAGCAGTCACAATAACTCCTCCACAATCCTCCTCTCATGCACACTAGCCGAGACCTAGAAGTTAACCTGGACCCATCTCTCCTGCCCCCACACCCAGTTAAGCACCAAATTCTGCCAATCTAATCTTTAGTGCCTCTCTAATTCATCAGTTTCTCTTCATTTCCAGTTTCATTCAAAATACACTAAGATTTCATCCTCTTTCACTTGGATAGTTTTCATGCTTTTCTAACCTCTCTCAAAGCATTCACTCACCTTTTTCAAATAACGGCCTAAAAGATCCTCGGAAAACACAAATATGAGAACTTCACCTAAAATCTGTAAATTTTTGATGAAGGTGCTGTGTCCTAATGCCTTCAGAACACACTTGGCTCATCTAACAAATTTGCCTATTATTTTGCAGTTATATTAATTTCTATCAATTCCCTAATACACAAATTCACTCCCACTTTAGGACATTGACAAATACTACTTACTTGAGATGACTCATTTACTCTCTCTTCTTGTACTATTTAATGTTTACTTATTCTTTAATGAGCGATCAAAAGTTAAAATCTCACAAAAAATTTAACATCTGTTCAGTCCCTCACTTTCATTGTGCTCTGTCCTGGACATTGGAAGTACAGGAGCAAATAAGTTAGAAAAGATGCCTGCTCTCATTTAGGCTAAGAAGCAAGATTTCATTTAGCTATGATTAACCAAAATTCCTATTACAGTAGCTTAAGTTTGTAATGAATATTTTTTTCTCAAGTACAAGAAGTCCAGGAGAGGTCAGCCTTGGGTTGATACACTACAGCAACTAAACAATGTCATCACTGACTACGTTTTTTTCATCTTTTCACTTCTTAATGCAGAGGACTTGGTGCATTCGTTCTATCATTCTTGACCACATGATAACTTTTCTTTATCTAGACTTTTAGGCATGTCTGTAGAGAGAAAGAAGTGTTCTAATTGTCAAAAGTCTTCACAAGAAATACTCGGTAGACTATCCCCTATCACTAATTGGCTGGAACAGTGATGCATTATATCTCTGAATTACAGTGGAGGTCAGGATATTGAATTTTATTAGCTGGCTGATTGCCACACTGAATAAAACCAAACTTCTATTATTAAGAAAAAGAGAAGAGTAGATACAGAGTCTACATGAAACTTACAGAATGAGAGAGGGAGATAGACACTGCGGGGAATAGAATAATGGTCTCCCAAAAGATGTCAACATCCTATTCCTCAAAACCTATGAATGTTAATTATATAACAAAACAGAATAAAGGAAAAGAATAAAGATTTCTAACCAGCTTTCCTTAAAATAAGGAAATTAAACTGAATTATCTGGGTGGATTCAATGCAATCTGAAGAGTCCTTAGAAGTGGAAAATGCTACCAGAGAAATGACAGAGTACAATAAACTTGACCTTACGTTGTAACTTTGAAGACCAAGAAAAGAAGCCATGAACCAAGGAGAGTAGGTGGCTCTAGAAATGAACAAGGCAAGGAAATGTATTCTCCTATACACTTGTAGGAATAAATATATTCTAACAACAACTTGATCAACTGAGATTCAGTGTCAGCTTCTGGGTCTACAAAAATATAAAGAATAATTCTGAAATTTAGGTCTCTAAATTTGTGGAAGTTGTAATGGAGAACTAATATAGACACCAAACAAAATATCTTCAATTATTGATTATTTACAACTCCTTGAATTTTATAAGTAAATTGCTATGATACTATATTAATCTGGGTACATTAATAAACTTGGAACATCTATCCAAGTGCTTAAAATTAACATTTAAGGACCTTGGAAATACAGACATTTTACGCCTTTTGACCCTTTCTTCAATTCTCACCATCTACCATCATTTGCAATGATAAGCCCTTAGTATTCAGACTAAGATCTTAATGAATTAAGTAACAAATGATTAGTAATTAAAGAATATCTAAATGGTTAATCATTATCTCTGAGTCTAAAACCTAAGATATAGATATACTTGTAACTTCTAAGTATTTAGGTATTAGCTTCTCAGATAATTGAAAAAGACCTGGTAAATTACATAAAGTGAAAAAAAGATTGAAAACAGAATCTTGGGAAACATGAGCATTAAAAAAATAGGCAGAAAATATTATGTAAGCAATGTTAACAAAAGGAACATTAAAAACTATTTGATGAAATATCAAAGATTTAAAACATTAGATGATTTGATTATATTGTTGGAAAATATAGAATCACAAAAAAATCACACTCAGCTGGGAGGAAATTGCTAAAAACTTTAGTTATGTTTGCAAATTGTGCATATTGGTCACATTATATTGTTACAATAATGAACATTGTTTTATTTTCTCTATATTCCAATTTTATGGAAAAAATTAGTCAAAAATAACAATAATGTTTCATGGTCTTTGTTAAAATGGTTCTAGTTGTTTTTTTGTTTTTTGGTTTTTTTAATTATCCAAAGAGAATATCTCTCATCTTGGGGATAAGCACCTTCCACATTAACCCTAATAATGGCCTTTACTACCACTCTTTGCCCATAGTAATTTTCTCTGTTTCATATACTTGGATCCAGATATTTTAGGCCATTTGATACCTGCATTCCAGTCATCCCTCCTTCAGAAGACATTGCAAACTGGTATCACAATTTTCATTTTCTTCCTGCTCCACATAGCAAAAGTCAATTCAGGTCAGTCCTTGACAAGAAGCCCAATGGTATTTACATTTGAAAATTGGGTACAAAAACTGCATTTGTATATTATCAGTTCCCTACTGCTGGTGAAGCTATGTTTACATTGGCATTGACAAAGCTGTCAACCAAACCCCAACTACTATGTACTGCAGGGACAGGTCCAGAGATTTAAAAGGCTGAGAGAAGAATAAGACCAACTCTATCTATGAACTCAAAGGGTCAGTATAAACTAAAAATAATGGTGGAGTTAATTTAAAGTTCATAAATTCATGGACAATACCTTAATAAAACAGTAATAGTACAGGCCTGTATACAACGTGTCTTTATGATTAAGACTAAATTGAAGTTTTTTTTAAACTAACAGTATTGCCTTGAGAGAATGGGTACAGTAATAAATAAATAAAAATTTATTTTGTCTGTTTCCATCATTTCATGTCTTACCTCAATACAATAAAGATTAATTTTGTTATGTACTGAAGACACTTCTTAGTTCATTATGACATATACAGTATGTAACATTCTGACATGAAATGCAGGCTCCCTAAATAAAATATACTATAATTGAAATACTTCTGCAATGTAATAGAGAAGTATGATTAATGTTAATTTTAGAAACTGTTATCTACCTATTGTTTAAAATGCTTTTGTTTTTAATATGGAGAAACTCAAGGCTGAAGTTTTAATTATACATTCAAAGATTTGAGATTAGCTGAATTTTGTGGTAAACCGCATTTTTAAATATTTGAGGTTCAATCTTTTCTGAGATTAAAAACTACCTGACATAAATAAATAGTAATACTAATGACCTAATAGGTGAAATATATTGATTATGTTGTTGGACAAGGAGAGGAGAGCAGAATCTTTCTTCTAAATATTGTCCAACTGCGTAAAAACACAGTGTTCTCTATGGTTTCCCATAATCTTGTCATGTTATGATGTTAAGATTTTACCACATGCTCCCTCCTTACCACCACCCACATTTCTGTGTTGGCTCAACACTTTATTGATGCCTTGTTTTTCACGGCATAAAATGTCTTTAGGTCTTATTCTTATTCCAAGTAATAATTTTCATAAATATATCACTCATTGTGTGATGTTTCTTTTCAGTTTATTGTGAGTTGGGTTGTTTTTCCTCAAAATCTACATATTGAAGACTACCTCCTAGTTTCTCAGAAACTAGGAAACAGAGTCATTGCAAACATAAAATAAGGTGAGATCTTAGGTGGGCTCTAATCCAACATGACTACTATCCTTATTAAAGAAAAAAAATGGAAATTTGGACACAAAGAGAATGAGAGACATGCAGAGAGGAAAGAAAGTGTGAAGAGACACAGAAAGAAGAGGCCATCAACAACCTAAAGTAAGATCCGTTTCCCTCAGCCCCATGGAGGGAATCTATTCTGCTGACACCTTGCTGATACCTTGATCTTAGAATTCTCTCTCTGTCAGATAACATATTTCTATTGTTTAAGTTACCCAGTTTGTGTACATTTTTATAACTGTCTTAGCAAACTAATATACTATTAAGCATCATAGACTTTTCTTAATTAAATGTAGAATTTTAGAACTTCACTCAACTATATCACATTCAACATGCAAGTTATTTTTCCAGATATAAGATTTCTTCTTTTTATAATATATGCTCCTAGTCAAATTTCTTCCTTTCCTATTCCTTGATGCAAGTTTTGATCATCCTCTGAGTCTCAGCTACCTTTTTTGCAAAGTGTATTAAAATAATCATAAAGAATTATCTTGAGAATTACACAGAATATCATATACAAAAGTTTTTTAAATTACGACTGATATTTCTATCACTTGCAACACCATCTTGATAATTCATAAAGTTGTAGTCTGCTTATCACCACAGACTTCAGGTCTCTAGAAATAAAAGATAATAATGACTGTTGAATCTACTTCTGTCATCACTGATGCTTAAGGGTCATCATCATATAAATCTGGTTTGTATTATTTTTCTTGTTCCACAATAGTCATACAATCATAGTGAAGTTCACACAGTCATAGTGAAGTTCATTTCTATGCCCTGACCTCATACAGGGCATAAAGAATTTTTCTGCAGTTTATCCTTATCAGTCTGACATTTAATTATCCAGAGAAGCTTAGTGTCACCTGTGAACTTGAAGATTTTCCTGGACACTTCATCTTCCTGGTCACTTCTAAAAACCTTAAATGAATCCAGTCTTGTCAATAAAATAGCAATGACTCCAAACTGAAGAGCTAGGAATGGGTTGCAGATACATGGAAACAGATGCCTTGGAAGTAGCTTTTTCCATGTATGTGAGTGGACAGTGACAACACAGTAATTTCTATATGTATTATATAAGAAAAATTGGCAAGTGATTCCTTAAACATAACTTCATTTAAGATCATTTTACTCATAAAAGAAGTTGTATGTGCCCTTATCTTCTTCCTATCAATAAACTGGGCAATTAGCCATAAAAGTATAGTTTCCTGAATTCCAGAATAACGGTGAGGATAGCTGGGGCATCTGTTAGAAATCCAAAAGTCTGGGCAGAGAATGGCAATATCATTCAGTGGCTTGGAACCTAATAGAAAGGGATCACCTAGTAAATAAATAGAAAATGAGAGAGAGAGAGAGAGAGAGAGAGAGAGAGAGAGAGAGAGAGAGAGAGAGAGAGAGAGAGAGAGAGACATGAAAGTAAGAACAAAAATAAGAGTGAAAGAAATATCTGTGGTAAGACAATCCAGTTCTTATCATAGTAACATCTGTTGCTAGATAAAGACAGATTCTACACATGCCAGTGACAAAATTCTATCTGAAAATTAAAAACCATTGAGGATGTGGGGGGTGGTGTGAGTGTGCGCATATGTGCATACGCAAGCTACTGAACATACACAAGTGAACACCCTCAGTATTTGAGAATGCATCTGTTTTGTGTATAGAGAAAGCAAATTTGGCAAGTTTATTATTGATACGTATTGTGCTGTGATTGCACTTTCATACTGAGTCATAAGAAACAGTTTCCAGCATATGACCTCTCTGAGGTAAGGTCTAAGGAGACTGGAGATTAAGGAGAGAAGACAATGTTGAACAATTATGAAATGTTGTCGCTGTTAAACTGACACACTTCCAGCAGAATTTTTCACTAATTGGGAGTCTTTGAGATTCCCTCTCCCACCTAGTACAATAATATTGGTAATGCACTGGGTACTTTTGTTAGTCTCGGTCTCAGAACCCACAGACAGGCCGTTGCTGGGCTTTGTCATCACAGAATTGTTTGGAATGGATTTCCTTTCACAGTGGTTCTAAGCAGACTCCGTCCATATGGATGCCTTGGGTGGTCCCTTCAGGAATCCTTCCACTTGCCATAAGGTATGGAGAAATCAGTGTTCCTCCTGCCCTTATAGAAAGGGAACACCAGCCCCTTACTCTAAAAGAAGTCTACCTCATTGATTTTCTACCTCTGGCCTCTGTAGTTACAGATAAATGATCACTAATATGACTGAATTAACCATTTCTTAGTACAACCTGGTTAAAATGTCTAGCATTTTTTCTTCGGTATACTAAATATGTATTATATTATGGCCTTGGGGAATTCAGTCAAAATGAAACAAGGCATTCTATTTACTAGTCTGCTCAATTTTAAACTACCATATTTGAAGTTGAATATGGTTTGTCTAGATAATTTCACATTTCACAATAATAAATGTCTTCTGTATTGGTTTTCCCTCCATTCTACCACCTAGTTTTCTAAGAGTGGGAACTTGTTAGGTAGCTCTTCTCTGTCAAAAAGACACATTTTAAGAGTTACAGAAGGAAAATATGTATACTAGACACAATTCTTTTCTGCTACCTGAAATAACAATGCTTTAAACAACAAGCAAAACACATATCTCACTGGATGTTCCAAAATTACATGCTTCTAAGGTGTCTTTTATTATAAAACAACAGAAAATAATTGCTACTTATTGCCCATATTGGAAGGATAGCCAGATGCACTAGGAAGGAACAAATTATCTTATTATTTATGGATTACGATGTGATTTTACTGACTGATGACGAGAAACATGCTTACTGAAACCTCATGGCAATAAGTTAGTAAGCCAGACGTAGGTTCTATAGTTATGACACCACTAACAACTGTCCCAGCAGTTGCTCTGTGACTTTTACCTAAGCTCAAATACCTTTAAAATGACTTTATGCCTGTTATTTGTACCTCTAATTTGCTAACAATGAGGGGTATAAAGATGCTACCACTTTTTTTTTTCTGACTCTCATAGCAATTGAATTGTCATGTTTATTTCTGCTCCTCTAATTTCAATAGAGTCAGTGATCCTTGCACAGTACACTGCAGGAGAATTCTGCATTCTCTGCTGAGCCTCTCTGGCCTTTACACAGTGAAAAAACTCAATAAGTGCACCTTGAGAGAGGTAATGAAGGCTACTTGCTTGGAATGTTGAATTTCCAAGGTTTGCATTTACTGTAATAAGAAATTTTGAGATGATTGAAAATAATCTATCAGAGTATCTGTTAAAAGTCACCTTTATACATTGCTGGGAGAGTTACATGCATTATGTTTAACTTTAGGAGTAGTTCTTTAATTTATTGTTCCAACCTTTAATTCCTTGCTTTTGCATTTTCTTTAGGTAGATTCATCTTACTCTAAAAACAACAAGAGAATTTGCTTAATGTTTAAACTCAGAGAAAATAGAAGTCATATGGAATATGGTACTTTGGTGTCTCATCATACATAAGAAATTGAATAATCATATTGTAATGTCAAAGGAAATAAGTGTAAGATTGTATCACAGCAGTGCACCCTGGTGGAGCAGATGTTTGGCATAGTCCAAATACGTTCTAATGTGCCAGGTTCAAGTCCCAGTTCCATGTAGAACGATCAAGATAAAGAACCAAATAAAATAACTAAAATACATCTTCCCACTCTTTCTTTCTGTATGCTTGCCAGCTAGCCTTCATTCCTGCCTGCATCTTTCGTTTAAAAAAAAATAAAAGATTGTATCACAGCTTCTCCAAGAAGCTAATCCAAGAATATGAAAAAAAAAAAGCTTCTTCTTTTACTTTATTTGTTATGAAAAAAGAATTTAAAAATCAAGCAATTCAGTAAGTTTCTATCTTACTGAATATAATTTGTCTATTCATTTAAAATCAAATTACAGATTTTTCTCAGAATGAAAAAACCACAATTTAAAAACACGATCTCAATCTCAGATTAAAAACAAGATACTTTATTCATGTAGTCATTTTTAATAGATGCTCTTTTCTTTCTAAGCTCAAAGGAGAATTAAGTCAAATTGTTATATTTGTATAGTTTTTCAATGAAATTTACTTTTGAGTTGATTATTGTATTTTCAGGAACCAATGAATGTTTGATGATGTGGACCGCAAACAGCAGCTTCTTTGCAAAAAACTCTAAGAGTTCTTCTAATTCTGTACAGAACATCTGTGCTAAAAAGAAATAAATTATGAAATGGAAAAATGGAAAAAAAATTAAAACAAATATTCACAAAAGTATGAATTTTTACGAGTAAGTGCTTTGTGAGGTTTGTAGACATTTGTTTAAATTTAAAAAATGCTATCAAAAAATTCAATGTATGAACAGTTGTTTTAATTATCGAAGTAAAATTTGCTGTTGTCAGAAAAATTTGGCAATAAGGGAAATAGATTATACTGGGAGAATTTAAAAATTCACTAAGAGGAGATGCAGCATAGATAAACAATGTCACATCAAAGAATTGGAAATTTTTCAGTCTATAAACCCTGTTACAATCAATCTGAGATATAAACTTATTAAAAAAATTTAAATGTCAGCAAAATTTGAGTTGAGATAGAAAATTAGAATCAGTAAGGTAAATATCCCAAATAAACATTGTCATTTACCTTGGCGTATGTAACGAAAATTGACAAGAATATTCCTCTCACTGTGTAAATTAATGAATTGGAATTAGCTGTAAGTCATTACACATTCAAATCATATGACTAATTGCACCTGTTCTAATCCTACATTCATAAAGAAATCCGCTTTTTATTTTAGCTGTCTGGAATGGACTGATTTTGCCAACACCAATACTGTTGTCTATGCAACAGTTACATTGTTTTATAAATATGTCAACTGGCACTCAGTGTTTATACACCAGTTTCAAAGACTCTGATCAATTAATGTCTATTTCTTACCAAGCCTCTGGAAAGCCAGGCATCAAGTTTCTTCTAGCTTTCACAAATTTTTCCAGCATGTTGTGAGAAAAACCTATCCTTTTACGTAGTTAAATTTTTGTATTTGTAATTCTAGTCTAATCTATCAAATTCCACAGTAAATTGTCTATGCGAAGGTAATAATCATAAAAAAAATATTCTAAATACCTAGATTCAATTTTAATTATTTTACAGGTCTCTGAAAACTAGTCTATGACATTTTCAGAAGGATAATATAAGGCACACTCTGGTGGACTGGAAGTTGGGTTCACTTGTCTCCAGAGGAGCACTGTTCACATACAGCCCAAGGACCCCGGTTCACATTCCAGGTTAGGAAGATGGGAGCGACCAACATGAGCAACGACATAAAAATAACATAAGTTGCTCCCTCCTCCCCTCTCTCCCTGCCTGCTTGCCTGCTCTCCTTCATTCCTGTCTGTACCTTTTCTTTAAAACAAAAACTAATAAAATAGATTTTACCTTTTCTTTAAAACAAAAACTAATAAAATGGATTTTAAAATAGTTAAATAAAATATAAACATTAATGAACTTTAACACCAAATCAGCTTTTTGTGAAAATGTTTTGGGTGAGGGAATAAAAATTGAATGAATTTTAAATGTTCAAAGCAGAAGAAATATTGTTCAACAAGAACAAGGATACAAGGAGAAAAATCAAATCAATATTCAATATCATAAATTTCAAATACTTGCACTGCCAGATTTTAGAATTTTGCATTTGTTTTGTTGTGTGTTTGTTTACTTGAATATTCACCTTTTCAGACTTAAAAGCAAAAGAGCTACTGGGATGATAAGTCTGCCAAGAATCATTTCAAACAACATAAATCTGTTTTCATCCTCTTGAATTTGGGAATGCTTTTTCTATTCTTGAGTGAGATGAACTTCCTTCACAATGCACTTGCCTAGAACTCCATTTGTAAAACACATATAGACCTTTGGCAGCATCAAGAGCACAAAGGAAATGCTTTATAATAATGAATGAAAAGGAAGCATGTCAATTATTTAAGAACATAGTATACATTTTAACACAAAATGCTGCCTTTATTGACAGTAGCTTAAACCAGGAAGGGTTTTTGTTAGTGTATAGCCCCATTTTCTGGGTAGAATCACTTATACTAGATGAAGAAAGCTCTTTAAAAAAATAAAAGAAGAATTTAAATGGAAATGTCCTGTCTTCAAAAAGGTAAATTAATCAATATCCAGTTAACTTGGGATTCTAATATTCTCTCTTAGTTGGCTACAAGCTTTCGTCTTTTTGCAAAGCATTCTCATGGCAGAAAATCTGCCAATTTGGACCTGGGTCATTCATCTACTAGTTTCCTTTGTTACATTCTATTGTAGTTGTGGGGATCAAGGTAAAAATCCCCCCATTTCTCTGAAGATCTTCATGGGCTGGGCAAATGTACGTATTAACATTAGGAATGAATAATAAGAGAAAAACACAAATTTACTAGCATATGTGTGGAGAACTTACATAGCAATGAATTCTGAGGTAACTAGGGAAGTCCCACATTTATATTCTGAATTGTGGCAGGTTGAAAAGATTTCATGATGAAAAGCTTAAGGAAAGGCAAGATAGATAGAGACCAGCAGCTTCCAGCCAGCTTTCAAATAAGCACAAAATGTTCACTTAGAAGGAAAAGATATCCTACCTGGCAGTTATTTTTCAAACAGGGGAAAGTAAGAGGCCTAAGAAGGGAAAGAAAGGTAGAAATACGGAAGTTGTCTTGATCCATGACCTCTGGATAGCTGTATATACATCACATTGTCAGCTGCCTCTGGGACCAGAGAATTAGTTCTGGAAATTCTTACATTAAGGTTAATTATAGGGTCAGACTCCCAAGGTTAATTGTGTATCAAACAATAAGAATGTTTAATAAAATAATTCAAAAGCAAAACAAAGGTTAATCATTGGACTTCAGTTCATGAAATCAGTGTGAACCGAGGGCAGCCAGTCCACATTTTCAGGTGTTGGTGAAGAAGCATTTCAGATCACAAGGTAAAGCTATCTGACAGGCTCTGGATGGCAGTATCTGATATTATCAGGATTTTGTTTGGAAGAACAATAATAACTCTTATTAAGTTTCCATCTCCAGCTTGCATTCAGAAAAGAGAGTTAAACATTTTAACATTCTGATGGTATCAAGGAGATCAGGAAGAGATAAGCAAGTGTTTAGTTCTGCTAACAAAAATGTGCAATTTTCCAGAGAGCTGTAGGCTAGTTCCTTCAAAGAAAATAACTTTTCTAATATAGTAAAGTATAAAGTAACCTATAACATTTTAATTAAAATAATCATAAGTAATCACACTAATTCGTTCATTCTGTCTCACTTCATGAATTCTTGATATTGTTCTATTAGCAGTTTTAAGAATCCAGTTTTTCGTAATTTCAACAATTCCTTATCAAGTTCAGCCTTTTATATTTATTTTTCATTGTAGTAATTATTCTACACATTACAATAATTTCCTATCTATAGATTCCTCATTTCTTAGATATATGTCAATACACCGAATCACCAAGTGTTCTTCCCCATTGGGTGACTCCACCAAAACTTGCCCCCACCCGCCCTATTCCCTTTTGGAAAACTAGGTTCCGTTGCAAATGTTTCAGGGCTGGTTATGTTTCACCAGTTCCTTTGTTTTGTCTATTCACATTCCACCTATGAGTGAGTTCTTCTGGTATCTATCTTTCTTCTTTTGACTTGTTTCATTTAGCATAACCTCTCTAGTTCCATCCATGTTGATTCAAATGACAGGGTTTCATCTCTTCTAAGGGCTGTGTGGAATTCCATTGTATAAATGTATCACATCTTCTTGATATAGTCATCTGATGTTGGGCACTTAGGTAATTTCCAGTTCTTAGCTATTATGAATTGGGCTACAATAAACATGGGGATACATACATCTCTGCAGATGGGTACTTTTGTATCTTTTGGGTAGATGCCCAGAAGTGGAATGATGGGATTATATGGGATTTCCATCTTCAGTTTTTTGAGGAATCTCCAAACTGTTCTCCATATGGGTTGTACCAATTTGCACTCCCACCAACAGTGCAAAAGTGCACCCTTTTCTTCTCATTCTCATGGGCATCTGTAGTTTCCACACTTTTGAACAATAGCCAGTCTTTCAGGTGTAAGGTGATATCTCATGGTTATTTTAATTTGCATTTCCCCAATAGTCAGCAAGTAGAAATATGATTTCATGTATCTATTGGCCATCCATATATCATCTTCAGAAAGGTATCTCTCCATTCCTCCTCCCATTTTTTTGATTGAATTACCTGTTCTGTTGTTGAGTTTTATGAGTTATTTGTATATATTATCCAATATTATTATATCTAATATTATTTTATATTATTAAAATTATATTAATATTCTATTAAGTATTAAGTTTTACATTGATATTATAGTGCAAATAATATTATATCTAATATTATATTATCTAATATCTAATTAAGCCTTTGTCAGAAATATCGAATGTAAATATCTTCTCCCAGTTAGTAGGTTTCCTTTGGTTTTGGTGATGTTTTCTTTCTTTGTGAAGAAGCTCCTTAGTTTGATGTACTTCCATTCGGTTTTTTTTTTTTTTTTTTTTTCCCTTGATAGAGGAGTTGAGTCCCCAAAGCTCCTCTATGACTGATGTCATGGAAAGTCTTTGTTATCTTCTAAGACCTTTATTGTTTCTGGTCTTATGTTCAAACCTCTGATCGATTTTGAGTATATTTTTGTGAATGATGTTAGAGAGTGGTGTAGCTTCATTCTTTTGTGTGTGGCTGTCTCTTTTTCCCAGCACCATTTGTTGAAGAGATTTTCCTTTTTCCATAGAATGCTTTTGGCTCCCTGGTTGTAGATTTACTGACTATATGTGAGTGGGTCAGTTTCTGGTGATTCTGCTCTATTCCACTGATCTGTGCCTCTGCTATTATTCCAGTATTATACCATTTTGATCACTATTGCTTTGCAACAGAATTCAAAATCTGGAAGTGTAATCTCTCTAGATTTGTTCCTTTTTCTAATGATTGCTTTGGCTATTTGGGGTCTTTCACTGTTCCTACAAATTTTATGATATTTTGTTCTATTTCCTGGAAATAAGCCCATGGGGTTTTAATGGGGATTGCATTAAACCTATACATTGCTTTGGTTAAGATGACCTTTTTAATGATGTTGGTTCTTCCCAGTTACATGCAGGGGTTGTTTTTCCATTTCTTTATGTCTTCCTCTATTTCATTTAAGAAGGACTTGTAATTTTCTTTGTGTAAATCCTTTACTTTATTTGTTAGGAATATGCCCAGGCATTTCATTCGCTTAACTTCTATTTTAAGTGGTGTAATTTTCGTGATTTTGGTTTCTTCTAGCGTGTTGGTTGCACATAAAAATGCAATAAATTTTTGTGTATTGATTTTGTAGTCTGCCACTTAACTGTATTCATTGATGAGTTCTAGATATTTTTGACAGAGTTTGGAGGATTTTCAATATATATAATCATGTCGTTTCAAATAATGAGAGTTTTATCTCCTCCTTTTATCTGGATTCCGTTTATTTCTTTTCTTGCCTAATTACTCTGGCTAAGACCTCCAGTACAATGTTACACAGCAGTGGTAATGGTGGACAACTTGCCTTGCTCCTCACCTAAGGGGAAATGCTTTGAATTGTTCACTATTGACTATGATACAGCTGTGGGTTTTTCATACATGGCCTTAATTATGTGGAGCTATGAACCTTCTATTCTCATTTTATAGAGGGTCTTTATCATAAATGGGTGCTGTATTTTGTCAAAAGCTTTCTTTGCATCTATTGATATGATCATGTAGTTTTTCTCTTTGTTCTTGCTAATGGTGTATGACATTAATAGATTTACGTATGTTGAACCATTTTTGCATCCCTGTGATGAATCCCACTTGGTCATGCTGGATGATCTTTGTGATGCATTGTTGAATTTGGTTTTCTAATATTTTGTTGAGAATTTTGGCATCTATGTTCATTAGTGACATTGGTCTTTCATTTTCTTTCTTGGTGACATCTCTGTCAGTTTTTGGTATCAGTGTACTGTTAGCATAATAAAAAGTATTTGGGAGAGTTCCCTATTCTTCAATGTTTTGCAAGAGCTTGAGAAGAATAGGTATCAATTCTCTGAAGGTTTGGTAGAACTCGTTGGAGAAGCCATCTGGTCCTGGGCTTTTATTTTTGGGAGACCCATGATTACTTCTTCAATTTCTTTGCTTGTGATTGTTCTGTTCATGTTTTCCAGTTCTTCTGAGTACAGTCTTGGTATACTATACTTTTCTAGAAATCTGTCCATGTCCTCAAGGTTGTCCATTTTAGTGACATAGAGTTGTTCACAGTAGTCCAATATTTTGAATTTCTGTGGTATATGTTGCAAATTTTCTCTGCTCATTTATCATTCTAGTTATGAGTTTTCCGCCTTTTTTACTTTGTGAGTCTAGTCAATGACTTTTCAATTTTGTTTATTTTTCCAAAGAACCAACTTTTGGTTTCATTGTTCTCCTGGATTGTCTTTTTTGTGGACTATTTCTTTCATTTCTGCTTGAAATTTGATTATTTCTTTTTCTACTGATTTTTTGGCTTTAATTTTTCTTCTTTCTATAGTTCTTTTAAATGTAGAGTTAAGTTCTTTATTTATGATTTTTCTTTTTTCATGAGATAGGCCTGGATTGCAATGAACTTTCCCCTGTACTACTTTTGCTGCATTCCATAGAATCTGGTAGCTTGTGTCTTCTTTCTCATTTGTCTTAAGTATTTTTTCAGTTCCTCTTTGCTTTCCTCCTTTACCCAAGAGTCCTTTAGGAGGATATTGTTGAGTTTTCCATTGGTTTGGGTCTTCCAGCTTTCTTTTTGTGGTCGATTTCCAGTTTTAGGCCATTGTGGTCAGAAGAGATGCTTGGTATGACTTCAATTTTGTGAATTTGTTGATAGATGTTTTGTGTCCCAGCATAGACTCATGAGCATTTGAGAATAAAGTGAAATCTATAGTTGTTGAGTAAGGCAATCAGTATATGTGTACTAGACCTACCTGTTCCAGATGGTCATTTAAAATGGTTGTTTCCCTGTTAATTTTCTGCCTGGGTGATCTGTCCATTGTTGTAATTGGGATGCTGAAGTCCCCCACTATTACCGAGTTGCTGTCAATGTCTCTTGTCAGGTCTAGTAATATTTGGCTTGATATATTTTGATGCTCCCTCATTTAGTGCATCTATGTTAATAAGCTTTATGTCTTCCTGCTGGATTGATAATTAATTTAATCATTATATACTGTTCATCTCTGTCTTTTTTAAGCTTTTTAGATGAAAGTCTGTTTTATCTGATATAAGTATAGCTGTTTCTGCTCTTTTTTGGTTGCCATTCGATTGTAGGATTGTTGTCCAGCCACTAACTTTGAGCCTTTGCTTATCATTTGGAAGAAGGTTTGTTTCCTGAATGCAGTAGATGGTTGGGTTATGCTTTTTAATCCATTCAGCCACTATGGTGAATTCAGTCCATTGACCTTTAGGGTGATTATCTATATATAGCTGTTTAGTGTTGTTTTATAATTTGTCTTTCGTATGTTGCTCCAGATGATGACTTTTGTTCTCTTTCTCTTTTTAGGTCAGATGGGTACAGTTATGTTTTGATAGACATCATCTTTTGCATTCTTCTTTACTTTCTTCCTGGGGATGTATTTTGAGGTTACCTCGAAGTTAGCCTTCACAGTTTTATGTTTACTACCTAATTTTATTTGAAAGCATATTAGTCTTCCACTCATTCTAACTATCCTCATTTTTGTTCTCTTCTGGTCCTCTACACTTTTAATATTTGCTGTCATACTGATTTTCTGTGAGATTTCTTTATGCTTTATAGAGAATATCCTTTAATATCTCTTGAAAAGCTGGTTTTGTGATGGACTCTTTCAACTTTTGCTTGTCAAATAAGATTTTCATCATTCCTTCATTTCTGAATGATAATCTTGCCAGATATAGTATCCTAGGTTAAAAATCCTTTTCTTTCGGCACTTTGAATATATTATGCCATTCCCCTCTGGCCTGTAGAGCTTTATTTGAGAAGTCTGCTGACAGTCTCATGGGAGCTCCTCTGATAGGACACATTTTTCTCTGGCTTCTTTTAATAGTCTTTCTTTATCTTGTATTTTTGACATTTTTATGACAATTTGTTTAGGTGTATTTCTAAATTTGGGTTTCCTTTATTAGGAACTCTTTGAGCTTTCTGGATCTGGAGACTTGCTTCATTCTTCAGATTGTGGAATTTCTCCTCTATTATATCTTCATATATGGTTTCTGCCCCTTTTTCTCTCTCTTCCTCTCGGACCCCATATGATATGAATGTTTTTCATTTTGATGTTATCCCAGAGGTCTCAAATACTGTGTTAGAGTCTTTGAATTTTTTTTATCTCTTTGCTGGTTTCCTCACTGAGTTCCTCTGTTTTGTCTTTCAGATCACTGATTCTGTTGGAACATTTATGCATCCTCTTGTTGAGTTCCTCTGTTGAGTTCTTCAATTCAGCCATAGTGCCTCTTACTTGTTTAATGTCTTGTTTTAATTCTTCTCTTCCTTCCAGATTCTCATTGACTGTCTACTGATAACTGGATTTCCATGAGTATGTTAATCACTTTTACATTATATTTGTCTTTGGATAATTACATAGGTCTGTTCTACTGAGATTTTCCAGTAGGTTTTTGATTGGATCCATCATTTCATGTATATTTCTCTGCGTCTTTGTGCTATTTGTTATTCTGTTTTATTTCTCAGGGCTCAGTTTCCCTGGTGTTGCCTGAGTTTGACTGGGCCAAGATTGGCAATCAGGCTGAGTTTGCCTCTACCCACAAGGTAGTACTAGTGAGTAGCACTGAGATTTGGTACTTCCTTCTCACTGTAATCCAGGGGAGGGATTTCTGGTGCGTGGATGGGCAGTGGGCCATATTTCTGCTTGGTGGACCCCAGGTTCTTGCATGAAGTGGTTGTAGGATGGGTTTATTTGGCTGATTTCCTGTTATGGCTGCCCCAGCGCAATTTCTCCTCATGGGCTCCAGCTCAGCTCCTGTGAGCTGACTCTCCATTCATCTCCTCTCAAGATGGCTCTCCATGATTTGCATCTCAGCCCCACTGGACCCGCCGCTTGTTGTCTCCATTGCTGGTCCCAGAATCCCTATCCTCTGCCTCTGCATGTCCGGAGTCATCCGAGCTCTCTTCCAAATCTAAATCTCTAGCTTAGCTGAGAACCGCGCCGGATACCCTCATTCACCATTAGTCATCAATTGTTCTTGTCCAACTGAAGTGCCAATTGTTTCTTGATGTTTGTCTCAGGAAAATAGGTGATTTCTTTTTTTGGTATCTGTGTGGAGCAACCCAAAAGTGTGTCCTATCAAGTCACCATCTGGAATTCTATCTTTTCCAGTTCAATTTTATAATAAACTTATAAAAGGCCTTTCCATGAATCTATCTGAAAATGAAAACATCAGTAAATGTTAGTTTCTATAAATAACAGAAGACTTTAAAAATGAATATACTAAAGAAATCTGGTTATAACACAATTGACAAAGTGTGCTTGATTTTGTAGACTACAATGCTTTAAAATAATGAACAGAATGGTATCCAAACACATTGGATGTTTTAGGAAATTCATATATCTCTTATAACATACACATCAAATATTATACTTCCACATAAAAAACATGCTAAGATGCTTGAGAATCACTTTTTTTTTATTTTGACAGTGTTTCTGAAAAGATTTTACCATACCAAATGAACCTAATTTATTTAATATCTCTCTTTCCACAAAGAGAGACAGGAGCCTTAGAAGCTTCCAGGATTTCCCATACTTTTCTTGAAAAAAACAAATCTTAGTGTTCAAGGTTTAGAAGAATTGGTGCTTAGATTCTTACTTCCCAAGTGTTAATTCAGTTATATTATGACGTTATAAATCATCCTCTTATAAAGAGATAGGCAACAAAAATTTTACTCTCTTCCTTAATTAATTAAAGAAGGTAAATCATCTAGAATGCTAGTGTGTATACATGGCAGAAATCTCAACTTGGCTAGCTTAAGCTTAAAGAAAAGAAATCTAGAGCCTCAAAGTGAAGCAGACAACTAAAGCAGTAGAAAAACAACAGGTGTTTCATCAACTTCTAGTAAATCTTCATCCAACATTTAAAGAGCATGGTCATATAGCAACTCTTTAACAAAAAGAACAAAACACACCTGAACCAGGACACTTATGGTCAACAATTTCTGAATTGAGTTACTGGAATAATCCCCAGGACCTGTTAATTCTCCATAGCCCAAGACAACTTCTGGCTTAAAAGTAGAGGACCCCCACCTATGGGGGACTCTCAGCACCAGACATTGTACTTGGTGCTGTGACCCTCATGTATGAGCCTGATTAAAGCTTTAGCTGAGCCAGTTTTAATGTATTGATAAATTGTTTTGCTTAGAAGCTAAAAGCCCCCAAATGGGGCCTCTATATGAGGTCAGTAATAAAGAAAACCTGGTTTCAAAAATATCTGCAGTACAAAAGACTTATTTCTGCTTTTAAATGTGTTTTGCAAGGGTACACTTGTCACCCAATAGTAATTTTGTGCCACAAGAGGACACTGCTAAAAACTAAAGTCAAATCATACAAATAGAATATCATAGGACAGGAAAACATCTGGTCCTTAATAATGCTGTTTTGTAAAAAAATAAAAACCAGACCAAGTAACTCAGGATTTCTTTATATGCCATGCATAATTAAGTTGGGAATTCTTTTACTTGCAGCTGAAAACATTCTGACAGACGTGATTATTTTTACATAATCTAGATGCTGTCTTAGAATACCCACTATTTCCTGCCTGATACAGCATTCATCATAATTGCATAACAAAAAGACATGTTTCTTAATTGGTAATTTCTTCTCTCTATTAAGCCATAGGTAACAGAAATATAAAGTAATAATAAAATGATGACTTAAGGGACATTTAAACTGAAATTGCAAGACTGAAAATTCAGCCATCTTTATAAACTGTAAACTTTGAAAGATAAAACTAGCAGTAATCTTATACAGTAAAGCATTAATAGCTTGCTAATCCTGGACCTCTCTGGTGGTTTAAAGCTCACTGAATACTGCTAATATATATTCTAGTATAACACATACTTACTCAAAAATACTTACTGTGCGAAAACTGTATCAGCTCACACCCAAATGAAATAGCAAGATATTTGAGCTAGAAAGCTTTCAGTTATTTTATGGCAAAGGAATGGATGATGTTTCTATTTCAAAACTAAATTGATACTTATCTATTTGGATTCATTTGCCTCAAGGATTTATCTAGTCTGTCTAGAAACAGAGTATCTCTTTGTATAGAGCTGTGCCTATATAGTCCTTTTTGCTTCAAATGAATTAGCAAGATTCCTAATCCCAGCATTTTTTTAATTTAAATTTTTTATTATTATTGAAGGGATATTGCATTTTTACAATGACTTGTTTTGAAGTATACATAATGGCACTTTTACATTTATAAATAATGTAATAGATTTATTAATATTCCCCCCTTTTTTTTCTCCCATCGTTTATAGTTAATTCCCTTCATCCCATTTCCCTATCCTCGTCCCAATAATTTTGGTACTCCCTGATTTGCCTTTTTGTCACTCATCTCTAAGATTCCATAGTTGTTTGGAGAAGTGTTCTCCCTTTCTTTCTCTCTCTCCAGCCCCACTTCCCATTTTTAGTGTTGTTTAATTTATGACATTTATTTATTTTCTCTTTACCCATCATGTGAGTGCTGTCATATAACATCTGTCCTCCTTCTGGCTTATCTCTCTAAACATGATTCTCTCCAAGTCCATCCATGTTGTTGCAAATGGCAGGATCTCTCACTTTTGATGGCTGGATAGTATTCCATGGTGTATCTGTACCACATTTTCTTTATCCACTCCTCTGTTGATTGATGAGCATTTAGGTAGTATCCAGCTCTTAGCTATTGTGAATTGTGCTACAATGAGTATCATTGGGGTAAATGCCCAGTTGAGGAATTACTGCTAATCCCAACATTCTTATAAATCAAATATCACTACCAATAAAAAGAACACAGAGCATGGGAAAAGCAGTATACATATTTGATTTAAATAAAAATTATTTAGATATATAATTAGCAGTATTGGACTTTCTGTTTATGTATTTTACCTATTAACAAAACTTTATTTTATAATTAAATTTCATAATAACATTATGACAAAAATATACAAAACATGTTATATAAATATACATATAGCTTAATATTTTTTTTTACCCAAACTACAAATTAATTATTTGATGTGACCTCATCACTGCAAAAAATATTTTCAAATACATGGAAAATATAAGATTTGATTCCAGATACCAAATTAACCAATTTAAGGGAGGAAAAAAAACAGATTTAAGATGACGGGATGTTGATCAAAGGGATGGGGATTATAGGGCCAGAAAGGAAAATTCCCCTTCCTTCTCTAGATTATTCTTTGGCTGGCAGAGCAAAAAAAATTAATATCAGATACTTGTAAGATAAAAAGAAAAAAATTAATTGCATATGTACGGAGAATATACACAACTGTAGATTCTAGAGTAAGTAGGACAGAGATAAGGTTTTTATTCAGGGAATCAAGAAGAAAGGATGGAACTCACATGATAAGGAAAACATACTTCCGATAAAACCAAGATTCCCTATAATGAGATGTAGGTAATATGGGCAGGTTTTCTCCCATAAAAAAAGAAAAAAACTATTTCTGGACATGACTCTAAATCTGGGTAATTTTTACTGTTTAGGTAATGAAAGTAATTGTAAATGTTTCTCTTAAAGTCTGTAGACTTTAAGAGGTGGTCTTAGTTCCACAGTCCAAGGTGACACATACTAGAAAAAGTCTGCTTGGGACATTTTGTGGAGGCCTATCTGATTATTTGTGGAGGTCTACCTTTCAGAAAATAAAATAAAATAAAAGCATATGTTCTTTCTGTGGATTGTGTGATGAATTCAGAAAACTTTAAAGAAGATTAAGACTGATGTGGAATACTTAAGGAATTTCGGAATTTAATTAGATGAGGTCAGAAAGTTATCAGGATGGAAAGAACACTAGCTTCCCTAAAAATAAATAAATAGTCAACATAATAAAATTGATTTTTAGTGAGACAAGAATGTCAGTTTACCAAAAAAAGAAGCGAGACACAGCATTTATGTCAGGAAATCATGGAGTTCTTAAAACCATGTAAAAAGGATTATTAGACAATTCTAACCATGTGGGTAATGGTATTACAAAAATCAGAGTTGAACTTCCTTTGTACCATTTTCTAGGTTTGTGACCAATTATTGAAACTCTGTGTATCAATAGCTTTATCTTTTCATGAAAGATTAGCAAACCCATTTGGAAAGATTGGGAGGACTATGCATTTGAACTTAGCATAATTTCTAGCATGTGGGGGTGCATGTGATAACTGTCAGTGGTTATTACTACATAAATTCATGTTGTAATAGCAAAGATGTTGTGTTGATTTCTTTTAGAAAAGAACAAACACTGTCTTACTTAATTCTTTCCAGGGTGATGGAACTGTTTGTTTAATAGCAATAAAGATAGAAATGAAGACAATGCATGGCAGGATCTCAAGACCACCCAGAGATCATCAGAGAACAGAAACAGCAATGACCTTGAATTCACAGTAATCAGATTTCACACTCAAGTATGTCTCAGAGTCCAGGGTTCTGTGGAGAAAAGAATTAAATGTACCTCCTTCTCATAACCTGAATGCATTCTCTGATGAATATTTTTGTGAACCTGTCTAGTTCTTCTTCTAATTCCACTCTAATTGACTTTCTCTGATGTCCAGTGAAATCCTGATTAGTTCAGTAATTCTCTCTTTAGGTAGAGTATTTACCTCTTAGCCTCTCCAATTACAAGCCTGCCTATAATCGGCTGTATATAAATCAGGTGACTAACAGTTGCCAGTTAACAGAGTGGAATGTGGAGATCGAACAGTTTCAGCATGGAGCAATTTGCAGAAGAAATCCTGTCGATGGAGACTGAAAAGAGAAATTGGGGTGGAGGATTTAGCAGGTTGTCTGAGGCTTGACCACTTATCCAGGACATAGAACTTAAAGAAAAAATTACCTAAGAAATTATGGCTCACCATGATGGAACAGTGTTTTGGTTCACTGCTTCCAGTAGAGAGAGCAGTTCACAAATATCTCAAGGACCAGTATTACCGTTCTGGGGCAGAGAGAACCAAGATGAACAACTAAATAAAAATAAATAAAATGCTCTTCCTCTTTTCTCTTTCTGTTTGCCTGCCTCTGCTCACCTTCATTTCTGCCTATACCTTTACTTTAAAAAATAATAATCAATCAATCTTAAAAGTGATAACAAAGCAATTATTCAAACATCAATATGCTGAATGCATCAAGGAGAAAAATATTTGAGTAAGACAGGTCAACAAGGAGGTTGTTAAATTTATACCTGTATGATGTAAAAAGACCTAATCCGACTAAATGAGTGGAAATTGGGAGGACAGTATGACCTAAAATAGGTAAATATTAATATGACTTAAAAATTTATCAGTTAAGTGGTTAAAGATTTATTTTTTAAGCAGAGTAGTTACAAGCACAGATTCATTGCTTTGAGGGTTTAGAATACTTACTATTCTTATATTGTAATTTATTAACCGAGTGCCGCTAAGAGTTACATCCTCCAAATCTCAGTTTCTTCAACTGTAAAATAGGGTTATTTATAAAGGAAGTTGCCTAGTGTTGGTGTGAGTATTGTATGAGTTGATGCGTGAAGAATGCTGAACACAGAGTGTCAGGTAATAAGTATCTTGACTCATGTTACCTGTTTTCATCAACTCTAAAAGAAAAGAGAGACAGAGATTGTATTCTGCTTTGGATGTGTTGTGTGTCTGTGGTACAAAAGAATCACCAGTTAAATGGCTGTGTGTGTGCTAAAGGTATGGAAGGTCTATATTGGAAGAAGACAAGATTCAGAATAAGAGAATGACATGAGGAGGTAAAATAATGATATCGAAAGAACACAGGTGAGCTCTCTGGGGGAAAAAAGCAATGAAATCATAAAGAAAGCTATCCCTACCCCCAGCTAGAATTTGAAGAGGAATCTTCCAGGAAAGAGACTAAAGAGTATTTCACAAAAGAGCTCCCAAGATTCATTTACAGGAATGTGTAATTTAGCATAATTTAAACTGTTTTATTGTATTTGTTATTAGCCTTTTATCTTGTTGCAATGATATAATACTCCATAATTAACTGGACAGTTCAATGAAATAATCTAAATTTATAAATTTATAAATAGCTCTATGATCACTTTCCTTCAAAATAACTCATTCATAAGTAATGCAGTACAGCATTGTATGTAAGAATATTTACAGGATTATAATAAAATGATACGTATTTTGAATTTTCTCCCTTCTAAATAGTGTGTGATTTAATACCACAGCAGAAAATGAATTCATTCTTATTGGAACCTATCAGTAGTCCTGTAGTTCAGAGCACTGCTTTCTACCTAGTTTCTCCAATCATAAACTTGGTAGAATTTTCTCCCTTTTTTTTCAGTGATGCTACCTAATACACACACACACACTCACCCGACCCTACTCCCCCACACAGATACACACCTACTCACAATTAATCATCAAGAGGCATTGTTTCTGTAGTTTAATTATCTATTAGATGTTTACATTTCTATGGCCCACTGTCACTGCTTTAATCCAAGTCAAGCTACTATCTTCCCTTGTCAGGATTTCTATTGTGGTGTTGTTACTTCCACTCTTGTTCTTTTCTAATCCTTCTTCATATTGTTTTTAGAAACATAGCATAAAATCATACATATAGTTGCAAATGACCACTATTTAAAAACCAATAGTTTCTTACCTGAGGTTTTATATGAAATCCAGTCTCTTTGTCACTGTTTAGATGGTCCTTCACATCTGGCTCCCATCTATTGCTAGAACCTCATCTATCACCACTCCAGGTGATTCTCTATGCCCCAGTCATACTGGATCCATTCCAATTTGTGGTTCAGCCTAATTATCTTTCTCACCTCTGATTTTTCATATTCCTAAAATAATTATAACTGTTCCATATAGGCTTTCTTCAAGTAGAAGTTTAATTTTCCCTTTCTCCAGGAAGCCCTGACTCCCAATTTAAAGGTTTCTGATGTGATCCATTCTGTTTTATTTTTGTCTCTTATGACATTCTTCATATCCTTAAGTACTTATGTATTGCCCATCTTTCTCATAAAGCTAAATACCTATTTAAGACTGGGACAATACCAGTTTTGTTTGCAGTCAAAGCTGCAATAATAAATAGCAGAATGTACTATACAGGAGAAACACAATAAATATTTAGTGGCTAAAATGAATTTTTGGAAGAATACTATCAAACAAATGATAGTAATAATTTGTACTATAGCTTAGCAATTGTATTAATCAGTTTAGTTATTTGTAGAGTCCTTTATAACATACAAAATATAAACTAAGAAATATATATATGTATTTCAAATCAGATGATATTTATATTCTTTATTAATAGAGATATATCTTTTTAAGATTGTGATTTCATATGCATATCAGTTTCATAATCATTAAAGATTTTATAAACGTACAAAACTATTTTCTGAAAATATACCCTTTTTGTTACTAATTTCCTGCCAAAAAATAAACTTGGTAGAATTTCTTCTGGATTTTTTCCTAAAAACTTCTGTCTAATCTAAATATTCTCTTACACTAAATTAATATTATTTTTCTACAACTGAAGTAATTTCCTAACAGGAGGAATATACTGTGTGAGTTGGTGCTTGAATAGTCCCATTTCTGACAGCAACACAGAAGTGGCAGTGGACTGTCACAAATGCAAATGATGCTTTATTGTCAAATATAAGCCAAATGGTGTGGTATGACAAGTATGAATGTTTGAAACTCAGAGATACAGGGATTTCCTAGGAACCAAATATCACAGATATTCAAAGATCATTTCAATTCAATACTAAAATAACAGAGCCTAAATTATTAAGTAGAATTTGTCTCAGACACCCAGAATTAAACCAGAAGCCAATTAAGTGTTTAATCCTATTGGGTATCATGAACTAATTCTTCCAAACTCCAGGGACAAATTTCAGTCTAACGCTGACCTAAAAATAAGAAGTTAAGGCCGTATCAGAATATTTTGCTTCATCTCAAGACTTGACTCCTATCTTTGTGATGGAATGAGGGCAGTAAAATACAATTACAGAAAAATTATGGAATTTATAAATAAAAATTATGATTTTATATGGCAATCAATGGAAAGTGTGTTTTTCTGTAGAAAATTTACTTTCACACCATTAAACTCATTCTTATTGGAACCTATCAGTTGTCCTGTAGTTCAAGAATTATATCATCTCTTCCCAGGAATGTATGTTTTCCCCACTTTGCTCAGTAAAGCTAGTGATTTCATGTGAATTTTGAACATTGGCTTCCTTACCTAATGCTTTAAGAAATACATAAACCTTCTTCTAAAATGAAGAGTCTGTTTTTACTGCAGGATCAGAGATTCAAGAAAATTATCCTCCCTGCACTGCAGAAACTGTCCTAATAATGGTTGCCAAGGATCCCCTAATATCAAAAACAAAGAGTTGCTTCTGGGCTTTTATCATATAAATTAGAAAAATTAATCCAAGTATATTTTACCTTTTAGTCATAAGATAAAATGTGGAGATGAGAAGCAGAGCAGATTAAATCTTTTTACTTCTATTTAATGAATACAGGCATTGAAAATAATTTGGCTAATGGAATATTAGGCCATATATCTGACTACACAGCAATTCCATAAGAATAAAGAGAATTCACTAGTTTCATTGCGGTCTTGGCTACATTAAATAAGGCCAGCATTAACTTATGGTGCATACACCACGCTTAAATAAAAATGATCTAGACCATCTTTACTATGAAGAGAAACAACTCACTTTAAATAAGGCATAAAATAGATGGAAGGATTGGATCTGACTGTAAATTATTGAATTGCCAACCAAAATGAAATCTTTATATTCCTGTTAAGCCATAGATATATATCTTTACTTTTTTAACATATTATTCAAATGTTTTCAATAGTTCACACACACACACATATATGTATACATATATGTATATATTCATTATTTAAACATATAAAGCAGCCAATAACGATAGTATAAAATATTGTGTTAAGCATAGTGAAGGATTCAAAAAAGAGGTCACCATCACCCCCACTTTAAGTCACAGGGACATTATTGGCATTTTGGGCAGGGTATCTGTATCTCATATAACCAACAAAGATTTATTAAGAACATATAAAACTCAAAATCAACCCAACTGACCTGAACAAAAGATGAACAGATGCTCTAAATAGACATTTCTCCAAAGAAGATATACAGAAGACCAATAGAATCTTGAAAAAATGTTCATCATCTCTTATTAGGGAAATTCAAATCAGAACTACAAAGAGCTATCACTTCATACTTGTGAGAATGGCTATAATCCCAAAGACAAGAAACAAGTGTTAAGGGAGCATGTGTTGAGAAGGGAACCCTTGCAAACTGCTGGCAAATTAATGAAGCCATTATAGAAATCAGATTAGAGATTTCTAAAACAAACAAACAAACAAAACAAGAAGCTCCATATAATCTAATTATTACACTTCTGAGCATTTACCTGAAAAACACAAAAATACAAAGGTAGAGTTGCAGTCAAATCAATTACCTTGAAAGGAGTGCAAGTCCTGGGTCTGGGGGAAATAACCAGTGTGGACAACTAAACGAAAATAAAATAAAATACTTCATCTTCCATTCTCTCCCTGTCTGCCTACTACTTGCCTTCACTTCTGCCTTTACTTTTCCTTTAAAAAAATTAATAACAAAAAATACTAATTCAAAGAGATATATGTATCCCCATATTTATTACAGTATTATTTACAATAACCAAAAGATGTTAATAATCTGTTTCCATCTGAAGATGGTTGAATGAATACATAATATACATACATACATAATATACATAATATAATGCTACTCATTTGTTAAAGAAAAGATGCATTCCTGCCATTTGAAACAATATGGATGAGTCTAGAGGATGCTGTGCTTAGCAAAAAAAGTCAGAGAAAGAGAAACATCTGATGATTCCACTCATATGTGACATAAAAAAGAATCAAAATTGCAAATTAAATAAATAAAGTTAAACTTTTAGACAATAAGGTTGATTTTTTTATACATTGATTCAATTGGAAAACAGTTACATCTTAGATCAAGATTTAAAAATTTAAAAAAGAAGAAAAATAGAAAACTTCAAATGTACAGTAAGAAAAATAAAAGAAAGGACATTACTACAAATGCTATAAAGATTGAAAGGCTAATAGGTAACTTTCTGTAAAAATAATACAAACGATTAAAAAATTTAGCTAGAAGGATGAATTTCTTAAAAGTGTGAATCGACAAAACTGATATCAAATATATATGTTTTTTTCTTTCTATATATAAATATATATTAATGTATATTTATATAGGTATATATCCCTAAATCCACTAAAGTAATTAAATGCGCAGTTAAAAATTTTCCAGAAAAAAACTTTAAGCTTGAATAGTTTCACAGGTGAATTAATTTAATTCTTAAAAACAATGACACTTTTATCTAAACTTTTTACGAAAATAGAGAAGAAATTATCATCCTCCAACTCATTTTATCAACTTAACGCCAAAGATGGACGAAATTCAAGGGAAAATTACCTATAATTTTCACGAAGATGAAAAAATAACTTAAAAGATTAGCAAGTAAAATTTAGAAATAGAAAGCAATAATATAAACAATGACCAAGTTCTCTTAAGAACAGAGGGTGATTCAGGAATAAGTAACTCACCACGTTAACAGAAATTTTTTAAGTCAAGTTATCATCTTCATAGATGAAGGAAAAGCTTTTTGGATGGAGAAAAACCTCAACATCCATTCATGATAAAATTTAAAACTAGCTTGTAATACAAGATTATACCCCAAAATAATGAAAATCCTCCTTGAACAACTTACACCTATTATCATCCTTATTTGCTTGTTGATTGAAACATTCCTTAAAATTGAGAAAAGTTATGGATATCAGCTTTTACCATTTTTATTCAACATTGTACTCCAGCCTACTTATATTTAGGAGTCATATGATCATGTAAAGCACATCAAAAATTCTATTTATATACATTAATATCAAGTAGTTAGAAATGAAGTTAAGCAAGCAATGTCACTTGTAATAATAACATTCAAAAACATTATATGCAAGACATAAATTTAACAAAAGACTGGAAAGACTTCTGCACCAAGAGCTACAAAATATTGCTGAGACAATTTTAAAAGTACTTAACTGAAAAGAGAGATCAATCATGTTCATAGATCACTGGAATCAACATTACTAAGATTTCACTTCTCTTCAAAGTCACCCGTAGCTGTAGTGAAATCCAAAAAAAATTATGATAAATGCAATTACTGAAATATGAAAGTTAATAAGAGAAATGCCAAGGGATTTAGAATAGCAAAAAATAGAAACAAAAAGCAAACATAATATCTCTAAATCTTGAAAAAAAATATAGAGGATATTTGCTATCTGATTTCAACACTTAAGATAAAACTACGGTGACAAAGTGAAACAACAGAACAAAAAAGATCACAAAGATACCATGCATTCAGTGACATAAAGGAAGATCTTTCACATATGGTTTTGAAACAACTAGATATCTATATAGAAGGAAAAACTTCCCCAGTGTAATGCATATCCCCAAGTAATGTTCAAATTATTATTGATTTGATGAACAAAACAATAAAAAGTCTAAAATTGTAATTAAGTTTCCACAGAAAAACATTATTTTCACAATCTTGAGGTAGACAAAAACTTCTTAGTAAAGATCAAAAATACTAAAATGATAAATAAAAAAAAAATGTAATCTGGATTTCATCAGACTGACTTTTGGTTTTCAAAGGACACTTTCACAAAGTTTAGAAAAAAGTACAGATTAGAAGCAAATATTCTCAACACAAGTATCCAAAAAGTATCGCATCTTGGAAGAAATAAAGAATATTTATAACTGAATAATAAAATAGAACACAATTTTAAAAAGCCTTGAACAGATACTTCACCAAAATAAAATAAAATGTTTTCAATAAGCATATGAAAAAATCTTGAAAAACTTTTATCATTAGCAAAATAGAAGTTAAATTTGTAATGATAGATGACTTTGCACATCATTAAGTCCAAATATTGGCAAGATGTGAATGTCAATACATTCAAGTGGAAAGGTGATATGATTCAAGCAACTTGAGAAATTATCAATAACTTGTGATAAATATATACCTAATCCTATAACACAACAATTCCAATTCTAAGTATTTATGCCAAAATATAAAAGAATGTTCATGGTAGTTTTATTTATATTAGTAAAAAACTAGAGGTAATCCAAAACTCCATCAGGAAACAAATGGAGAAATGGAAAATGGAGAAACAAATTATGATCTACAAATTATGATCTACAAATTATGATCTACTGATACAATAGAACGTCAGTAAAAGGAGAATTAACTAGTGTTACATGCAATAACATGTTCGAATTGCACAGATAAATAAAAGCCAGAAAAAATAAAGAGTGCATATTTTATGATTCAATGTATATGAAGTTCAAATATGGGTAAAAATAATTTATACACATAGAAATCATACCTGAATTCCTATAGGAGCAAGGATTGAGTAGGAGTTAGCGAATTTTCTGGAGTGGTAGAAATAGACCATTTCTTGGTTGAGATGTTGGTTACATGGATACAGGCATCGGTCAAAACTCATTGAATTCTATGCTTAAGGTCTCTACATTTAAAAAAAATTTGCCTCAACATATTTATTTTGAAAATCAACAAAAGGGGGATGGAGGAGTTGCCCCATGAACTGTACTAAAATCGATAGACCATGTTTAAAGTCAATTTGAAAGTAAAGATCATAATCTTTTAGATACACCACAAAAGGAATCAGTGAATATATGTATAGGTAATAAATAATTTTACTGTGCTTAATTAGCATATTAATATTTCTGATGATCCTGCAAATATAGTAACCTGTCAAATTTTAAATTCTTTTGACCAACATTTCATGATTTATAAATTCATAGATTGTTTCCTTGAATTAACCCAATTGTGTCTAATAGAATTTAGGATAAGAAATTATGTATCACTCAAGACTGAAATGTCAAAGTCTGTCTATGTTTTATGAATGTTTATCCTCTAATAAAATTATTTCTGGATTTTAATCTGCTTGTGGCATTAGTGTACATCTATAGAGCTCTGGACAAATAATAGTGTCATATTCTAAAATATTTAAGTATAATTCATGTTTTAAGATGATACTGTGAGTCCTCGTGGAAAGGGTTTCTCTGAGATGTTTTACAACATTCTGCTAAAGGAAGAATGAGTTATGAAGAGTGAACTGAACAACTTTATTTCAGTTCATAATTTATGATTTTCTATTTTTTAATATGGCAATTTAAAAAAACTAGAGGGAGGGATGTGTGAAGTAAGACCTGCCATTTTAGCAATAAAAGTGTAGCCATGAGAATTATTGATTTCTTTGATACACATAAGAGCAAAATATAGCTATACCTGAAGTAGTTAATTATGCAGAGAGGGCAATTTTAATGCATAAAGAGTTGATGCTGTATAGGAAGCCAGTTATCAGAATGAAGACTGAATGAACGTTCACTGTGGATGGCGGCTGAGCTGAAGTCACTATATTGCCAGAATTCATTGTGATGTCTTATTTTTTTCCCTAAAATTTGCTCTCTTCATTTCTAAATTTTTCTTTTAGCCTGAAACAGTACTAGAAAACATAGTAATTCTCCACAAAGGTATGATGAATTAACAGGCACATGAAATGAATGCCATCAGGCTTAGAGACAGTGAGAGGTAGGAGATGGGACACCACGCTGTGGCTCTTAAGAATGGCTGCACTATAAGGAGAAAGTATTGACTTGAGGAGGGGAGAGTCTGGAGAGGGAAACTAAGTTTATAGGACTGTCTTCTTGCAGAATCATCAGTAAACCTTGAGATGAGCAACCTAACCCCTGCTCTCAGAGATTTCTAAGGTCAGGCTTGAGACTATTTGGGAGAAATTTCATGTGCTCTAGTTAGTGGATCTTTCTCGGGGCTCAGTTTCACAACGTTCCTGATATAGTGGTGATTGTTACTGGGATTATGAAATGGACATGAAGAATTACCAATAAAGGGAGGAAGTAAGTGTTCAAGCTCAAGCTCTAACTTAAGGACATGTCTTTTATGTGCGCTCATTATTGTTGAAGCATCACCGGACAGATCATTCATCTGTGAGGACAATGCTCAGGTTGGAGAGACAACACTGGGGGCAGCATGGTCATATCAATGAAAATATAATTTCCTCAAAATTCTGCTGTATGAGATTCCTATGTATTAACACATCTAAATATTTCCAAATGAAGTAACTACATCCCCACTCATTAATCTCCACTTCATTGTCTTACTGTTTCTAAAATAAAGAATCTTCAGTTGTGAATAGTCAAAGAAATTTGGAGCCTGCATGGTATTTGACAATTATTTTTCTTTACAAGAAAATATAAAAACACTAGTAGGATGACAAAAATCATATACTTTCAACACACTTAATAAACAAATCTAACTTCTTTCCCTAAGTGTTTATGAATGTATATTTCATCAAGGAAATATCAAGAGTAAAAATAAATTTTTAAAAAAGCAGTTTTATTAGTGAGCAATAATGTTCAACATGGAGACTTCACTGCATGTCTACAGGGACCTGGAAGTATTGCCACCCACAAATGCTTCATCAGAAACCACGATGATAACTCACTTCACCAGTCTGTTCAATATACAATTAATCTTATTTTTATTGCATGGTATTTTATGGTAGTCAGACTTTGAGAGAGTTATATAACAAATCGTTTCCAAATCCTTCAGAGACAAGGTTTTTCTTTTACAGCTCAAGAATTCATATTTGGCAAATTTCACTTCGGATATTTGAAGTCTGTCAAAGTTAATGATTTCATCCTTTAAGCTCTAGACTCACTTTCTCTTTTAAAGTCACAAGATTATTAATTTTCTTTTGCAAAAGAGCAAGGAAATTGAAAAGAGTTCTTATATTCCCTCCAAGTGATAACAATTCCCCAGCTGAGATACTAGCTTCTGTCTTCTTTAAGTAAATGACTTTAATAGTCTGCTTTTGATTTTTCTCATCTGAAAGTAGTATCATTGGAATGGAATAGCATTTCTCAAGAGAGGTTCTGTGGAAGCTACTTCTGTGTAGTGTAGAAAAACTAGCTGTCTCATCAGAAATTCTAAAAAGATGTTGCCATTTGTAAGACCTGTATGACAAAGGAAAAGGGGCATGGTTTTCATCCCATATCTGAAGACTCCACATTCTAGCTCCTTACCACATCAGAATCAGGATTTCTTGAGTTCAACCTCAAACCTCTGCCCTGTGGTGAGCAGACTCTCAGCTACAGAGGGGAGGGTAAACTTTGTGTTCGTAAGTCAGCAAATTCAAAGGGTTCTATTTAGAAAGTTTACTTCTAAGAGACAGAAATGGACACAGTGTAAAATATTAATCAGTAAAATTTTCTTATCAGTAAAAGTGTCACAGTGTGTTTCTAGGGATAACAATCTCTTTGTTGGTTGAGATGTTAATGTTTTGAAATTCAACTTGAAGTTCTGTTGATTTTGGAAGCCACTTATCTCTTTAGTTATTCTTTAAGGGTCCAGGATCAAAGTAAGAAAAGTTTCCTACCCTTAGAGATCCTCAGTATATATTAGTAAACTGAAGACTCTCTGTGAACTATATTTAACTCTGTGCTTCCCAAATATGTTTACCCATGCAACCCATATTATGCACTTGTATCCCATGGAAATAACCTCTTTAGAAGAGTCTTTGGAAAACACTAACCTCAAATGATTTCCAAAATATGATAAATATATTATAAAGAGAAGCTAAACTGAGTAAACATGTATTTGTAGCTTTCCAAACTAGAGCAAAAATAGCCAGACACTATTTCAGAGATTCCTTGCAGTCTTCATATTATCCTCTCAAACATGTTTTAATTGACATCAGAACTCCCTAAAAAGAGTCTCTTTAAAAATTGAGTTTTTCTATTCCAAATTGACACCAGGAAGCCACAACATCTCAAGACTTCTGCAAAAGATTTTGGTGCAGGTGCAGCCCTGTGGCTCAGCAGCTAACATGCAGATGGTGCAAAGACCAAGGACCTGGGTTTCTGACCTAAGGGCAGGGGTAGAAGGCGAGAAGGAAAGAAAAATCTATCAGAACAATAGTGAGAACTGTTGATTGCAAAATCTTAGAGTAGAGCAACAATACCCTACTTTGTCCCAGATTGTTCATTTCTTGAAAGCTGCCATCCAAAATTCCCCATAGGCCTGTGCAGTAACTACCCGTCAGCTCTGAATGACCCATTTCCCTCATTCACTAAAGATTTAGAGCAATGCTGTGTTATAGAAATAACACTGGCTAGATTGAGACACTCCTGAATTCCAATCCTGATTCTGTCAGTCATCAACTGAGAACCTTGCAAATTACTTTTTTGTAATTTCATTTATTCCTCTTGAAAATAGAGTGATAGTATCTTTGCCTTCCAGGAACACAATAGCTTCATGTAGAACAAATATATATATAGAAATGATTTTGTCTTCACTGACCCAACTCATTTTTTACAGCATTATCAGAATTACAAACAACTAAAAATGAAGATTAGTTAGATTGATATTTATGGTTATAAAGCTATTATCTTGAGAAACTATAGTTAATAGCCTCAGGAATAGCCTCATCCTCTACCATACCCACAGTCCTTTCTGCAGAATGTAGTCTCCATTACAGGACAAAAGCAGTATTTCCCAAGGATCGGCAGAGCTTGTGTGTTTTTAAGAGGTAGACAGCTTTGCAATCACTCTCATTTTTTTAGGGAGATCTTGCCACTGTGCTTAGAAAGGAGATAGTAAATAAACAAAGAGAAGGCCAGAAACTTGCATCCTCTCTTCACTGAAACCTAATAGCATTGTATGGTAGTATTTTGAAATATGAAAGTTAATCACTCATTCATTCATAAAAAATTTATTGACTACTTATGTGGAGTCAGAAGAGGAGTAAAGAAAATATTTTTTCCCCATCTTTATCCCTCAATTGCTGCCATTTCAGAGAACTGCCTTTCTTTGTCCCAGGGGACAGTAGAGGGAACAGTGGCTCATGGTGATACCGGAACAGAGGAGCATGTGGAGCGGATTGGATAAGAAACAACTTGTCTTCTTATCAAATGAGACAAGAGGCTAATTACTATTCTTGAAAGACATGCTTACTAACCCAAATGGATTTTAAAGACTGAGTCAGAGATGATTAATTTTTTATGAGCGATTCAGAAAGCAAAACTCATATATTGCATGTTATGTAGCAAAGGATGGATCACATTTTAAAAAATAATATTGGATATATATTGTGCTTAAAAATGTCTTAGGAAAATTATATGATATAGAGCTGGATATTTAGATGTCAAAGAAGAAGCATAATTTGTCTTGTACATTGTGTTGCATAGCTTATTTGTCACCATAGCCAGTTCCGAAGTAGAAGATTTGTGGTTCTTTCTTTTGACGTTGCATAAAAAGCACTCCCCCCACCCCACCCCAAATTATGGGTAGCTTAGTGTGTAGGCATTATAGTCATGAGTGTTTGAGTTAATGTATGGTTTGTTTTGCAAAGACTTTTGAACATTTAAAAGGAATGTTCATGAATTTCCAAATGCTATGTTTGCTGCAGCAAGACACTCAGAGTAATCATTACCTCCAGCTGTGATTTCCATCTTCCCTACTGTTGCTCCCTTGTGTGTTTCTTTCATATTTGACAGCCATTCTGCATTTTTAGCTGTCCTGGCAATAATTATGTAGTTGGTGAGCAGCCACCATTAAGCTTAGGTGCATTTAGTTCCTACTTAGTCCAATTATATGATCAAGAAGCATTTTAAGAGGTAACAAAAAGTCAAGCATTATGACAATATAAAACTAAGAATTTAAATTAAAAAGAGAAAAGAAGTTATTCTGAGTGAAGTAGAAGGTGAAACATCTTTTTATGGAGGTTAGACTTTGTTATCTCAGAACAAGTTATTTGAAAATAATTTATTAAAATAACTTGAGAAAATGTATATATTTATGCAAAATCTTTGTGAGACTTTCAAATCTTTTGAATCACTTTCTTAAACATTAAATCATTTTAACAGTATTGTCTCCTGAGTTACTATGAAGTAATTCTACAATGTTGTTACTTTTCTTTAGGATCTCAGAGTGTATATTGTTACCTTTTAAGCCTCCATTCAACTTTTTTTTGTTTGTTTTTTGTAACAGTTTGTTTTGGAATAAAACTCATTGTAGAATTGCATTTAAATTAAGTTCTACTTGAAATGCTCAAATAAAGTCTGAAGCAATATATTAAAATCGGGTAACAATTACTTCAGCAGGTATATCTTATTTGTGTATTTATTTGAGTCTTTATTTAATTGTCAATTTGAGTTTACATTTTTGGAGCTAGATATAGGGTTTAGCAAGACATAGGTGATCAAAATAGACATGGTTGAACTTAATAATTATTATTTCCTTTCTTTTTGGTAGCAATAATTTTATGAAAATTCTTAACAAGAAAACTAACTGGTAGTTTTTTGTTTCTTTTTCTTAAGGAAAGCTGCAAACAGTAATTAAGGTGAGTAGGTTGGCAGGCAGGAAGAGAGAGAAGGAAGAAGCACTTTTCATTTTATTTACTTGTTAATCTCACTTGTTCCCCCAGCCTTTGGGATGTGTGTGTACTGCCCAGGCCAAGGTGACTGACCAAACTGCTGTTCTGCCATGCATGCTGACTGGTAGTATTTTTTAATTCATTAAGCTCAAAATTATTAATTTAGAGTACTGTGAGAATGCATATGATGTACACACAGAAAGATATTTTTTACAATAAATTTAGACCTGCCATTCAAGTACAAATGAGTTGACTGACTTAAATTATATCTCACAATGCTCTAATTTAAAATAGGGAATTTGATGAATCAAAAATACTATCTGTCGTGCTTATATTAAATATCTTGGTATCCTGGAAGTTTAAAATTGTGGAGAAATTTCGTGGAAACAAATGTGATCTTGAATTGTATATTTCTATTGATAGTAATATCATTACATGTGTACACAAACATATATATATATATAATTATATAATTTTGGGGGGGAGGACAGAAAAGAGAGAAGTTGTTTCCTTTGACACATTAGCATTATATAGGAAGCACCTGAACATAGCAATGATTCTGCAATAAAGTAAAATAAAAACTTAAATTATCAAGATATTGAAACTAATGAGAAATCTGGGGTTTCTGTACTAAAATTCTTGTTACTTACCAGGCATTTTTCCAATCACAGAACAGTGGACTTTTCTTCATTTAAGCCCCTTCTCAGCGACTTCAGGGAATTAGCTGAACAGAAAATAATGGGAGAAGCCAAAATGATATGAAATATGAGCAATTATTTTTTAATCACTTTCTAATGGAAGCCAATATGTTATCTTGGATAATTTTACCCTTAATCCATGCTGATTATCTTTTTATATAAGCAATCTATATCATTCTTTGTTATATTTATCTGTATTTATGTCTTTTCTAGAATTTAATTATGGTTGACCTGTGCTTCCTTTCAGATATGAAGAGTTCTATTTTCTTTTTAGTCCCATTGTCCTCCTGTTTTGATCTCATATTTATGAGTAATTTCTTCATAGACAAAAGTCACAATTCAAAACATTGTAAGTTAAACCTATCCCTTACCACTGTAATGCTATGAGTTGGGGATTCACTCTTAATATATATTTTATGTTGGAAAAAATTCAAAATTGATTACTAATATCAATACAGACTAGATTAGAAATACAAAGTTTATAAACATTTTAGGTTTATAAAATAAATCACAAAAAAAACCCAAAATCTTGGCTTAGGATGTTTTCTTTTTTCTCTTTTCCCCTTTATATAGTGCCTAGAGTAAATATAATTTTTCTTATTCGGCGTACTTTCAAAGTTAAGACCATCCATCTTAAAATGTATACCATTAGCTTTATATGCAAAAAAACACAGAAAAAACTCTGAATTTAACACTGCAGAATGTGTTTCTCTAATGTCCTTTGTACTGGTAAGAGTAGCAGTGTCAGCAAAAGTAACTAAGTGGTTGGTTGTAGATAATACCTGAGAGAGGGAGAAAGTTACAATGAATAGCCCTCAGAATGAAGATCCGCAAGTCAAACTGCTTCAAGTCTATAAATGTGCTCTGGAAATAAACTTAATTGTTCATTGGACACCATTTCAAAAACCCTCAGCTGATATTGACAACCAGGAATTAAATAGTAGTTAAAAATATTAATTTCCTCCAAGGAGAGTTCCATTCAATACGTGAGTCAGAAGTCTACACATTTCTTACCTTGGTCCCTGGGGTTGTCTCATCCAGCTATTTCAAGAGCCATGTCCATGAAAAAGAATCACCACCAACAGACACAAAGACAGCCTGATTATGTGAGGTATACTAGCAGGTAGAAGCTAACAGAAAAGAAGATGTAAGGTAAGGTCCATAGATCCTGGTTAGAATTCTCTTAGGGCTGTGATATGCACAGGTATGAGCTGTTTGGCATTCTTCTTCTTAATGATTTACTTTAGGGAAGAGACCGTCCATTTGAAATGAATTGTTTAATTCTAATCTGGTGAAAAACCACACCTAACTCTTCTGAAAAAACTTTCATGTGTTAGAGGGAGACACACACTCAATAATCAACTAAATTCCACTTAAATTTCTCTCTAGTAGAAAAGTTTTTGAGTTACGACTGTTGTATCACTTGTGCATTTTATTTTTTCTGTAACATTTTATTAGATTTAAATTTATTATTTTTCTGACAGAAAATAAGCATCTGTTTTTAAATATAAACTTACATAACTTGCACAAAATGCCTTTCCTTAAAGCTCAATATATACTAATCATGATGAGGGAAGAAGCTACTGAAAGCATGTACCTGTGGGATATATATGTTGTTTCCTTTAATTTCAGAATGGAACCTCTTACCTTCAATGAACTACCATAAAACCATGTACATTCATCTCTGAACCAGGCTTTTAGAGGAATGATGGGTCAGAATGCTGTCTCTTTTCAGTAAAATACATTTCATGGTAAATTCAGAAAGAAAGCATTGGTGGAACAGATGTGTTATTTAAGGACCAGTTCCACCAATCCTATTAAAAACAACAATGCAGTTTTTCTCCTTTTATAATATTTTGAGCCTTCCATTTGCTACACATAATACCATAAGTTAATACTTTATATGAAAATCCATTTCCATATTTGGCTACTGTACTAAAGTAAACTCTAATCTCTGGAAGAATTGAAAATTGCCATAAGGCATAAGAGTGTCTACATTTTAAATGTGGGTTGCTGTCTTCTTTCGCAGTTAGCTAAGAGAAAAAGAAGGAATAAAGGGGGTACTTAAGAAAGATTTATTTGGAAAAGAATAATAATTCTTCTAAGTAAAAGATCAATGCACACAAGCCTGGGATAGTAAAAGTAGATGTGTATTCAATTGAATAAATGAATTTCAAACTGTAATATGATAAATAATGAAAGATGACAAGATCATCTTAAAAAACCTTTCAAACTAAGTCAGTTTATAAATATAAGGATATATATTCATTTAGTGCAGTATTTGTAAAAAATTTTGCAAATAATTTTATAGCTTCCTCCTACACATATATTCATATGACACAGATGATTGAGGAATCATATTTACAGAAGAAAGGCCGTTACAAACAATGGTAAGTATGATTTTTTATTTTCTCAGTAAATCCCCATCCCAAACTCTCCTTTTTAAGAGAGAAAACCCTTTCTAGCAAATGGGGCCCAGGGAAAAATCTGACTGCATGCCTCCCTCTTTGTCTCCATCATTCATTCAGGAAACACTTACTGATTGTATACTATGTACCAGGCAAGCTGCAAGGGGCTGAAGATAGAATAAGAAGCACAATATACATCCTCCCTTCAAAGAAATTATTCTCTAGGGAGAAGAGAAATCTACAGGCTATTACATTAGAGTACACTAAATTCTTCCATCTGAATACTGCATTCTGTGATAGCAAGTCAAAATACTGAAAGTTCCCAGAAGGAGAGAAGACAAAAAAGTTCTGCTTGCAAAAGGGCAGGTGGTATTGGCATCAATGCTAATTTCATGCATCTTTTAAAATCAGAGAATGAAACAAAATATTCCACACTCGGATGTCTCTCTTGACCTTTTCCCCCAACTCTTGCATCCCTCACATTCGTCCTCCATATTTATCCAAATATAAGCCCCCAAATAAACATCATAATTGTGTCCATCAGATAGTTCTGCAAAAATAAGTAGGCAAGATCATTCTGGGAAAAATTCAACTGAGTGTAACATGCCTGCCATGTTATGCCTTCCAGGGATTACTACTCTCCTACAACTAGCTTCACAGGCTGTAAGTTTCATCAGAGACATTAGGATAAATAGATATCAGATACTAAGGTAAGATGCAAGGCCAAAATATTCATTTTCAAAGGAAATGGACAAATTAAATATGAATTTAAAATAGTGTTTTACTTTTATATAAATTAAGAATATGACACATTCAAGTGAAAATTAGGGGTTGGGGAGATTTCTATGAAAGATTTCTATGGCAAGAAGGATTCCATAGTAGCCATCTACCCTAAAGGAAGGAAAAGTAGAAAATGCTTTCCTCTTCAACACAAGTCAAAGGGCAATGCTAAAAGGTCCATTCCCTACACTAAATGTGCCCCAGAGGTGAGTGTCTCCCTTCATCTAGGAGGCTTAATAAGGAAGAGCAATGAGTCAGGGAGCTGAATTGATGATGCCAAGATACGACTTTCCTCTGGACTGGGAATGGACTATGCTCCCAGGATTTATATGAGCAAAGAGTACACATGGGTTTCCTAATGGATGTGAGTCCTACAAAAAGAGTCACCTAAAATGTCAAAGAAAATGGCCTTGAAAGAAAATCATCTGGGCAGCTGCTCAAATTCCCACAGAGGAAATCTTAATTGAGACTTCTAAAGCACTAGAACTAGCAGAAACAAGAGGAGAAAGCAACACACTCTTAGGGAAAGTCTTATCTCTCCAGTGGAACTCTGGGGACAAATAGCATATAATATAAAAGCACTCTTCAGAGAGAACCAATTGCCAAGACCCCAGAATGAAACGCTTCTTTGTGACACTTTTGCTCAGGAAAAACTGTTTTTCCTGTTCTCCCTGTCTTCTTTCCTCCACCTTCAGGATCAGATTAAAATACAGCAAAAGAGGAAGAAAGGGCAACAAAAACTTGGAATATGGATATTAGAATAAAATGGTAAAAAATTCCGGGGTGGAGATGAGGGTGAGAGGAAGACCCATGTCCTTTCACTGTCACTCAGGTACACAGATCATTATTTCACTTACCATCACTATTGATTAAGTAAGACTCTGCAATTGACAACATTTATAGATTTATGTCAGGAGAAAATGCAACCCAAAGGTACAGTTCTAACACAACAAGCTGTTAGAAATTTATAAATTTAATTAGCTCTATTTTCCTAACTATATCTTCTTTTCAAATGTTCTTAATCAGCTTTAGTATTCTAATTTCCTCATTCATGAGTCATACACATTTTTGATATGCACTCACTTTATAGTACATGAGAATCATGTTTTAAACTTAGAAAACATATTTGCTAGAGAGATTATATTTCACTATCATTCATTGCCAACCACCAGCCTGCAGCGGAATGCCAATCAAGGAAGGGGAGAAGATTAAGCGATAATTCAGTTACAAAATTTTCATTGTTATTTCAGATCATTCCTCTTAATATTGAACTGAGGCCATATAAACATACAAAGTGACTTTAAAAGTTTCAGTAACCTGAGAACAATAACGAATGTGATATATCTTTCAATATTGCTTTTCCAGGGATTTAGGAATACTTCTTTCAACATTTTTTTTAAATAGACAACAGGAAACAAAAATTATATTGTATTTAATAAAACATCATTAGTTCTATTTGTTCTGCTACATTATCTTATAGTTTCCTAAAACAACAGTAGGATGTTAGAAAAGTTCACAGTCACTAAAGAGGAAATCAGAATATATATCTTTGCTTTTTCTACCAATGATGTCTCCTTTTTAGTGTAAAAAAAGGTTTTGCTATAATCAATGTAGCTTTCTGATAATACAGATAGCATATTTACATTCACAAGCACTATGCAATGCTAGAAAATATGTGATTCAGGTATTCATAAAATATAAAAAGCAAGCTCCGAAAATATATTTTGTATCAGAATAGCTTTATTTTAATTCCACTTCATCCAAATGATACCATTAATGGATTTTTTCTTGAGCAATTTTAAAAGCAGGTGGGATCTTATCATACATTTTTCATAGCAACAGTACGATTAGCTATAACTAATGTTGAAAGGACCTGTAAAACCTGGCAAAGTTTGTGCTATACAAGAGTTTAACATTTTAAACTGAAATAAAATAGAACTACAAAGAAATAAATGAGACTTGTTAAAACATGCTTTATTAAACAAACCTTATAACATAATAGAAAAATTAAGATACATTCAGCAAAAGTAGTAATTGATACTTAATTCAACTGACATAGCAATGCATAATAACTTCGTGTTTTACATGGTTTATAGTTCACATAGGAGCATAATTCCTGAAATCAAGTCTGAAATTAGGGCTCTACATAAATTCAAGAACTACAGAAAATCGAGTTCTGAACTCACTTCCTACCAGTATAGAGAATTTGGGAGCGGGTGGGACTGTGCTGCGGGGAAGTCACTCAGATTATTTTAGTCTCTATCGTATCATGTCTGCTGCAAAGTATTTTGATTACTAAATCCTGTATTCACGCAAATTATTATTAACGCTTCTGTCTTATACACATTTTTCCTTTTTGTAGAAAGAGTGTCATTATGCTATATAGTCTTTTTCTGAAGACTGATAGATTACAGAAAGCGCTATGTGTCACCTGGGAAAGCTCCAATATAGGAAGTGAGACTTTGAACATGAGAAATGAAGAAGATAATGGAGAGTTTCAACTGGACGCCTCTTCTGTACAGAAGGACGCTGTTCTTCTGTACATAGCTTCTGTTCAGGTTCTGACCCATGAAAAGGCAACAGCTACTCTCAGAGCAGGTTTTACCACCACAGGCATGGGATTCCAGATAGCAGAGTTCCCAGTAAAGTCTTGACTCCAAAGTCCAGTAAACATAGAGTCCTGGAGCAAGGAAAATCCTTGGCTCCACCCGCTCCCACCCCCCACACACTTTTTGATTGCTCTGAATCTGCTGAAGATCAATGGGAAAAAACGCAGAAATGTAGGAATTGAAGACTACCATTCCGGAAGAATTAAATTGTTGAAGTGACAGAGCAGTCTCTGCTAATATTTAATTCTACCATGACTTAATGGAATAATAATATCCTACTCTTTTAAACTGTAGCTTCTCTAAAGAGCCCAGAGAATAAGTTAAAAATCAGAAAAAGACAAAGAAGTGAATATCGTTTCCTCATATTTTAAGAAAATATCTTTTTCTTTGAAGACATATTATGGGAAAAATATTAACATCATTAAAATTCAAATTATTCCATTGTATAAGATGGTATTCTGGAGTTTTTTCAAATAAAAGTTGAAGACAAAACAAGATACTATTTCTAAATAGCAAATGGTAACTAATTGTGTTAAACTAGCTTCTCCTGTACTTTTGAGTACAGTTCTGAGAAATGGCCCCAAAGGGAAACACAAAGTAATATATCATAAAACTACTGCTAATTCTGGGAAACAGTGGATGTTGCCATTTCCTCAAATGTATCAGGAGCCACTTTATATATAAGCAGCTTTTTAGCCTTGGAGAATGACTATACAAGTCATTTAAAAAACAGCTAATCAATTTAAGAAATAATGTGCACCACACATCTAGGAGTTTTGTTTTTGGTATCAGATAAGGTCACATGAAAGTGATAAATTCAAGCCTGCAGTTGCTTTGTTAATAAAATTGCCAGTGAGTCAAGTTCTGTCTAAATAGATGCACATGCATTTCTATTACAATTACATTTACCCAGATGACATCAATTATATCAAGAGTTAAAGGGCATTTTTTCACACCCCTAGCAAAAAAAAAAAAGAAAAAAATCCTCAGAGTAAATTATGCTTTCCACAAATCCCTAAATGTATTCAAGATGCCCCAGGATAGCATTCAGATTTCAGTAATTTAAAGGACAGCTTCTGGACCCTGACTTGGTGTGCCCTGCTATCACAATTGAAAAACAAAGCATTTTACAGTGGAATAGTATTAGTATTGGGGTCTTTACGTTTCATGTTCTTGAGAAATATGGAAAGGAAAAGTTGTGTTTGACCCAGTATTGATTCAGTTGTATCCATAGATATAAGGCAAACATAATTGTTCCTCTTTAATTTTTTTTTCAAAATAATGATAATATATAGTCATAGTGATATCTTTTGTTTTTGTGTGGAGGTCACAATTCAGGATAAAAAATAGAGAGCCTAGAAAAATCTTGATTATTATTTGTTTGCCCTAGAAAACTCCTGAGGACAATCATAATAAAAATAGTCACATAATATATGAAACGAGATTATACTTTGCAGGCATCTGTGGTTAAAGCAACTACAAAACTTAAAGTAGCAAGAACAAAGAAATCGAGTCAGATTTCCATCCCTGACAGCCAGAAGCGGCCAGGCACACATGTCATTTGGTGCTTGGGGCCTCTGTTTATTGAACTGGAATCTGAGGAGGTTAAGGAAGGTCATTTCGAAAATCTTTTTTGGTTACAATATTCGATACTTGGGTAAAGAGGATATTAAGTAACATAATTAACTTACAATAGTAGCAATAGCTACTCCTTCCAAAATCATAACCTTTACTAATAATGTCTCTTCTCTCACCAACTTAACAGGAAAGTAAGAAATGTTTTAATAAAAATAGGAAGGCTGTGCATTTAAAAGATATGTTTTCTTTGTATATGAATTATACACATAAGTTGAATTTTAAAGTCACATTAATCTATGTATTAATTTCACATATGTGCATTTTTAATTTATTATTTTATCTATTACAGCACATGTAATGATCTCATGTTTTTAGTGATGTATTTATTTATCTTAGATATAAACCAAGATTCAGGTGTTGAAATTGGATGTATGTTGATATAATGAATAATAGATGGCTACCAGTCATATATTTCATCTTACAGAAAATTATATTCAACATAGAGAACCACCACCATTTCAAAAAAGGCTTTTATTCAGACATGATATAAATAACTTCCTCTTGTTCAGAAGGACCTACCATCTGATTATGAGTTATAAATTTGGGACATTTAATGTCTAAGCTGCCTGCATTTAAATGTAAAGCACAATCAGAATAACTAAGAGCATCAACTATATTAATTTGCAGTCCTGGTAAGAACTATAAATTCATAGGAAAGCGATTAATTTACCATGAAAATAATGCTGATCTCTTAGCCTTATGTCATATTTACCCTGAAGTTATTCCATTGCCATCAATCAGAAAGAGAAATATAGCATATGAAGCAGCAGAAATCATCAAGCGTTCTTAAACAGAAGCAATCTTTGCATATGATTTTCTAGACATAATGTATGGAACAGGATCTGAGTAGTAAGAAAACACTGAGTCATCATACTTTGTACTTCCCAGTTCAGGGGATGGAATGAAAGTTCCCTCTTAATATCCTCCCCACTTATGACAAAGAAAAATAATGTTTACATGAGATATTCTATAAATTACTAAAAAAAGAAATCATGACTTTGTCCATGAAATAAAGATGGGGACTTATCTAGTGACCACATCAAATCTACAATGCATTGCTAAGAACATCAGTGATCTAAAGCATCAATTCATCAGTGCCTAATTAAACAGGTGCTGTGCTTACTGTACCCAGGGTCGGTGTGCTGCTAGAGCAAATCAGATACATACAATAATGTATCAAGGGATGAGGGTTCAAGTCCTTCCCAAGATAAACAGGAGAGGAATTGACCTAAACTAGTCTCTCTGCATGAACCTGTCCTGTGAGGATTTCTCTGACTGATAGCGTTCATGTGTCAGTTCACATTTTTCTTTCTTTTTTTTTTTTTTAATGAAAGATACAGACAAGAATGAAGGGAAGCAAACAGGCAGGCAGGAAGAGAGAGGCGTACAAAGCATTTTATTTTTTATTTATTGTTCACACTAGTTATTTCCCCCAAACCTGGGCCTGAAAAACCCAGGAGTATCAGGCCCAAACTTGTTTGCATATTTTTTTAAGGGAAGGTACAGACAGGAATGAAGGCAAGTAGGCAAGCAGGCAGGAAGAGGGAAGAGAGAAAGCGTTCTATTTATTTTTATTTCGTTCACATTGGTTGTTCCCACCAGCCCCAGGCCTTGAACCTGGAACCTTGGGATGTATGTGGGACTACTCCCAGGTGTACTAGACCACTAGACCACCAGGGTGCACCCTATCCCAAGCTTCTTTGGAAGCAATTTACCTAACCACAACTCCACCAGGGTGCACCCATTCATATTTCTTTCACTATGTGCCTGCTTTAGTTGGAATCCAAAAATATTATTCCTCAAAAAGTATTTATAAGCTTTGAAAGAGTTATCTTTAAGAAAACCAAGATAATAATCAAACCCAAATTTAGGTCAGTGTTAGGACTTGTGGAAGACTCTAGACAATTTACTGAAAAGATTAAGAAGTTAAGATCGAAACCCAAAAACTTGATATTTATATTTAGCTGTGTTATAAAAACAAAATACCATAAGATAATTCTGTAGGCATCAGAAAATGACAGTAATGCTATCTTAAATTCATCATGAATAGGCCAGATAACCTCAAATAATGAAGGCTTAAAATGGAATAAGGATGCATTTGATCGAATTTTTACTAAGTCAAATGCTCACCTGTTTTCAATTTACCCAATTCATTTAATATGAGAGGAGAGAGAGAATCTTGACATAACATGGATTTTTCCATTCAGTGGCTCAGTGAACCAAAAACTGCAAAGATGTGCTCATTTTAAATTTATGGTTTATGAAAGACTGGGAAGCATCAAGACTACAAAACTCAATGCTCCCCGAAGAAATATTCCTCAGTATGTGTATGCACAGGAGACACCAAAGAGACTCTCTCTTTACCAGAATTATTGATAATTATCCAGTCCATTCATGAATGGGCTGCCTAGAAGCAATTAGGGAACAAATCGACTCTTTTGACAAGATTCAGAATTTCTTTTTTTCTTTTTTCCTAGTGCCAGTTGTTTCTTGTCATTATTTATGAATGAAATTAGACCAAAGATTAGAATTAGAGTTGAGAGTAGAGGTTAGGGTTTCAGTTCAGGATCAAGATAACATTAAGGACCTTGTGTTAAATGTATAATGATTCCATATCTGCACGTGCCTGCAGACCCTTTTTAAGGGGTGTTCTTCCACTAGTTGTGAATTCTCAAAATTTAACTCACTCTCTTCCTAGAACACAGACCTTTTTGATTTCACCATTGTTTGGTTTTCCCCATCTCCCTACTCCACTTGTCTGTCTCTAAGTTCTGTTAATAATTTGCCTAAAATTCCTCTTTATTGTAATTCCACCCCACCACTCCTCTTTGCTGAAGGGTCTTCCCTATCTAATCTTCAGGACAATCAGACATGGGCTTCTCATCACAACATGCATTGCATCGAAAACTGCTAAATAAGCTTTTCTTTTTTAGTTCAATTTATTCTACACATGACTAACAGAAGGTCTTCTGTATGTCACCCCTTTGTTCTTGAACCTAAAATTTGTCTTTGCTGTTTTTGTATCAGTTAGATCTCACTTGGGTTTGAAGGCCCTTTACAAGTTACATTTCCCACACCAACCAAAGATATACTTATACCCCTTCATCTCTGTGTTCTAAACATATACTTGGCTCAAGGAGATCAAACTCATCCTGGCACGACCACAGTGTGCTGACACTTGCTTCCACTCATGCTGCTTCCCACTCAGGAAGGCTCACCCTTCTCTGTTGTACCTGACTACATCCAATGCATGCTCCTCATATCAACTGAAGTATGCTTGCATCACCATGTTTCCTTAGATTTTCATGTCTCTGAGTCTCTCTCATTACTGGGATCCAAGTACTTACAATCTATATCTTCCCCACTTAGCACTTTATAAGCTGGGTTCTTACTTTAATTGCTGCCTGTAAATCAACACCACCACAGCAGCTAGTTCAATATGCAGGAGCTATTAGTATATGCTTGAATCATTAATCTATTAATACTGAAAGTGCTCTTGTATACACTAATATGGACGTCCAAGGTACAGCTAGAAATAGAGATTAATGCATGTTTAAAACAAAAGCTATTTTAGAACAAGTGAAAGACATGGTCATTTTTTTCTATTCTACTTTAACTGAGTACCTAGTATGTGTAGAGAAAGCACTGTGTTGATGTTTATCTCTAAATATTTTATTTAATCCTAATAAAAACTTTTCTGAGTGGATACTTGACTATATTCATTTGGATAGCAAAAAGATGCTTTAGAAAGGCTCTCTGACTTGCCTGAAACTGTTCATCTGGTAGCTAATAGAAGCAACATGTACCTGCATATTTATGCGACCCTAAATCTGGTATTATTTCCTACTCAGTAAAATGGAATTTGAAGACATAAAAACAGAGTAGACCTTTAAAATGGGAAGATATATTGGAGCATGAAATAGTAGCCTCTGCTGTCTTTTCTATGTATGAAAGAAAGTATCTTTCCAGGCACAAAGATTTTGACTCTGTTGCTTCCCACTCTGAGATCTATGCCTGGACAAAAGCAAGTGTGGTTTCTAGCTTCCAGTCAGCAAATGCCCTCAGGGAGAGTACCAGCTGCTTCGAGACCTCTCTCTATATTAAAATAAAGTCTAATTTTCCATATCAGTGTCCTTCCAAAGATGTGCATGGGTAAGACAGTTTTCTCTTTCTTGGGGGCATTCCTTATAATTTTTAATAGGATAAGTCCACATGTGTATTAAAAAATGCCCACTTTTTGATAAGTAACCTAGAGACATTGAATTTCTTGTTTTGGAGGGTGGCACTATCCTAAGGGAATGTTGCAAAATCCTCCAGATAGCGTGAATAAAAAAATAATCCGTCCTTACTGTAAGTTCATATTATAATTAAATAACATATTGAATCTAAACATAACATATTAATACAGATATTGATTTACAATGATGTATACCTCAAACCTATTTACTATACTGAGGTAATTTTCTTTCAATACAAAAATTTCAAAAGTCTCAGATTTAATATTGTTTATTTGACCTTGTGCAAGACACTTAAAAAAAAAACATTGCTGCTCAAGTTTCTTTGTCTTAAGCACACACACGGGAATGATCAAATTCATCTACCATTCTCTAGGGAATAAAATAATCTATGTAAAGACATATATAAAGCAAACTAGTCCCCAGCAAGACTCTACACAAAGGCATGTATTCTACATTACAGTTTCATTGTGGCTGAAATGGAGAACATACAGAATTGAACCAGTAAAAAAAAAAATCTCAAATTTCTAGAAAAATTGTCATTCACTATCCTAAACAAAGACAGAAAATGTTTATTATTATTCAAAACCATGAGGATCTTCTTTCTATCCAATCAGATTCTTTAACAGTATAGTTGCATACACTTTCCAGTGTTATCACTTCTGTCAAGTTGCAAGTGATCACCACCATCCATGTTACAAAACACACATTTTTGAAAAAGTGTTAGTGAATTTGTAGTTTGTAATCTCAGCTATTCTAGGTTCTTTAGCTAGTCTTCTAGTGGAAGAGTCTATTGTCTTTAGTTTGTCTAATCCAAAATTAGAATAAAATTTTTGGTTCTCTGATTAAAAACTAAGAGAAAAAGTGGGATGATTTCTCTAAAGCAGGTATATTTTGATTAAATGAAATATATGCTGTCTATTCTGATTAATAATAATGAACATAGCTAATATATTCTATAGTGACTTTTTAAACCACCACTAAACATTTTCACATTTTGTGTGGATTCTTTCAGGACTGATGAAAGAGGAGCTATGACAAGACAGGACAAGGAGAGTTGTTGAATCTAGTAGTGTTTTCTGGCAAAGTTTCATACACTGTCAGAGAAGCATCCTTAGCACAAAATATTTAACAAGCTTCATTTACTTTCATTTACATTTTTTTTAATTTTTGCCTTAGGGATAATGTGTCTGATTCTCTTTTAGATTTGTGTTCTGCTATTCTGTCATTCTGCCTCCAAATTCTTCCTTTAGCTTTAAATTTTAAGTTATTTTTCTAAAAATGTGTCCATTATTTTGTCCTGAAATTTTCTGTCGTCTGTGTGCTTCATTGCATTTCATATTGGTCTCAATTTTCAGTACATATTATGATAGTTAATATGAGATTAGCAAGAATAACACTTAAAAATTAGCATTTTATTTGTACTTCTAGACTGGGGGCAGAAAGACACTCAACTCCTGAGATAATATATTTCAGTATAAAAAGAAAAAGAAATGGCAAAGGAGAAAGAAATACCAAGTAAAAGGCTAGCAGGAAAAAAGTGAGTAAAAAACACATTTTAGAGAGAAGATTAGTGTCAAAAAAAAAAAATTGAGGAATGTTTATCCATTAGAAGATCACTGCTTTATTTACCCACAGTTAAATATGGATATAACATATGTCAACTCCAAAATCTGTCGAATTAAATATGCTCAGAAAACTACTTAAGAAATTAATAAGATTCTGCACTATTTGTCTTATTTATTAGTATTACAATCTGACACTGTGCATCACCAACTGGAAAATGAAAAACCCATGTACTGAGGTGCCAGACCGAGAAACATATGGCACTTTCAATAACCAAAGCCTGGTTATTTGTAAGTGATGAAAATCTATTTGCGGGCTTCCCAAAGCTTATGAGAAAAGGCATCATATGTTTACTTTTAGGAATTTCAGTAAGAAGAAATTTTAGGTTTATTTACAGCATAGAGAAAAAGGTATTGTGTCTATTCTTGAAATGTGCAACTCTTACAGAGACTAAAGGGAATTCTTATAAAGCAATTCTTTAGAAAGGATTGGCAGCTTAGAGAGAAAACTTTGTAGGGCTTTTAAATATTTAATATCCCACTGCTGCTTAACAGCTTGAGAGACTTGTGGTTCTTCATTGGCAAATATTTCAGAACTTATCTCAACTTGTATAGAATTTTTTAAAAAATATTTAATATTTAGAAACTAAAGCTAGATTTAAAAAATAGCTTAGGGCAACACGGTAACTGAAAAATTAAAAAGAAAGCTATTAAAATGTCAAGATCACATACTTTTTTACAATCAGATGAAAATATTATTATTGGGCTTTGGTTCATAATGTTTTAATTAATATTTATTGGTTGTCCATTGTACATGAATGATTTGAATTAAGCCATTTGGGTGAGTCAAATAACTATCTGGCCTCTCTTTTGAATAGTGAGAAATTTAGTTAATAGACACAGCTATTAGACAAAAGATAAAATTATAGATCTTATTGTCTTAGGGAATATCAGTGATACATGAGGATAGAGACAGAACTAATTATAATAGGGTGATTTTATAAATATTTTAAAAAACCTGCTGACAAGTCTTTCACTATGGATTTTAAACTATGTGTATTATTAGCCTCATAAAGTTAGGTCACAAATAAAATAACACATATGGTCTAAAAGTTAAAACATTATTTATTTTTGATCTTTCATACATATGTATACATATTAAATTATTTATTATGAATCCTTATCTATACTCAGAAAGGACTGGAAAGACAACTTGCAATGAAAGGCACACTCTAAGGAAATATTGAAATTGTAATGCATTTTTTTAATTAAATATTTAGTTCTACAAATTCAATATTGACAGTAGTTAACAGAGGTTCTGCAGCCACAGTATCTGGACTTAAATCTTCCTTGTACTCAACAGCTGTGTCTGACAGTTCTTTGGCAAGTTAATTAAACTCATCATGGCTCAAATTCATCATCTTTAGAATAGCGATATACCATATTTCATCTAAGATGTCTCCGGTTGTTAGATACACCATCATTTTATGTACTACTACAAAAGAAATATCACCCAAATCAAGAAGTTGAAAAAAAGACTAACCTTGGCACAGAATGGAGAAAGGAGAGAAAATATGTCACCTACAATATGGACAATATGAACTGGTTTCTCCATGTTAAGCAGGCTAAATTCACTGTATCAGTATGGTCTGAAAAACCTCAAAAGAAAACTTAATTAATAGTGGCCTTAGTTGATCACGTTCCAGGTAACTGCTTGAGGCAAACAAAATTGTCTCTGAAAGAATTCGATGCAAATATAGGCTGAAGTCACTTGAGGACAGCATTGATGATTATATGACCAATTTCAAAGATCTTACAATATGGGGAGAAAAGGTGTGTAGGGGAATGATTACAAGTATGGAACCAACTGTTCCCTTCCCTGAATCTACATCTTTTGTAACATGACTTTGTGGCTCCTCCAGTCAAGAAATCTATTTCCCTAATATTTGAATCTCTACTTGCTTTGAAAGTTAGCTGGGCCAATAGCATGTGACATGCCCATTCCAAACCTAGGCTCGAAAGGCCTTGCACTCTTGAACGACCATTTCTAGGAAAATAACCCTTGTTAGCCTGCAGAAAGCTGAGGGACCCTGTGGAATAGAGCCACTTCATGCTACCAAGGGCCTTACTTGATCACTTGGCCTCCAGTCTACCTGACAGCTGAACATCTGTTGGCTCACGAGCCCCCTAAGACTGAGACAGTGCTTCCATAGTCTCATTGTTAATGAGCACACCTTTTACAATGTTAAAAAGCACTGACATGATTCTTTAATCAATTGACTATGTTCTCATGGGCTATACTTACTTAGGTTTTGTTGTTTTCTATTTGCCTTCAAATATGGGCACCACACACATCCAAAAACTAACATGCATATCATTCTTTCAGAATATTTCTATTTTACTCACCCCTTAGATTTAAGGAAGTCTGTGTGTCTATAGGAAAGAAAGTTTGGAAACTTTTTTTGTTATAATTTATTTTAAAGAATATGTACAAACTTAGGAAGTATTTCTTCTGTGTATTCGATGTAGAGGATGAAATCAGGCATTAAAAAAAAGATTCTTACATCTTAGAATTCTGTACTGTTTGAGCATATTTTATTTTATTAATAAAAAACTTACAGGATATGTATGAGTAAAGCATAAAGCAATGATTAAAATGTTTCTTATCTTCTGTTCACTAGAAGTAAAAGCAAGAATTTGAAATTTTGTATAAATTCATAAGACTATCTCTAATTCTCACAATTAGGGAATGCTGAAGCTGGCAGCATGAAAATCACCAATGTTCTAGCCACCCTACTTTACAGATGAGAAAACTGAAGCCAAGGAAGTTTATGAAAATTGGAGCGTCAGAAGATAAACTGCTTAAATTAAAATACACATGAAAGTCAATAAAACTATAAAGCACTACACAAATGCAAGTTTGACATGATCAGTGCTGAGCCAGGGCTAGAAGTAGCACTTCTCTTCAGCAGGTCAGAGCTTCTGGTACTTTCTAACAAATGTGTTTGGAGTTGTACACAATTGATATTCACTTAGGTCTTAGTGTAAGGAGACATTAGAAGCACTGAGAAAACTTCATTTAACCTTTCTGAGTCTTACCTCCCATCTTTAAAATGGGGATAATTATAACACCTACCACTGTGAATATTGTTTGAAAACAATATGTAAATCACACAGCATGGTACCATACAATAAATGTTATTTATTATTGCCATTATCACTAGTTACCAAATCACTTGGTATTAGTTATTGTTAGCTTCCTACAGCAAAGTTACCTTTCCCTCTCAACGCAATTCTGTTTTTTAAAGTATCCAGGTGACCTTCCCATGATGCAGTTGAAAATGTAATGGACTTTGAAATGAGACAGATCTGAGCACAAAGGCCAGCATGCCAATTACTAGCTGCAAGGTCTTGAGCAACCTATTTAAATTTCTTATGTCCACTTTTCTTGATGAAAAATGTAGTGATATCTGACTTAAGGAGTTGTGAGTTTTAAGGAAAAAAACAGGAGACATATTAGTCTATTCCTGGCATTTATTAAACCTTTAGTAAATAAGATAATTATTATTTATTATATCATATTATTATATGTTCTGAAGGCTTTGTGGTCCATGCAAACCGTGTAATGTGGGAAAGTTCCCAGCAGTCAGTAAGATCCTCACACTGGGCAACAGATTTGCTTAATTTTATTTTCCCAGATTTGCCTTTCTATAAACAATTTGACTATAGTTACCCATGTTCAAGTAAAGAAGCAGGGATAAGAAAGTAAATAAATAAATCAAGAATATAATACTGCTCCCTGGGAAAGAAGTAGGTATAGATCCATCCAGAGTCCCCAGAGTCCAGCCTGTTTAGTTCAACTCCAAATCCATATGTATAGTCGAGAGAAAGAAACAGAAAATGACCAGGGGTCTCTAATTCATAATTTTGTGTCAGATAAAAGTGTGAAAACATTGGATTGTAACCTCAGGGGACACAATGGAAACCCAACTATGGAGTCAATAGGGATATGTAAGTGCATGATGGGTGGATAGATAAAGAACTTGAAGGGCTAAAATAGCAAAGACTGAGAATATATGGGGTTTCATATTTTCCTGATATGCATAAACAGAGACATCACTATTCTTTTAAAGAAATAGGGTTGAGTGGGTAAAAAGAAAGATAAAATACATGGAGTAAACAAGTCAGGGATCAAGAGACAAATTTCATTTCAACATCTCATTTGCTTGCAGCAGCAGCTCTTTAAGTGTGATCTACAGACCCACAATATCAGCCTATCTGGGAACTTGATAGAAATATAAGTTCTCAGCTCCACTCCAGACAATTGGATCAAAATCTCTGACAGGAAGAAGGGGAGGCCTCATCAATCTGTGTTTGAACTAGCTCTCCAGATGTTTCTGTTGTATATAAATTGCGAAAACCATTGAAGTAGAGGAAAGTTTTATCATTATTCTCCTTTTTTTATTAAAATTTACCATATTATCTTCTTATCCCTATCTGAACCAAAATATAGGGAAAGAAAGAATGGTATAAAGGCTAGGAGACTGGACAGACTATATCATCTTCTTATCCCTATTTGAACCAAAAGATAAGGAAAGAAAGAATGGTAAAAAGGCTAGGAGACTGGACAGACCTTTTTAAATAATATATAAATATATATAGTAAATATAATAATTTATAGCAAAATTGGTCAACAAATTTTAATCACAACCAAACATTTTCATGCCATGCAAGCTTTTTACAAAAGAATAGACATATTCGTCCAGTGGAATAAGTAATAAGCTTAGATTAATACAGAGCAGTATTTGTTAAGTGAAGAGGAAATGGCTCTTGATGGGTGTACAATGAATTGAGAAGGAAATACACTAGATAGAGCCAACCATATCATCATGGTTCCTGCCAAATCCTTTCTACCCATGTCACTGAAGAACAACAGTATTTGCTAAAGTCCAACTGATACTGTGCAAACAGGAAATTAACTCAATGCTGTATACAAGCTATTGAAATTTTGTGGCAGCCCTGATAAATAGAAAAGACTAACATTATCAGAAAGAAATTTGCGGCAGAAGTTAAAAACCAAGCACCTAAGACACTGAGACTGTATCTCAGAAGGAAAGACAAACTACTGGAACAACTTAGGAGTGAATTTTCTGCACATCTTTCTTTGCTTATTTCCTACCTGAAAATTCTTACATTGTGTATTTTAGTAATAAGAAGCTTGTCTTTGTTCGCTTTGAGCATACCATGATCTTTTAGATGTTGCCAGTGCTAGGAAGATCTACTTTAAACTCATCAGTTGAAAATGAGCATTTTTAACATTTCATGCACTAGTGAATAGCCCATTTCATAGAGTTACTAAAATCCTTGGTAAGGTGCTAATGAAAAATGCCAGCATGGACACCAAATATTTCAAACCAAGCTATTTACTGTGTATACCATAAAGCCCCATGAGACCAGCAGATTCAAAGAGATCTGAAAATACAGTTATAGTGCAGCATTCTGATATGATAAGATGCATTGCTTCTCATTACTTCTGTGGTACTTTTCAACAAAAGTCTACAAGATTTTTACGGCAGTTTCAAAGCATTAGAATATAGGTAATGGAATCAAGAATCCAGGAAGCGACTTAAAATAAAAAAATGTATTAAGATTATGCTCGCGGCAGAACTAAAAGTTAAAAAGCATAAAACTAAAAATCAAAGAAAAATACTTAGGAAAAAATACTTTTTAAAAGTTACTGAAATCATCTCTAAGTGTAATGATAGAAATTGGATGTTCTACCATTCATGTGGTAGCCCCAGCATGCATGTTTGTTTGTAGCTAGGGGAGAGCACAGGCTTGTTCTCAGGGTGGGAATAAGGAATCTTTGCAGGACACTCTCTGTTTATAAGTGACATCTAGCTTCCTGGCAGAGAGCAGGGTTACTTGGTTCAGGGGTTCCCACTATCTCTAGAGCAAGCTGGAACAAAGGGCAAGCAGGGAGAAACCTTCTAACTGAAGGAGTTAAGTGATCAGTGTTGGGGCTTATCTGGTGTTTGGTGGAAGGGGAATAAAAAGGCTAGAGAGGGGAAAAAAAAAAACAGAAGGAAGCTCTCTGACTAGCAACATGCTGTAAAAGAAAAGAGCTCAGCTGCTTTGCTTGTAAACTCTGGTGACCCCCTACTACATAGTAACCACTGGAACCACTGCATCAAATGAAAGTGGCTTATTTGACAGGAAGTAGAATCAGAAAACCCCAGAGCCCTTAAGGTCTGGGTAACTCTCAGATTCCATCCAAAGTCTGTTTGTTGCCTGTGTGTTGACTGGAGGGCAGTGAGTACACATTTTGAAAGGGAATAGGTGGAGAAGTAGGTTAAAGGTCATGATACATTAGCCTTAAAACTTCTGAGGCTTTCATTTTTCTCAAACATAGTTTCCTTTGATGGCACCTTCACAGAAAACCTTGCTTGCTTAGAAAATTTCTACCACCTTTGTTTTAGACTCACTCCAGCTATTTAAAGCAAGGATAAAATGTATAGCACTTGAGTGCCCAATCTGCCCTCAGGTGTAAATTTACTTCACTTGGTGAATTCACCATTTGGCTCAGTTGGATAACTTTAAAACCAAAAACAATAATATCAAGCTGAGTTCTGCAAATTTCTGTTAAGCAATAGACATCTTTATATATTCCATTATCTCTTAAGGCTTCACCATCTGAAGAAACTTCCAGTAGCTAAAACTATGTGTTTTTAGGTCTAACAGAAATCCATCATTACCCCCAAAACTCTATCGACAGCTGGCATCACTGCATCCACGAATCTCTAAATTAGGAGATAAAAATCTTTCGGGATTTCAATTCAATGTAGATCTGCTTAGTTGCTGCTTCTCAAAATGAGTCCTTATTCCCATCAATTCTGTCTTCATACTGATCCTCAACATTATTCCCACCTAGTATTTCCCAAAACCTTTGCTCACAGGGATAGCTCCATATTTATTCTCTTTGGAGAGGACTGGAAAGAGATGGAGAAAGAGACAAGTGCAAGTGATTAGATAGCAGAGAAAGGGAGTGAAAATAAAGTTGCTATGAGATTTTTTTTTTTCAGTTTAAATCTAAACTTTCACTCTAATGGATACCTCAAAAAGAATGTTATTCGAAGCCAGTAAAACAAAACAAAAGCAAAACACAAACTAAAACTTTCCTCATTCTTTCCAAAATATGTAACACTTCATCTGTAAGGAATCATCAACAACAGAGGAGCCTTTCTTTTCTTGGTTTGATTTTTTTAATCCCTGATATATTGCTGGCTATGCATAATGTTTTTCTCCATCTCACAGTCATATGCCAAAACACAGAAAACAATAAATAAAGACAACAATGTACTTTCTGTTTGTAGAGGTGGTGAAATGTGGTTTTCACCTCTTCATTTTGTGAGCAGCTGGTAGACACATTGATTTCATAAGCAAGTATGTGACAATTCTATTATGCATGTCACTTGTCTCAGTAAACTAAATTATGAACTCACTAAAACTACCAGACTCTGAATGACAGACTCAGATCTAACACCCAAAGCACTGAAAGTTTTCTGAGAACCTGTGCCCTAAACTAAAGACCAAGGACAAACAAAAGCCTAATGTGGTCTAATTCTCCAAAAAAGAAAATGACTAATAATAGGTGGTTTCTCAGTTCAGCAAGAAATGAGTAGATCCTGTACAGGTGAGTATCTAAAATACTGCAGAATTCCTAAAATAGAATTCTAGAACTTTGGAGCTGGAAAAGACATTAGAAAAGCAGCCCCCTTGTTTTAGCTGAAGGGTATGCTGATGTTCAGAATGTAGGATAAACTTGTACTCAGCCACAGGGATTGGCACTCATCAAAAGCAAGGCAGGTCTAAGCCTAGATCTGCATGATGCACTAGCTGTGCCCTTATTCCACAGGTAGCAAGAGCTGAGCCACAGCGATCCTACTCTAATTCATGATAGGTGCTAATTTATCTCAGTTTCTTAGCTGAGAACCACTCTGGGGAAGATTCCAAGCACACTAGTTAAAACATACAGAAGATCACCCCTAAGGTGTCCTTTTACTAATGAAATCCTGTGTCTGGGGTAAGAGGCAGAAATTCTTCAGTTAACATCCCAAAACAGCAACATGAGCATGAAACAAATAATCCTAAAGTTATGGCATCGGTACACTGAAGAAATAAGTGTTTTACTTTGTGATTGGTTATTCTTATCGATGGAAGAACCACAGTGTAATACCTCTTTAAGAATAAATATTAAGAATAGCACTATCCTCATGTACCCTGATGGTGTGTGTAGTGGTTAGGTCAGCCACCTTTGGACAAGTGCAAACTACATTCATCCTAAAGATCCAGGTTCCCATTCCTGTGCCTGTGGGGAATAACCAATGTGAACAACTGAAAAAAAAAGAAAGAAAGAAAAGAAAATGTTTCTTTCTTCCTTCTCTCTCTTCCTGTCTGCCTGCCTGCTCACCTTCATTCCTGCCTATACGTTTTTGGAAAAACAATAAATAACACTATACCAAAGCCCCCATCTAACATTATTTCCTCCTCCTCCCCCTCCCCCCTCCTCTTCCCCCTCTTCCCCCTCCTCCTCCTCTTCACTTAAGCACATAATCTGAAGAATTTAAATTCCCATTAGTTCTTTACAGGTGCTTAGATGCTGCTGGCTTCAGATATCAGTGTTACTTGGGGTCACAGATTATTGACATGAGTTACTCATTCACATAGTTCATCTGAACCCGTCAAACAGTAGCTATTTGGTCAGGTATCAATAGATATTGGAGCAAACTTGATATACACAGTCTTCGCCTTCATGAGATTTTTACTGTGACATTTTTATAATTTGCCTATTTTGGCTCTTGAAATTCAAACCAAGATTAAAAAATGCACTTATATAAAAAATGATGGAGATATACATGTATATAAAAATATTGGAAAGATAGCAAGTTACTCTTTACTAGAAAATTATTTAAGTATGCTAAAGCATGTGAAAAGAAAATTCCTCTCCCAAAATAAGATAGGTTTTCTTAAATTACCTGAATATAAAACATTTCAAAGAAAATTAATTTAAAAGAGAAAAAATGCCTTTAGTTCACTGAGCACAGCATATCTACCACAGGATAAAAGAAATTGAAGTAAAATGTAAAATTACAGGTTTGTCCTCTGCTCTTAATCAGCTCCCTGGCTTGCAAACATCCCAGCAAGAATGTTCATGTCTTTCATTTCTTACACATTTCATGTTTTAAATTAAATAGGCAACCTATTTCTCTGTGATTTATTTTTTAACATCTAATATCTCAAATGCTAAAATCTGGTTACCTGTTCATTGATCTGCAAATTCAAGAAAGTGGTCAAATCCCAAGGTCCCTGTTTAGTTTGTAATGGTTTCATGGTTTTTGCTAAATGCAATACTTCTGAATGTGCCATTATTCCTCTGTCTCATCATTTTCTCTTGTTAGCGTGTGATCAATCCAGACCACCTACTCTAGGTAGCTCTCTGTTTTAATTTACTTTTTAAAGATGTAAATCCCATATTTATCCAAATGTATTTAAACTGTTTTACCAGATAAAAATAATATTAGATGGAACAATTAGGAATAAAAGATTTCAACCATATACAAGAATTATTGAAGTCTCCTCCTTGTCACCCATCACCATCAAAAGTCAATCATAGAGGATAAGATTGATACTGAGAGGATAAGGCTTTTATTCAAGTTTGGTGTACTTGTGTCTTTAAAATAACGAACCCACTCCCCCAATGGAGTGGAGGCTTTTTAAAGGGCAAGGGGGAAAAAAGAAATGACCCCAAGGGATGCAAAGAAGGGTTGGTAGTAGGATGGAGGGATGGAGGAGAAGACGAGGGAGAGGGCAGGTCTGAATGGTTCCACAAAGATAAAAGAAAAGGGAATTGCAAAATCCAATGATTCATGAACACCCAGGGCAGATATTATCATTTTTTTGAAGTAAGTGGCAGTTTAGGTTCAATAAAGAATTGAGCTCCATGTTCCCTACCAATTTCAATGTCTGACAAAAAATTATACATATTTGTATCTGTAGTCATTACTACTTCTATAAATGGAACTCAAGAAATAACTTGCGACATGAAACCTTGTAGAAGACACAGCAAGTTACTCATTAATTCAATTATGTGAATACAAACATTCATTCAGACCACCCTTTGTAAAAACATCAAACATAAAGTAAAGTTTAATGAAAGTATTGGGGAAGGAAGGTAAATCAAGGGAGATTAGGACCTTATACTCCAGGATCTAAATTAAAATAGGGGATATTTTAAAGAATGAAATAGGGAGTATGTCTATTTGATTCTCTCAAATATCAGATTCCTTAGTTTAATGCTGGCTGAGGCAAGATTACTGTCAGTTGACGAATAAACTCTCAGAATAGGGTAATTGTAAGTATTCTGAGTTGTCAGCTAAAATGAAACCTTCTTGCTTTAGTTATTAGTCGACACTTGTCATTCATCATATTAGTCAACACTACATTTGTTCTCATCACAAGTAGTCTTAATACAGTGAAAACACCAGTCTAAGAAAAGTGGTTTCTTATAATTGACCTCGGACAGGTTCTTAGTAAAGACTGTCATCTATATCTTCTAACATGAGGAGAAGAATTTCACTCTAAAGTCTTTTTCAAGCCTACGTGATTTTTGTTTGGTTCAGTTTTATGATTGGTTATCCTCATCCATGGAAAGTCATAGTAGAATGCCTTTTAAAGGTTAAATATTACAAATAACTCTGCTCCAAAGACCCCTATCATTGTAAGTGAACAAAAAATGTACCCTTAAATAGCTGCCTGAATCCAACCTTTTAGTCAGATTAATCTTGATTATTTATATATTGGTAAATGTCCAACAGTTTATTTCAATTTATATTCAAATGGTACTGAGATTTTTTTTAAGATTCTGATTAAAAACATAAAATGATCAATCTAGAGCAATGAAAAAAATTTTCTGGGTGCTATATTATATAACATGCACCTACCTCTCCTAACAATTGTCCAAATGGAAAAAAAAAAAATATATATATATATATATAAAAGGACAAAAAATCATATGAAGACATATAACATGTCTGCATTTTTCTTTGAGCATATTCATAAATTTCTACTTATGACCATAATGCAGTGATTTATCTTCTCACCAAAAACAATAAAAAAATTAGACAATTTATGTAAAAGGCCTCTTTATAAATGTTGTACAGCATACAAGATAGCACTGTGATCTCTAAAAGAAGAAAGCAAATGAGATGATTCTACAATCACTCAGGTTCCTACCTGGATGCATTTTCCAGGGATCTCACACAAATCATAGTGAGTCTCACCAGTTCATTGAATATGTAAATTTCAGTTTCTATATTCACTATTTTACCCTAGAAGTTATTTTTTTAAACTTTCAATGTTATCTAATGGGACTTTAAGTTCTTCAGCTGATGTGCTGTGATTAAAAAATGTGAACTTAATAAAACTTTCAAATATAGGTGTATCTAAAATTGGAAATTCTATTAGTAGTAACACTCATTTTAAAACATAGAACTATAGATCAATGAAACAAATCAGAAAAATTTTTTAAATCCTTCACTAAATATTTTTAAAAATTAGTCATCAAGAACTTAGGAAAGTAGAAATAGGGAGTAATAATGAAGCATGATAAAGAACATCTAAAACCACTCATCGATAGTATGCCATAGAATGGAGTTATTTCATTATTCTCAATGTCAATGAAAGCTAGAGGTCTTTCCATTAGCAACAATAATATTAAGAAATAAATGCTCTCATGCTTTGGTTATTTAATATCTTTCTAGGATCAATAAATGTCAAACAATAGGAGACTTCTTTATATATATATATATGTGTATATATGTATATATATACATATACATACACATACCCCATAAAATGATATTGCAGATAATTAAAAAAGAAATAGTAGCATGATTTTTAATGGTTTCACAGTATTCAAGTCTAAAGCATAAATGTCTTGTTTCTATTTTTAGGAATGAAGGCATGAAGAAGCAGACAGGAAAAGAGAAGAGGAAGAAACATTTTATTATTCATTAAAGGAAGGGTCTAAGCAGAAGTCATGGAGAGCACGGGCAGACAGAGAAGAGGAAGAAGCACTTACTTCATTTTATTAGTTGTTTATCCTAGTTATTCTCCCTGACCCCACGGCGTGAACCCAGGCCTTGGGATGTATGTGTTTTGTATTGACTGAAGGCGACTGACCAAATCGCTACTCTACCAGGTACATTCATTTTGTTATTAATTAGAAAATTTTAGACGGTTCTAGAACATAAAAAGTTAGTAATGAACAAAATACAATTAAGAAAGATTATTTCTAAGTAGTAAAGTATTCTTAACCTGAGTTTTCTAAAATAAGTGTGTTACTTTCATTACTATAATACATTTTACTAATAAAAAAGATAATATACTACATATATGTGCATGTATTTGTAAAAGTATAGAGAATATGTAGAAGATTGAACATCAAGCTGTAATACTTGTTACCTTACAAGTTGTTGGCGAATGAGTATGTGGGCTGAGGTAGGGATTACTGTATTATTTGACTTGTCATAAATATATGCTACTCCTATGATTTCCAAAATCCAATACAATAAACCCATTCACAGAAATACCAAAAGTAAAATAAAATTAAAATAATACACTGGGATATTTACCAAATATAAAATATTGATATTTTAACACATTAATAGCATAGATAACAATAAATAACACAAGCACCACTAGAAAATGGTAAAATAATATTAAAATGAAAGAAAAGGATATAAGCAGGGCGAGAAATTAGAAGATGCACAAATAGCTAAAACATATACAGCTTGGTTAATTGCAAATATTTTAGAAAAGGGAAAGAGAAACAATTTATCAACATTTTGTAAAATTGAATTTCAAAAAAAGATAATTACTGAAATTAAGTTGAGAACAATTGTCTTATTAACTACCTTTAAAAGATAAATTGATAATTAAAAAAATTATAATTTGACAATATGCATATATAAGTATTAACATTTCCTTTGAAACAAATAATTCCACTCAAACAAATCTACCTAAAGACATTATAAACGACCTAAAGAAAAGGGTATATAAAAAATAATTATTTCAACATTGCTTATAGACATTATCTAAAGCCCAATAAGAGGATGACATATTAAATGTATTCAAATTGCAAAATACTACTTATGGATGTTTTAAATTAATTTTCATTTTTAGTGTCACCTAAATCTAGACCATGTGAAATGACTTGTCACATATCCTGTTGGACTAAGAGACGAGTTGATCAAATTTCTGCCTTTGTAGAAAGAACAATCATGCTTTTTTTTTGCAGCTTAACTAATAATCTGCTTAAAGTGGAAGTTTCAAATAGAAGAATGATTTTAGCTTCTTTAGTTTCCAGTGGTTTGTCAGTATTGCTTGTATTCATCCTGGTCTGGCTATCTAGCCTTTCTCCAGATCCCTCCCAGGGTTGTGACAGACACTGAGTCCCCAGTGTTTCACTTTTGGATCACAGTCAATGTAACATTTATACATAAGAATAAGATTTAGTGTCATAAATTTTTTGACAACTGGAATAGCAAATACCAGTCCTATTAATCAAAGAACTCAAGATAGCATTGTATTGACATATGAATGTGTTAAAATGTTTTATCTAGAAATGTTTTGGCTTTTATAGTGCAGACATCCATGTTTTTTAGATATGGCAACTGGACAAGCATTTCACTTATTATGATTCATAGGCTGTATTTCTAAACAGAACCTACTCAATGTTTGCAGTGTTCTCATTGTACATCGCAGGGTTAGTGAGAAATATGAGCCTATGAGTTACAATCTTCTTATACAAGAAGTTAGTAGCCATATGACACAGTAATTGGCTCATGCTACTTTGGCAGCTTCCAACAAATATGTAACATCAGACAAAGGACTTAATTATTTGGCATTAGAAAATATTACTGATGATTATTATTTCTTCAGTGTGTAAAACACTTATGTTCAGCAAATATATATTTACCTTGTTTAGCACAGCTTTTTATAGCCTAGATAATAACACTGTCCTCATTCTTGGGTTGCTCACTATCTAATTGAAAGGAACTACTTACAATTTTTTGATGTTGATATAAAAACCTAGTACAAAAATATCTTAAAGGGAAATAAGGAGTTAACAAGAAATGCTCAGATTCAAGCAGCTTTTTTTCTTTCCTCTCTTTAAATCTATTAAGTTGGCATGTATACAATGTCTGAAATAATTAAAACACTTGATCAAGTTTTAACTTTGCATAATGATTAATAAAATGCCAAATTGAGTTAAAGGATGTCTTTTTTTTCCTTTCTTTAAAATTTCAGATAACAGTTATTCAGACTCCTTTCTTTCTGACCTACTCTCATCTTTGTAAGCTCCTACACTGCTTTATTATAATGTTTGCTTCCCTTCACCCCCATCTCTCAACCCTTCTCTCCTTTGATCATCCACTGTGACATATTTAATTCATGTCCTTATTGTATATGCATCTCCTGAAATAAATAGCATTCTTGTGTGTGATGCTTAATTTACATGTGTCAAATTTTCTATAATTTTAACACAGTTCTATTTTTCTCACACTCAACACCATGCTTTTAGAAAGACTTTTTGTGCTGTATCTAATTCCTGTATGTTTAGTCTGATCAGCCACTTCAAGTTCCATCATGCACATACATTATATTTTTCATATCTATATCACAATGCAATAGTGGACATCTTCCTATAGCTCTTCTCATGGATCAGAAAACGATTTTCCCTGACAAATATAACCTGGACTAGATGTGCTAGCGTAGGGTATAAGCATATTAATTTTTCTAATTACTTCCAGATTGCTCTTTAGAATGATGGTGGCAATTTACCATTTACCACTGGAGTGTGAAAGACCTCATTTCTAGCCATTTTCTTAAACATCTGATATTTCTGCAACCCTAATGAGTTAAAGAGAATTCATCTTATTGATTTAATTTTTCTGAAATGTGAAGTGAACGTGAACACTTATTCACATACTCAGTACTTGGGTTTCCCTTTCAACAATGCTCAAATATGAAAACTGTCCACTAGTGGAAGACCTGAGCGAGTCCCATACCCTAAACACACGCGTCAAGATCTTCTGCCTCTAGAGGTCAGGAGGAGATCACCAGATTCAACATTAACAAATGACTTCCTTTCGTCCTCATACTCCTTGGTGTGCCCACTAGATATAATCTTATGTTTTTATTCCCAGTTTAGACTCTAATTCCCAGTGCCTCTCAACATGTCTGATACTGTTCCTGTCTCCCAACCTGCCAGGAGTTGAGAAATTTAATCTCTGGGATTCAATATAACCATCAAAAAAAAAATCCCTTTATCTCATCATAAACCTTATCTTTCAGGGTATCCCTCATCTTCTAGCTCTATTTGACCCTGAGTCCCTTCTGAAGACACTACATCTTCTGCAGTCTCACAAGCAAATTGTTATTTCTCTCGAATCCTTGAATCCCAGTATTTGGAAAGGTGTGAATGTTTTCTTTGTCCTTTGTTGCTGGTTCCAGGTCATTCTTTCCTTCCTGTTCCTAAAACATCCACCATGATTGTACGCAGGTTATCACAATATATCACACACCACGGCTTATCATTGCTGTTCTCTGCCTGCATCTGCTCTCTTCCTCAGTCCCACAGATGATGTGCTCACAACTTCTCCCAAACCTCTAGTTCCTCCTTTTCCATTTTCTCTCATATTGGGTGTTAGTTCTACTCATTGAGAAAATGAAACTACTCAAAATTCTCTCACCCTTTTCTACCCAGCACTCTGAGTACTCACTCTGCCTTCTGAGCAGGAAAGTGAATGACCTCTCCAAGTTTGTTTCAAGCGCTCTAGAGATCACTTCCTCTCACATATTCAGAGACGTTGCTCAACAATTTTTTCTGTCACATCATTAGCAATATCCCCCTCTTTACTGCATTCTTCCCGAACATATGCTCATATCATTGTTTTTCTGATGGTAAGTTGCTTAAAAAATAAAACACCAGGTTGCCTTGGTGACTTAACAGCTAAGTCTGCTGTACACAATTCAAATACATCCCAGTGACCTCGGTTCTCATCCCAGGGCCAGAGGGAACAACCAGGATAAACAACCAAATACTAATAAAAAGTGCATCTTCCTCCTCTCTCTTCCTGCTTTCCTCTTACCTTCATTGCTTCCTGCACCTTTTCTTTAAAAACAAAACACCAAAACCCTGTGTTATCCTGTGTCTTATTTCTCTATTTCCAATTCTAGTAAAACTCCTTGACAGAGTTGTCTACATTTGTCATCTGTGATTCATCTCCCCACTATTTCTTCTTAACCCATCCCAGGCTGAAATGTCTAATCATCTTTCCAATGCTTCTCTTGTCAAGGTGTCAATGACTCCTAAAGACCAATCTATAGCTCTCATTTTATTTCAAATCATTTTATCTTATTTTCACCAAAGAAAGTCTTCTTAAAGTAACTTCCTTCAAAGGAATTCCAGGTCACCACTCTCTTGAATTCTGTCTTGTTTCAATACTTTTTCAGTTGGGATTTTTTTCTCTAATATCTCTGAAACACTGTAGTTAATTTACCTCTCTTACTACATTTGTCATCTACCTTAAATAATTACTATGAGGATTTGATAAAACAATATAGATCAAGAACTAAACTCATTTTGAACTAACAAAACATAAATCAAGAATAAACAAACACATTCAATGAATGGTGGCTATTACCATTAGTATCAAAAAATGTAACATCATGGGACAATTAGAATTCAAAGGCAGATAAAAATGAAGATACGCACAGTGATTCCCAGACAGATTTCCCTAAGAGTGCTTAGAATTAGAAGGTCATAAGTTTAACCTTTAAAGGAAATATATAGCAATAAAATAATACCCCTCTTTATCCCATGATATGAAAATTCCTTACTACAGCACTTAAAGATCACCAGGAAATTGAAATATGAAATGTCACCTTAAATAGGACATTATTAAAAGCACATATTTAAAAAATAATATTCTATTAAACTAATAAATTAGCAAAACATTATCAAGAGAAATAGACTTTTTAAGTTGAGAATGTCTGTTAAGAAACTTTCTTTAGAGCTAGGGAAAAATTATGTTATTAGGAAATGTTATTAGTTACAATGAGTTAACATGCTGCATTTAGAAATAACTTCAAAATTTCAATGACTTACAGGATTGTGAAATTCTTTCATCAACCTATTTTACATGCTATTATATATGGAGCACTGTCTCATGTTATTTTCCCTCTTGAACCTAAACTGATGGAGCAGTCACTATCTGGAGCAGTGCCCTTTACGCTAACGATGGAAAAATGTGGCAAAGTACCCAGTGACTCTTAAAGTTGTCTCCTGAAAATGATACACACTACTTTCTTCTCATAGCAAACATTAAAACAAAGCACTTTACCATACATAGCTGTAATTTGGTGCAGTCATCCAAAACTTCCATGTGCTTGAGGAGAAGAGAAATCTGAAGTATTCGTGACCAGTTCTGGATAGCTTGAGCTCAGTATGAAGAGTTCGGTATGTACTTCCTTTGACTCCTTACAAGGAAAGAGCCACTAACCAACAGTAGTCCTTATAAAATAGGCAGGAAGTACTTCCTCTGAAATTGCAAGATATTTCATGTTTTCAGTAGCAAATCTGAACTTGATCTGCAAAATAAAAAGTTTCCTTTAAGGTAGCAAAACTTGTCGATACAAGTGCTGAACTAGGAATTGGTATTGCTGTCTAGTCTTTACAACTGATATCTTCTGTATCCCAAGGCAAGTTGTTTAATAACATCATCCTTCAAGAAAATAAGGAGACATAATGACTGATTGACAGCAGAACATTTCTGAGCAGAGTGAGAACGTGGTTGAGATAATAGTGAAGTCTTCCCATCACATGGAAGACAGAATTGTTCAGTGACTGACACTAAAGAAGCAAAACACTGACATGCAAAGTGCTTCAAATCCTATGTGATGGGCTGTCTGTATTGTAAAGCATTATTTTATATGAGCACATCACATTCCCATCTCTGTTTGGCTCTGATGGAAAATGAAAACCCACCAGCTCAAATCCGGCTTGAAATTTCCCTGTAATTATACAGGCATTATCAGGCACTAGCTGCAAAATATTATATATATATATATATATATATATATACATATCATATGTCCCCATGTGAATGTCCAAAGAGAAGAGGGCAATTTCTAGCAAGAAAATTTCCTATGCAAGTTTACAAATAATGGCTTGCTGGAAGCCAACAATGTTAGTAAAAACTTGTTAAGCTTTAAGTACTCACAACTGAAACACCATCAAATTAAAATGTTCAAATTACAATTATAATTTTTAAGCAAAGCATTTCATAACACAGGTTTACAATGTATAGTTATTCCCTGGTTCCTATTCCCTCAGTTCATATTTCATAATTTATGAATCTTTTTTCAAGGTAACAATTCAAACCTAGAAACATAAAGGATACAAACGCTAGATGGTTTCTGTGTGGAATATAAGGGAAAAGAGCAAAGGAATTAACAAAACACAACAAAAACGATTCTTAGACTATGAAATAATAATGGTGGTTATCAGAGGGGAGAGTAATGGAGGAAGAAGAAAAGGGGAGAGGGGCTCAATTCCATAGTGCTGAACGAACTACAACTCTGATGTTGGACATGGTGTGATATATACTTTTACTGAGGTGTAAAGATATATTCCTGACAAACCTTGTATTCCTTATAAACTGATGTTTTTTTAAAAAGAAAGCAAAGGGAAGAAATATATGGGAATCATTTCAAATCTCTTTCGTGTTTCAATCATCTCACCCTATAGACAGCGGCAACCTCCAATCAATCTTGACAAACCTCATTTTACATATCTGAAAATGTGAACACACACACATTTTTAAAGTTTTTTGAATGAAAGTCTATGTGCTATTATAATTAATTTTTCCCTTAATATGATTTGCAGAGATTTTCAAGTAAATACATAGGGCTTCATCTTATCCCTAAATTGACTGCTAGTATATTTGTATGCCATTTATTTATTAAAAATTCCTTTGTTAACAGTTATTTGGGCCATTTCCAGGTTTTTATTAACAAAAACACAGTGCAACCTTTTAAAAGTGTATCTGTCAGAATGAATTTTACTGATGTACTTACGCTTGGTCAATGGTATGCTTATCTAAACTTTTGATAAATACTGTAAAATTGCCTTCCCAACAGATCCCTCCGCCACTGTATACTCCTACCAGAGTATGAGTGAGCCTTCTTGCCATAACCTCAACAGCTAAACCAGTCTGCGAAAATATCTCATTTGTTAATTTAATGTTTTCTTACTAACACTACCAGCCAGCATGTTTTCACGGTAGCGTTCACTAGTGTTTCACTGTAATGTTTTCATTATAGTTCAGTGAACAAAAGTTCATGTTTGGAGGGATTTTTTTCAACTGTGCAATTTGCACTTTTCTTACTCATTTGTAGAAATAGTTTAGAAATTATGGACTACAACCTGTTGTCTATTAAATGTGTTGTAGATATCTTCCCAATATAAAGGTTTTGAATAATTTAGTGCATTTTGTTACACAGAAGTTTAAAGTTGAATGTATTGAAATCTGCAGGCTCTGTGTCTTGCTTAGGAAGAATTCCCCCTCATTAAATTAATCTAACTAGTATTTCTTCTAATCCAGTTTTGTAAATGCAGTTTAATTAAGGTACAATTTACAGGCAACAGAATTCATTTTGCTTTGAGTGCACAAATTTTGACAAATGCAGAAAGCACCACATACCACAAGCAAAATCAAGATTCAGAACAGTTCCATATCTCCCCCAAATTCTCTTATGTCCCTTTTGTGAAACCTTGACTCAAAACCTAGACACAGACCACTGGTGTTCTTTTTCCTCTTCCTATAGTTTGCCTCTTGCCTAAAGTTATATATGGAATCACATATAATGTAGTCTTTGGAGCATTCTTCACTTAGCATAATGCACTTGAGATTAATTTCTTGTAGTTGAAAAGTATCACTAAATGACTGTTTTATATTCTATTGTGTGAATGTACTATATCTTTTTCACCACTTACCAGATGAAGCAGTTTTCAGTTTGGGTGATAATAAAACCACTAGAAATATCCACTATATGATTTTTAAATAAAGGTTTTTTTTAATTATTTTAGTTCTACACCTAGGATTTGAAATATTAAATTCATATAATAAATGATGTTAAGCTTAAAAGATACTGATAAACTTTTCCAAAAGGGCTGTACTATTTTTAATTTTTACCAGCGGTATATAAAAATTTCGGTTACTCTATGTCTTCGACACCTGGTATTATTAGAGTTTTCAATTTTGTGTTGTTTCCTCAGTCATTGTAATAAATGTAGGTTTGCATTTTAATTTCTCCCATGAATAATGAAATTAAACATCTTTTCATGTGTTTTTGTCATTAACATCTGAAGTGAAATATATGTCCAAATCTTATGTTCATTTTTTAGTGAGTATTTTCATATTGCACTTTAAAATTTGTTTCTGTAGTCTAAAGACAAGAAGTTCTTTATCAGGTTTGGTGTTTTCTCCTTTTGTGACTTGCCTTTGCACTCTCTAAACAGTCTTTTCAAAGACCAAAGGTTCTAAATTTTGATTTTCAGATTTTTTTTTTTTTTTAAAGAAAAGATGCAGGCAAGAATGAAGGCAACCTGACAGACAGGAGAGAGAGAATGAGACATTTATTTATTTTACTTAGTTATTCATCTTGATCGTTGCCCTTAAACCAGGGCATGAACCTGGCTCCTTGAGATGTATATGGAATCTGAGCTAGAGGGCACAGACTTTACAACTAAGTCAGCAGAGTATGTCACAATCTGCTCTTTCATGAATTATGCTTTTAGTGTTTTATCTAAGAAATCTTTCCCTAACCCAGGGTCATAAATACTTTCTATTAAATTTTCTTCCAGATTTTTAGAGGATAGGTTTTATATTTGTCTGTGATTCGTTTTAAGTTATGAATTATATTAGGTTGCTCGAACTGCCATAATGAAACACCACAGACTGGATGGCTTAAACAGCAGATATTTCTGCTCTTACAGTTCTGGAGGATAAAAGCCAAAATTAAGACAACAGCATGTTTGATTTCTTCTGAGATCTCTCTCCTTGACTTACATATAACTGCCTTCTGCATGTTCCTTTCCATGGATGTTTCACTATGAACTATAAACATATACCTGTGGTCTTGATTTTCTCTTCAAGAAACTAAATTTGAGCTCACCCTAATTACTTATACTTCAATTCTTTCTTTAAAACTCTATCTCTAAATAGTCACAACTTGAAGTACTAGGAGTTAGGACTTCAATTCAGGCACAATTTACTTTCTAATTAGAATAAAAAATAATTTGAATAAGGATATCCAATTGTTCCAATATCAATTTTTGAAAAGATAATTTTTTCTCCATCTTTTGGTATGATGATCTTAATTTCCTCCTGGTCTATAAGCAAAATAATACTGGCATCCTAAACACTCCTTGAGATGTCTTTCCCTATTTATGGCTAGTTGCCTTGAGACCTCATCTGGGTCTCAGTCTTGAACTACTTTATGGGATAAGAGAAATAATGATTTTTAGATTTTCTCGCTTTTTCTTATTGTTAGAATGGGAAAGACTCTCTAGTTTCATATCCCTTCAAATTTTTATAATGTTATTTAGTTTTTCTATGAAGTCTTAATTATCTTTTCATATTCTGTTATGTTAATCAGCAAAGGTTTCTATTTTTTACAAAATTCTTAAATTTCAAGATTTCTTGGTATTTTAGACTTTTAATTTGTTATGTTTCTGCTTTTAACAGTATCTTTTACTTTATTGTGAATTTAAACTACTATCAGATTTTTTTAAATTGATCTGACATAATTACTGAACATAATTTATTAAATCTAAGAATTTATCAGCTGATTCTCTTTACTTTTCCATTCCATTTATTCTTGGTTTGTATCTCCTAGCAACTATTCTATTGCCAGAGCAATATTCTAAGTGTTTTCAGCCATGTTTTCATCTATATTTTTGTCTGTAGATCTGATCTGTTTTATTTTCTCTTTCAGAAATCTATAGCTCGCATGTGGTACTGTGTTTTCTGTTCCTTATAGATTTTTTTAAATCTTTGTAATTTTATGAAATATGCTTACAGCAGTAGAGCAATTTAAACCATTTAGCTTGCTTTCAAATGTCCATCTCTAATCTATCGTTTTGTGTGTCAAATTTATTCGCAAATTAGATATATTTTGGAAAAGTACATGTATAATATTTTAAATATATAGGTAAATTTAGCTTTTAATAACATCTTGCAAACTGGATTATTAATTGTCATATACAAGTTCAACATTACCAAAAAAATGAAAACCGTTTTCAAAAACTATAGCAGCCTTTATCACTTCCATTAGATTATGGTTTCAGTAAAATTGTAAGTTCATTCAATGACTTTGGAAGTTTTTCATATTTTTTTAATTCTAGAAAATTTTATCTAATATGGGAGTTATATAGTCCTTCCATGTTGCTATACCTCTCTAGAAAAAAATTAATTTGCACTAATGTCAATAAAAGGAACAGATTTCAATAATTATTTCAAGTTTTCCAACAGTATTGACATATTTCTGTGTCTTGGCTCTTCTGAAAGTTAATGCTCACTAAAATATTTACCTATTTAACCTGTTTTTTTATTACTTGCACAAAAATATGTATAGAAATTTTTTGTCATTGTAATTGCTTTAATTTTTGCAGTTATATTTCTGTGCCCATGTTCTCTAGTTTTTCAGTTAAACTTGTTAAACTTGCTAAACTGTTTTCCAAAGATGCTGGACCATTCTACATTCTCATTCTCTGTTAAAAGGACATCATTTAGTCATTATTTTCACAGCTCCAGATCTGGGTTTTTAAGATCTTTTATGAAAAGTTGCCATCTTTGTTATTTTGACTTTTATATTTAATAGTTTATTTCTACTTTCTTCTAATTAATTTTGCTATAATAACTTTATGAGTTGTACATGGTTCATTCTTTTTCATAATAAATATATTTAAGACTCTGTAGTCTCCATTTGACCACTTCTTAAAGATTTTATGCTTTCTTTATTGTCATTTATTTTTAAACTAGAGAACTGATTTAATGAGATAAAGACTTGCAGTAGTGCTGGAGGACTGTGTGCTGTGTGCAGCGCACATGTGCAATATCTTCTTAGTTGTTTATGTTTGTACTTTGCAAAGCTTTTACTTTGTTTAATTTTCAGTTTACTGATACTGTGCTTGAAACTTTATGACAACATCCCATGTATTTAAAAATAATATGGGAGTTTGATACAAGCATCTCTTAGAGTCATTAGATGCAAATAATGAATAAGAAAAATTAAAAAAAAAAAACCCACCTCAACTCACATGGCTATATCTGAAAAATTAAGATGACCTTAAAGGAAACTAAAGAGCAGGATAAATATAAAATCAGACCTAAGTTCTGAAAAGCATTTTAAGTATGCTGCTGTTATTATTCTAGCATCCAATATCTTCAAATAGATATGAACTAGACTGTGGTTTTTAATTTTTGTTGTTATTTCAGTTTTGAATGCGAAAACCCATGTAATCTTACCATCGATTCTTGGTTTGGTGCCACAGAAAAGTGGACACTTTTGACATACAAGACAAAACCAACACAAGATTCAGAGAGTAAAGGGAGCTTGTATGGATTGACTGACATTTCAATGGAAAACCATTGGCAATGTTTGAGTTAAGTTAGTTAAATTATATAGTTAAATTATAGTTACAGACAAATATTTCTCCAAAAATTTTCTTAACTCACAAATATATTTATATTTATATTTATATGCTTATATTTATATCTAAAACAAACACAAGTCAAATAAAGGGAAAATTACTTTAAAGAATACAAAAACATTATCATCATTTCCTCAGGCTACATCATCCTGGAGGTAGTGTCTCAGGATGAGCGGTAACAAGTTTTATTCTGGCTTTCATCCCTCAAGCAGGTGAGGACACATTTTAGTCCTCACAGTCACCTCATACCTACTTCCAAGTCTCTAAGGACCAGCACAGGTTGATTAACAACCTCTTTTCTCAGCAGCTAAGTCCAGAAGTCTCAGCTGCTGCTAATGATATACACAGTGATGCCCTACTCTGTCAAGCCTTAGGTCTCCTACCAGCACTGATATGACATGGTTTAGAGCTTCTGTCACCACGGTGACTTTGAAATTTTTGTCTTATCTTACCAGGTTTATCCACAGTTTCAGTTCACTCAAGTCATCAGGCCCAAAGTGGAGTTATCTCCTTTCACCTTTAAGTCTATTAATTTGATCTCAAAGAAAAACTGCCAGTATGTCAATTTCATGCATAAAAATAGCTCTTTTTTGTTTTGTTTTACTAATGTTATTTTCCATCTAGAACTCAAGTGTGGTTAGCAAACCTTTGAACTAGCATTGCATGTATTATAATGCAGTAGTCACCTCTTACATCTACTAACAAAAATGCAGATACATATCAGACCAAACCCATGAACTCAATTCTCTCATTCTATAGGATGAAGTTTTCCTGACATCCACTCCATATTCTGCCAGTGAGTACCCAACCATTTTTGACTGCAAATGAATATTCAGCTCAGATAAATGGACATCCTGTCAATAAAATGTAGATTATATCTAATCTTCTGGAAAATTAGCAAAGAAAATATTCAATAAGTAATAATCCTATATGATAAGCATTCAGAGGAAATTTAAATAAAGCAGGGCTCTGATGGTGCACAGAGCAGTGATTCATTTGTGAAGCTGGCTGATGTCATAAAGCAGGAGAGACGAGTAAGAGAAGTTTATGAGCAGTAGCAGCTCCCTTCAAGTAAATTATGACTGTGTATTCATTCTGGGACATTTACTACTTTCTCCCATAAATACAATTAATGTGCTGAATTTATTTTCAAAGCATAAAGCAGAGTTATAACTTATCTTAAAGTTTTTCAGTAAAGAAGCATATAAAACAACTTCAAAGAAAATTCTTTAGGACTGACTTATTGAAGAATTTAACCAACATCTTCATTTTCCTTTTGGAGACTGTGGCACACAGAAGCAGAATTTCCTTTCAGGATGTGGCACGATTCCAAAGTAGTAGACAGAAACTGGATGCTCAGTTTGCTTAATTACTGTTTTTCCTTTACTTATCGTTTCTGTCTTTCCCTAAAAATTATGAATTTGGCTTAAATATGGTGTTTCTGTTTTTCTGAAGGTTTTCACCACGAATAAAACATGCTTATAAGTAACTAGAAGCTATGGAAAGTTACTTAAATTAGTTTTCAATTTTCTAAAACTACACTTTTAAAAGGAAACAGTCACTGAAATTTACCTGAAGCCTACAGGAATTTTCCAAGTTCTTTTAAAAACTTTAGATATCCACCAAAATGTCTCATTTACACTGACTTATATTCCACTGTCAAAAAAATGCAAACGGTGGTTTGGATTTGAAAAGCTAAAAATACAGTGAAAGGAATTTCTTAGACTCAAACTTCCATTCCCAGCATACATTCGCTTTTCTTTGTCTTTCACACAATCTCTGTATTCAGTCTGCAGTGTTCCATGGGGGTGGGGGGATGGGTATAGTGCAGGTGCGGAATGGGTCCATCAGGCAGGTAATGGGGCATGCAAACAGGCCACAGACCAAGAACTTAAGCATCCATACAAAACCACATGGCTGTAAATTACTGTCATTACTTTTCCTAAGTTCTTTGAATAGGAGAGGATTGCCCATGCAATCATAATTACAAAGCAAGCTGTAGTAATCATTAAATAAACTACAACTTCTGCAGGCTTAAGTAAAATCCTTGTTTTCCTATTTGATGTTCATGTACAGTATAGAATTACCAAGTTGGAGGCAATAGCTCATATTTGGTCTTGATAATTCAGAACGAGCTGTGCTCTGCATGGGCTCTCATTCCTCTCACCAGAAATGACGTTTTTGCAAACCCATATTTCACCAAAGTATTGAAACAAGCAAGGAATAAAGGTAGCTTTGAGGACCATCTAGTAAAACTAGTCCAAAAGTCCACAAATGTGAGCCTCCACAGGATCTTTCTTGTTTTTCATGGTGCAAAGTCATATTTGGCTACTGACTATAATGAATGTTTCTCATGAGGCAGATGGAACCCCTTCTCTAACTACTATCTCCTTTTAATATTCGCAGAAATACTATTTATAAAACAGCACACTTGCTTCCATTTTATGGAAGAGGAAACCAAGGCTGAGAGTAATGCAATTATTTAGCGATTTCATCACTCGTTTATGTCAGAACCATAATTTAATATCGAAACCATTGTTGGCTTTCTTTTTCAGAAACACTTTAAAGTGCAGGCAAAAATAAAGGCAATTAAGCAAGTAAGAAGAGAGAAGATGAAGCATTGAATTTATTTTTATTTATTCATTTTTATTTTAGTTCTTCATCTTGACTGCTCTCCCAGCCCCAAATTGGAAACCTGAGTTCTAGGGATATATGTAGACCTAATTGCTGCTCCACCAGAGCGTGCCAAGGTTGCTGTTTTTGAAGGCACTGCTATTCCCACAGTGATGAGATGGTGGTAGCAATACTAGGAGAACTTTTCCAGAGTCATAAAAAAAAGCTACTCAATACAGGGAAGAACACGGGTGTATAAGTTAGCCACAGGAAAAAGCAAAATCTTGAACAGGACATTTAAATACACATTTTTATTGAGTGCTGATTTTCAAAGCACCAGTTTGACTTTAGTGAAACAAAGATGGAGGGCATGGTCCCTGAATGCTGAGCTCAAAGGGGGTCAGAAAGGTGATTAAAATGGCAAAAGACCAAGGCCCAGAAAAGCTACAATTAGTAGTGTGATTCTCAGCTCCTCAGGAAAGATGAAAACCTCCCTCAAATTTGTACCCCCTGCCCCCACACAACTATTCCCCAAAGATCAGCAAGCCAGAATACGCCTTTGTGGAAATGCCACATTGTCAGCAGTGGTAGCAATCTCATCTCCAAGATTCTGCATGGATTGAAAGCATTGTGAAAGAGGAGGATGATGAAAAAGACAAGCAAAAGCCAAAGGGCACCCCCACAATCCTACATTGTATGGCAGCTTGTAATAAGACAAACTTGACCCTGGAGTCAAATCTTTATTCCATCTTTGACAAACCAGGCAGGAAGTCCAGATTCATATGGTAGAGAAGAAACCCAAGAAGCTGCATGTGGCAAATTCCAGTCAGAGAAATGACTTTTGATTTTTCTGAAAAAAATCAAAATGTCTACTTCTAACACCCCGACCCATAAGCACTTCCTCCCTGGTGAAGTAACACCTGGATGCGTGGCCATCTACCCCATCCCTTGCCATTGTCTATCCCAGTTCATGCAATGCGGGGCCTCCACAGTTCCTGGAGAGAATTTATAAGTTGCTTAACCTATTTGTATGCCATTCTAGACTCTTTTCCTATATTAGTGCTTAAAAATGCAGTCTAGGTATCTTCAGCTTTAATAAGACTCTTATAGCTCCTCCCAGAGGGTATAGGTTTATCTATGTGATTTCATTCATGATTTTATTCAAAACACAGTTATAAACACTGAGGAGTCCACAGTGCGCAAGACAGCTTCTACCCTCATAGAGCATATGTTACAAAATAAGTAGATAGGATAATATCAAATACTGGTACATACTATGAGCATGAAGGCATAATGGAGGCTTGATAGGCAGGAGAATATAGCAATGGTGAGTGGATGTAGTGGCAGCTTCACCTAGAACTTCCCTCAGGGAGATGACAATTAGGTTGAGCTGTGAACTACAGGAGACTTCCAAAAAAAAGTCAACAAAAGTTACTTCCAGGCAATCACAAAAACAAGTTCAAGTGCCCTATCATAGCATTTCTCAAATAGTACTCTAATTGCCGCCCTAATGGCAGTCTGAATTTTGTAAGATGAAAGCCCATCTCTTACTTGTCTTTGCACCACCAGCATATACCTTAGTGGCCGGCAACCATTCAATACAGGCTTGCTAAATGAAAGAAGACAAAAGATATTCCTAGCCCTAGGGAAAATTTTACATGACAGTCTTTATTTATGAAACACTTAACAGTGTAATGGATAAATAATATTTAATTCTGCAAATGTAGAAGTGTGGCGTCTTGGCAGAGCAGGGACTATATGATTTCGGGTGTGCCGTTTGGCATGCTCAGCCTACATTTATTTAATTGCATCTGCTGATGTGTATTAGGATTAGAAAACCTAGAGGAGGGAGAAAAAAACTTCCATAAACAGCACTGAAATTCAGATATATCAGCCAACCTAATGGGTCAGAAGGGACTGAATCTAAGCCAGACAGGAGACAGGGTCATGAGAGTTCTGAAAGAGAACTTGCTCAAAGGAAGAAATAAAAATGGCTCCGAGGTTCCTGTCAAGGCATGCATGTACAAGGAAGTGGTGGTTTCTGGCCATGAAAACCTGTCCTCAGCTAACAAGTCTAGAGGAACCCAAGAGGGGAAGGTTGTACTCATAAGCTGAAAGTACTCCCTCACTGAACTCTATGGTCTGTGACCAAAGCACTCTGCTGTCACAAACCCTAACAGCACAATATAGAGGAAGTTTTCTTCTACATTTATGAAAACAGACTGAACTGCTATAGTATTATGGGAATTAAGAATAGGAATTCCTTGGTGAAAGAACTGGTATGTCTGTGGCCTCTGGCCCAAGCACAGTCCACATACATCCTGGGACCTGGGTATACTTCCCAGGGTCATGGTAGAGGACTGAGGGGTGGGGGAGGACAACAAAAATTAACAACTAAATAAAATTAAATAATGTTTGTTCTCCTCTCTCTTCTTATCAGCTTCACTAACTAATCCATAGTCTCCATTCCTGCCTTCACCTTTCCTGAGCACAACAAAATTAAGAACAGTGTTAGACTATAATGATGCTCTGGTAGAACAAAAGTAGCTTTGGGACTCCAGTCCAGTCACATTGACAACTCCACTACTGAATCACTGAAATGTAGGGATCTGTCTATCTGGGTGCCACAGTGAGCATGAAGATCATTGAATTTGTAAAGACATCTTTGAGTCTCCTAAAGAATCCTACAAAGTCTTGGAGATGTGAAATTGTACTATACACATTTTATATCCAAGTATGAAGATATTTTTGATTACTAAAGACAACATTAAATTATGATTGTAAAGGAAATTGATTATGGTAAGATGCCTAATCAATTACCTAGTTATTTCTAGATAATACCAGACTAGTTTAATGTAGAGTTGAAATTGGAGAAATTTATAGTTTATTATTTATATTTCTTAATATCTTTGAGCAGATAATGAATGTATAGAAATATATCTAAATCATATAGGGAAATTTTTCAGAATAAATTTCCTCAGTCCTCCTTGCTCACCACAACTGTAACATACTCCCAGTTCCAAAGAACTGACATGGGGTATGTGTCTGTTTTTGTAAAATCTCCCTAGATGATTCTAATTATACATTTTTTCTTCCATTGTCATCCACTTTCTAAAGTGAGAACTACTCTAATCTATCTTCAATGTTAGTTATCTCTTCTTAGACTTTGACTAAAACCATATAGCAAATCAGAATTAATGCCATTAGCAAGCAACTGGAAGACATATAAGTTGATAATAATATTTCTGATTGCAAATAACAGAAAATCAGATTGACAATACCATAATATCAATGGGCATCAACTATTGTTTATAGAATGAAATTTAAAGATAGGATGGTTCTAGGTCAACATCTCCAAAAATAAAGACTATCTTCTTCATCTATTTCATCTATAGCTTATCCTCCTGATTTGGGCATCTTATGATTTCAAGATAACTGTGACATTAGCAGATATTACATGCAAACAAAATATCACTCAAATGAAGAAAAGGTATTTCTTCTTGTGAACTTTTATAAATCTATCAGTGAGGGAAATATTTCAATAAAACCTCAGCTGTACTTGCCTTAATGACTCATCATGGGCATTTTATCAAAGCTGCAATCACTGGCAAGAGGTTAGCCAACCCCTATAACCTCCCACCCCAGTTCCTGACTGGCTCAACAAACGCTCACTGTGCATTAGAATGAGAGTTTACCTCCAGAGATCCTGATTTCATTAAAGTGGGGTGGGGTCTGAGCACTAGAGGTGTTTGAATTTCCCAAGTGATCCTAATTTGTAGTTAAAACTATTACTCATGACTTATCCCTGGCATTGACACATACAAAGTCTCAAATACCCGCTCATCAGAGGAGGTAACTGAATACAATTAGATAGTGTTAAGAAAGAGGAAGAGGAAAATGACTATTAGGCAGATCACGAAGCTTACCACAGGTATTCTGAATTATTCCTTCAAAAAAAGTCTATTAGAGGGATGTTCAATTGATTTTTTTTTTTATTATTCCAAGAGATAACAAAAAAATACTTTCCATTTACCATCAGGGTCCTTTTTTCACACATCTGATAACTGAAAAAAAAAAAATTTAAATGACCATTTCTCCTTTCTGAAGCCTCCTTATAAACAAAAACATGTTAATCTCTCTCCTTAAAAATAATGTGAGACTATGAAATACTTAATAATAGATTTGATAACTGTTACCTGTAACACTAGGGCATGACCTTGTGTCCACCATCATGGTAAATGCCACGGGGAGCTCAAGTTTCCTCTTCTCTCTTCTTCTGAAGACCAGGGAAGTCTCATGTTATATAAGTGATGCTACATTGGAGGAGCTATGAAGATTATTGAACTCTTGGTGTTCTTAGGAAGAAGTTTAGGCCCTTGGCTCATAGGAAAACATTTTCTCCCTCTCTTTGGAAATCTTCTCAGAATTGTTTCTTGAAAATTGTTTCTTCCTACAAAATCAGTGGAAAGAAACCCAAATCTAGAGAATGTGTGCACATTTCCAAAGCAGTTTTCTACTCCATTCACTTGTGTGCTTTCCTTTCAATCTGCTTCACTAATCACTGAGAGTGAGAAGCTGGAAAGGGCTGGAATCTGAGTGAGGGTTGGTAAGGAAATAGGCCAAAGAGATCCCCCACAATTCTGTCCCCAATTTTAATTTGATACTGGGGCTACAATCAACTTATTAAGTCATCCAGCTCTGTATAATTTAGGTTAGCTCAATAAAGCTAAAAATTGACACTGGAATTGAGAACCAAAGTTACCATTCCTTGCCTGTACTAGATCATGGATCTGTTTCTTAAGAAATCACTTGTGGAAGGAACCAAGTATCAGTGTCAAGATGTGATAATGTTTTGAATCCTGGGTTTCAGCCCTTTCTGTTTGAGTCTCTTTCTTTTCAACACAACTCATGCCACTACCCAAATTGGAGGAGAGAAGTACATTTTCAGATTAAATAGTCATAGTTCACTGGTCTTGGAAACTGAAAGATATGATTACATGCCCTGGATTCACTGGACTCCACTTCTAGTGTTTCTGAGGCAAAAATTCTGTGCTGTCCCAAAGATTTGCATCTCTAACAAAGTTACCAGAGGATGACTAGAAACCAGGCTTTGAGAACTGCTGGTGAAGATAATGCAAGCAAGTTATTTAGCATAATTCTTGGGAAATAGTCAGCAGGCAGTAAATATGTTTTAGTTATTCAAGGTACTTACTCATAATGCAAAAAAAAACACTGTGTTTTAGAGCTTTAAAAACAAAACATCTGTTATACCATCTCTACTGCTGGCAGACAATATGCCCTAATATTAGCCAGTTATCCTTCAATGTAATTGCAGCACCATGTCAAGGCATGTAGGAAGCTTTGGAGATGAGTATTCTTCTATGACATGTTTATTTGCCAGTACAAAGGAGTTACCAAATCTATACTAGAAAATCCTGACTTGGCCATCTCCACACTCTGATTATTTTGTGTTAGAAATCTGGATTTTCAGGATATTTCCAGCAAACATTAGCTACTTGTTACACAAATGGGTTCTTCAATATGTATTTCACAAGATGACCAGGTATTATATGAAGAATCCAGGAAAGCATCAGTTCTGTGGAAACCTGGATAAAACAAACCATATCATCTTGGCTGTTCAGTCATAGTCCATCTGTTGATTTGGGTTAAATGAATTGCTTTTGTAGATTAATAATAAATACAAATTGACCCTTAAACAACTTCAAATCACTTTCACATTCATTATTACATCCAATCCACACAACCTCACTGAGGCAGTCTTTTATCACTGCAGCAGTCCTGCAGAGGAGAAAATGAATACCTGTTGACTTACAATTGTGCAAAGCCTGCACAATACTGAGCTGCAGAATGTAGGCCAGAACTTAGATCTCTGAAAGCCAAGACCTACACATGATGCCTTCCCAGAGAGAATGTTTTCAGAACTTTTAAAGCTGAAACATAAGATTGGGGCTCTTTTAACATTTCATATTTCATTTTTCATTTGACAGTTCAGTTAAAACTAAAAAAAAAATACTATGTACTATTGGAAATTATAATACACTTGAAAAAAGGGAAGAAATTAAAACCATACCCAATCTAAGCTGCTCAAAGAGAACCCCATAATACCTTGGAATACCTTAAGTTCCCTTCCCAATCATACCATGTGCAAATCAAACCATGATGTCTTTGAAGCTGCTATTTCCATTTACCAAGGTACTGTGATTATATTTCCATGCCAATAAATACTTCCTTTTTTGGCAGAATAGTGGTCCATTGTTTGAAAACACTATAATTTCCTTAACCAATTAAATGTTAGGTGATTTCCAACTTTTGCTTTTTCAAAGAGTACTCCAATGAACACTCTTGGAGCTCAGTCTTTCCCATATCCTTAGCTATGTCCTTGGGAACAATTCCCAAAAGAGAAATTATTAGGTCAAAAGCATGTACTGTTTAAATCTTTTGATACATATTGCCAAATTGGCCTTAAGAAATTGTCACTACTCAACTCATGAGAATGCTCCTTCCTCCTTTCATTGCTATTACACATTATTTATTTATTTATTTATTTGACTACTGGCAGATTTTCCCTGCATGAAAAATCTTATGTTCTGTGATTCAACAAAAAAATAAATAAATAAAAATTTAAAAAGCCTTGTGGACCTCAATAATGACACCTAAAATCTCTTTTCGTAAACAGGATTTGAAGATTGTGCAAACATGAAATTGATAGAGCTCTTTTAATCCCATATAATCCCAGTGTGTCAAAATGTCAGTGCCATCCACTTCCCCATTCCCATATATAAGAGCCCACCTTTACAACAGACCACACTTTATTCTGAATTCTTTTCATATGCATTTCTGAATAGAAGTTGTTCTTGAAATAAGTAAGTGTCCCTGTGTTGATATTTTATTCAGTTGCGTACTGCTTAAAATTTGGGATAAACTAATAGTATGATTTATAAAAAGCAATTTAGTCTTTTATCAGTCCTTTGCAAAAATATTTTTGTCCAGAAATAGCAGATGCAGTATGTCTTTCCATTATTGTAGTTTGATTCTTCCAGCCCTACCCAGACTCAATATACTTTTTCTCCCAAAGTACTATTTACAACACTCTTGGGTTTTTGTCTGCTTGTTTTGTTTTGTTTTATCAGATCTATGCTTTCTAAATTGGTTATTGCTTTATACCATTTCCTAATATCACATAAAATATTACTAACTAGATTTGTAAAAATTTAGGTCATTAAGGTAAGGAGGTTAAAAAGCACGTAAACATTGTCTCCTCTCCCCAATTTAAATGTGCCATGGATTTTTCCAGATCCTCTCTCTGCCTTAGGGATAATTGTAGGAAAAAATGAAAAGATAACACACCTTAAGAGGAGTATTTGGTTAAAGTAAACATGGGTTGTCCTAATGACTTCATTCTGACACGAGAAGCAAATGTATATGCCCCTTCCCCAAAAGGTCCAGTGGCACCATGTATAGTTCTTTTGGGGAGGGAGCTGTTAGGTTTTTTTTTCATATATGCTCTAATTTAGGTATGTTATTCTACTTTGTTTTTTTAGTAGACTCAAATTTTGTCTTCAATTTTCTTCCTTGTTTCCCTCCTTCCATCTTCCCTCCCTCCCTACCTCCCTTACTTCCATCATTCCTTCCCCCTAACTTGCACTCTCCCTCCCTTACTTTCTCTCTTTCTTTTTCTACCTTTCTTCCTCTTTTTCTCATCCTCTTTCCCTTCCTTCCTTCCTCCTTCCTTTTGGTAAGTAGTTAGAGATAAATACCCCACTCAAACAAAGGCAATGGAAATTATTAAACCATTAATAGAATGGTATATTCCTTTCAGTTGAAGAATTATTCAAACTAAATTTACCATAAAATATTGACCCAAAGTAGAAAATAAATAAAAGTTAAGGTTTCACATAAAATTATCTAGGATAGTTGAAAAGATGCATGCAAATAAAAAATAACCAAATGTTATAAACATGCTTAACTATTGAAGTAAAATAGTGTGTGCCCATTGTAACCTTTGGGCAGTAATTAGGCCTGTTCAGTATAAGCTCTCAGTTTCCAGGACCATGTTATTCATTTTTGTTCTCCCCAGAACCCCTAAATAAAAGTAATATACACTATGACAATTATTTCTTCATGAAGATATTTCCTTTCAAGAGTAATCTTCCAAAGTTTCCTGTGAAGCTGATGAACCAGCTTCCACTCATATTTAACTTGGCCCAGATTATAGGCTTCTTGACACTCTAATGTATCTAAGTGCTTCGTTAGTAATACAATAATTTGATTATTTGTAAGGAAGCTAAGATGTTCAAATAATAATATTTTATTTGAAATTTAGTTTTGTTACCATAACTATATGGAATTTCTCCCATATCAAAGGGCTGCCAGATTTTTTTAAGCTTCATTTTTAATTCTGTAATTATTTATTGGGTATAATTTGAGTTCTCCTTTTTTAATGTAGGACTTTCTCTCAAAGAATAAAATCTGTGCTTTGGCCTAAGTAACACAGATAATCATCTCTTTATAGAGGATTAAAAAATTAAAATGTATAATGACATGATCTCTAGCCAAAGAGTTAATTTATTCCAACGCAGTGTTGGCCACAGCATATTTCCTGTTGCTCTGTCTCCATTGTTAATTACTTAGCGAAAATAATTTGGAGAAAAGTTTTTATAGAATGATTTTTTCCAATGAGAAAGTTTTGCACTGTATACATGCAAGGTCTCATATCACCAGTTTCAGTTTTATACTAATAAGAAGAAAGCGATAACCTAGATCATTTTAGAATTCCAACATATTGTGATAACCTTGAGAAGTAATCAAAAGCTGAAAGTGAATTTTAATAAGAAGTATTTTGTGTACCAAGCATAATCACAAATCAACTTTGAATCAAAATATCATTTCTTCATGCAGTTAACAAAGGTTAAGAATGGAGATACAGTTTTTGCATCTGTTCTTTAAAGCTAAAGCAATTACTTGAAACCAAAGATCTTTCATAATGAATGAAAAATAAGCCTATAAGCACAGAGGTTCCTCAAATCAATTAGGACAAGATGTTATCTTTAATGGAGTACACATTTTTGTCAATATAAAATATATGTGATTCCTTACAACCCAGAAGACATCAACACAACTAGCTTGGGTTACATCTGCTTTTTTGCAGTTAGCATATTGTGAGACTGATTGATAGCTGCATATAGTATTCAGTTGAAAGAATTTCAAGATTCCAAACCTAATCCGTGTTTCTCTGGTTGAAGAATTTTTCAAAAGTGTTTTCCAAGCAGGCCTTTCAACTTAATGAGAGGAGGCTTAAGACCCTAGGAAATTATAACATCCTTATACTCATCCTTGGGCACCCATAAAATATCAATTTATTACTTAAAAAGCCATTTGAATAGAAAACATATACTTTTTAATAAAAGAAGACTTGATCCAATTTTTAAATATGTTTTGAACATAAAATTAAGGAAGAGCAATGCTAATAAATATGCTCATGGAAGGAATAAAGAGAAGCAAAGAATAAACGAAAATGTACCCTTCCAAAGGAGATAAACTCAGGTGTAAAACAACCAGACTTGACTGGCAGAGAGGGTGTTTTTAGTTCATTCTGAAGCAATTTGGGAGCTAAATAAAAAAACTTTCACCCCTTCTATCCATTATCTTTTCCCCATTACTTTAATTTCATTTTTCCCTGTCACTGGTCAAAGTTCAATCATTTATTGCTTTTAGAATTTAGATTATGTAACTAAGGTTCAGATTTTGAAAAGAAATTATGTGGGTAAGGGAATCAAGAGAAAAGTAAGAGAAAATTCTCATCATTTTGACTTCTACATCATGGAATCTTATGACATATAAATGTAGAAACCCTAAACCCATTTACAGAGGTATAACTGGTTCTGCCCTAAAGCTTTGTATACCTTTCCAAGCATTTGAACCAAAAGATTATTTCCAAAGTTTTTAGCTCCAGAAAATGAAAAAAAAAATGATGAAAAGGATTGAGTTTAACATAAAATACATACAGCTTCTTCCTCAGAAGGTAACATTTTATGAAGAGTATATATACTATAGCAAATTCTTACTTACTCTACATTAACAAGTAATCTGTCTTAGTTATCACAACCAAAACTTTCTTAGTCATTTAAAAATATCACAAACATTCCTACCCTTAAAATATTGACTTTCATTTTTGTTTTTCTCAAGATCCCTATTGCTAATTTTCCAAAAGTGATATGCTTAAAGCTATGCAGAATATTATATAGCCACAGAATGTAATTTCATCTGTTTAACAGTTTATTCATCTTCATATTGGTCAAATTTTCACCGTCTCTTGCTTTATGGGCAATGGTTCAATAGATCATCTGTAAAGTGCTAAAAACTTTCTAATTGGTTACTCTGAACTGCTGTAGTTTCAGAAATCAAATAAATAAGTTTATTTTTTTAAAAGTAAACAAACTAAAAATAAATAGATGCTAGGTGAGGAATTTTTTGTTAGCAAAAAAAATATTTTTGTCTCTCAGAAGCCTTTTCAAGGCTTATGTGTAGCTTCTTGGCAATTTCCTTAGTGACATAATGTACTACTTTTACAACTTTCCTTTAGGTGAGGTGTTGTGTGGCATGAGTGCCTGTTTGTAGGCTGTGATGTTACTCAAAACAAATTTGATCATTTCAATAATTTTCAGTTATAAACTTAGCAGCATATCTTTCCAATCATGCTGCAGATGTATTTGAGACTTTATCACCAAACTAATTCACTTAAGGCAGATAATATGCAATAGGATTGAAGGGCATATTGTCACACATTTAGAATAAGCCAAGGTCAATGTCTGGCTTATTGGTCATTTTTTGAATTTACATGTAGGTAATCTTGTACAAGCTCAATGCGTAAACCCATTCATACTGAGTTCAGGAACCCATGAACACACCCACCCTTAGAGACCTAAGTGATTTTTTGTTCTAGTGACTAAATCCAGTTCTCTTTCCTATCCTGAATACTCTCAACTCTTAGTCTCCTTACTTCTCACATTCTGCATATGATACATTGTGTAGGCTTTGTTCTTGGATGATATTATGAAAAATAAAAGATTCCTGGGACTAACATACAGAAGATGTCTTTTAAGCATTTTGGAAAAATAAGAAAAGCAAAATAGAACAGTGTTTTGGAAATAATAAATACCTATGGTTACTATGAAGAAAATTCAGAATAACTCCCAACAACCTACTCATTTTTATGATGCTATTAGAAATGACTCCTGTTTTCAAATATCTACCTCTCCCTCCTCTTTTTTTTTGTTCTTATTTTTTACTTTTTTTTTTTTTAACATAAGAGCATCCTGCTTCTCTCTTGCCCATATTGAAAGCAATTCCAAGCTATGCATTGATAGAGACTGCATCATTACTCTAGGGAAAAATGAAAAGCATTACACTGGTCATTATCATCATACCAAAAAGGAAAAAAACACACTTAAATAACTGCTCAGTTAAGCCATAATCTTCATTTCCTAGACAGTTGCTGTCTAAGCAGAGATTCTCTCATCTACTTATATTAAGAGCTTAGTTTCATTTTCATTTTGGAAGATTATATCTAATCACTAACCATTTAGGAACACAAAGTAAAGATATAATGTGTCTTATATGCTGATCATGAGAGTGAAACCCATCTTCATCTATTCCAAACTACTGCTAAGTATCTCTGAGATCAGAAAGAGACATTATCTCTACTAATGAGAGGATGGATTGATTTCAAAACTCCAAAATACTTGAGAATGTTCAGAAATAACTTTGTTACTTTTTCACATTTTAATATTATTGTAGGTTTCAACTAATCAAATGCCCTAAGAGATTTTACACTTGTGCCTAGACACTGAAATATTCCTTCAACTTGTCGTTCCTCACTCTCTCATTTATGTTTCTTCACTCTGTCTAATTTGACTAAGACTTATACAGGAAAAATTAACTTTTAAATCAGAATTTTGAGAATATCAATTTCCCCTAATGCTCCCTTCATTCACAAAACACACAGGCTCAAGGAAACACCCTAGAGAGTTTATGCATTCTGCCATAAATGCAGATGCAATCCAAAGGGTTTGGTTTTAGATGAAGTTTTAAATAGGCAATCTGCTTCTGTAAAAGCAAATTTTACTCTTCTCACCTTATTTCCTCATCATGCTTCTTTACATTTATGTACACTATCACCAAACATTTGTAGGGAAATTATGTTTTACTTAAAGCTTCTGTCCAATACTTATTTTTATTAGATCCAAATGTTATGTTTACCACCAAGTCAAATTGCCTACTCTCTTGTCTCAACAGGCACCTTTATTACCTTTCTACTTCCTTTTGCCTCTGGCTTAGCTTTTTGTTTCTTTTCTTGGTATCTTCCTCTTTATTTTACTCCCACTAATCTCATCATTACTTTCATATTTTTGTTAACAAGATAGTGTCTGCACATAATGGAGAAAAGAAGGAAGGATTCATGGACAGAAGAAAGAAAAGAGGGAGCACAGTAGAGGGTCTGCTTAGATTCAGTCTGACCTCCTAGTCCATAGTCCATATAGCTTAATTCTTGGATGCTTATCTTCCAGTCCAGTTGCAGGGTACCCAGATTATAAAATGTATAGTTAAGCCTTGAACAATGACATTGTGGTGAAGGTCTCTGATGCTTATGCCATCAAAAGTCTAAGTATAAATTTTGACCATTTTGGCTTTTTTTTCTCTGCCCTCCCACCCTCGAGACGTTGGCTTTGAATCCAGGTCCAATGGCATTTATAGCCTGCACCTTCGCCACATAAGCTACTGTAGATCACTTGAATATAACTTTTGACTCCTCCAAAACTTAACAAACATAGTCCAGAGTCCCTGAAAGATTAGTTTGAAAGATCTCCTTCTTCCTCTAAGATTTGCTCAAGTTCCTAATAGTTGTCCCTTTATATACACAGGTTCTGTATCTGAAGAGTCAAACAATAGTATCCATATCAGTATAGGGGGAACTATACTGCTCAAACCAGTGTGGCTCAAAAATCAAGTATATTTTATTGAGAAAATAGATTTTGAGATGTTCTCTTTTTCTACCTTTTTTGGGTCCAGAAAATACTAGACAGAAGTCATGACTTTATGATGAAATTATCCCTGTAAGTATAAGTTTAGAGCTAAAGGGTCCAGCTACCATTTCCTTGAGGTCAATTGACCCTTTTGGTTCCATTTATGTGGAGTCATTTGATTCTTCAATTCTTCAGCTATATAGTCCTCCATTGTGACTGTATATTTCCTTTTTCTATGTTGCAAAAACCACCTTTCTTAAAGAAAAGATCGCCTCTTTGTTTAAGAGGCAAATGGCCACTCTCTGGGATATACTGAGACTCTCTCCTCAATTCTGTACTCAGTGACCGGAGCCCCACAGTAACCTCCACTGAAGTCCAGCCTGTGCTGACTTGGCCTGAAAATAACTGAGTAGTCCACCCTTTCAGCACCCAAGGCCTATTCATACAATTTTCCTCCCCCAATTCCCTTTTCCTGAAGTTGTTTTGAGTCTGAAAAAAAAAAAATCCCTGCTAATACAGCTAATCATCTCAATGTAAGTTGTAGAACTGAGGAAATCACACAGCATGCTCCAGATCTCCGAAATAAAAGTCGTCAAGTTTTGAGATGAAATAGTTAATAATTACCACTGCCTCAATTAAAGACATCCACTAATAGAGGCATTTCCTTCTGCTTAATCATCTTTTCTTAGCACAAGTAAGTTATTTCTGGCAAGAAACCCAAGGATTATTAAGTTCTTACATTTCCCTACTTCATTTCTAAGTAGTTCCACCTGGAATGGATTTATGAAGATTCATACAAAAAAGCCAAAAATATCTTGTCTCTTAACAAAAATATTTGGGCCCTAAAAGGAACTAAATCTCTGAACACAGACTTAGGGAAACTGATAGTACCAGTTCAATATTTTTAGAGGCATGTTCATGTTAATCTGTTATAAAATTACCAGAAATACCTTGGGAACCAATCTAGCAGTCTTCACAGTACCATTGTGACTCAAAACTGATTCCGCTGAATGGCATATCACTCTACTTTATTAAGATAAGATAACAGGCAAAACTATATCATTGTTTCAACTACAAAGAGGAAAACTACTTATCAGTAAGGTGGTTTTGATTTAACTAAGAAATTGCTACAAACTGACACAGTTTTTTGTTACATAACTAGTAATTCTTGTCATTTATTATTGATAATATTTTCACTGATATTTAGCAAAGCAGAGATTTAGTTTCTTAAATTTTCTACTGGTGCTGCATTATAAATGATTGCTTGAGAATTGGAAACATGTCTTCAATTCTAAAATTAGAAATCACTATGCTTTGAATGAGCAACTTTGCTTAGTTCAACAACAGTTACATGCAATCAGTTATATTTCATTAGTATAGTAATAGGAACATTTTCAAAAATTAATTTTATTAAAGGAAAATTGCATTATGACATTATATATCTTTAAGATATTAACCAAAATTCAAAAAAACTTTAATATCAAGATGAATCAAAGTAGATTTTCATCTTAAAATAGGAAGCAAAAGAGGATGTTACTTCAACCACAGTTTTCTCTATCTCTGAACAATATGGAAAGTAGGTTAGATAACCAACTAAAACCATTCAAATTCCTCAGGATGTACAATTAGCTAGAAATTTAAATAAATTCATATTCAAATATATTCATTACATCACTGCTAAACAAGACATATTTTCAATAGTGAATCAGAAATTGAGACAAATCTGTGAAAAGTAGAAGCCAAGAAAAGTTAGTAGAGGAAACCAGAGATCATATGCATGCAATCAGGAACTGCTGCAGAAATGAAGGTGTCTCCAGTGTTATCCAGACTCTGCTTTCAGGAACTTACAAGAGGCCCCAGGGCAACCAATGGAAATGAGAGATTGTGTTAGAAGCAATTGCACTACTTGACTCCTCTCTCCTTCCACATATGTACTGAGCAATCGGCATGAAAGGTCCATGTACCTAAAGGAAAATAGTAATGTGGGAGTGCCCTACCTACTTTTAAATAACCAGAAGGTCAGCTATGAGTGAAAATCATACATTGCAACTCTTAGCCTCCATCCCCAATAGCATAGCCTCTGCAAATGACATCTGGTAATTAGAAGAGAGGAATAAAGATTCTCAAACAGGAATATAAACTGATGATTAATTATCACCACATAGTTCAGGAAAGAAAACAGCAAGAAAAAAGGTGCAAACAACAAACAAAAAATCTCACCCCCCCAAAATAATAGAGGTACTACAATAAGAATAAGATAATTTAAAACAAGGACTATTGACACCTCCAGAGAGAGTTGAAAAGATAATACACTCAAGAAAGAAGACAACAATAGATCTTAAATGTTTAAAACAGGCTTATCAAAAATGAAATGAACAAATCTACTCAATAGCATAATATAACTGGAAGGCAAAGAAAACATAAAAGAAAGGTTAAGAGATATGAAGTATACAATAAGAGATAAGAGAAATTAGGCATTAAAAATTAATTAAGAAATGTTTCTAAATATCCCAGATCCCTAGAGAAACGTCTCTAGTTTAAAAGGTTCCATCAAGTCCGAATCAGGATGTTTGACAAACTATTCTGCCTTCCCAAAATATCATCCTACAAATTCAGCAGAAAATTAAAATCATCTTTTATAAGGGGAACCTAGATATTTCTAAGAAACAATACCATTCTTAGAAATCAAGAAATAATATACATAAAAATAGTTATAGAGGATTTAAGTTAACAAAATAAGTAAGCTTGATTTAGTAAAGACACAGAGAACTCTCTCAAGAATATATTAAAAGAAAATATGTTCTAACATTAGAAAAATTTCATTTTACATCTTGGGATTTTTAATAATTGTTAGTAATCTAATTTGGTTATGCACCTCCAAACCAAAAATTTCACCTTAAAGTACATGAATAAAGAAAACAATTACATGCAATTAGCATAATCCTAAAAGATACGGTAATGACAGGAAAAAACTTGCTCAGAATCCAAGATTTAAATGTCTCTTTCGAGGTAAAGAAAACATACACACACACACACACACACACACACACCCTTTCCAAACAGTTCTTACAGAATACAGCATTCTCTTTGTCATGTTTCTGTTTGCTATTCCAAAAGACAATATTGCCACAAACAAAAATCCTCCACTGAAACAAAATATTCATGATAAAGTCAACCACTCAAAGAACAGTTGGGCTGGTAACCATAGGAATGGGACAAATACTGATGAAACAACTGATAAGACAGGTAAAATTTACAGCCCTGAACTGCCCAGTATAACTGCTCTGGGCTCTTTTCCCCTACAGTGAACTTTGAGATGCTTAGATCTTATCAAAGTTCCAACTGTGCAAGTTCCTACTGAAGTCAGTGAATATTAAAGGAGAAATTCACTGAGGCAATCTGAAAATCCACAAGCCCAGAACTTCAGCTTTTTATATTCCCTGATTGGGCTTCCTTCTCTAGGCCTCCCTAAAGGAAATAATTTCGTAGCTTTATAGGGTTTCGGCTTTATAGAAAACAGACATCATGTAATATTTTCAGTACCAGAAAGATCAGCAGCAAGGGAGAAAGAATGTGATTCACCACCAATCAGCTGGAAGGGGAACCTGCTTTCTCACTGCTTTTTCACTTCTCTGGTTTCCATCAACCAATTGAGAGATACAGATGGAGCATTTCTCGCTAAATCCCACCTTGCAAAGCAATAATCAAATCTAAAGACACTGGTCAAGGAGATGTGAGTGTTATGAGGGATGCCATACTATGTTCCTGGTGCTATCTCTTTCAAAAGTTAGTTGCAGACACATGAGATTTTGAAATTTCAGTAAGTTCAAAATAAGAAAGTACTTGGAAGCATTCTGCAAATTTAGAATTGATTTTAATGTAATTAAAGGACATAATGTAATGTAACATTTATGTGTATGTAGATATATATATATTTATTAATCTTTTAAAATTAGAATTCAGGGATGGCAAATAAAAGCAATCTTCACAAGGTAACTGATTAAAGCAATGTCAAAAGTTGGGGTAGTCACTGGGGTCTCTTGAAGTGAGTAGAAAAGTTTGGCCAAAAAGAATGAACTCTTAAAAAGTCATATTATTTTTACAATTGTATTAGCAGTTTTATGAATAACGAGAATATTCACAAATTATGAATATGGTCAGTTTCTCTAATCATAAAATACTAACATAATTCTCCTCAGGCTCAAACTGAAAGAAACTATAAGATGGGAAAATGTCAGTAATACTAATAACAACATATCATTAATTAATATGCTTAAACAAAAAACAAAGAATAGCTATAAGCCCCTCAGAGCAATGTTTGTTTGCCAGGTAGGACTGCAATCCACTCACATAATTGATGTTTAATTGATATTTAATGGTGACTATATTAGTTTAACACAGACCGGGAAATATTAGCTATTTAAAGTTAGTGAAAATGTAAGAATCCTTGTAATTTAGGGATTGACTAAAAAGGGTGATTGAATGCAGTAAAGAAGCATGAAACTTAGAGGTAAGTTTGATATTTCATGAAATCCACAGAAAGAATTTCAATGAAAAATAAATCCATAAAAAATGGAGAAATATTTAAGCCCAAAAGGAATATAACTTGACTGACAAAATATTCAATTATAAAACGAAAGAGAGAGAGACTATATAATCTAGTGCATTAAAATTTAGTTATAGCCAAAATCTAGGCGTCAGAATCAAGAGAGTGGTTTGCACTGAAAAGAAAACTCTTATAATAGGAGATTTATTATTATATATCAAAAGTAATAGATATATATTACCAGAACTAGAGAAGTCTCAAAGTAGTACTCTAACATGGGTCTCTGTATTTTGACCTTCCCATAATTAATTCAATTCCACCTTAAAAACTCAATGCTGTGTAATGATCATAAAATAGAAGACTGTTGTTTTAACAAGAAAAATCAACACTTCTTCAGTCTTATATTTGGATTATATTAGTCTTATATGAGGATTCATCACTTGGGTCCCACAACTGGGATAGAATCAAATGACCAGTGTGATTGTCCAGCAGCATTTCTTTTCCCCATTGCATTTTCCTTCTCTTCTTCCTTCAATGGTATTACTTTGGTAGTTAGATGATTCCACATATCTAACTTTCATCTTCCCTTCCTATCCTACACTGGCCCCAACCAGGATGATGAGATCCATACCCTTTGGTGTGTTTTACAAACATTCTTTATGTCACAAACCATGTTCGTCCAAAATAAAAAGTCTAGCAGTTTTCTTGTGACACCTCAGCTGAGGCTGCAAGCCCATGGTAAAATGTTCATTAAAAAAAAGAGAGATAAGAAAAAGAGAAGACAATTATCACAGAAAGCTGTCATCCTTTGCAGTCCTGTGGAGTCTCATTCTCATTACCTTTACAGGGAGCTGCACTGATCATGTTTACACCTGGGGATTGGGTATTTGAGAAACCTAATAACTGGACATATAACTGCTAAGGGCTTTTTTGTTTATTTGGCAGACTCAAAGTTTCTCACTGTTTTGTCCACAATCAGGTATGGTATCTTACGTTTACTGTAACGATCAGAACTGGAAGTTAAGATATGGTATGAGTAATGGTATGCCAAAGACAAAAAACAAAAAACAAAAACAATAACAACAAAAACAAAAACACAATAGTGACACATTGCAATCTGTGGACCCAGCTTACATGTTTCTTTCTCTCTTCACTTGAACTCACTGATGATAGCAATAAGAGGAAGTAACTTAAAAGAGAAAAAAGAGATTATTAGTCAAGTAAACCTTATCTAAAAATTTCCTGGATTACTCAGAGGTCTTGTTTTCAGGGTGAACAACTAAACGTCAAGAATTATCAGAAATATTCTCTCTGGTGATAATGCTAAATGAGCTGTTCTAAACACTACACAAATCAACTTCAGTGAATTTTTATTTAGAAGTGAGATTTATTTTGAGCATTTCTTGATAGAAATGATTCAATTTATTTTCTATGATGAGTGTAACATTGCACAGTTCATTGAAGGGATTAGACTAGTATTTAAACTAAGTGGAATTCACATTTATAATCCAGATTTCTGCATTCCTATTAGCAAACCTGAAAAATATTATGGAAGCTACTAGTCAAGAATTCCTTGCAATGTTGAGATCCACAGAGAGACTAAGGAGACCTGATCAAAACAGATACAGTAGGAGTTAATGTCCATTCAGCCTGTGATAAACCCCTTCTTCTGAAAACTTCCATTCACAACAGAAGATAACATGCACCCTGTCATTGATCACAAATAACTGGAACAAAAACAGCACCCGATTCAAACTCTCTTCTGCAAGCATTTATACAAAAGTGATGTAAATAATAAACTTATCTTCCTCTTGTATGTACATGGAAAAGAATGTGATAAATCAATTCTTGAGAAATAAGAATGAACAGAAGCAAAGGCTGAAGCAAATACCTTAAACAGAGGGAAATAAACACTACAACCTAGATTATGATCGTTTTCCCTGCTCATTTCAGACCTATATTTGAATACTGCAATTTACCCGTTTGTTAGTCAAATTTCTTTAGCTTGCAAGTTATTTTAAAAAAGCATAATACAGTTTAAGCTGAAGAAGAAAAGTGTTCACTTCTTTAGAAATAGGTGGAGATAACACACAGGAGTAAAGAAACGGTTTTAGAAAGAAACCAGGAGCTTGGAGTACTAGAATTTAGGACTCAGATGTGACCAAGATGCCCTCTCTGTTTCTGCATTTATCTGTGCTTAGCACCATTCCATTTATGGCTCCTTCTATATGATGGGAAACATGACTATTGACAGTTCCAGTTATACATTATAAGTGAACAACCCTGCCAATAAAGGAGCCTCTTTTCCAATATCTGGATTATCAGTCCTTGGCAAAGATTCTGATTGACCTTCCAAGATCATTTGACATCCACTTACTCAATCACTGTGCTCAGAGGAGTAAGCACTGATAAATCAAGACTATATTCTGTACTATTCGGGTACCATGACCTGAGTGGTAGAATGAGAGTGTATAACTTAAAAATAAAGAATGGAGGAAATGCTGCTGAGTAGCCAAAAACAATAGCTACTAGTGAATACTCCTTGTTTCTTTCAAAACCTTAGTTAGCTTTTGTTTAAGCAAGCTCAAGTTAGTTTTTGCTACTTACAAACAAAAGGGTTTTAATTAAGACATTTCTGGGTGTCAATGACTTGAGTCGTAATGAAGGTGACTAATGTATCACCAACAAAAAAAGGGTTTTAATTAAGACGTTTCTGGGTGTCAATGACTTGAGTTGTAAGGTGGGTGACTGATGTATCACCATTTGTTCTACTGTTCTTCATTTTAAAATGTTGTAGCTGAGTTTGCAGTCACATTATCTTGAGTTTATCTATGACGTGTTTAATTTACTTATTAGGCAGCCTTCATTTGAGAAAGTTAGGTATACTTATTGTTCCCATAATATAAAATCAGAAGGGAAAAAGTGTTAATTGATTGCTGTGTTCCTCTACATTTTTAACATTCTCTGAGCCTATGATTCTTACTATGTGATTCACAGTCCCAGTAAAATGGGATTTTTTTTCAGGCTATTATTAATTTCTTTGGTGATTTCAGATTCTCAGCTAATTTCTCAGTATAATAGCTTCTCCATTAATAGAGAAGGACTATGGAAATAAGAAAGTAGCGTGCATAATTATCCCACATATTTACAATAGAATATATAAATTATTTTTAAATATGTAATGACAAAAAGTATCAAAATCAGGATTCAAAAATCAGTTAAATAATTAAATTCCATGTATTCAACTCACTTGCTCAGTTTTTCAGATATTAGCTTCCTAACATGATATTGAAACTATTCTTAGAAGCTGGAATGCAAATAGTGACAACATAAATTTCACTTCTCATGGAGTATACACTCAAATAAGGGAGATAGATAAAGTAGAAAAGTGATAAATATATAATAAAAATTATGGCTCATGAAGCAAAAAAATGATGAGTTTATTCATTCATTCACTCAACAAATTTTTTGAGAATTAACCCTTAGCCAGGTATAGCTAGACACTGCTAGAATGATACATATGGAACCTCATAATAAATAGACTACTGGCTCATGTTCAGTTCTCTGTGGGTCTACAGTATCCAAAAACCCAGTATACTTTGAGTGGACATGTTTTAAAGTTGTCATATTGCTTTCTTGGATACTGAGATAAAAATAATTGTAAAGTATAATTCCAAGTGGAAACCTCTGAAACTCTCCATTCCATACTCTTATCCTCTGGACAATTTTATATATCAAGAGTATCATGTTCCAGAGAGAAAGGCAAAGAGTTATGTCTTATCCAATGACCTAGAAGATGCAGTGTGGTACTCCAAAAACCCCCGTAAGGTACTATTCTGGGCACTTCAGAAACCAGATAGCCCCTGGATGATTCTACAAACTCAACCAAATTGCAACACATATGGAAGCTGCTGTGACAAATATGTTATCATTTCTAGAGTAGATCAGTGCATCCTTGGATGCATTGTACTCAGTTATTGATTTGGTGACTATGCTCTTATCAATTGCTGTATCAGAAAGGAAGATCAGAAGCATTCATGTGGAAAGTACTAAAGTTTGAAATTATAGCCTCATTATAAATCAAACTTACTTCATGGATGTATCCACTTAGTTTGTAGGTACAAATCATAAATTACGTGTGATTATATGTGAGTTTCATTCAGAATGACTCTGAAAATAGAAATGTGAAATTTTCCTTAAGACAGTGTACCTAGGCATATATTTTGTTTGGAAAATAATCGTGTCATGGTCATAATATATTTTTTAAATATATCAAGGAGCAAATATTTAGCTAAATGGTCAGAGGTGGGAAAGGAAAACATCAGACGATGAGGAAAAAGTAATTCTAGAAAAAAAAAAGAATATGAATAGGCCTATGTGAATATCCTTATATTTTTGTACGCATGTCAATGCCCACAAGAATAAACCTTTTCAGAAGAGAAAATAAATAAATCAAGTAGATAGAATATTTTGGTCATCTGAAGAGTACCAGCCTCTGAGACAATAAATGCATAAACAGAGCACAAAATTTATACACAAGGACATAAACACAGTTGTTATATAGCAAGATAGGATTCAACAGCTCACCAAGACTCATCTAGAGATGGCCATTGATGAATGTCAACCTGTTTGGTAGCAGAAACATGTATTGGAGCCATAGTAAAACAGTATCCGTTGATCCTAATGAGTCAGTTGGTAACGATTAGATGATATTAACTCTACTCCCCTATAAAAGGCAATGATTCATCCATTTTAACTGCAATCAACATTCATTTAGGCTATTTTCCTTTTCTGTCCTCAAAGCCTCATTCAGCAGCATTATCCAAGATGAAATATTTGATCTGCTGACATGGAAATCGTCCATTTTATCACTTCATACCATTGAAATTATTCTACAACAAAAATAAATGCAGTTCTAAATGCAATGTTATGTTATCTAGTGCTGCTACACAGAAGCTATCAAATTGCTAGAAAAACAGAACATCACACTGAAAGCATTGCTGAGATGCCATGTTGTATATGATACTCTACCAAGATAGAATGATATTCTCCAAGTTGTTGACAAAGAATTGTTGACTTATTTTTGTCTAATAGTTTTCAGTAAGGGTGGATTATATTCTTGACCCACAACTCCAGATTCTTTGGTTCAAAAAATTCTAAATAGGGAGATGTTTTCACTAAACACATTAAAAAAATTAATGTTTGAACTATGACTTTTTCTTAGTGACTTCAAGTGTCTTTAACCAAGAGATAAGAGAACAGGAAAAGAGCACCTACTGGCAAGACTAATTAATTCAGGTCATCAGGAGACAGAGCTGTTAAAATGAGGTCAGAAAAAATATACTTAACACCCAGTGATTCACTGGGGAGTTTTCACTGTATTATCTTGTACAATATCAACAATTAATAGAAAAGCAGACACATCATAGCCTGAAAAGAACAAGGTAACCAGGACTCCACTCCCAAAGATAAAGATTATCCCTCTTAGGATGACACATGGAATAGCAGAAGAGCTCACTGATAATAAAAATATGGTGGCAATAGGCTTGAAGTTCAACTCATTAACCTTCCTCTCACAACTTTGCCCTGGATAAAAAAAAAAAAAGCTTGTTCCACAAACCCAAAGAAACCATTCCCACAACGAGTCCAAGCAGGCAAATTCTAATGTAGTGGACACCTGTGGTATATGACCAGGGACCACTTTCAGACTAAAACACCCATTATCCCAGCTTCTGTAAAAAGTGTCGAGAGAGCTCATCACCTACTCACTCTTTTAAAGTTTGCTCTTGGTTCGAGAGAATTGAATAATCACATCCACATGCCGAGGGCTGTATTCTGTGATAATGTCAGGACACGAGAGGTCAACCAGTAACCTTGTCCCAATTCAGTCGCCTTGTTCCATTGTCCCCTTAAAGTCTTTGTTCTTACAGATCCATCTCCCTTCAGAACTTTCTGAGGAATCATCTGAGAGCTTTGATATGTCTACACAGAAACCTATCTTAGGATGACAATCCTTTTTCCTTCATCTTTCTGGAGCTAACTCCTCATTAAACTTCCCATGCATAGCTCTCCATCTCAGAAAGTATGTTTCTAATAAGAATGAAAACACAGACTCACCATCTTCCAGATATCATTCACTCCTTTACTATAAAACACAGAATGATGTCAAGAAACTTCAAACTCAATGCTATTATTATACACTATATATTTTAAATTAAAATGTTGTTTCAAAAGACAATAATATCATATACAGGCCATTATGAATCATTTTAAATTATTCAGAATTCAAAAGGAATGTGCACTTCACTTAAATAATAAACCTTTCTAGTGATAAATTTTTCATCTGACCTTAACTCCTTTTATTAGCTTAACCACATGTTGAAATATATAGTACTGTAAAACATAGCATCAGGTAGACATCCCACAAAACTAATTTTCTATCTGTGAAAATGTTCCATCAGGGAATATTCAGTTCCTTGCTTTATCTGAATAATAAAATGTGAATAAAACAGTTTTTGGTTCTTAATAACACAGAAAGTCTCATATTTTCTTTATTCTTTTCTTGGCAATCATAGTCTTTCCCAAAACCTGAGAGCTTGGAAAATTAACATATTTTTTATTCAATCTTGAAAATATTCCCTTATGTCTCAGTGATAGAACTATATTGTGGCAAAAATTCTCATCTGCTATCAAACACATTTTGTACAACCAAAAGTGAAAGCCTTTAGAATGTATCAAAAACTCACATCATTTTCTAGAATTAATTCTTTCACGTTTAATTACTAATCAGGTGTACTTTAAGAAGATCTTATGTAGGCTATAGTTTTCAAAAATACTTTGTCTTTTTTGTAACTTCTTTATCCTTGAGGGCTCAGAAATATTTAGCAGAATTAAAACATTTACAAAGCTTTTAAAACAGATTTTCTTTCCTTTAGGGACAAAATACCATTTCAATATCCAATTCTTTAGAGTCTTCGATAAGTCATGATAGGAGCTAAGAATACGATTTAAAATGATTATTTTCCCTGTAGCATTTCATAGAATCTAGAAATCTAATTAACATTTAATCATCTTGAATGTAATCATAAGTCTATAGGAACTTAAGTGTTCTCCACTTTAAATACATCTGCCCGTTATAACAGATATATATATATATAGAGAGAGAGATGTAGAGTCTTCACTAACATATTTGTTTCATTTAGTAAGTGTTCAAAACAACAGAATGCTTTATGTTATGACATTATTAATGAGTATTTAACAGTTTTTACTTTAATTCCCTATATGCGAAGTTGGTTAAAGATAGGAATTATAAGAAGAAAAGTTGTCGATAGATTTTTTTCAAAAGCCATTTTATTTGGAAAGCATATTAGCCAATTTAGCCCAATTGAAATGTTGATGCACTCATAGCCTTTTAACTAAAGAAGAGCAATTATTGGTAGTGAAAGCTTTATCTGAAAGCTCTGTGGCTTCCTGGCTCTTGTCTAGATCTCTATCGGTTTCTGAATTAGGTGTCGTTTTAATAGTCATGGGCTCGTTTAAACATCATTGGAGCCATTGTGATTGTTTCCTGCCAGACTGCCCTTCATTTCCCTCCAGACCTCTGGTTCTTTTGATGATTGCTCTGTAGCATCCCTTTGAGAAAAACGGCTCTTGGCAAGATTTAAACTTCTGTAGCAACATTGTTATTGCGATGTCCCTTTATTATGACTAATCCCAAGGATAAATTTGTGCTACTTTTTATCCTAAATCACACCACTGCTCTAACCTGTAATTGACAGCAGTAAATAATAATGATCAAAACAGAAAATATACAGCCTACACTTGTCTCTCTACTGACTAAACACTGACCCTTATAGCAGGGGTGACTTTGTGTGGTAAATCTTTTCACAAAAAAGGAGGCTTGTATACTTCAGATACCATGACTAATTTGAACCACCATGAATAAGGATATATCTCAAGAGCTCTAAAATTTGAACCTCTTCTATAATGGCCCAATGTACCAATCCTCTATGACCTCAAATCCTGTGTTAATCTGAATACGTAAGCAATAACCATAGAGTTTACTTGAGTCACCGTGACGGGCATTGAAAGACTGACATTATTTCTTTCTGTTGAAGCTACCCATAGTCTAGTTTCTGACTCAATTGTTTCCATATTTAGCAGGGCATAATCATCTAAATTGTATCTCCTATGTTTTAACCAGGACCTCAAAGTGAAATAACATATAATTTTAGATTTCTGTAGGATTATAAAAAAGTAGATATTCATCTCACATTTCCTCCCCAAAAGAACACCGCCCCCCAAACATGTACAACACACAGGAACACACACAGTGTATAGAGGCCATAGAAAAGGAATTCCATTTTTTTTATGTAAACAGCTTTCATATTTGAAAAGTAAATTTTAATACAAATTAAAACTTTCTTGTTTAAAAGAAATTCCTTGAGATTCAGTTGTCATTATCCTTTATTCCTTTTTAGTGTTAGAAAAATTTAATTCAATTTAATAAGAAAATTTTCTCCATGTCTTTAAATGAAGAGAATTAGCAAATTGGCTAAATTTTCAGATATCTCATTGAATTCATCACTGCCATCTCATGAATCAGGCTTATTGATTAGGTGGTTTGATGCCCTGATGTAATAACACAGAAGTAATAAAACTATTTAAAAATAGAAAAATGAATAATAAAACAAGGAGGATATTTCTTCCCAATAAGACAGTGACTTTCTGTTATACATCAAGAAAACAGAGTGGGCTTGATCCGTTGTTCCCTCTATTTTCCTATAATATCACCTCTTTTTTCTGTCTTGAATTCTTTAGAGAAAAATGAAATGAGTGGGCTCATTTTTCATCAAATTCTCTAGAAAAGCTAACATTGTTTCCCTGACCAAGATCTTTTCTATATTTCTCCTGTCAGATTTACTATCTTTATACAAGTTTCCTGAGAACTTTGTGAAGCCTTGGAGACTCCTGCTTAGATGAACAGCTGCTCCTGGTCAAAGGGGTCTCTTTTTCTAATGTTTCTGTGCAGCTCCTGTGTGAGTAGCATGAGCTGGGCTTCTGCATATGTAGGGGTAAAGCCTCCCTCTGATCAATACGGTAATTTTGACAGTGTGTATTCATTGTAAAATTTAGCACTATTTTTTCAATTTTTAATTACCTTCTGTTCTTTTTTTTAAATATATATATTAAGAAATACTGCTTATGGTAGAATGTTTGAAAAACAAAGGCAAATTTTAAATCCTGTCACAATACTTCTAACTCAAAGATGACCACTGTGGTTTATAACCTTAGGTTTATTTTTCCAGAAATGAATTATGCATAACCTCTGTTATTTTCAAAATCAATATCCCACTATCACACAGTTTTGAAAAACGCTTTTGTACATTTAATACATTATTTAAAATTTGTCCAAGTGCTTTTATAGCTGTCGTGTTTCATTGCACATATACATGCATTGTATGGTCCATAATTCCTTGAAGCCCTCTCTTGTTTTAGGGTACGTAGGCTTCCTTAACTTGTTTTGCTATTATAAGTAAAGCAAAGATAATGCAGTTTGGAATTTCACCAGCAGGAAGGAAAGTTCCTAATGCCCACCCCTTTGACAGCATTAGGTTTTATAATTTTAAATGTAATTTTGCCAAATCAGTGATGAATGTTGCTTTTAGTTTTGCTTGTTTGCATTTTTAGTATTGGACATATAGGTCTTTGGAGAAAAACAATATGTACTGGTGAAGGTAGAGAAAACAAGAAGGATGAAAGAAACAGCAATCATTAAATTCTCTCTGTCACATTCGGCTAGAAACTTCTCAGTACTTTAATTCATTTGAACTTTATAATGTGTCTTGCCTTACTACCTCTTATATAACTATGATCTCATTTTAAAGAGGATAAATTTGAGGAAAGAGAGGTTATTAGTGCCACATGTTGCTTGAGCTTTTTATACTAAAAAGCTGTGCGATCTTGGAATATTTAACTTCTCGGGGACTTGATTTTCTCATTTCAAAATTCAGATATTCCCAATTCACAGAGTCTATGATTCTAGATTTAATGGAAAGAGATGCTAAAAGGACACTTCATGTATCTCCATATTCCCAAATGAGGGTATTAGACCACTTATGCAAGACTTACAAAAGGGGAAAACAACGTGTTCTATGATCATTAACCGATACCCACCTTAAGGGTTTAAAAAGATGAAGATTGAAGAGGATAATGAGTATCGTGCAGAAAATTGTCAAAGTGCTGTATCCACGTCCTTCGGATGCTTCTTTCCCTCAACCTAGAAATCCCCTCACCCGGCAGAGAAGAGTGGTATCCTTTACCAGACCTTCAATTACATAAGAGAAGGTTCTTAGGGACTATTTAGAGTAGACTTTTGGAATTTATGGTTCATAGTAAATGGTGTCTTATTTTTGACAAGGTACTAGGTGGAAAATTTTTTGGCAATGATGTAGAAGTAGTATTTGGGAAATGCCTGCATCACCACTGATAGCAGATCAAAAACATGTTTGTGTTTCCAAAAATTCATGTGTGAAGTCCAAAATAAGACTGTTGGCCTGGGGATTGACAAAGTGTAAGGTGATCTGGTGGAAATAGATGAGAATAGGAGAAGTGTATTGTTATAAGCAGTCATTTGCTAAGAATGTCTTACCATGTCTGGGTACTCAGAAAAGATGTTCACAAACTAGGTAAAATTTTTGCTTTAAATACCCACTAAAGCCAGAAGAATCCAATGCCAAACTCTCCTAAGATCAAGTTTGCCCCTTATCTTTCTTGCCTACCTTCTTCCTGGAAGGTGGAGCTGCACGCAAAGGGGAGAAGGAGGAAGTAGACACTAAGTGGGGAGTCTGATCATATGATTGCTCCACAGCAGGTTTTCAGTCACATTGACCAATACTGGAAAAACAGAAAAGAGTTTGGAGTTTGCTTTATAACAGACTCAACAAGACAGTTACTCAAATAAAGCTATGTGCTAATATAGATTAATGACTGAAAGTTATTCCATATCTGAGAGTACCAAGAAAAAGTCACCAAATCTGCTCCAGTTTTCATCTTTGGATGTAGAAAACTAGTGTTCTGTGTATATTAAAAGAAGCAAGAGGAAAAACAAAAGTTGTTTTATGGTTACACACTGCGGTATCCCTTCTTACCTTCAATAACTTGTCTTAGATCTATCAAAGGGAACAAAGACCACTTTGACTTGAGGGTATATTTCAACTGTTAGCTTTAAATGGATTTGGACACACCTGGGAAGTTGGCGGAGTTGATTTGTGGAGCATCTCTTTATTAGGGTGCTACCAGGAAGATGAACTATCTTAAAGGAAGAGGAAAATAAGGCTTGAATCAGTGACAAAGCTCTATGTCTCAGGGTAAAGAGAGGGTGATGTTTTTCAAAGAGATTTTTCAGCTGCCTTTTCTAAATTCATGTAGCTTTTATGAAATGAAAATGAAAAAGATTGTATAAAAATAAAAGACTTGTCTCCAAAGATCCGTTTTCTCTCTGCCCTTGTCTTGGCTCACTGTGACTGGAGTATATACTTCTTGACCATGTGACTTTCTTGGGCCAATAGGATGTGAACAGAAATTACAATGTTTGTGTGATTTTAAGATCATCATTTGTTTCTACTCAGTATTCTTGAGCTTCTTCCATTTCCATAAGAACAACACTCACCACTAACTGCTGAACCAATGGAGAAGATACATGGACTGGACTGAATGAAACCCGCAGTCTGAAAACCCAGGAAATCCTTCCTAAACCCAGAAGAGCAAAAGGCAGCCCATGAACTCATAAATAAACATAAATGCTGACTGCTGTTAGCCATGAATATTTTGGTGGTATTTGTTGAGCAGTTGTTATGGTGAAAACTAACACTGAATCAATACAAGTAATTTCTATACAAACACAAGCAGACACGAGGACATATAAAACACCGGAGTTAGATGGAAGTATTTCCCCCATCCATTTTGCAAGCGAGCCCTCTAAGCTGTGTCACTTCAAGGGACCTCACACTCAAAGAATTTGTAGAGCATTGCAGACCACAGTGCCTGAGAAACTTTAAAAGCACTTCAATATCCAGTACCAGGTGCCTGAAAATAGGTGGCAACTGTCATTCTCTCATGAGTACAGAGTGCTTTGTTAATGGGAATCCATGGGTGGAGATGCATAGCAGACATATAGGAGGTAGGAAAGATGACTAATAAATCTAAAAGTGAGGTACTGTAGCTGATCACACCTGTGCATGGTGTGATATACATCCTATGATCTTTCCAAAAGACATGAAGTTAGTCCTATAATACTGGATAGAAGCAGAAGCAAAAAAATAATAATAATACAGGTCACTAAGCCATCATTGCAATAGACTTTTATCAAAAGAAAATCTGGATGAAGGAAAGATAAATCTAATGTATTTATAAATGACCAAATTAGTGGTCAAAACGTTGGCATTTTTATGAGGATAAATGTAAAACTTTGCAAATGATGGATCAAAATCAAATGAAGGAATGTGAGATTTTGAGCAAAAGTTCAGGAGGTGTTGTATTTTGAGCCCATATGATTTATAATAAAGCTAGTACAATCTGATATTGTATTAATAAAAGTGTAATATCCAAATGAAAGATGGTAATAGTTTCTCTGGCCTTAGCACTGGATGTAGTATGGTGCTCTGTCAAATTAAATTCTATCAGCATTTATCCATGTACTTTGTGCAAATCATTCAGCTAGATACAGTATTTTGAGAATGTACAGTGACACAATGGAATGACTCCAAAGAGCTATAATCAGGAATATAAGTGTTCTGGAAGATAGAGCATAAAAGGAATTGTTGAAGAAAAAGATGTTTGTCTTGAAAATGGATGACTAGATAGAAAGCTAATGAGAATTATTTTCAAACATTTAAATTTTTATCCTTTGAATAAATTAACTGTGATATTCCAAAGAATAATCCAAATAATGATGAGTGGATATCATAGAGTCATATTGGGACTACTGAAAAAAAATTAGTCCTCTCACAAAGAAGGGAGGCTTACTTTCATGGAGGTCTGTTAGCAGAGATAAAAGTGGCCATGTTGTAAAAGGATTGCTGTTTGGAATTTTCTCTCAGCTATCAATCAGTAAAGATTTCTGATAACTATCACCTTCCCAGCAGTAACCAGTATTCATGGGACTCATCCACTCTGTCATCCAGATAATCATGCTAAAAACAATCCATATAGGAATTTGCCCACATTTATAGGAGAATTTAATTGTCCACATGAATTTTCTGGTGTGCCTCTCGGAGAGGTGAGCTCAGGAACAGCAAAGGTAGTATTTGAGTGTATGTGTTTATGAGCTGGTCCTTGTTCACCCAGAATAATAGCGCAGTTGATGAGTGACTTGATAAATAAAAAAAAAAATGGAAAGAGAGAAGAATGTGGAAAGGGAAAGATATGAGAGAAAGAGGAGAGATAGAGCGAATTTATGGTCAAGAGGAGAAAAATAAGCCATTTAAATCTGCACACTTCTAAAGTCCCCATCTGCCAAAAAAGTGGGATATCGTTCCTCCCTTTAGGACACTGTGGATTTAGGAAATCTTCCTCGTTATCAAAAGTGAAGCACCCATTCAAAGATCTTGGGTTGGTGCCTGGAATCAGTGGAAAAACCAACATGAACAACTAAATAGATAAAAATGTTTCTTCCTCCTCAATCTTTCTGCCTGCCCTTACTTGCCTCGATTCCGGTAGATTTCCTTTCAAAAAAAATAGTGAGTGGGGTGAGCAGAGGATGTCTAAGAGACTATTGAGACAGTCTTGACAGCTTTATACTTCCATCACTCCTAAAACACGAAAAAAATCATTTGTCCATGGATTCGTGCTAAAATGGTTCTTTGGAAGGTAAGGCAAACTGGGTGGCATCCAGTGTGGGACAATGTTAGGCGTGAGATTAAAAGAACTGTCCAAGAGTTCAGAGCATGGCAGACACAGAAAAGTAGAGATTATAATAAATTTAAATCCCACAAAGATCTCTGAATTGTTGAGATAGAAGTGTTTCTTTCAGGGCTTTCTAGTTTCACAATGGAAGTTAGAGCAGGTTTATTTAAAACCAAGGGATCAGAGTTGTTCCCACCAACTGAAGGATTCAGAAAAACACAACCAGCAACTGTGGTTAATTTTGAGGAAAAAAAGAAAACCAATATTTAAAGTGGACTGAGGGCCCACCAGCCTTCCCTACACTAAATAAGTGAGCAAATGAGAAAGAAACAATAATAAGCATCCATTTTGAACCTGCTTGCAGACCTATTTATTGTTGAAGCATTATTAATAAAACCCACAAATCAACCCAATTAATGTTGCTCTCATTTTTGAGGACTTCACTGAGTAATAATTACAAAAATATAAATAATTAAATTAATTATATTAGGAGTAACTAATTTTCCCAATTAATGGCAGCAAAAAACAATAATCTAAAGTATTTTGATTGCTCCTATATCCCTGCTAACGGACAGTAACATTATATTAATGGTTTTATACATCTCAAGTAAATACTACATAATTTCTAAAGCAAATATAACAATTTACAAAAGAAGCACTTCTAATTTTAGAACGCAGTTTAGCTTTTCAAAGAGCTTTAACATCTTTTATTTAAAAATTATCTCTCTTAATATTTTATTTTACTAATGGTTCTTATGATAATACTGTCATTTGCTTTAAATTGGGAAAAACATAAAATGAAAAACAAATGTGAGATTACAAATAATGAGGCAGTGAATGAAATTTTATTACTGTACATGTAGATTTATCTTATGGTTTGTTCTTATTTTCAATGCCCTATATGGAGTATATTTGGTTAAAGTGATATTATATCTGGAATTTCCTTCAAAATACTCCAGGAAAAAAATGGGCATAAATGGACACTAATGACATAACATTGTTAATAAATGAAGTTAGGTAGTGGGTGCCTAAAGAATCACTATAGTATTCTATTTCTTGGATATATTTGGAATCTCCCATAATAGAGTAAAAAATAGAAAAATATGTGAATAAACTTATATGATATAGACTCTCTGTGATTTATTAATAGCTATAAGTTAAATGTTTATTTTAGCAAAGGTATAAAACATTTTTATTATTGGAACATACCATCTGAAATGAGTACTTTCATGATTTGGATATCTTCGAGGATGGAGATTTTGTTGAGAATTATTTATAACCTTAATGATTTGTTGCAGATAAAAAATGCTTACAGACATTATCGACTTCTGGATGGTGACTCCATCCATAGTGCACATATTTGGGTCGCTCCCCAAAGACGCTGAAAAAAACAAAAAAATCACCTATTTTGCTGAGACAAAAACCAAGAAATGACTGGCATTTCAGCTGAAGACAGAACAGCTGATGTCTAATGGTGAGTGAAGGCACCCAGTGCAGTTCTCAGCTAAGCTGCTGATTTGGATTTGGGACGGAACTCAGGAGTCTCCAGATGAGTGGTGGGGTGGAGACTAGAAATTTGAAAGCTAATAAGCTTTCAAATAACATTAGGTAGTAAACACAGAACTGTGAATGCTATCTTCAGGGTAAACACAAAATACATCCCCAGGGAGAAAGCAAAGAAGAAAGCAAACGACGAAATCAACCAAAACATAAATGTACCCATCTAAAAAGAGAAAGAGAACAAAATCATCATCTGGAGCAACATGCAAAAGACGAAATTACAAAATGACAATAAGCAGCTATATATCAACAATCACCCTAAATGTTAATGGACTGAATTCACCAGTTAAATGACAGAGTGACTGAATGCATTAAAAAGCCTAACCCAACCTTCTGCTACATTCAGGAAACCCATCTTCTTCCAAAAGATAAACAAAGGCTCAAAGTCAGTGGCTGGAAGACAATCCTACAGTGGAATGGCAAACACAAAAGAGCAGGGACAGCTGTATTCATATCAGATAAAACAGACTTCCATCTAAAAAGCTTAACAAAAGACAGATGGACATTATATAATGATTAAAGGATCAATCCAGCAGGAAGATATAATTGCTATTAACATATATGCACCAAATGAAGGAGCATTAAAATATATCAAGCAAGTATTATTAGGTCTGAAAAGAGACATTGGCAGCAACACAATAATAGTAGGGTACATCAAAGTCCCACTTACAATAATGAACAGATAACCAGGCAGAAAATTAACAGGGAAACAGCCACTTAAAAGATTATCTGGAGCAAGTACGTCTACTAGACATACACTGATTACTTCACCCAACGACTACAGATTTCACTTTCTTCTCAAGTGCTCATGGAACATTCTCAAGGATAGATCATATGCTGGGACACAAAACATTTCTCAACAAATTGTTGAAATCATACCAAGCATCTTCTCTGACCACAATGTCCTAAAACTGGAAATCAACCACAAAAAAACAACTAGAAGACCCCAAACTAATTGCAAACTCAACAATATGCCCCTGAAGAGAAAATCAAAGAGGAACTGCAAAAGTACCTAGAGACAAATGAGAATGAAGACATGAGCTACCAGAATCTATGGGATGCAGCGAAAGCAAAGGGGTAAGTTCACTGATATCCAGGTCTATCTCAAGAAACCAGAAAAATCATAAATAAACAATTTAACTTTACATTTAAAACACTTAGAGAAAGAAAAACAATTAAAACCAAATATCATCAGAAGAAATGAAATAATCAAAATTTGAGTAAAATATTAACAAAATATATAATAGAAAGACAATCCAGATGATTAATGAAACCAAAAATTTGTTCTTTGAAAAACTAAAGAAAACTGACAAACCTTGGGCTAGACTCACAAAGAAAAAAAGGGGGAAAACTTTCATAACTAGAATCACGAATGAAAGGGGAGAAGTTACAACAGATGCCGCTTCATATGAACATATGAACAACCGTACACCAACAAAATGGAGAACATTGAGACATGGACAGATTTCTAGAAAATTATAGTCTACCAAGACAGAACACGGAAGAATTGGAGAACTTGAACAGAACAATCATAAGCAAAGAAATTGAAAAAATAATCAAGGACCTCCCCAAAAATAAAAGTCCAGGACCAGGTGGCTTCCCCAATAAGTTCTACCAAACCTCCAGAGAAGAATTAAAACCTGTTCTTCTCAAGATCCTCCAAAATATTGAAGAACAGGGAACTCTCCCAAGTACTTTTTTGAGACTAACTTTGCACTGATAGCAAAAGCAGACAGAGATGTCACCAAGAAAGAAAATTACAGACCAATATCTCTAATGGCCATAGATGAAATAATGCTCAACAAAATATTAGCAAACCAAATTTAACAATGCTTAAAAAAGATCATCCATCATGACCAACTGGGATTAATACCAGGAATGCAGGGTGATTCAACCTATGTAAATCTATTAATGTCATTCACCATATCAGCAAAAGCAAAGAGAAAAACCACATGATCATATCAATAGATGCAGAGAAAACTTTTGACAAGATCCAACACCCATTTATGAGAAAAAGAAAACCTTCTATAAAATGGGAATAGAAGTTTCATACCTCAACAAAATAAAGGCCATACATGAAAAACCCACAGCCAAAATCAGAGTCAATGGCAAAAAATTGAAAACATTTCCGATTAGGTCAGGATCAAGGCAAGGTCGTCCACTCTTACCACTACTATTTTATTATACTGGAGTTGTTAGCCAGAGTAATTAGGCAAGAAAAGAAAATCAAAGGAATTTAAATTGGAAAGGAGGAAGTAAAACTCATTATTTGCAGATGACATGGTTTTATATATATCTATATATAGATATATAGATATATATAATCACAAAAACTATCAAAAAACTTCTAGAATTCATCAATGAATACAGCAAAGTGGCAGGCCACAAATCTCTGCACAAGAATCTGTTGCATTTTCATATGCAACCAACATGCAAGAAGTTAAACGAATGAAATACCTAGGCGTATACCTAACAAATCTATACAAGAAGACTACAAGTCTTTCTTAAAAGAAGTAGAGGAGGAAACAGAGAAAGACATTCCCTGCTTATGTCTGGGAAGAATCAATATCATTAAAATGGCCATCTTACCCAAAGCAATATATAGGTTTAATGCAATCCTCATTAAAATCCCACAGACTTATTTCCAGGAAATAGAACAAAAAATCTTAAAATTTTTATGAAACAACAAAGAACCCCAAATAACCAAAGCAATCATTTGAAAAAGAAACAAATCTGGAGGGCTTACACTTCCAGACTTTCAACTATGTTACAAAGCAATAGAAATCATAACAGTATGGTACTGGAATAATAACAGAGGCACAGACCAGTGGAATAGAACTGAATTGCTAGAAACTGACCCATTCGCATACAGTCAGTCAATCTACAATAAAGGAACCAAAAACTTTCGATGGAAAAAGGAAACTTCAACAAATGGTGTTGGGAAAACTGGACAGCCACATGCAAAATAATTAAGGTAGACAACTCTCTAACACCATTCTCAAAAATTAACTCAACTTGGATTAGAGACTTGGACATAAGATAAGAAGCCATAAAGATCATAGATAATATAGAAAAGATTTTCATGACAGATTTTCAGTCATAGAGAAGCCTTTGGGGACTCAACACCATCATCAATGGAAACAAAAGGAAAAATAAGCAACTGGGACTACATCAAGCTAAGGAGCTTCTTCACAATAAAAGAAAACATCCCTAAAACCAAAAGGAAACCTATTAGCTGAGAGAATATATTTGCATTCAATATTTCTGACAAATGCTTAATATCTAAAATATACAAAGAACTCATAAAACTCAGCAATAGAAAATCAGGCAATCCAATCAAAAAATGGGAGGATGAATTGGAGAGAGAGTTTTCTAAAGAGGACATACAGATGGCCAACAGGCACATGAAATTATGTCCCTACTTTCTGGCTATCAGGGAAAAGCAAATTGAAATAACCATGAGATATCACCTTACACCTTAAAGACTGGCTGTTATCCAAAAGTGTAGAAACAACAGGTGCTGGTGAGGATGTGGAGAAAAGGGAATACTTTTGCTTTTGGTGAGAGAGCAAATTGATACAACCCCTATGGAGAACAGTTTGGAAATTTAAAAAGAAAAAACTGAAATTGAAAATCCTATATGATCCTGTCATTCCACTTCTGAGCATCTACCCAAAAGATACAAAAGCACCCATCTGCAGAGACACATGCAACCCCATGTTTATTGCAGGCCTATCCACAAGAGCTAAGAATCGGAAATTACCTGTTTCAACATCAGATGACTGGATAAAGAAAATGTGATATATATATATGATGAATACTACACAGCCCTTAGAAGAGATTAAACCATGTCATTTGAATCAACGTGGATGAAACTAGAGGGGATTATGATAAGTGAAACAAGTCAAAAGAAGAAAGATAGATACCAGATGACTTCACTCATAGGTGGAATGTGAATAGACAAAACAAAGGAACAGACAAAACATAACCAACCCTGAAACATTTGCAACACGACAGAGGTTATAAAAAAGGAATGGGGCTGGTGGGGGCAAATAGTGGTAGAGCCCATTGGACAATGAGGAAGAACACTTGGTGATTTGGTGGAGGGCATGGTGTGTTGAAATGTATCTAAGAAATAGGAACCTATATTTATGAAATTATTTTAATGTGTTGAATAATTACCACAACAAAAAATAAACTAAAAAAAAAGAATGAAATGCTTAGAATATGGGATCTGATTTTTGGATTTTTAGACTTCTCTAATGCCATACCCAGAAACCCCTGCAGTAGTGATAGATCCCCTGTGAACTCAAGGAAGCTAGGAGAGGGTCCCATCTTACTGACATCTTACAAAACTTGGTTTTACTCTCAGATTATGGGAATAGATAACATAATGGACCTTTCCTTTGTCAGAGAAGGATATTCCAAGGAAGAATTTCTTAAGTCCAAACCTTATCTCATAGCAGAACATTTGTCCATCCTTGCCACCTTGCCATACCTGACCCCTTTCTTACTCATAACTCCTACCTCCCATGATAAGCAATAAGCATATAATATGTACAAACAAGAGTTACACAAGGAATTTGAAGATAAGTGACTACAGTCTATCCATGTGTTTTTGTGATAAACAGAAGATGATTTATTCCCAAAGTTTAGTCCTTAGCAGATGTAAGGCTAAATACATGAGAATTCTCTCTAGGGATGTTAGTTTAAAATAGTTTTAAACAGTGTCCCTTTCAAATTATAATGCATAAATTTTAGTTAGGGTCTGATATTGTTTTTTCTCTCTTTCAGATTTCCAGGTGATTCTGATATGCTGACTACCGTAAAGAGCATTCACTTATAGCATCTACCAGGATACTGAGAAGTATCCTGAGAACTCAGGCTCTCCTATCTTGGTGTTGACAAAAACTCTCTGAAATTTCTCACAATATCAAAATAAAAATTAAATAATCTACATGTGGGGTAGTAGAAATTAAGACCAATATTTTGAGACAAAAAGGAATAGGTTATTACTGGTGACTGCTCATTGGATAAAGAAATGTCATGTACTATAGAACTCCAATGGGTTTAAACTAGAAGGAAAAAAAGAGAGACAGTAGACAATAAAGAAGCCCAAGTTCTTAAAAGGGGAACTCAGTCCAATTCTAACAGAATATTCCCCTCTAAGTTTTCCTCTATTATGTACTTGAAAATATTTAGCTAAACACAAAACGCAACTTCATAAAGTCAATTTATTTTGTAGATGATGCTGAGGACATGAGAGATGGTTTTATCCTCATCGATTATCCAAGGTAGAAGTAGTTGTACTTCCCTCCTCACCATCACCCGTTTTTCTTTCCTTCCTCCCTTCAACTACAAAAATTATGCATACTTGACAAAGATTCAAATGATAAATAAGTATATACTGAAAAAGGGAGAATTTCTCTTTTTGGCTACCTAACTTACCCCCTGGAAGTAATTATACAATATTTAGAGTTTACTTAGAGTCCTTTTATGTCATCTTAGTTTGGGCTTGCAAGCTCAATAAAGCAGGGTGTGAACCTAAACTTAATGTCACCTTCCATACTGTACCTTCCCAAGGTCAAGCATCGGTGATAAAGTCTCTCAAGGTGAGAGATGCACAGTGCAGAATGTTTTCCCAAGCAGAGCAACTACGATACATCTGGTTTCTGTATGTCAGCCCATATGATCTTTCCTGGGGGGCTAAATACTTTGTTCTAACCTAAGCTTTGAAATCTATGATTATTCAGCACTGATGTAACCTCATTCTACATAACCACTACACTGTTTGCCAACAGTTTGGCAGTGTCTTCTACCAATTGATCATTCTTGGATTCATAAATAAATTAATGCTCATACTACTGAGCCTCCAAATGACATCTTTGGGATCAGAAAACATTATGCTTTTTGTATGAGTCACTTGGGCCTTCTTTCTTCATTACAGGGCAACTACAACAAAATGTCATATACTGGGTGGCTTAAAAAGCAGTTATTTCGTTTTCACAATTGTGAAAACTGGAAAATGTAAAATCAGGGTGCTGAATGGTTGGTTTCTAGAGAGAATACTGTCTGATTTGCATATGGCTGCCTCATGTGTCCAAGAAAGCGAAGAGACCTTTAATTTCTTCCTTTTCCCTTAAGAACACACATCTCACAATGGTCACCTTTATTTAAATCGAATTGCTTCTCAAAGTTCCCGCCTCCAAAACCCATCATATTGGAAAGTCTGGTTTAAACATATATTTTAGGGCAACACAAATATTCAGTCTTTAACATATATTTTCTATTTTCATTTGAATAAATACATATTGTTTATTTTTATAAAAATGGGGAATATGATGTACATACTCTTCCAAAAAGCTATTTTCAACCGAAATACAGACAATGGACATTTTTTTCATCTCAGTCCTTGTAGTTATATTCCTCTTTTTAAAATAGCTACATGATATTATATATTATAGCATTTCCAAAATGTATTAAAACATGTTTCTGTTGAGGCTTACTTTCAATTTTTTTCCATTATAAGTAATCTTGCAATGAGCAAAGAATTATGAGTTTGTGATTATATTTATATGTGATAGATTCCTAGAAGAGGGATGAGCAATGGTGGGCAATCATCTTACACATATATTTAAAGTGCTGAAAGACATTGCCAAATGATCCTTCTGGGAGCTATTCCATTTCCATTCTATTTGCCTTTTAATCACATCATTGTATTAAGAATCTTATATTTAAAACATTTCTTGCATTACCAGATAGGTATTATGCTAGTCAAATTTTATTTTATGATTAACCACAACGGTCCTTATTTAAAAGATTTTCTGTGCATGTGAGTTCTTATTAGAACATTATGTGACACCACACTAACACTCAAAATCCCAGAGCACATTAGGTAGAATGAGAAAGTCAAGGAGAGTTGGAGGCTGCTAGTTTGATCTTTGCCCTTCATGACCAGCCACAGAGCACACAAAAACAGGAATCCCTTCACATATTCGTCACATCTCAGGGCCAGAGAAAGCAACATTTCACATTAATTCTGAGGTGAAAAATGGGTGTCAACTAGGGTGAATAAAATTGGGAAAATAATGTTAGCATGAAGGAAATCTGCTATCTTCACAGTGAAATACTAGCACAAAGACCATTTTAAGGTGACTTAACATTCACAGCAATGAAATTGATGTATTGATAGAAGACCAGGTAATTGCTTCTATGAACCTGTGCTCTCTTCAGCTGCTTGCTAAAAATCCTTAGCCCAGACTTATGAATCACTGGAATTGCTGCAAAAAGTGCCAAATTAACCTCTGAGAAGCAGATGGTAACGAAGACTTCTGTCCAGATGCCAGAACCCCATATGCTTGCCAATCTGTGTTTCCAGCATGCACCATTATACTTAAAATTATATTTTTCTTTTTCTTGCCATGTTCACTCTACCATAATTAACAAGGTTCTAATACTTTTCCAGAAAACAAGAAACATCACAGCCTATTTGGTCTCCTTTTAAAAACAGAAAAGTGAAATAGAAAGGTATCTACCCCAAATTTCCACCTAAGCTGGCACTTGTGTAGCGATCTTCACAAAATATGCTTGTAGTTCTTTATTTCAACTGAGTCATTGTCAACACTGGACTATACACAACCCCAGGAATGACAAAGCCACTGTGATTTTTCCAAGTCTACCAGCAAACAAGTAAACAAATAAAAGGTCATTTCTGGAAGAAAATTATTCAGATTTTTTTAATTTTTAGAATCACGAGAGTGAATCAAAAAGAAACACTTTCTCTACTTGAGAACAGTAGTTGAATTTCTTTAGGCAGCAATATGGACCGATCTACCTCTTAAACCTTGGCAGCAGAACCTCTGGCACTACCCAAGAGGTTGAATTTCTAGATATCTTCAACAAAGTACTTTGGTCAGTACCAAGGTTACATATCCGTCACAGGGAGAATGGAAATATTTGCCAAACCCAAGATGACCTTTTCAGGAGCTCAGAGCTGTCTTTGTTCTTTCCAATGATCAGTTTTTTTTCTATTGACTTGTTTACTAGCTCCTGGACCAAACCGCCAGCCCTCCAGGCTTTGGCACCATTGAGTGTGGAAAATATCCAAAATTTCACAAGCAGTCTATTTCTGTAAGAGTACATTTGGCATATTTACATGGTACTCCAATACAGAACTTTGAAGATAGTAATCACTATAAACAGCATTCTCTCGCATTTCCCAATTCTATTTTGCAAGTAATCTGTATCATACCTGTGATAATGGAAAGAAAACACCCTTAAATGTTCTACCTTTCAACAAAAAGAACTTAAATTCCTTTCAGTGCATATTATTTTGGAGCTATGGACTAGTATGTTAATTTCATTAACAGATCTGAAACATTTTGGGGTTTTCTGTTTGATATAGGGAAGCAAGTTATTTTAGAAAAGTTTGATTACATTGAAATATGTGAACTTGAATCAGCAATTTAAAAGTTAGCATTATGACACTTTAATTACATTTTAATGATTAAAAATCTTAGAAGTGATGCTGACAAGTCAAAATAACTTTTGGAAGAATTTTTTTAATTGCTATATTTATCTGGCTACCTGACAGGAGTGAATTAGGTAAAGAGAATGATAAAACAAATGATGTTCCAGTCAGCAAAAAAATTGATTATGAGTTTAAGGATATTTTTGTTCACTTATTCAAATTAAAAACAAAAACCACAATGAAAAAATTGTGTCATAGTGGGCAACATTTGAACATGTGTTGGCATACCAGATACTGTTTGCACTTGCTTTACAAAAACGTGAACACTTAAGTTGAAAAATTAATGACAAGGACTGCAATTTCTGTCTGCATGTATACACTACTTCCCTCATCACATGATCTTATGTTAAGGTTCTGCTTGAACTCTTAAAAAGTAAAATAAAAGATAAGTCTGGAAAGAGTTTCTGTCAAAAAATCAAATTTGAAATTCCAAAAATTAAATTCAAACACTGAAATCTTAGTGTATTTTTTCTCAGCATTTCTTTTTCCCAAGGAGAAAGATAAAAGCTATGAAATATAAATAAGAATGCTTACTTTGATAAGCTAGCAACAATTATAAGGAAAAAGTTAAAGGCAAAGGCATCTTCAAACACTAAATTTAAACATATTAGTCTTTTTGTAAAAAGCAGCTAAGGACTAAAACAGGTCCAAACATGGATGATCTAAAATCAGAATTGTATATATTACATTTCCATTAAAAGTAGTATGTTATTTGTGGTGATTTTTCATTGTTTTTGGTATGAAATTTCTAATGATGCTTGTATCTTTTTTCTAAATAATAACTCCAACCACATTAAAATTTTGCATTTCACAAAGCACACTCCCTGCCCCTGGCTCTTTAAACACACTACTACTTCTTTGCAGAATTTGTATTCCTTGCAATCTCTGCCAAACAAATAATTGGCCAGCAATGAAGGTTCTTGTTCATAAAGAATGGAAGGGAATTCAGATACTGATGATTTGTAAGATAATTTTGTATATAACAACGTGGTGATATAAATAGACACAAAATGGAAACAACCTAAATGAGGATCAGTAGATGAATGGATAAAGATGTGATATTTATACACAATAGAATACTACACAGCTACCAAAAAGGATGAAATCCTGCCATTTGCAATCACAGGGGTAGAACTGAAGTAGATTATGCTAAATGAAGTAAGTGAAAAGGAGAAAGAAAAACACTGGATGATCTCACCCATATGTGATATATGAATAAACTAACCAAACAAACAGAAAAAAAAAAGTAACCCTTTGGCATTACAGCAGTGCTGAGATTACCAGAGGGGAAGGGGAGTTGGTAGTAGCAAAGGGTATTGGGGATCCAATGGACAGTGTCAAGGACTGTTAGAAATTTGGTGGTGGCCATGATGTGTCATCTTATATTTGATGAGTAGTGAACCTGCACACTTAAAGTATGTTATGAATCAATGTCAGCTCAATTTAAAAATTAATGTAGTGAATTGAAACGAATAATAATTCAAATCAATCATCTAATTAATATTAATGTAATTAATCAAATAACTATATTAATAATTTGAATTATTTTGATACTACCAGTGGAAGAATGTGTTAGCTATTTGGAAAACAAATAAACTTAGACCCCTGTCTTGTGCATTATTCTAGCGCTTTAGTAGTAATAAATAAAAATTAAAAACTATAAAAGTATTAGAATGTTTTAGGAAAACAATTTTTATAACAGTTGCAATAAGGAAATTTACAAAAAAGCAAATGAATAAACACACAAGATGACAACGTTCAAAATCATTTCCTTTGCAACAATCTGGATGAAACTGAATGGGAACATGTTACGCAAAAAAAAAAAAAAAATAGAAAAAGAGGAGTACCAAATGGTACTCACAGGCAGAATATAAAGAAATAGAAGAAGCAGACCAAAGTATCCCAACAAAATTCATAGGATGCAAGACTGTGGCTATTAGGAGGTTGAGAGGTGGGGGGAAGGAAGGAAGAAACAAGACAGTGTGGTAAAGGACTCTTGAACTCTGGTGTAGTGGGAAATATAGGCAGACTAAAGTGCTATTTCAAATCCTAAAATATGTATATCAATATAAACAAAAGAAATGATAAAATTATCATTTAAAAAAGAGGACAACCTTAACTGTAATTAAATAAGTATAAACCAAAATAGTTATTCTATACTAATTAGCATTAATCATAATATCTTATAAAAAGATGGAGGGATGGAAAAAATTCTTAAATGTCAGTGAAATTCTAGATTGATATGTAATTTTAAAGGGCTATTAGATGATGACTCAAATTCAAGTGTCCATACATGTCAACTCAGAAATTTTAATTTCAAGTAATTTATTTTACAGAAATACTCCTACAAGTGTACAAAACACACATAAACATACGTAAGTTCATTGCAGTAGCAGTAAAAGAAAAGACAACAAAAGTTCAAAAATAGGAGATAACTTAAATTGATACAAATTCAATCCTGCAACAAAATATCTGACTACTATTAAAGCGAATGAGACTTATCTATATTTGCCAAATTGGGTAAGTACCCATGATAAATTGTTAAGTCAGAAAAGAATGTTTAATCCACATGCATTGAATACTTAATACTGAATACATAGAACACAAAAATGTGTTGTTTGAACGTTTGACAAGTACATGTATAGCATTCAGATTACACATACGCATTTCACCGTACCATGTGCCACCTTTTTGAAACTTCCTCAGTCTTGTGAATATGATCTCACTTCTTAAGTTTATTCCATACTTTTGGCATACACTTGCAACTTTATTACTATTACACTCTTGTGGTTTATGCTCAAATAGGCATGAAAAACTTTTTCAGTGGGCATCATGTGCTGACTTTTCAGAAATATGTACTAATTTCCTCCACCCAAAATAACTAAACCACACTGAAAAAAAAATCAGGGACAACCAATACTTGAGGCCTCAACGGTTTGCCTGGCCTGTCTCCAGAAATACAAAATATGGAGACAACACCCCAAGGTGTGCCCAGAACATGACACCCCAACACAATTGAGAGCAGACAGACTCTGAGAAGACACTGGGGAAACCTGCCTCCTGTAATGGCTCCTGTTTTTAAGTCTGTAATCAAGAATGGGCAGTGAGACCTGGAAGAGAAAGTGTGAAGGCCTGAGCAAGCTCCAGCTGTGCACAGCAGGGAGTAGCTGAGCAACTCCAGCAGACAGACCACATCTGCTGTGGGGTTTCTGTTTTGCCAAACATCGGCTGCCATCAACCCAGTTGTCAGTCAGGGTCTTACATTAATATGATGCTACTGACTATCAGTTTGAAGTTCTACTTGGATTGAAGACTGATTAGAATTAGTCAATCAAATAACTACATGTAATTACAGTTTTACATTTTTTAGAAATGTAATTAATCTCAGATATTAAAACTTCTGAATGCTGAATGAAGCTCTTCTGTGAAAGGACAAATTTATTGATGGTATCTGATGTTTTTAATATCTACAAATTTTCTTTGCTAATTCTCTCTGTAGAATTCAATATAGTTCGATTAGATCTACCTATGAAAACTGGGATATTAAATCCTTAGAGATTTTCCTCCAACTTTCAACACTTTTCTAGCCACCCTCTCTAACTTCAAATTCAAAATCTCTACAGTATATAGGACTTGAATAGAAATCTAACCAAGCTACTATAAAAATATTTAGATAACTGATATTAATATTTATAAAACCATATATTTTAGATATATTATGTATGTTTGCTGGGGTTCAATCCATATATATATATAGTCAACAAATAATTTCTATTAAAAAAATTGCACTTGAGCCTATCACAGTATTCCTATGGTTATATCCAAATGAAAAACTTGCTATATCTGTTATTATGTAGCATAGTGTATAATTATATATATATATTAGATATTTATATGCTTCACCTCTAACTTTAGTTCTATTTTTACCCTTCTTACTAGCATAGTAAGTAGGTGATTATCTTTTAGATGCTCTCAAATTATTAGCAAACGTTTGTAGAGTGAATAAAGCTTATGATATAGATTAAAATCCAGACCTACATTTTTCAAGTGTATTAGAGAATAATAGTTATCTTCCTCCTGTCACAGCATAGTGTGAGTTATCAAAGTCTCCAAATTTTCTGAAGTCTAAATGAATTTTTATATAAAACTATAGTATAAAGCTAATGCACATATTTTCTTCCACAAATAGTTCAAGCAAGCTTAATCAATAAGATGAAAGTCACAAAAATGTACACATAAATTATGAGTATGTGCCATTGAACTCTGAATTTGAAATCACGACAACCACTACCTACCCCACCCTCAAAAGAAAGATCTTCCCCAGCAAATAGTGGCTTTTATTATAGAAGAAACCGTTGTTATTTTTCTTAGATTTGAATAATAGAGATGGTAATTATATTGTAACAACTGAAATGGGTCAGAAGTTCAGATGGTTGTATAAAGAAGCAAATAAAAACAAAAAATCCAACTTTTTTTTATAATTACTCTGATGTCTCAGATACCATTAAAGTAATCTTATTATTTTTTACTTACCTCAAATCCCCACATTAATATTCCTGATGAAGGTCATGTAACAGGACATTCACGTAACTATGTTTTAACGTGTTCACTATGTCCCTTTAATTTAGTCTTTTAACATAATATATGCAAAACAAGTCATAAATATTAAAGCTCTGGGTTAAATCCTACATTTCAATCTTATATGAATATTAACACCTTTAAAGATTTAATTAATCACATTCATATTCAAAACGAAATAATTTAGCATTACAATTAAAAATTTCTTTCAGCTAAAATCTCAGCTCAAAATGTCAAACCAAAGCAATATTTATCTTTAGGAAAAGATAACACTTATTAAAATGATTGGAGATTTATGGAGACATAAATTGCTCAAACTCAAAAGGAAAAAAAGATCTGCTACTATGAATATGCATCTTACACAGCACGTGAATAGACTTTTTAATAAGAAGCAGGTAAATAATGTTAAAATACTAGCTCCTGTCTTTCATATTAGTCTTGAGAGGTCTCTGCTGCTTCCTCCTTTAGCAACTCCAGCACTGGGGATGGTGGCAATAAAAAGGAAAAAAACTGCATTTGCAGTTTGTTTCTTCTCTTGGCTCCTCTATAGCTGAGCTTGCAGTTGTCACCAGCAAATCAGTGGCAGACGGAAACTTCCACCTGTTTGGAGACCTTGCTGAGGACAGCAATTTGCTCAGCACTGGTGGGTGCAGGACATGGCTGGCACCTCCCTCAGAGCTTTTTGAGTCAAAAGACAAACCTCTATTAGTGGCACATATTAATGATCTTTATGTTTTAATTGGAAGTGCTTGAGCTAAGATCACTGTCTGAAGCCTTAAGGAGCAAAGCATCTTTTTTCTGTTCCTTTGCTTTTTTGACGGCAAGAAGGAATCAGGAAGTTAACCTGAATCAGGTCAGAGCAAATATCAATAACTCATTAGATATCTATGATTTTGTCAAAGCCGGAAATATCACCCAAATATTTCCAGTTTAAAGCAATGAGAGCAAGGTAAGCAAAATCCAGAAAGGGTTTTCTCTCTTGCTCAGTCTCTCTCTCTCTCTCTCTCTCTCTCTCTCTCTCTCTCTCTCTCTCTCTCTCTCTCCATCCCCCCATCTCTCCCTTTCCCTCTCCCTCATCTCACTAACACACTTTCATACATTTGATTTTGCCATATCAAATCTTTTGAAATGCAGAGAACAGAAGCCACATCAGTGTCTAAAAACTCCCTTAAATCTGAATATTCCCTGAGAAATGATTTGAGTTTCACAGAAATCTTGCTAAATGCTAAATAATCATCAGTTTCTGAAAAGTTGTAAGCACTAAAAGTGTGCTTATCTTTTTGCTTATTCTTTGGTTTAGCAGAATTTCTTTTTCTCTTCTGAAGAATGTTTACAACATTTGGGGTATATTTTTACAATGGTGAATTTATTATTTTCTATTTAAGTATCATGCTGAGCTAATGTGTTTATTTGAACATCTGAATCAGTGGTTCAAAATGGGTTCAATGATTCATTGAAGTGACAATGATAATTATAATTTCTACAACTCAGTCATACACATAACAGAATGAAAATATGGAATATGAGTGTGTATTTATTAGAAAATGTGAATATACAGGTGTGATACTTTCCATAAGAAAATGAAAATGCAAGTGCATATTTGAAAATAGATATTTTAGGGAAAATACACGGCTATTGGATCCAAGCCCATTCTATGTACCGTTTTGAAACAGTTTGCAAATAATGACATAAGCCCATAGATGCTTCATTTCTAAAGATAACAAAGTGATTTCTTAAGGAGACAACTTGAATTAGCACAATACAAATATTTAATGATGCATTTCACTATAAAATTAATTCTGTCACCTGACAATGGGACTAACAGTAGAGTGGCCTCATTTACAGTGAACCTTCTCATAAGCCTAGATCTTTTCCTTCTAAGAATTTAAGTGTCACGGTCTTAAATTCTTGACTTAAATTTGTGGTTTCTACTTAGATTATTGTGTCATCTATAGGCAATGACTGTAGCTTCCTCCCTTCCAACAGTTCTTTCTTTTTCTATTGAGTGTATTGTTCAATTATCTTATCAAATTTATTTTATTCTCACCTGTACTGTGCTCTACCACCTTATTGAAGAGCTACTATAATAGTGAGCAACTTTATTTAATTCCAAATTTAAGAATGTTTCAAAGCTTCCACCATTTTCTGTAAAGCGCGTTGTGGAAAGCTGATGGATAAGTTAGCACATTAAGGAACTTCCCTTCTGTTCCTGAAGAGGTTTTAATACTAATAAGTATTAGATTTTAATAAATGTTTTTGAAGAGCATCAGTTGAGATAATTATATGGTACTCCCTCCTTTTAATCTGTTTATATAGAGAATTGCATCAGATTTCCTGATGAAAAATCTGAATTCCTGAGATATTCTCCACTTAGTCTTATTTAGTCTACTTAGACTTCAATGCTGTGAGGTAGTTTCTTTGCTAATAACTTATTTTTAATATTTACAATTATGTTTATAATTAGAAGACTGCTGGAAGTCTGCCCTTTGAAATTAAAATAATACTCTTTGAGTAGCACTCTAAAACTAAGTTTGGAAAATTAATTAGATAGCTTTCCACATTTTATAATCATCTGGAAGAATTTCTAAAGCATGAAATTATCTATTTCTTTCCATTGTTAAGATACAATAAACCATCTAACACTAGTGCTCTCTTTGAAAGGGATTTCTATTTTTCTATTTTTCTATAGTTATTGATGGTTTTAAGCTTTCTATATCTTTTTGAAGCACTGCTAGTAATTTACATTTTCTTAGAAAGCACATTTTCTCCTAAAAACATAAATCCAAACCTGTAAATAGCATTTTTTAAGTCTATTCTTCTCCACAGCTCTAGTTAATACTTCTATTTCTTCTCTTATATTACTATTTTATTATTCATGTTATTGCCACTTTGATCAGACTTAGTCAATATTGATTTTTTTCATCTATTGCTTTTATTAATTAATAGGATATTAGTCTATATATGTTTCAACTTTAACTGTATTAATTCATTCTTCCTATTTTACTGTTGAAAATTTTCTTGGTAACATTTATGAAACTATTTAAATAACCTAGTTGCTATCAAGATTTTAGTTCATTCATTTATTTCACAATTCTATTATCATGGACTCCTGGTATCTTATTTTATCAATAGATATAATCTATTAAAATCAGTAATTATTTTATACTCAAATTGTACTTGGTTTGATCAGAGGAAATCCCTCCAAGTCTTCTGAGTTCTTTTTCTGCAACAAGATGATTCAGACTTATCAAACTTCTCTTGTCCTAACCTTGAAAACAGCATTTTTTCCAGATTCCTTTTTGTAAATTGTAGTTGCTCTAGAGTCCTCTCAGTGGACAGACATAGGGAATATATGTGTGTGCATATTCAACAAATTCGCAGATGCATATGTATATCAATGTTCAATTTGCTTATAAACACATAACTATATTTATTTTTATAGTTATCCATATTTGTCATATATACTAAAAACTCTTAAGGTCACACCAATACTATTGAATACTATCTACAGGGTTTATTCTATTTTTTCCTATGCTGTATTTGCAACACCTTTTCCAACAGTGAAAAACTGACTTCCATTATCTTTAATGTATGTATTTACTGATCAATTACTCATAGATTCCATCACCATTTCCTATCCAGACCCTCAAATGCCAGTTCGGATGTCCTACTCACCCACCGTGGACTCTGATGCTCTATTCCATCTGATCCTATACATATCACACCTATCAATATCACCTACACAAGCCTCCTGTCCACAAGATTTCTCCCTCATCCTGCTAGCCACACTCATATGTAGATGCCCTTCTCTGACTGCCAGTCTACTCTGGGCTACCATTCTCTATTAACACAATTTGAATTACTAAGGATGGAAAGAGGAAGAGGAAAATGAAAAAAATTCTGTTCTCCATTGAGCATTCATAAGTATTATTAAAATTCCAAGAAATTTTTTTACAAAGTATATTTATTTGTTCATAGAAATCAACCAACAAACATTTATTGAACACCTGGTGTGTGTTCAGATGAAGCTATGTTAGAGAAGTATGAAAAGTTTCTTGCCAGGAAAGTTTCTTGTAAGTAGATTGAAAATTGAGCAAAGAATAGAAGAATAAAATTTCACAATATTTTCTATAAACACACAAAAGAAAATAGACAGTCCTTAGATTCTCAAACTGTCAGAATACATAGTTGAGGTAACCTTTCCATGCCTGATGTCTTCCCTTCCAAACTCACTGAAGTTCACTGAGCCCTGAGTTCTTTATTAATGCTTCAGAATGGAGAGTGGTACATTTTTCTCTATTAAATTACTGAACCAAACACTATTATTATTTTGGTAGGACTGTCATCAGAACTAACATAAAATAAAGAAAAACACAGTATAAGGTTAAGAAAGTTCTTACCAAAAAATAAAAGAAGAAAGAAATGTATTACAAAGCAATTTAAAAAATGTTATTGCTGTAGGTTAATCTGACTCAGAAAGGCAATATATATATTTTAAACACCATTTCCGTAAAGGTCTACATTTAATCTTGCTGTTTTTAAAGGAAAAATGCATGTAGGAATGGTGGTGAGTAGGCAGGTAGGAAAAGAGAGGAAGAAGCAGCATTTATTTATTTTTGCTTTGTTGTTCATTTTAGTTTTTCCAACCGTGTCCCTGGTCTTGAACCCAGGACCTTGGGATGGATGTGGGACTGCTTCCAGGCGTACTATGCTACTGGGCCACCAGGATGAGCCTTATATTTCATTTTAAATGCATATGCTTTTAAATATGTTTCAACAGAAAGCATAGCTCCATATTCTGGCTGAGAATGTGGAGTTTATGACTGTGCAGTCCTGAAGTACTCTATAGGAGTGTTAAAAATAACAGAACAAGTACTCATGGGAAGGAAAAGACAAAGAGCCAATGATAAAGGAAGACAGCAGTCCTGCTGGGATCTCCTGTAGGAGTTGAGGGAAAAAGTTGCTGCCAATTGCTACTTTCCCATAGCTATCATCATTTTTAATAATTCAAAGGCAACTGTTATCATTTGTGTCTTATTCTACATATATTTCGAAAAGATGAAATATAATCATAACCAAAGGCCAAATACTGACTTACAAACATAGCAAAAATGACAGAAATTATTAAAACTGTGCTCTGATACTGCTTTTGTCAATGTAAGTGTGCAGACATGAGTATGGAAGCAATTCTCCATGACTTTCAACCTCACAAGTAAATTTGAACTTCACTTTCTTGCTTTCTATAGTGCCTGAAACTCGGAACTTCCATGTGAAGTCAGTTATGATTATGGTACAACTTGCATTAAGCTCCAATATATTCTTCTCCTCACTAAAGAGATAATAAAAGCTGATTCCTGAATGTGATGGCTGTTCTCCCTTACAGTGTGCAAAAATACCCATGTAGTTTTCTCTTACTGCCTGTGGTTGCCCTACATTTAAGAAATTAGGTATTTGTGAATGATGCCATTTCCTCAGTTAAGTTCCAAGACCCCGGCCCTATTGCCTAAATAATTCAATTAAGGTTGATATCCACCCGGGACATCACCTCCTGCGAGATTTGAGCTAGGGTTCGAGGATTCTAGTCATTTACTTGGTGACTGAATGTCCTGAATATCTAAGAAATCTACATGTGAGGGCTAGGGAGATATGCTTCACGTTGCATATACAATTCTATGATGAAACAAAGAACAATGACATACAAGGAAACAAGAAGGTGAAGTAGACAGGCAGAGATCGGTCAGGAAGCGGGGGTTCTCTGTAAAACTTCAGTTCTAGATCCACTACTTTAAAATTTGGTGAAACTCTACTGCTTTCTTTTTAACACCCTCTGCCTTCACCCTGTTTTAACTTCAACTGAAAGGATTGGACAGAGATGTGGTGACACCACGAGATAACACATCTCTAAGATAAACGACTGGACTTCATTGTACAAGGTTAATGATGCCATTTGCATCCATGTGCTTGGTACTCCTCACTATCTTTTGTTCATATTTATAATTACTGAGCATTTATTCTCCATACAGGGAACAGAAAAAAATATTTTACAGTCAATGGGAAAAATAGACATGAAATCAACTAAAAGAAATATAAGAAAGAACAAAAGAACTCTAGGAATATAGGTACATTTTTCATGATAACACAGAGGACAAATAGCAGTATCTTGGAGGGGAAAAATGAAATCATGACATTTGAATTAGACCATGAGGGAAGAATAGGTTGGAAAAAAATAAAAAGACATTGGGTCCTCCTAGACCAAAGGGACCCCTTGAACAAAAGAGAAGGCACCTAAACACTCACCTTTTGTTTATGAAATTGTGAAGAGCCGATCAGAAAAATCTTGATTTGCTAGAATATATTAGAAACTTGATGTATTTAGCAATCCATGTTAGGGAGATTGACAGTAAATTAGAAAACGTACTTTACTCAACAGGTTTTTTGATCATTTCTAGTTCTGCTCAAATAAGAATAATCAGAAGAATATGAGGAAAATTAAGCTGGAATTGATGATAGAGGTAGAGAAAAAGCACTGTGGTCCTAAGAACTGAAACATGATGTTATTTCTGTGTTTGGAAACCCAATATGGATGAATTCAACCATGAGTGAATAGTTTCATGTTCTACCAACTGAGCTATCTGAAACCTGTTTTTATAAAACACATCTATTGTAACCTTTGCAATTCTGTACTTGTTATCATTGTCTCCCAGGTCACTAACTTCCTTGGTGTGCCTGGTAATCAATATATGTCTCTACCGGCATCACACTATGATTTTAATGTTTCTGGAGTCATGTACCCTTTGAGATTATATACAAATATAAATGCAGAGTAGCAAGTTCCTCTGGCAGAATACAGCATGTATAAGTTTTTATTACTATAAGTGAGGTCTTGCTAAGTACATCCCTGTATTCACTAATATTTTACACTATTGATATACATAATTAAAGGATTGAGATTTGATGTTATAAAGTCATCCATTAGTTTTATGTTTAAATCTTTTTTGCTTATAAACTAGATATTGAAACATTTTTATCACATACAGTGGTTCTTGATCCAACGTGAAGTAAATTAACTCAAAAATAATTTATAGTTTTTGCCCTAAGAGTTGTTTTTCTCTTTCTCTTTCTTCCTGGAGGATTTATCTTTAGTAAACTGCATTTTTTTCTTGTCAGTATATGTGTAACAATATGCTACAAGGAGACACATAAATAAAACTGTCAAAACTAAGCTACTGAGAGCCCATTTGTGTGACAGACCAAATCTAGGTTGATGTACTGTGATAACAAAAACAACCCACTCAAAGGACCAGCGGCAACTATTCTAACACTCATAGCATGGAAACTTCTAGTAGCACAAGGCAATTCTTAAATGTTCAGATGAACCCATAATCTTAAAGGGAGATTATGTGATGATTTTACTTCGCAAATTTTCTCATGTGTTCTTTTAAAGACTATCTTAAAATATTGTATAAGGCAGGAAGTGGTGGAGTAGTGAGGGGTGAGTTTAGCAGAATTCCATTGTCAAACAACTGGTTGACAAATCCAGGGCAAAGGTATTTGCCTCTACTCATTTCATAGGGTCCTCTAAGGACTACACTCCCACTGCAGCCACAGACAGATCTTCAAGGAAAATTTGTTCCTTTTTAGTTCTTATCATTTTTTATTTTGTTTTAGATTTAGAAACCACATTGAAACAGTAGTTATAATCTTATCTACTGGAAATGAATGTGACTTTCCCTTCTTTAAATACCCTCCCTTGGGCAGCTGTCTTTGATCTTCTATCTTTAGGAAAAGTAAAGTATTCATAGGAAACTTCAAGGAAATTGATTTCTAAAATGTTTGAAATCAGATATGAGGAATTACCAGCTCTTACAGTGAATTTGTGGGGTGACACAATCATGACATACCTTTATAGAGAAGAAACTGTTCATCCAAGCAGAGGTTGGAACTAAATGAAAATACAACCTCCAAACAAAGCCCTGTGAGGTGCCTCTTTTGTCAACTTCTTTTTGAGGGGCAAACAACTAATGTGGGGGACAGGGATGCTTCTAGATTTCTGTCTAGGTTCTGAATGCAGGGATCAGGAAAGGAATGGCTCTGCCTATTGTCAAGAATGCGCACTAGGCTATCTGGGAAGCCCCTGCTCAACATTCCTCACCTCAGAGGCTCTCAGGTATCAGCAAAAACCATTCCACCCACAATTTATTAGGCTTCTCCAGGTTATCACCATTTGCTCACTTAACCCCCCTTAGCTCTAAATTCTTCCATTGACAGGAAAAACCTTGACCAATGAACAAATCTGTAAGCACCACAGGCTTCACCTGACAAAACTCTTGCCACTCAACTATTGTAAACAGGCTCATAGCTTTTTAAACACTAAGAAGAGGTCTTTGAGTGACCAGGAAAGACTCATTCCCTTTCTAGATAAGAGGGACAGCAGAGTGATAATAAACATTGCTTTGACCAAAAACAAGCGATTTAGTATCATACATAAAATTAAGGTTATTGATCTAATAAATTAGAAGATGCTTTACTGTAAGCATTCACCTTCTACTCTAACAGAGGAACATGCATAAGATATAAAACAGGTTGATTAAAGCAGACCCCACTGAAATAAGTAGAAATGATAGCTGAAAGAGAATAGGACAGAAAAGAGGATCAACATTCAAGTTTCCTTGACAAGACAATTTGTGGGTTCAAATCTGGCTTTGTTACTGACGACTTTATGAATTAAAGAAGTTACTTCTGTGCTTCAATTTACTAAGCATATAAAAGAGGGGGAATAAAATAGTGGTACATGTCTTATGGGGTTGCTTTGAATGAGTTTAAATGAGCTAATGTTGTGAAGTGCATAGAATTAGAAATGACACAAAGAAAGATTTCAATCTTGTTAGTTGTTAATGAGGCAGTGTTAGAAAAGAACAGTGGTTAAGAGTATTTATGTCAGGGCCTTACACATCAGAATGCACCCAAAGGGCTCCCTCTATTGTAGCCTATGATAGAGTTCCTGAACATCTCTATTCAAAAAAAAACGTGTCACACAACACACAGTATTTTGTAATCTGCTTTTTCCACTTAATGTTTAATGAATATTTTCTTGAGAAATCAAACATATAATTCTCCTATAGTCATATATATTTTTGCCAATTTCCTAATAATACATATTTAAGTTATTCTTAATTTTTTAGCTATTTTAACTAATTTTGGGCAGAAACAAAAACAAATGAGATTTGTTAAAGACAGTACAACCATTAAGAGATAGAATAAGGGGTGGGGAGCATATTCCAAGAGGGAAACAGACCATAAAAATTTTGGGGTTGAGATTTTTAAGGAGTTAGTAGTGCTTATCCCTGCCCAGGGGCATCCTACTGGTTTCCCATTATTAGAGGATGTCAAAATTGCACCATTCATGATATGTTGCCTTTTTAAAATGCTTTAAAAAAATTTAAGTTAAAATTATAAAAATTATTGTCATTCAATGTCTGTGAAAATAACACTAAGGGCATAGAATATATAGAAACATCCATTCAAGATTGTCTATTGTATCTTTATAAGAGCAGTGGGAAACCATGACAGATGAGTCATGACAAGCTCCTTTACCTCCTTTACCACTCAGATTCATGTCATGAAAGCTCTGCTATAGGCACAAGCAACCAAGAACCTGAGGTTCTCTTTCCCCTCAATGTCTCGGTCAGATTATGGTTTCACCCTGAGAGGTATTTTATGAATTGTATTTTACTTCAATTCTTTTTGTTTTCAGTCTGCCTGTGTCTTTAACTTATTGTCCATTATAAAATTTCTCCTTTAATTAGTATGTTACTTGCTTTCTGTATGTCTCATTTCTTTTTGTTCCTTCTTTGTCTTCACCTGTATTAACTGAATATATGAAATGTTTCTATCTTTTCTCCACTGCCTTATTGTTTGCAAATACATATCCACTATGTTATAGTGATTGTTCCAGAGTTCACAATACTGAATTTTAATGTCTATCCTTAATACCATCAAAATATACTTATGCACAATTACTATTATATATTTTACATTAACATGTTTTATAAACTACAAAATGCATTGCTATTATTTTTATATTAAGTAGTCAATAATAATTTAAAGAACTTTCTACTTCCATCAGAAGCAGAAGTCATCTTGTTAATTTTGATTACATTACTATAGGACATTAAAATACATGTTTGTTTTTGTGGATTTGTCTGTTTCTCCTTAGAGTTCTATCAGTTTTCAGGTAAATATTTTTAGTCTACATTACCAAAAGGAAATATTTTGGGGATTTTAATGTTTCCTTGTCAGTGACTAATTAAATTTTCCTTTTATTTGTTTAAGGGTATTTTTAAATCATTAAGGAAACATTGCATCACAGTATTAGATAGGTGTGTATCATTATAAATAAACATCTATATATGACAAAGATTGCTTCAGTAGTCCAATTTGTCCTTCACCACAAAACTGACCCATTTTACACCATTTTTTCACTTCATTTACACTTTCCCTCTGGTACCAACTAAATTAACTTCATAGACTAAAAGTATGTTTTGTTTATTTTTATGTTTTAAATTTTTCATTTGTTTGGTTTCTCCATCCAACACACCTGAGTGAAATCATATGATTTATTTCACTAAGCGTAGTACCCAGTAGAGCCATCCATGCTATTGCAAATTTCGGTTTAAAATATATTTCTCTGAAGTAAGTAAAACTTTACTAGCTCTTTTGATTGGAAAGTTATCATTCAAGCATCAAGCCCTTCATTTTCAGATTTTATGTCTTCCTTCTTAATGTATGATCATTACAAACATAATATAGTTTTTTACATTAAGAACTGTATGCTTATTTTTCTTTGAAAGCAAATTAGTCTTCCACTCATTTTAATCATCCACACTTTTGTTCTCTACTCCTCCTCCCCACTTTTTATATTTGCTGTCTTACTGTTTTTAAATGTAACTTCTTTATACTTTACAGAGCATCCTTAAATACTTTTGTAGAGCTCATTTTGTGGTGATGAATTCCTTTAATTTTTGCTTATTGGAAAAGTCTTTTTATTCTTTTTTAAAATCATTTCCTCAGTTCCAAATGACAATCTTACAGGAATAATATCCAAGGTTAAAAATCATTTTCTTTTAGCATGTTGAGTATATCATGCCATTCCTTCCTGGTCTGCAGAGTTTCATTTGAGAAATCCACTGACAATCTTATGGTAACTCCTTTGTATTGACACATTTCTCTGACTGTTTTTAAGATTCTTTATCTTGTATTTTCGACATTTTGATGACAATGTGTCTAAGTGTAGGTTCTCTTTGGGTTTCTTATATTAATAATTCTTTGAGCTTCCTGGGTCTGGAGCTTGCTTCATTTTAGGTTTAGGGAAATTTTCAGTTATTATTTCTTCAAATACAGTTTCTGCCCCCATTTCTCTCTCTGTGCCTCCTGGACCCCCTATGAAGTAAATGTTGTTCCTTTTAATGTCATCCTACTTGCTTGAATGCTGTCTTCATTCCTCTGCATTCTTTTATCTCTTCGCTGGTTTACTTGAGTGCATTCTTCTGCCCTATCTTTAGCTCATTGGAATCGTCTAACTATTGGAGTCTTCATCCATCCTATTCTTGAGTCCCACTATTGAGTTCTTTTGTTCAGCTATCATATTCTTAATTTCTTTGATATCATGTTTCATTTCTTCTCTCTCTTCTTGTTGTTTGCATCGTCTTCCTCTACTGTTTTCTTGACCTCCGTGAACATATTTATCACTGTTGCTCTAAAGTAATCCTCAGATAGTTTGCATGCAACTGTTGTATTCAGATTTTCCTCTAAGCTTTTGATTAGTTCCCTCATTCCACATATATTTCTCTGTGTCTCTGGTGTGTTTGGCATTCTGTTTATGTTTCTCTGAATTAGGTTTTCCTGTAGTGATAACTTAGTGTAGGGTGTCAATTTGCACCAAGTAAGCCTGGATCTTGGTTGAACACTGGGACTTCTTGAATTTTATGACATCACCACTGGTTGGATTTGTTGAAGATCTTATGTGGACCCTCTGTTGCTTCCTGAGAGTTCAGTCTATGGGATTGTGTGGATTGTGTGGAAGATGTAGTGTCTTTTCCCCAGCATCCCAACTCCAAACCATAATGATCATCTTGTGATTGGTCCACAATCAGCAATAAGGCTGCAGTTTGACCTCCACCCACAGCGTGGCGCTAATGGGTAGACTTGACTGTTTCTCCCTCTGCAAGACTTTCTTTTTCCTTTGAGCCTGAGGATGGAATTCTGCTAGGTGGGTCCTGCATCTCCAGGACAATATAGTCAGAGGTGGAGGTGGGGGATTCCTTTAGCTGCATTCTGGTTGTAGTGGTGCCTAGTGCAATTTTCTCACTAGGCCTTCCATTCAAACCAGGACTCCGGTTCTCTTTGTGCCCTGCGCCAAGACCCTGTCTACTAGCTCCATTTTCTGGTGCCACTGGACAGAATGTCTGATATTTTCATGATTCCTGGGAGGGTTGGTTCTTCTGGCAGTTTCACAGCCTCACCACGACCCAAATCCCAAATCATGAATCTGCCATGAAGAGCTGAACCCTGTCATTTTCACCTACCCTCTGGGGTTACAACTGTTACTGTGTCTGTTTTTCTTCAGTGTTTGTTTTTGGAAAATAGGTGAATTCCTAGTTGCTCTGTAGGAAGGTTGTGAGTCTCTCTCCTATTAGGTCACCATTTTGACCAGAAGTCCACTTTATTTGTTTTTATTTTAGTTGTACATCTTGGTTGTTCTCCCCAGCACAGGTCACAAACCCAGGTCCTTGGGATATATGTGGCCTATTATTTGGCCAGAGGAAGTTTACCAAACCATTGCTCCACTAGGGTGTCCCTCTTTTTACTTTTTGATATTGATAGATGCAGTAAGAAGAAAAATATCAATATTTAAAACAAACAAAAAAATAGCTGGAGTTATTCCCATGTTCTAGGGGAGATGACTTTTTGTTTAGGAAAACATCTGAAAAGGTATTTTGGAGCATGAAAAATAACAATCCATTCTTGGTCTGAAAGAAAATGAAATTACACAGAGGAAGGTAAGCTACCCTGCAGAGCATAGTGAAAGGAATTTTGTTTTTTATTGGTTTGCTGGGTGGGGGAATAGGTGAAGCTTAGGAAAAGAGAGCTCCACAGGGAAGAAAAGGCATCATTGTTCCAGCACATCATTGACTCTATGGAGATACACCAGCAAGATATATTTGAAGATATAGGGGTCATTTTCTAGTGAAGGTGAAATTTGATACCAACATTAAAGCATTTCTGGTGACATGTTTTAGACTTCCCATTGGTTATCCAAAGAGCTGCTTATCTCTAAGCAATTTTTTTTTAAAGAAGGGTGCAGGCAAGAATGAAAACAAGTAGATAAGCAGGCATGCAGAAATAGAGAGGAGGAAGAAGCATTTTATTTTTAGTTTTATTTTATTTACTTGTTCACACTACTTGTTTCCCCACAAACCTGGGAATCCAATCCAAGGATATGTGACCTTCTCACAGGCAATCTCAGCCCTACACACTCATTGTCCTCTCCAGTTCAGAGGAAAACTGATGATGGCATGGTGGCAGTGGGTGTTGAGGGAAGAGCAGTATCAATCTTCCGAGATATGCCTTTGATTCTAAGGATGAGATTGGTACTGCCCACGGTCTCCAGGATCTGTATTATCTCCCTGCCAGTATTCCCTTTCTTCCAAGACAGGGATGGCCCAGGACATTACCTCCCTGGAGTTCAGGATCCAACACAAGCATAAGCATGACCCCATGGTCCTTTTGCGCATCCAGCTGACATCTTCAGTCGCCACCCCCTCCATAGCTGCTCGCTGCTCAAAGTCCATGTCTCTCCACCCATTTCCCAACTGCCAAGGTGGTCCCTGGACATGAGAGCAGCATGTCTGGACACCAGGGTGACAGACATATCTAGAGAATGTCTGACTTTCTGGTGGTGGAAACTCATTCTACTTCTGATTTTGCCTTTTCACGGGACTCTTTTTCTTTTTATTCCAGTACACATACTCTGCCTTCCCTCTCCCTGCCATGGATTCGTCCCATCACATAGAGATGCCAGTTGTATTGGTGGGATTTCACCCATTATTAATAAAACCTATACTTATACAGTGAAAACAAAACTTCTTCAGAGGCTATTGACCTAAACACTGCTCTACCAGGGTGTGCCTCCAAGTAATATTTTTAAATCAATGATAATCTAGGGGACCAGAGGAAATACCCTGTCTAATGTGGACAAAAGTGGGTCACCAAGAAAAGTCAATGTACATAACTTCTAGCAGTGAGATTTTTAGGAGTGTTATGAAAGTGCCCTGTGTATAATGTTACTTACTGCATATAGCTGCAAACTGAAACTGAAATGTTTGGAAAATAGTTGGCAACTATGTCCCAAATAAATTTTAATTTAAACATGATGAATCTCCTCCTACCCATCATGTTGTAATGCCTACAAAGTCATCAAAAGAAGTTTTAATCAGAACATAATCAAGTTTTATAAAATCAGATGATCTTCAAATAGAAACTGAAATAGAGTTAAGAATTCAAACACACATACACTAGAACAAATATGTGATTAACTAGAGAAACTGATCTTTTCAAATTTCTTTCTGTAGAGAAATCTTCAGTATCAGCACTGTAGAAAAAATAGATTCCTACAAAGGGCCATTCATATTTTATACATTTTGTGACTGTATCCTTTGGTTACACTATTTTTTTTAGTCAAATAGCAACTATACCAAAGAAGACACCCTTACAGTTCTAGATCTGAATGTAATTTTTATTTTAATGCTGTTTTTTTACCAACAAGCATACAAAATAGAATATATTCAACTGAATAAGGGAAGCAGGATACTTTATTGAAGAGAGCTTATTAAAAATCTAAATAGATGCTCTTAGGCATAAATTTCACTTTTGCAGGAAATTCATTTATCTAGAATAAGCCATCTTCTCAAAGCCAGCTAACTTAAGTTCTGGTTTACTACTCTTCTGAGATTTCTGCATTTCACTCTATTAAACATGAAACAACTCATGAAAATTGTTTTCAACCATTCTTTCATTAGCTGTAAGTATTCATTAATCATTCATTACATGATAATAAGTATTTATTGTGCAGTTAATGTGCATCAGGGACTGGGCACCATGTAGGGATATGTTTGGATTTAGAATGTTTTCCTTAACAAAAAATTAGATTTTATGTGTATGCATGCTGCCATCCTTTGCTTATGCACAGTTTTTCCCTTTTTGCTTGCCAGCTATCATGTAGAAGAGCTTAGAAGGATTTCCACAAGGCAATAGAGTACGAAGCGGAGAGAAAAAGAGGGGTGGGAGGGGAGGAGAGGAGAGGAGAGTTTAGCAGAAGTGAAGATATGGTGGTAATCAAAATACCTGAGAAACAGGCAGACCACATTAAGTTCTAAAGGCTTTTGCAGTTATCTGGGGAAACCAGTCCCATCTGATTCCTTTTCTAAGTAAATATGAGAACCCAAAGTAATTTTCAGATAATTTGAGGCTCTCTTATATACCAGATATTAACCTAGGTATCACAGATATCAGAGTAAATAAATTGGATAAAAGTCCTTATGGTGCTGTATCTTGCAATTACAGGGAGATACAGACTGATACAATTAAGACTACCATACTACATATTATCTGACATAGTATCAGTATTGGCCAAAATGTGCAAATAGATGATTTTACAATTATTTTAATGTGTAATAGAAAAATAGATAGCCAGTGCATCTAATTTATATAATTATTGCTTTGGAAAGGACCAAAGAATCAATACATTTTTAAACACAGAAGGGATTACTTGGTGGTTAGAATATATTAAGTAAATAATAATAGTATAAATAGAGCCAAGATATAGCATTAAAAATTGATGATATGGTATGTGAATAAAGTTCAGGAAATACCAGTTTCTAACACTGAAAACACAAAATCCTATAACGTACGTATTGATATATGTTTTTGTCAGAAATGGACTCAGAGAATCCTAGATCACTATATTCTTTCTCATGACCTAAAGGACAGACAGACACCACAGCTCATATTCTTTCCACAGTCCTGTATTGGCACCGAGAATGGCAATAATCATCAAAAATTCTAATTCCCAAATACTAACCCTGTGCAATCAACTTTCTATCCCATAGAGCAATCTAGCGCCACCATGTTGTGGATCCTGAAAGGACTTTGTTCTTGTCCCAAGAAATCAATAGCTCAATGTTTGTAGCATTCATTCTACCTGATACTTTGCAGTTCAGACCTGAGAGCGGTTACCTCAAAATTCAGGAAAACATCTCCTATAATATGTACCCCATGGAGAGGTTCTCCACCAGAAGAAAATCAGAAATGAAGGACGAAATACAGACTCAGAGAAAACTGCTGAGCTGGCTTTTACCACAGAAATCATTAACCAAGTTGGATTAGTAAGCTCTTCCAAAGCCACATCTGCCTTATTAAAGCTTTAAGGGCCATATGCCAAAGTGAAAATTAAATAAAGCAACAAAAAGACTGTGCCCGAATGAATTTGATTTTATTTTTACTACATGGAGTCAGGCTCTGCACTATAAAGTAATCACAGAGAGACTTTGTCAAATTGTGGCAATTTCCCAGAAAGCATTAAAAACTCAGGAAGGCTCCACCATCCCTACTGATGATGTTTGTTACTGGATCGTTAAATGACTTCCAGTCTGAGTTTTAGGAAAAAGTCCCTTTAGTGAAAATTTCATCAAGGGATGTGAAATCTGGACATCAATTTCAGTATAATCTGCTAGGCATGGCTGAATATTCTGAAACAATTGAAGACTTCTAAATGCCTGGTTGTGATCAAAAAGCCTATTTCTGTCTTAATTGTCTCATTTTTCTTACAATATTACTAAGTATTTTATGCCATAATAATAAAAATAAATAAATCTTGGTTCCAAATTTAGTAAAGGACAAAGGATATTCTTCTATGGAATTGATACATTCAAAAGCTGATAGGATTGCAAAGGACTTTTCCTATTCTGCTCATATTAGTAGAAGGCAGGATCAGATAACCTTTACTCCTAGACAAGATTTATTATTGTCAATTGCTTCAAGTGTTGAATTCTAAACTATTTTTAGATTACTTTATTAATATAAATGTAGTTTTGTATATCTTCACCAATTTTGAAAGATGGCAAATCTGAAACGTGGAATATTTGTTTTCCCTTTCTTTGTTCCTTGCATTTTTTATATTTCTTGCAAATATATGCAGCAATTTAAACCACAAAAAATATTCCAAGTAACCTGTTTTAATGAATAAGAATAAAAACTATTTTAATTAGTATAACAAAAACACTTATTCTCAAGTGTAAACATGATATTTGTTCACTAGACTGTAGACATATTTTAAGCAAATTATCCTACTCAATCTTTGTTCTATAAGTAGGAAATCTAAATTGGCAGGCTGCTATTAGATTGAAATATTTTCTTGAAACAAAAACAGAACACTGGGATGATAAAAACTGAGCAGGGTTATGCACTGTGTGATTAGGGGAGGAAAGAAGTCAGAGCAATTTGAGCAGAAGCAAAGCAGACAGGCCAGCAACATGTAAATTCTATGTGATGCTGATTGGCAATCAATAGTAATGATATGTGGTCCAGCAGGACTTCATAAAAACTGTCAATGCTGGTGCATGGAATTTCGGCAAAATTAGGTGAAAGCCAAATCTGGCATCCCTATAAGTCTCACTCTAGATATATTGCCTAAAACACATGTTACTTTAATCATCGCAGTGCCTGAAATGCCCAATAACCCCCAGAGTAACAGACCACAGTTTCACTGTTCTGCTCTCTTTGGAAACAGGTGAACATGGGGGAATCCTCTTTCTTTATAACTCCTGTTTCTTCTCATGAGGTGGGAACAGCAGTAACGACTGCGGGTGCCACAGTCACCACTGGCAAGTGCCATCTTTAATGTGGGACCAAAGGTACAGCTGCTTTGGGGACCCCTCAAAAGAATAAACCCAGGATAACTGAGCTGCCCCTTTAACCTGAACCTAAGTATGTCCCTGGTTTATTAAAAATGTGGTAAAACTGACATTTATATTAAAAAAGGGGGACAGTTTGGAAATATGATTAAAAAAACAGGACCATCTCATTGAAAACAGTACATATGGTTAAGCATATTATATGAAAAGCTTTTAATATAAACATTTAATTAGAGAAGCTGAATAAAATATACTGTATTTATTTCATTCTAAGCCACACTCTTTTTTGTCATTCTAATGTCCCCAAAAATCATGTGTGGTTTACATTCAAAGGTGGCTAAGTTTTACCTGAAAAGTATTTGCTAAGTAAAATAGATATATTATTAAGTTCTTAAAATTCTGTTAATTTTGTTAATCCCTTTTCAAGTACTTGAGATTTTAATAAATTAAGTCTTTTCTCCTTGTTACTTCTCAATTTTGATTTTTTGAACTTTGTAAATAAAAATTAATATTTTTATTGTTTTCACAAAAACTTCTTGAGAAATCAGGGTGCAACTTAAATTTGATGGCAGCTTAGAATACAATAAATATGGTGATAGATTTATTTTTCACTACATTGTTTAACTAGAAAAATTGGTGGTAGAATCATGGGTAAATAAGCTGATATTTTACAGCTGCTTTTTCTTTGCCCTAGTTGCTAATTTAGGAAAATAAGTGAAAGGTTAAGAATTTAGAATTTGCCTGGGCAAGAAAAAAATAATCCTACTAGAAGCAGAAAAAACTCAAAGATTTTTGGTCTAAAATGATGACAGAAAATTGAAGAGTTAATGATTCCTTAACTGAATACTCGATGGCTTCTCCTGATAACATCGCCAAGTTATGAAAGTACACAGGAGAGGAGGCTGAAGGTCTGTCAAGGAGGTAATTCAGAAAAGCAGAGAAGAATATTCTGGATACCATTATGTCAAAAAGTTAAGGATGAGAGTTCAGGAATCAGCAGGGATAAGAGCCCCAAAGCATGCGTAGCCTCCCAGTCAAATGTCCTGGAAGGCAACGACCTAGGAACAGAAGACAAATGGGACAGAGAGCGCTCTACCAAATTACAGTCCAATCTTTAGTCAGTTTAATTTTTGATTGGATTAGAGTGTTGACTCCATCTCTATCTGACTTATAAAGGAAAGAATAAATTCTGATGAAATAATATTATCTTTATTGTCAAAATACACAGTATCTGGCATTCAAAAAAATAACGACTTTTCCAGCTTCTAAAGGCTGCCCACAGTGCACCCACGTGACTCAGGCAGCTCAGAGGGCTAAGGTGCAGGTCATGTTAAGCCTAAATACCTGGGTCCAGGGGACAAAAACACAATTTAAATAAAAAATAAAGGCCGCCTACCTCCCTCTGCTCACAGACCCACTCTACAAGAGCTTCGACCTCTTCACTCCAACATTTGCTTCAGTCATCACAACTCTGATCTTGTCAACCTCTTACATCTTTTAAATATTTGTGATTTTACTGAATCTGCACAGATAATCTGGGATAAACTTTCTGTTAAGAGTGCTTAATTTATCACATCTAAAAAGTTCCTTTTGTAATGTAAGGTAATATATTTACAAGATCCTGAGATTAGGATGTAACAATGGACAATGCTAGTCAGCCTACCACAAAAGCAAAATAAAAATTAAGACGACATTGATTTCTATTTTACAACAGATCAGAAAATATATATTTGTCTGTTAACAAGTATTTGTGAAAGTGTAAAGGGAACTTTTGCATATTTCTGATGAAAATGTAGAATTTTACAGTCATTTTGGAGAGTTTTCTATGTGTCTGCTCTACAAAAATTATAAACATGACAAGAAGAGGTTAAAATTATTTATTGAAATTCCTTTAGTAATAGTGAAAAAAGGGAAATAATCTGTTTCTTAATGGGAAAATATAAATAAATATATTTTATATGGACTATATATGCAATAGAATCCTATGTCAGATAAAATCAGTGAAATATGTATGCATACATATATATTTTACATATATGTTCTGAGTTATGTGTAAACCATGAAGAATATATTTTGAGGTATATCAGAAGCAAAAATACAGTTCCTATTCATGGGTAAATTTATGAAAAATCAGGATACTGATGAAAAGAGATCTAGCACCCAGCACTAGACTTACGCTATCCATTTCCAAATACACATGATAATAGCATGTTATATATGGATTCACACACACACACACACACACGCACGCACACACACACACACACATATATAGAGAGAGAGAGAGAGAGACCTATAACTTTAGGTTAGGGTTGTCTCAAAGGTGGAAACAAGCTGAAAGAATAAGGAAGGGAATTAGATTTATACATAATATCTAATTTTTTTTAATTTGGAATAATAAGTGAAATATTAACCCTATTTATGAGTACTTGTTTTATTATTTTTCCAATTTTTTTGCATTTAAAAATTATTATTCATATACATTAATGGTAGCTTTCATTCTATTCCATTTTCAAATTGTCACAGCCATAAAATTAAAGGAAGCAAATTTAAGTAGGAATTGACATAAGAAACCAAATCAGACGCATATTCATGACTATGACATAAAATTGAAGATAGCAATATAAGTGATTAAAATTAGTCCTAAGAAGCAGAATTATTAAACCTTGTGTCTCAAAATGCTAAATATTTTATCAGAAGCTTTCAAATATAGGGTCTCAAAATTTTAATTATCTAACAGCATGTATTTATATTCACCATAAATTAATAATTTCTCTTTAACAGACTGAATAATTTAGAAATCTGTGCTGTATGGCTATCCCTTACATCACTCATAATTAACATTTTGAGGATAGGGAGGGATGTCAGAGAACTCTCTCTCTCTCTCTTTCTTTCTCTCTCATTTTCTCATGGCCTCTCCTTGAGGCTATTGCAGTTTTGTAATTTTTGTGCAAACACATAAAAATGTGAAAAAATTTATTGATTAATCTAAATTCAAAATTAATGCCAAGGAAATTTCTTTTCACAATCAAATTGGGTTTCACAATGCTTACTGAGTCACACATGAGATTCACCCTTTAAATCTACCTGCACTGTCAAACAATTCCCTTTCTAAGATGAGCATCCTATGGTGATAAATTTTCCTCCAGGCACAAATCTGGAAGTAAGTCTAGAACTGGGTGCTGCTTCTCTCTCACTATAGGGTTTTTCAATAATTTATCCCTAAACAGACAATAGTAAATGCAGTAACACTCCGATTGCAGTCTATATTACCTCCAAAATCCAAATGACAATTTTTCTTTCTGTACCTTTGCAGAGATTTGCCTGCAAGTCCCAGACTGCTGGCCCTCAGAAATTTTATTGAGGAAGCAAGCCCTTCTGTTTTTATAGAATTGACCATGAGAATTCTTGCATGTATTTTCTATGTTTCTGATCAAGGCATCTTGATAAGAAAATTGCTTTCAATGTTGATGAAAAGGGAAGTTGAAGGGATTTCTATATGGTTCATTGTATCATAGCTGTAATTCAAAATTTTAGATAGCTAGTGTGGAAATCAGTAGCTAAATATATTTACATTGACTATTATACAGAGAACTTGAAAATAGCTAGATAATAGTTTGAGTACTTATTGCTAATTAGGTTAATGTACGGAGGGGCCGGAAAGGGGAGGGGGCCAGAGACACTTGGGTCAACCAAAATTCTGATCAGTGGGAGAATAGCACCTAACATTCTTGCAATCAAGAAGCAGAACCAAAAAGGCAGCCCAGCTGAGCTGGCACAAACCAATTGGCTGTGCAGGCACATCGACTACTGTAGCCACCTCGGCCACCTTTCCCTCATAATCTGCAAAAATAAAATTGTATATCAGCCCATACATTAAGCTCATTATAGCAGTGAATCATGGATAAGGAGCATGTGCAGTAAAGGGAATACTTAGCTCCAGAAATCACCACCTCTTTCCTGGAAATCTCCACCCAGGAACCCCCAGAAAACCCCAGGAGCAGGCAGGCAAAGGGAAGGACAAAAAAGGGATCCCATTTACAAAAAATGTGAACCTTGAGTGAGGCAATTGTTGGTGTCTTCTCCAAATCAGCCTGCATCCTGTCATCTTAAGGAGTGTATTGTCTCCCTTACTTATGTCAATAAATTTCCCACTTAATCTTTGCTATCTAGAATGCTAATTTTATGTATGGGATACAAGAACCTGGAGTGAGGTTCCAGAGTCTTTGGAAGCCCTCACGTTAACACTATGAGCTATCCATAAAGTTGAATTAGTCAAAATGCCTTTCACTAACCTACATAAGACCCTTTCTCCTTGATGGATAAAAGGGATACTCTGTGACCCAAAATTCAAATCTGTTTCTAACAACTCCTAGAATTTCTGATCACTTCTCTCTAGTACAGTTACTATGTTAAATGACCATATCATCCTTTGAGAGAGACTTAAAAGAGATTGTCTGAGCATGAGAGATTTTTCTCCTGCTCATTCCTCAAGAAAACCTTTCTTCTTTTCAGGGGTTCTAAGTCTGTGAAGAAGCAAAATATTTTGAAGTCTGGGTAAAAAGTTGTGACTCCTAAGTTAAACTTCTTTTCTACAGACTTTTTTTTAATTACAGAAATCTAACAGGATTCTGGTAGACTTCCCATCTCTTTTCAGGCCAAGGGATGGATAAACAACTAGCACACCATCAAAGATGACTATGAGACAACCACTCTAACGAATACATCTATGTTTTCGCCAATTATCATAACCAAGTCCATGCCGCTAGCATTTAAGTACTATTGTGAGGAACCTAGAACTCCAGGACCCAGTCTTTGCATTTGAACTGAAGTATACAATTTCAATGGCTAAGTCAACAGAAAATGATTTCTTTTAAGAGACCATTTTTCAAGATGATGGAACTGTTGTCACCAATGCATTTTTGAAGAAAGTCATTTTAAGGGCCCTCATAGGAAACTCAAGTGAAGGACAGGGAGATAAATGAATATGTAGTAGGTATGCAATACATTGCAGATTCAAATTTCCTTAAATTATTTAAATTTCTTCCTATTAAATCCCTCACTTTTGCATGAGACCAATGTTGTAAATTTAAATGGAAAACAGTGGCAACTACAGAATCAAAATTTGAATGCGACTTTTATGTATCTCAGCCCAATAAAACAAGAGATAAAATGCTTTTAGCAGAGAAGCTCTATGACTTTCTTCCTCTATTTTGAACCAAAGTCTCCAGATTTTGAGCCTGTAATTACTCTTAAGTTTTCAAATGCCATTGGAAGCAGGCACTTACTCTTTATTCCTTAAATTCCTTATGTTTCTGCACAAAGTTTTCTGATTGTGGTCCTCATTCCCTCAAAGAATTGTCTCTGTGACACTGCAGGTGACTTCAGATGACAATTAGAGAACTGTTTCACAGTGCTTGTAAGAGCCTTGTTGAATATCAGAGATTTCAGAATCAGACCAGAAAACTAGTTCCAGATATCTTTATTTGCCTGAGGTTCTGTTTTATAATATGACTTCTAGAAACATTGTCTAGATCAATCAGGGTTACTAGTTGCAAGCAAAAGAAGCTAATTTTGATGATTTACGAAGCAAATGAATTTATTATAAAGATATGAGTAGCTGACAAAATTTCGAGAGGAGCTGAGGAAAATATTAAAAGCTAATATTCCAGGAATAACGTCTATAGTCATACCATAAAATTGACCCACTGAAGAAGTACTCACTGTCGCCAACAGTGAATACTTGAGACCAGTTTATTTGACTGCTTGTGAAAAGATTTTATTTGCATCTGATTCTGATGAAGCTTCTGTGCCAGGAATTCAGACCTGAAGGCAATTCATTCCTGAGAGTCAAGTGTTTAAATACCACACTGATTAGTATGGTTAGTAAAATGGATTCTTCATGGACCCTCATTTCATACATTACTCACTTTCGAAACTACAAGCCTAACCAGGTTTATCTAGGGCACACATTTGTGTCTAAGTACAAGAGAGGCTGACTAAATGGATTTTCTAGCTTTTACTTTGAAGATATTTAACACATAAATAGGAAATTCTCCAACATAGGGAAGTTATCAAAACTACTAGCTAACACGAGAACAGAGCAGATAGCCATATTTCTGATATATATTCCTTCATTTTTAATCATCCTCCATGAATAATTTTTGTCAGGATTGTTGGATGTAAATTGCACAAAATCTTGCATCATCTAATTTTGTTTTACAGTGTTTATAAGTTATTTCACTTTCTTGCTCTATTCCTATTTTCTAATATTACTGTAATACTCAAGTTTTCTCAAATATTTTTGTTACGTGGTATAAAATTTTGCTTAGTGTTTGCCTTTAAAGTGAAATGACTTTAAAAATGGAGCTAGTATATATTACAATCAAAGAAAAGAAATATCCAATCAGAAGTAAAAGAAATTTAAGTTACATTTACTTCTTCATTCCACACTCATCTTGTGTTTCTTATTTAAATAACCAAATTTTATATCTAAATTATTTTATTATTTGTATTGTATGCTCTCTAAAAAATATTATTTCATAACTAATAAGCAATTTTTTCAAAACTAAATTTTTCTGTATATTTTAGATGTTTATTTAGTTTCATTTAATAAGCAGTATTTTTTGAGGATGGCTATTTGGTTGCCCACTTTCTAAATCGCTACTTGTCTAAAATTTCTTTATAAAGCCTTCAGTTATGTAATCTAGATTAATAGCTTATAGACTGCTTTGGTAACATTTATCCCCTTATAACTGTGAAGAACTTAATCTAATATTTCTTGCGTTTAATGTTACAGAACTTTTGAAGTCACATGGACACGTTTCTTAATTCCTTTTAGGTAACTTGCTTTTGTTTATTAAGACTAAGAGAAAGGAACTTCTACCCCCTCCAAAAAAAACTGTCCAGATTTCTTCTTGTGATGAAAAGTCAATTTTTACCAAAAAAAATATATATTTTGAATACATCTATTCAAATGCATCATTTTTGCTAATTTTGCATGGGTTTTTATTTTTGTGTTTGTTTTTCAGCTTTTGTGTGTTTTTTTTGCCTTTAGAATAAAGACAAGCAGAAACAGGCAGGCAGGAAGAGAGGAAGAAATTCATCTTTTTTTTTTTAAGAGAGAGGCAGAAAGAAGATTTACCCCATTTGTTTTTTACTTAGTTGTTCACATTGGTTGCTTCCCCTGGCCCTTGGTGGTGAGCCCAGGACCTTGGGATGTCTAATGAACTGCTCCCAGGGTATATGAGACCGCTAGGCCACAAGGGCATACCCTAATTTTTCATGCTTTTAAAATCTGAAAGTTTGACAACATTCTCTGTCAGCGAGGCTACAGGGAACTATGTCTGTCATACAATTGGTTATAATCTCATACAAATACATAGACTTCTATAGCAAGTAGACTGTTAATAGTGAAATTATCTATATATTACCTTCTAACCAGCAGTTTCACTTCTAAAATTTGTCCAAGATTACTCTACGAAAGTATGAAGTCATTTGTACAAAAGTATTTATTGCAAGATTGTGACCTTGTAAAAATCAAAATGTCCTTCATTACAGCCAACTAGGTAAAATATAGGTATATCCACAGAGCAGGGCACTGTACAACTCTAAATAGAGTAAGGAATATCTCTAGATGTTACTGTGGAGTGACCTCCAAAAATATAGTCAAGCTAAAAAGTAAAAAAGCAACATGGGGAGAAGTGCATAAAGAATGTTATCATTCAGCTCAGAAAGGAATGATGCATATCATCAAAGTGTATCTTCTATATTCAAAAGAAAACCAGTAACAAAACCATAAAATGAAAAAAGTGGTTTCCTTTAAAAGGAATATGCATTCTTTTGGGTTTATCTTGCTTTTCAGGTTTTATAAATTAATGAAATTATTTTGAAAGCAATTCCTAATAAGCATGTGGGAATAAACTTAATATACATTAGTTAATGGCACAGAGATTGTTCCAAGTGACTTAAAGAACAGTGATTTAGGGTATTGCAGGATATATATTTCTTTTAAAAGAAATTTAAAACTCTTTTTTAGTAAAGATATTGTAAATCAAATAATGTTATTGTTTTTCTAAATCTGCTGTAGGTGTATTTGGGGACAAAAATATGAATATAAAATCCTTACTCTATAAATTTCCCAAATTACTGAGAATCAGGATTCTCAACATAGAGATACCAATGTAACACTGAAATAGTTAAGCAAAACCTTTTGTAATTTGAATTTGAACTGGAGTAACAATGCAAATTAGTAATAAATTTTCCTTTAAAAGATTATTTCCTAACTGAATACTAAAAATACCAAAAGCAAACTATCCATTTATAATGAACAAAGATTCTTAGCACCTAGATAATGGCCACTACATACTATTTCCCACTAAAAGAAACCAAAGTTTGAGGAAATGGCATGTGGCAGAAATTTTAGTGAGTCCAGTATACTGTGTCATAGCAATGAAACTTTCTAAGACAATGAAGATCACATCAAAAGGGCTCAGTGGTCAATCTAAAGAGGCTCACACTACCCAAAGATGGAAATTTTCAGCATCAATAATATAAGAGATTTACCTGGGCATTCATTAATCTAGTATGTATACCTTTATATAGGTTTAAATATTCCATAATAAAAAGTTGAAGGGTGCTTACTCTTTATAAATCTTATAATTATGAAGATTCAGATCTGTATTTGTAATCAGGTAATTTATTATGTGTTTTATTTTCTCTATTCTGCCTTATTAGTTCTTGGCTTTTGAATTCTTGTTTCATACATATTGTAGTTACTAGATCTGTCTTTACAGACTTTGCATTTTCTCTTACTGTATTCTCTTTACACTTTTTCTCTGATTTTTAAAGTCTCATTTAATTCTAGTACACAATTAAATTAGTTTTTTCTTTAACATCTAACCTTGTATTTACTATTTTTGCTGTATTTTTTCTGCTGTTTTTATCATTTATAAATTATTTAAAAAATAAGAATAGTTTAATTAAATGTTATTTAGACTACTAAATAATTCACTAAATGCTTACTATATATCACATGATTTATATGCATCATACCTTAGTTCCTTAATATTAAACAAAAAATTTGATTTCATAAAGCTTTAGTCACAGCATGGTGATCATGAAGCTGGGCTTATTGGAAGGTATCATTCATTTTGGCTGAGTTCACTCAAAGGTAGGGAGCTTGGATTTATGTTGACTGAGCTAGGTGAATTTATCTAAAATGGTTCAGCTTTGTACCATGTATTGAGACCAATGTTCCATTCCTCCTGAGAGAATAAAATAGTCATTTTATAAAGATGGTTAAGATGCTTAAGATGAAAGATCATGGTTAAGATGGAAGAGGACAAGAGGAAGTAAGTTCTCTTAAGGACCAAGCTGAGAATGGGTACATCTCAAGTCTTCAAGTCATAGAACTAAACATGAAGAAATAAGAAAATATAGCCTTCAGCTTTAATGGGAGGAATATATAATTCATAGAGAAGAGGAAATTAATTTGGGGAGGCTAATAAGTGATCACTCATGCAATTCTCTACATATTAAATGATAGAACCAGATCTCTGAAGAAAAACTTGTGCCTTTAGCTATTATGTGCTAATGAAGACTTTAATGTTTTTCTCCAGATTTTTGTAGCATCTATCTTTCATGAGAAATCTCTGTTTGATGCCAATGATAGATCTGATTGTTGTAATCCATAAAATCTCTTCATGTGCCAACATTTTTTCCACTCTTTTCTCAAACAGAAGGATTAGAGGTATCTATTTTTGTACAGTGTTGGGAACTGGAATGGTCTGTGAGCTTTTATGCAGGTATCCCTTTTATTTTTCCTTACAAATATTTAGAGATACTTCAACTTATTTCATAGGATTATAAGATTTAAGCGTAATACCTTGAAATACCTGGCACATAGTAGTAATTTAATAATTTGTTCCTGATATCTCCCGAGTCTCTTTTCTCCCTGTATGTAAATATGTACATTTTTTCAATGTTCCTCAAATTTTTATGAACACTGCTTTTCATTTTCTTTGCGTTTTCATGCTTAATTCTCAATATAAGTTACTCCAACCTCATCTCTTATGAGTCTTGAAAAACAGAGCCCCCAATACCAGTAGTTAAATTTTCCTCAATTCCCATACTTTCCTCAAACAACACTTCATGCAATTGCTTTCTCAAGGTCACCAATATCCTCCATATTACAAGTCCAGTGATCACCTTTATTTCCTCACACTACTTAAATTCTTAGCCCCAGTTTACATAGCTAATTAATATTCCTTCCAGCAACATTTCTTCTTGATCCATGACTTAATACTTAATACTTTTTTCCCTCAACTCTCTGACCTTTCAATTGTACTTTTACTATTTCTTCTACTCTACTCAGTCTCTACATACATGAATTCTCCAAGGCTCACATGTGAAATTATTTCCATATTTTGTAATGGGATTTCTCATTAGATGATTTCTTGCTTTCCAATATCTTTAGACAACTTCCTGACTGAAAAATCCCAAATTTATAGTTGAACCTAAACCTCTCCATCAAACATTATGTTCTTCCCTGACACACCATAGTTATGCCCATGGACACATTTTTATTTCCATTGTTGACTCTCTGTTTAATTCTGGTATTCATTCTTTGAAGATACAACCTAAACTAACTTTTCCAATAATTCTATTTCATATCACTTGCTTTATAAACAAATGTGAAATAATCTTTTTCCCCATTTATTTTCACTGGTTTATTTTGTCTATCTGACCATACTTAAGCTTTGTGAGAGTAGAAGTATTATCTGTTTTGTTTATTGCTTTATCTTCAGTGCCTAGAATATTATCAGGTATATAGTAACAACTTGTTGAACATTTTTTTTGAAAGAATAAATGTTATCTTACTTTGGTTGATATTTTTGAAAATCAAACTGAACACACTAAAAAGTCTTTAATTATTAATAATTGCCCACTTATGCTGTTTTATGTTTTGCAAATATTTTCATTTAAAATGTCTCATTTATGATCATAACAACACTGGGAATAGGTGAAGAATATAAAAGAAAGCAATATATAATGGAGAACTCACACTAATGTCAAACTTGGTTTTGATTCCAGCTTTTCTAATTTAAGTTTGTTGATCTATCATACCATCATATTTATCATTTGTTCCTAAGGAGTCAATAGATAAAAGCAACTAAAAATACTCTTTTAAAGAAAAAGTTGTAAAAGACATATATATTCATAGTCAATATTCATCATGTATCTGGAAACTATAAAGTCAATAGAGTTTTTTCTGGTTTTGTATATTACATAACTCGCCAATAGTAAAGAATATATCCAGTGACTTAAAGCATCATTTTTCACCTGGAAATTAAAAAAATGTATATATTCTAAGAGAAAATTTCATGAATCACTATCATTGATTGTAAACAATAACCATAGTCAAATAATAATCATTTGAATGATTTTCTATGATACTCCATTTCAGTGTACTTTTATGATACCTGTCCTTTTGATTTTTATAGACTATAATGTAAAAGATTAGTAAGAAAAATTTAAAAATAATTTTAGGAATTCTTCAATGACTATGGAAGTAGACTGGAGAAATACTCTCAAAATTGACTCTTTTCTCTCTATATGCACAAAGAATTATTTCTAAACCTTTCTTGAATTATCATCCATAAATTCACCCAAGGATACTTGTACTTTTTCCAACCATATAACCTCCTGCATGGACTTCTTGAGTGTACTCTGCACCTTATAACATGTTTAATATAATTGTCCAATGCAGTGGAAAAGTTTATCAACAGGTTTCTACTTACATGTCATTATTTTTCCATGACCCTTAAGCAATTCATTTCATTCAGCATCTTGCATGTTTGTCTGAACTTCCTATACTTATTGTTTCTTTATCAATAAACAATTGTAAGCAAGCAAAAGAGTCTGGCTAAGTTAAAAAAAGTTATTGAAAGATTTATTAGAGTCTCAAAGCATTCGAAGTTCGAAGGTAAGAGAACCTAGCATGGGAATTATGTAAGGAAAAAAGTAGGCTGTGACATGTGCAATCTAGTCGATATGCAACCAATAAAATGAAATCTGCTGCTAAACATAGTTGCCTTGTTCATTGATCAAGATTTAAGAGAATATCCAACTCACCTATATTAAGTCATGTGCTGTCCCTTGGCTAGGGGAGTGTACGAACAATTAAAACATACCTACGGGACTATATTCAACAGAGAAATTTCTGAGAGAGAATAGGATGCTGATTAAAAAAGTGGGGAAGAGAGCAATTATGCTGTAGTCTACTTCTTTGATTATAAAAATATCAGTATCCCAAATTGTCATATATTTTTTTTCCATATCTCTGTATTTAAAAACAAAAAACAAAAGACTATTGCCCCAAAATAGATAACCAAATTTCATTGCGATACAAGGTCACAGTTTCTGGCATTGTTCTTCTAAACTAATTTAATGTTTTATTTCTTAATAATGAATCCACAAAAACTTATAAATATAGCACAGATAGTACACTGGACCTTCAGCAACTTTCCCAAATGTGAACTATTTCAATAACTATAGTAGGTTGTCAAAACTGAGAAACTGACATTGACTCAATATAATTATCAAGATTACAGACCTTACTCAGATTTTACTAGTTTTGCATGTATTCCTTTTTCTTTCTCTCCTTTTTTTGTCAATATTGAGGTTAACATTGATTTACAACACAATATAAGGTGTAGATATGCAAATTCACTCTATCAAATATGTGGTAACATCACATCCACAAAATGTCTAATGGTCTTCCACCACTATCCAATTGACCCTCCCCACTACCCTGTACTTCCACCCCTTTCACTCCCTTCACCTCTGGAAACATCAGTTTTGCTGTCAGTATCCAACTGATAGTTTTTGTTTCCTTTTGTCTGTTTGCTTGACTTCATCAAATTCCACTTATGATTAAGTCAGCTGATATTTGTCTTTCTCCTCACTTATTTTACTTAACATAATCCCCTCTTCTTTAGTCCATGTTATCATAAATGACAGGATTTAACCTTTTTTATTGCTTAGTAGTACTCCATTGTGTATACATACCAAATCTCTATTCAATCATCTGTTGATGGGCACTTAGGATGGTTCCATTTCTTAGCTATTGTAAAAGTAAATATTGATGTAATTAACATAAGAATGTATCCTTATACCTTTTTGAATTAATACCTTTTTTAATTAATATCTTCATATAGATACCTAAAAGTGGAATTGCTGTATCGTATGGTAATTCCATCTTTAACCTCACCTTTTTGAGGACACCTCCTACAGTTTTTCAAAGGGACTGCACCAATACAAATTCTCACCAGGGGAATTTTTGCCCACCTTCTTCCCAGTAATTGTTGCTTCTAGATTTTCTGATATCGGTTATTCTTATAAATGTGAGGTGACTTCTCATTTCTTTGATTTGCATTTCTGTAATAATAAGTAGTGTGGAGTATTTTTTCATGTGCCTATTGACTGTATAATTCTTCTTTGGAGAAATATCTATTCAAATCTCTTGAGCATTTTTTTTTCATTGTCAAGTTACAAAAATTTTTGTATATCTTTAATACTCATTGTTGGATATATGATTCATACATCATTTCACTGTGATGGTATTTTCATTTTCTATGTAGAAGATTTTTAATTTGATGCAGCTACCTGTTTATTTTTAATTTGTTACCATTTCTGAAAGACATACCTGAGACATGTTGTCTGTGTTTTCTTTGATATATCCTATGGTTTCTAGTCAGATATCTAAGTCTTTACTATATTTTGAACTAATTTGAAAGTAAGGTGTTAGGGTTCTCTAGTCATTCATACACATGTGTCTGCTCAGTTTTCCCAACAACATTTTATCAAAAGACTCTTCATTCTATCCTCTTGGTCACTTTGTCATAAATTAATTGATCATATATACATGCAAATATATAGTTCTAGTCTACTGATCAGTGTGTCCGTTTTTTAGGTAGAACATGTTTTGATTATAAATCTACTTCTGTTCTTTTTTTAATGATGTCTTTGGTTTTTACAGGTCTTTTTGACTTGTGATTGCATGCAAATTTAAATATATTTAATTCTATTTCCTTGAAACATACAAATATAATTTTGATAACAATTACATTGAATCTTTATATTGCTTATTGTAAGATGGTCTTTTTTAAACAAAAACATTTTTTTTCTGTTCCTGATCTTAGTGAAACTGTTTTTCGTTTAGTTTTTACAGTTGAGTATGATGTTAGACTGTAGATTTATGAGATATGGATACTATTATGTTAAAATATGATCTTTCTATGCTAATTTTATTGTGAATTTTTATTGTAAATGAGTGCTGAATCTTGTCAAATGCTTTCTCTACATCCATTGATAGTATCACAGAATTTTTCAATCCTTTTGCTGATGTAATGTATACATTAATGGATTTGCTATGTTGAATGATCCTTATGTTCTTGGAATAAATTTCACCTGGCCATTATATTTGATATCTATTATGCATTTTAATTCACTTTGCTAATGTTTCATGAGGAATTTTCCACCTATGATCATCAGAGTAATGGTCTATGCTTTTCTTTTTTGTGTCATGTCTATTCTGTTTTTGCCATCAAGGTAATCAACTTTATGGAACTTCATGGAATGTGTTTAAAAGCATAACCTGTTCTTCAATTTTTTTGGCAGACTTTGAAAGGAATAAGTATTAATTGTTCTCTGAAGTTTTGACACAATTAACCAGTAAAGCCTTCTAATCTTGGCATTTATTGGGTAGAACTTTGATTATTTCTTCAACATCCTTACTTGTGATAAGTCTGTTCAGGTTTGCTGTTTCTTCCTGGTTCAGGCTTGGTAAGCTACATTATTCTAAATATGTGTATACTTAGTCTAGATTTTTCTTAATCTATTGGTAGGCATATAGTTGTTAATAGCAGTCTCATGGTGTTTTGAATTTTCTAGCTTTCTATTTTGACTTCTCTTTCATTTCTGATTCTAACTAATAGAGATTTATCTCTTATTTTTCTGAGTGAAATTGCACAAAGGTTTATCAATTTTATTTCTCTTTTTAAAGAACAAGACTTTTTGTTTCATTGATCTAAATTATCTTGTTTATTTCTATACTATTTACTTTGGTTTTAATTTTTATTATTTACTTCTACTGGCTTTGGTTTCATTTGTTCTTTTTTTCTAGTTCCTTTGGATACAGCCTACATGATTTTAGATTTTTCTTGTTTCTTGACATAGGGCTATATTGCTATAAATTTTCTTCTTAGTTCTGTCTTTATTGCATTTCATAGGTACTGATGTCTCATACTTTCAATAATACTTGCTTAAATTCGTCCTTTGATTTTCTCCTTACCAAATGTCAGAAATATTCTGTTCAGCCTTCACGTATTAGAATATTTTCCAGTTTTGTTTATATTGTTGATGCATAGTTTTATACCATTGTGATAGTAGAAAATACTTGATATGATTTCAATCTTATAAATTTATTTACACTTGTTTGTTTCCCAACATTTAGTCTATCCTTGAAAATGTTCTATGAGCACTTGAGAAGAATATAAATCCTGCCATTGTTGAGTGGGATTTCTGTAATTATCTATTAAACCCATCTGATCATTTAAGGCTGTTTTTACTTTGTTCATATTTTGCATGGTTCATGTGTCATTTATTGTAAGTGTGGATGTTGATGTTTTCTACTGCTATTATATTACCATCAATGTCTCTCTTAAGCTTTGTTGCTAACTATTTTGTGTGTTTTGATTCTCCATCATTTGGTGAATATATATCATTGTGTTATCACTTCTTGCCGAATTGACCCATTTGTCGTTATATAAATTATTCATCCCTATCTCTTGTTTTGTATTTATTTGGAAATCTATTTATCTGCTAGAAGTTTTGCTGTCACTTTTTTTTATTTTTTCATTTGATTGTGGGATTGATTTTCAACCTTTGACTTGAGCTTAAATGTTTCTTTATAGCTTAGATGGGTTTTCAGTATGCAGCAGAAAGTCAGATTTTGCTTTTTTATCCATCAAATCACTTTGTTCATTTTGATTGTTTCATTCAATCCAATGACATTTAAGGTAATTGTTGATATTAATTACTATTACTTATTACCATTTTGTTCATTGTTTTCTGAACATTTTTGCAAATAGACACAAAAGACAAATTATAAAATGACGCTAAGCAGCTATATATCCATAATCACCCTAAACATTAATGGATTGAACTCACTAGTCAAATGACACAGAGTAACTGAATGGATTAAAAAGCATAACCCAAACTTCTGCTGCATTCAGGAAACCCACCTTCTTTCAAAAGATAAACAAAGGCTCAGTGTCAATGGTTGGAAGACAATCCTACAGTCTAATGGCAACCATGAAAGAGCAGGAACAGATTTCCATGAAAAAGCATAACAAAAGACAGAGATAGACACTATATCATGATTAAAGTATCAATTCAGCAGGAAAACATAACACCTATTAGCATATATGCACCAAATGAAGGAGCATCAAGATTTATTAAACAAGTATAGTTAGACCTGATAAGAGACATTGGCAGGAACACAATAATAGTGAGGGACTTCAATGCCACACTTAAAACAATGAACAGATCAACCAGCAAGAAAATGAACAAGGAAACAGCCACTATAAATTATCATAAGGAACAGATAGGTCTAATCGCCACCATATAATGATCACTTCTCCCAGTGAATACTGATTTCAATTTCTTCTCAAGAGTTAATGGAACATTCTTAAGGACAGATCATATACTGGGACACAAAACATCTATCAACTAATTTACAAAAATTGAAGTCATCCCAAGCATCTTCTCTGACCGCAATGGTATAAAACTGGAAATTAACCACAAAAATAAAACTGGAAGACCCAAAACCAATTGTAAACTCAACAAAATGCTCCTGAATGACTCTTGGGTAAAGGAATAAATCAAAGAGGAACTTAAAAAAAAATACTTAGAGACAAATGAGTATGAGGACACGAGCTACCAGAATATGGGATGCAGTAAAAGCAATACTAAGGGGAAAATTCATCACAATCCAGGCTAATCTCAAGAAACTAGAAAAATCATAAATAAACAACTTGACTCTACATTTAATACAACTAGAAAAAGAAGAAAAATTAAAGCCAAAAATCAGCAGAAGAAAGGAAATAATCAAAATTCAAGCAGAGATAAACAAAATAGAAAACAAAAAGACAATCCAGAAGTTCAATGAAACCAAAATTTGGTTCTTTGAAAAAATAAACAAAATTGACAACCTATTGGCTAGACTCACAAAGAAAAAAAAGGGAGAAATCTATCATAACTAGAGTCATAAAAGAATGGGGAAAAGTTACAACAGATAACACTGAAATTCAAAACATCATAAGGGACTACTCTGAACCTCCTACTACACCACCAAAATGGACAACCTTGAAGACAGGGACAGATTTCTAGAAACGTATCACCTATCAAGACTGAACCCAGAAGAATTGGAAAACCTGAAAAGAACAATAGTAAGTGAAGAAATTGAAGAAACAATCAAGGATCTCTCCCAAAATAATAGCCCAAGACCAATTGGCTTCTCCAATGAGTTCTACCAAATCTTCAGAGAAGAATTAACATGTATTCTTCTCAAATTCTATAAATTATAGAAGAGCAGGGAACTTCCCAAGTACTTTTTATGAGGCTAACATTATACTGATACCAAAAGCTGTCAGAGATGTCACCAAGAAAGAAAACTACAGACCAATATCTCTAATGAATTTAGATGAAAAAATTCTCAACAAACTATTAGCAAACCAAATTCAACTATGCATCAAAAAGGTCATCCATCATGACCAAGTGGGATTTATCTCAGGGATGCAAAAATGGTTCAACATACATAAATCCATTAATGTCATACACCATATTTACACAAGCAAAGAGAAAAACTACATGATTGTATCAACAGATGCAGAGAAAGCTTTTGACAAGATCTAACATCCATTTATGATAAGAACCCTCCATAAAATAGGAATAGAAGGGTCATACCTCAACATAATAAAGGCCATATATGAAAAATCCACAGCCAACATCATAGTCAATGGCAAAAAATTGAAAGCATTCCCTCTGAGGTCAGGAAGAAGGCAAGGTTGTCCGCTCTCACCACAGCTATTTAAAGTTTTACTGAGGTCTTAGAGCAATTAGACAAGAAAAGAAAAGAAAAGGAATCCAAATTGAAAAGAGGAAGTAAAACTCTCATTATCTGCAAATGACATTATTTTACATATTGAAAATCCCCAAAACTCTATCATAAAACATCTAGAACTCATCAATTAATACAGTAAAGTATTAAGCTACAAAATCAATGCACAAAAATATGTTGTAGTTTTATACACAAACAATATGCTAGAAGAAAATGAAATCACAAAAATCACACCATTTGATATAAAAGTTAAATGAATGAAATGCCTAGGCATATACTTAACAGAGGAAGTAAAAGAGTATGCAATGAAAACTACAAGTCCTTCTTCAAAGGAATAGAGCAGGACACATAGAAGTAGAAAGATATCTGCTTCTCGTGTCTCGGAAGAATCAATATCATTAAAATGGTCATCTTACCCAAAACAATATATAGTTTTAGTGCAATCCCTGTAAAAATTCATGAACATATTTCCAGGATATAGAACAAAAAGTCTTAAAATTTTCATGCACCAGCAAGACTCCGGATAGCCAAAACAATCATTAGAAAAAGGAACGCGTCTCAAGGGATTACTCTTCCAGACTTCAAACTATATTACAAAACAATAGTGATCAAAACGGTATGGTACTGGAATAATAACAGAGGCACAGATCAGTGGAATAGAACTGAATCACCTGAAACTGACCCACTCACATATAGTCAATTAATCTATGACAAAGGACCCAAAAGTATACAATGGAAAAAGGAAAGTCTCTTCAACAAATGGTCTTGGGAAAACTGGACAGTCACATGCAAAAGAATGAAGCTGGACCACTCTCTAACATCATTCACAAAAATTAACTCAAAGTGGATTAGAGACTTGGACATAAGTCCAGAAACCACAAAGGTCTTAGAAGACAACATAGGAAAAATTTTCCATGATGTCAGTTATAGAGAAGCCTTTGGGGACTCAACCCCCAAATCAAGGGCGACAAAATGAAAAATAAACAACTGGGACTACATTAAACTAAGTAGCTTCTTCACAACAAAAGGAAACATCACCAAAACCAAAAGGAAACCTACTAACTGGGAGAAGACATTTGCATTCGCTATTTCTGACAAATTCTTAATATCTAAAATATACAAAGAACTCATAAAACTCAACAACAGAAGATCAGGCAATCCAATCAAAAAATGAGATGAGGAATTGTAGAGAGACTTTTCTGAAGAGGGTAAACATGGACAACTGGCACTTAAAATCATGTTCCTATTCTCTGGCTATCAGAGAAATGCAAATTTAAAAAGCATGAGATATCACCTTATACCTGAAAGAATGGTTATTATCCAAAAGTCTGTAAACAACTAGTTCTGGTGAGGATGTGGAGAAATGGGAACACTTTTGCACTGTTGGTGAGAGTGCAAATTGATATAACCCCTATGGAAACAGTTTGGAGATTCTTCCAAAAACTGAAGATGAAAATCTCATATAATCCTGTCATTCCACTCTGGGAATCTACCTGAAATAAGCAAAAGGACTCATCTGCAGAGATGTATGCACACCCATGTTTATTGCAGCCCTTTTCACAATAACTAAGACCTTAAAATTACATAAGAGCCCAACATCAGATGAATGAATAAAGAAGATTTGGTGCATATATACAATGAATATTGCACAGCCCTTAGAGGAGATGAGACCCTGTCATTTGAATCAACATGGTGGGAAGTAGAGGGGATTATGCTAAGTGAAACAAGTCAAAAGAAGAAAGATAGATACCAGATGACCTCACTTATATGGGGAATGTGAATAGTCAAAATAAAGAAACAGACAAAACATAACCAACTCTGAAACATTTGCAACAGTTTACCATAAGGGAATGGTGTTTGTGAGAGCAAATGGTAGAGGAGCCCACTGAACAATAGGGAAGAACACTTGGTGGTTTAGTAATGGGCATGATGTGTTGAAATGTGTCTAAGTAATGGGGAACCTATTCATAGAAAGTTATTTTAATGTGTAGAATAATTACTGCAATAAAAAATAAATTAAAAATAAACAAACAGGAAGAAAAACAAGTTAATTTCAAACTCGTTCTATATCCACATTTTAGCTCTCCTTATGTTTAATATTGTCATTGTCTTGCTAACATCTAGTAGGGTTTATTTTCATTTTATCTCTCTGATATTTCTTTACAGGTTAGTTTACTAGTGGTTAACTTCTTTATCTATTACTGGTCTGCAAAACCCTTTATTACTCCTTCCAATCTGTGTGATAACCAAGCAAAGTTGTCTTCTTGGTTGGAGATCCTTTTCTTTCAGCACTTTGAATACATTATGCCATTCTTTTCTGGTCTGTACATTTTCTGATGAGACATCTGTAGGCAATTTTATGGGGCTGTCTTATATGTGACTTGTTTTTCTCTAGCTTTAATAATCCTAACACAGAGAAGCCACTGTCAACACCATATGCTCACTTATGGTTGAAGGGTTGGTTATTTCCCTTCTGGGCCTGGCTGTAATGTCACTCATCAGTGCTAGAACCACAGAAGCAAAAGAGCATGAATAGGACAGCCAGCAGCATTTCAGTTTACAGGGAAGCTTTTCTTTCATATTCCTCGTGTTGATCTTTTTGGTTCAACAAATGAAAATCCTTCAGTTAGGCCAATACAAACTTCAGCTATCCATTCTCCAGATCTCAGCTCTGATACCTCGTCTCTCCCAAATCCTACTAATTCTCTGAATAAATGTTCTTCTGTTTTCCATACCTGTTTTTGCATGCTTTCTTTTCAGATATAGTTTTCAGGGGTTAGGCACACAATGCGTAAGTAAGCCCTTTAGCAAAAGAAAGATGCTCTCTATATTATGAGTCCTTCTTAATTCAAGAGTCCTGGTACTGTGTAGCATTAGTATTGAGAGGCTATCTCAGCTTTTCCTACCCTTTCTGATGTTTTTACATACCTTTGTCTTATGGGGATACTGATCTCCCAATTGCTTATTGTTTTATTTGTCAAAGCTCTAATTCTTAAATAAATGCAATTTTGGTGTGTCTGAGGGGAGAAGGTAAGCTTGAGATCTTTGAACCCCCAACTCCAGCATTATTCTTTTTTCTTATATTTCCTTCATAGTATCTCCTTAATATTCTTCAACAAAGAAACTAATGGAAAACTTAATCACCAACATTTATAAAATAGTGAAGTGTTGTAAGCAAATGAACAGAGGGTAATTTAAAGTATAAAAGCAAGTGCATAGAACACAAGGAAGAAAACAATTTCAAAGACTAATTACATCATTTTTCTCAATGGTGATGCTATTTTTAATTCCCTCTATTATTTATTACATATTTTTCTGGCCTTTAGCCAGTATCCCAGTTGATGAAGGTTAATTATTCTATGCTATAATAAAAACATTCATTCTTAGAGATCTGAGTGCCTAGTGATCCTGTTATATATAGAATTATGATAGTCTCACACCAACTGTTTCTTCTAGCCAACTTCAAAGTAAGTTGAAACCACAAATAGTCTCCCAGGTCACTACCATTAATCTCCTTATACCATTTCACATCAAAAATCCTTGATAAACAGGGTCTATAAATGACACATTGCATTTTTCACAATTATCCAAGTTACATGCCAAAGGGAAAATTTCTAGAGGATGCACATATAGGTTTCACTCTCAAAACATACCCCAAATTGAAATAAAACTAAAACTTAAACAGCAAGAAGTATAGTGTCTAAAACAAAGCAAACATCCATCACCTACAATTATTTTCCTTAGTTGCTGAACCTATGTATTTGACATTAGGAAAACACTAAATTGCATAAAATGACTTGTAACAAATGGAATTATAGTTGAACCTTAATATCTTATTCAATTACTATATGATTCCAATTAATTTCATGAAATTAATATTTTCCTTTATTTTGTTAACTTAAATCAAAATCATGGTCTGAAAAAATAAATAAGGTATATTGTTATAACATATAAGGATTTTCACCAATACACAGATCACTATGTGATGAGGAAACATGAAAATTGGGAACAGATATCTATTCCAATGAACAAACTGCATACAATTCCAAGTGTAATAAATTTGCTCCAAGATGGCTGGATGGTCACAGAGGTGAGACCCAGTTAAAAAGCTCAGTTTAGTATCTGTTTTATTGCATATTGTGTTCAGTACTGGTAATAGCCAGGTTAATGTTGATGAGAAGTAAATGTTCTTGAGGACCTGGTGGTAAGTTAAACCTCATAGACTCCATGGCTATCCTACCAGTGTGATCATTTTCTTTATCACCTCATTGAATAATTATTAGGATGGCAGTGGTAAGGGATGATTTAAAATCAGAGTTTTCATTTTATATACTTGATTCTGTAAGAACTTTCTTTGTAATGCAGATTTGCATAAGCCCTGGGAGACTTGGTTTGAGAGATCTTCTGTATTTTCCTTCCAGAACTTCTTGTTACTTATTTCTCTAATTATATTCCTTCCAATTTTCCAATGATATGGCCAAACCATTATTTATTCTTCATGAATTTATATGAGCTCCTATATCATGCCATCATTTCCTCCAGGAAAAGCAGAACAGTGAGACTCCAATTCTATGCAGAATAATAGTATAATATTCGGTTTGTTACTTCTGGGAAAAGAGCACTCTAAGCACTTTAAGAATTGAGAGGATGTTTTTGGCATCTGCTATATGGTTTTTCTTTTCAGTAGGCAAATATACTTTCTCAAATCACCCGCAAGTTTCTTTGAGGAACTGCTTCTGACCGAGTTATTTTGAATAAAGTAAAAAGAAAAAGAAAACAATAGATCAAGAAAGATGTGGCAGCAAGCTTGTAATTTTTTTTAACACCCCATTTAGTTCCTTTAAGATGAGAGTATGTGAGAATTGGATGGAGATACTCAAACCAGACATAAAGTATACTTTTGACCTAAAAATTTACTGCAGTTTCATGAGAAACTCCAGTAGCATAATTAGCAGTTGGATAATTTCTGCTATATAAAAATAACTGATTTGGAGAACGGAACTCTAAAATCTTAAGAACTCCAACTACCAAATTCCAAAATACTACCTTTTCTACAAAATGAGATTAATTCTTAGTTATCATTGTCCACTATTTTTCATAGACATAATATTTTATTCTTTATCATTTTAATTGCTTTCTCTAAGACTTAGAGATATAAAGTACTGGAAATTGCATAGCACTCATGATTTTCTTATATTTCCAGATATATGTATCAATTTTTATCTTCTTTGAAATTCAAGTGAGTTATATTTCTAATTGTTTTAAGAAAATTACCACATTATCATGAATTTTAGTGAGAACACTGGTGAACTTTTGGGTTCTAGTTTCAACTATGCTCTTGAGAAAATTTTTCCTTTGGGGAAGAGTATGATTGACTGTCTATAAAATATGTATTGCATTGTAACTCATGATCACCAGTGGAAGTATATTATTAATCCTTCATAAAAATGCAACATTTATTATAGCTACTGTGCACTCAGTCCCCTAAGAATGTAGTTGAAATTCCAAAATTGTAGGTCGTTAAATATTCCAGTCTATAGAGCATATTTTTGAATCAATCTTTTTTATATTTATCCTCATATCTTATAATTATAGATTATTGATTGTCATCTAGCATGAAGTCATCTGCCTTAAAGTTATTTGTACATTCTAAAAATCTTTTTAACAACTGTCTTTATTATACATTGCTGGAACTGCTAGGAATTCCATTTTCATCACTTTTTACACAAATATGTGACCTTTTTCTAGGAAAGTGAGCCATTTTCAGAGTTTCAATGATTCAAATCAGTTGCTTCATTCTGAAGCAGCTTCATGCAAAGAAAATAGGGGAAATTTTTTATCTACAAAATAGTGACATTTCACCCTTTAAAACTCAGCATCTGTGAACATCTGATTTTACACTTCAAAGCAGATAATTAAGAATTTCAAATAGGATCAAATTATTAAATGACTATACTTCAGAGCTCTTTTTATTAAGATTTAACTTTCATTTTTATGAAAGTAATAGAAATTCATAGTTTAAAAAAATTTTTAAATACCATGATTAAAATGGAAAACTGCTGTCTTTTGTCCAGTTTCTCCAACTCCTGATTCTCTTTGCTAACAACTGATTTTCTCATAAGAAGCAACCACTCTCATTGCTTTTATCTTTTTCTAAGTGCATTGACATCCATATTTCAAAATAACATGACTATACTGTTTTCACTCCTAGCCTTCAAATATAGTAATATCACATTTGGAATTAAACCAACACTCAGAGTTTACAGTATTATGAACAGGTAAATATTGCTCACAATTAAGCTACTAAGTATATTACTATTGCATATTCTTTCTTGTACAAATGTTGCTTCCCCTGTAGGTATACTTGCCTTATATTTCATATTTGCTTTAACATACAACTTATACCTTACACTAATTCATCACAAATGTTCTACATTCCTCTTAAATATATTTTCCAATGTTGCAGCAATATTATTTATTTATTGAATATTCTTACTAGATCCAGCATCTACCTATTTAAAATTGTGTTACTTGATTTATAGATTCCCTTATAAACATGTTTTATTCTTTCTGTGATCTTCATCTTTTTTAGAAGTTTTTTCAGAAAGGCAAATGTTCAAGATTTTACGTGTCTGAAAATGTCATTATTTTACATTCATGTTTGATTTTTAGTGTGATTATTAATGTGATTATCAGTTATAAATCATATTTTCTCATAATTTTGAAGTTATTACTCAACGGCCTTCTAGTTCAGGTGTTGATTTTTTTTCAATAAACAGTCACAGATTACAGCTTCAGGCTTCATGAGTTTTATAATCTCTTTTGCAGCTACTTGACTCTGCCATTCTAGTTCTACAACAACCAATTTGAAATAAATGGGTGTGGCTGTGTTCCAACAATATTTTATACAAAAAGGTCATATTTTGCTAATCCTTGCTCTAGATTCTAGTGTTATTTAATGCCAAAATAATATCTGATTCATTTATATTATTCATTTTCTTTTTTTTTTCTTTTTAGTCCTATGAATTTTAAAGTTTCCTCAATTTGTCCTTCGGCATTTGAAATGCCCAGATGAAATATTTTGATGGGCACTTGAGGTTTCTTGACAGAAATTTGGTATACTTTTCACACTGTACAAGATTCATATATTTTGATAATCTCCTTCCATCAGCTTCTAGAATTCTGAGGAGTTAGGACTGGTCTCTAGGTTTTGAAATTTTTAAGTTATCTCTACTAATTTTATTGTACTTTAGGGAAGATATTTTAAAATTCATATTCCTACTCTTCTTTTTGACTTTATATTACCTTTTTTATTTTCTGAGTTCTTATTATCTGAAAACTCTTTTATTTATTTTATGGTCTATTGCCCTTATTTCTTTTATACTGTCTCTATGAGGATTTTAATGAGAGAGAGAGATAGACAGAGAGAGAGAAAGAGAGAGAGAGAGGGAGGGAGAGAATTTTAATCTTTGAGCTGGTATAACAGAATACCATACACAGAGTGCTTTATAGACAACAAAAAATATTTTGCATTGTTCTGGAGCCTGAGAAAACCAAGATCAAGTTACCCATACATTTATTATCAGGTGAGAATCCTCTTCATGTTCATAGATACAGCTTCTTGGGGTGCCTTCACATATCAGAAAAGTTCTCTGAAATCTCTTTCAAAGTACATTAATCTCATGCATAAGGATTACATCTTCATGACCTATCACATTCCCAAATATTCCCACCTCCATATAGCATAACATTAGGGATTAGTTTTTGTCATATTAATTTCGGGGGAGGGTGTCACAAATATTTAATCTATAGCAGTGTACATGTATTTGTTGCTTCTGTTTCTTCCACTTTTTAACTATCCCTTAAAATGCATGATAATGATAACTGGAAGGTTTATATTCATGATTGATCTTGACAACTGTGTGATTTATTGTATCATAATCAGAGTAAAACCCAATATTTTGATTGAGGATAAAAAATTTAATGTACTTTTTCTTGTTAGTTTTCTAAGAAGGTAATTTTTTTTAACCCTAAACAAGGGGAAATCACCCAGATGAGCACATTTGGGGGACAAAGTAGGGAAAGGATGGTATATGATGTTACAATGCAGTATATATCTTTTCCCTTAATTCCTGTGGTTTTATTGTAGTTCATTACAGCTACTATGGTTGTATCCAGTATTGCCCAAATCAAAACTTGCCTAACTCAACATCCGTAATAGTCTTCTTCGTGGGTTGGAGAAAGATAAGTATGTACAATCAAGAGGATCTGGTGGTCTGATACTTTCAAAATATTCAACTTGACTTTCCTCAGTCCAATCCAGTATCTTTTGTCCTGAAGTAACTGATACCATCAACTCTTTACCCTTTCCAGGCATCCTTTGGGAAAATGGACCCTTATTGACTCCCCATATGCACATTTAAACTTAAGATTTCCATAGTTTGGTAAGTCAATTATCATTCAACCATCAGCTTCCCAGCATTTAAAATATTTTGTTTATCTTCTATTGTAGTTTTCTCTTTTATTCTTTTTTTTTTACTTATGGATATTTTTTAAATCTTTTTTATCCCTTTGGTGTAATTTTAGTAGGATTTCAGAGGAAACAAGACATAAATTAATGTGTTTACTAGGTTTCCTACAGTTGTATTCTCAATTTTAGAAAACTTATGCCAACACAAGCCATTAAAATTTTATTAGAAGTTCTGGAACTGGAATTGCCCTGCAGAGTGTCTCTGAGTTGGGATGAAGGTGACGGAGCTTCCTGTAGACATTGGATGCACGATGCTCCAGATGGGGACACATCCTTGAGTGAAGCAGCTGAGGCTTGCCAACTTGGATAACGGAGGTCTGGGGACCACAGTGATTGCTGCTGTGGTTTTTTAGCAAAATTACAGTTCAGTATTTGGACCAATAAATAAAATTTTAAAAAAATTCTAAGTCATGTACTTTGACAAGGAAATTTTTAACCTATAGAGTAATAAAATAATTGTAGACACAATATATAATTCACCTCTCTCTGCAGGATCTATTCCATCATTGGTTCATAGTTGTTATACATTTGGTGAAATTAATACATTTTTTGAATAAGCTTCTATTCAAAATTTACCACTAATATTGTCATTATTCTTTTTCAGTAGCTAAAACTAAAAACATTTTTCCTGGAAAAGAAATCTGCATGTGATAGTAAATGAAAAGACTGTAGCACATATAAAAGTTTGATCCATGTGACACATACTGAAAGGAAACTTCACAAGATGTCACATTTATTACATGTAAGAGGCAATTTGGAAGAGATGCACTGTCCATCTCCCACAACCAGGTTAATATACTCCTTGACAAAAATTGTTAAATTGGTAGACTTAAGAAAATCATCCAAAGACCACAAATAAGCATGTTGTCTTTTCATCTTCAATAAAAGATAGTAATGGAGATCGTTGAGACTGATGATCTAGACAAAAGAAAGTAATCCTTCAAATACAGCAATATGTATCTCCAAACCTTTACTCCACAAGGAAAAGACACTGGATAAAACCTGTCTATGCTTTCAACTCTCTTTCTTTGGTGAGTTAACCACTTCTGGAAGCTGAGGCATCATGGATCCCTGTGGGCATATCCAGCTAATTTACATAAGCCATCTGTCCCAGACTCAATGGTCTCATGTCAAACTAGCAAATAGCTGGAAGAAAAGGAATCTCTTTCAACACATATAGCTCAGAATCACATTTTTTTCATGTTTATGACTTAGCGAGAATGCTGCTTCCCAATTTTGTTCTAGATGCCTATGGTATTCTGTGTCAGTCAAATATCATTATATCAAGTTACAGAGCAGGTCAGCCCAAATGGCTTTGTTTAAAGAAGTCTCTGACATTCTGCCAAGTCATTTAGCACTATTTAAGCTGTCATCAATTTGAATTACTTGTAGATCATTTCAGGAGATATCAAAATAATTATTGGCTGTTCCCATCAACATAGAAAGCCAGTAAAGCACTTGCTGAATCTCAGATCCATCTATACTTTGAAGAACAGACACTTCATATCTTAAAACAATGTAATTCATGCAATATTTAAATAATATTAAATATAAAATAATATTAAATATAAGAGATAATTAAATAAGAAAAAGAACACACACACACACACACACACACGTTGAGCATTGTTCCTGACACTGTAAATGCTCAAATGTAAGTTAACTGCTGTTGGTTTTTATTTTATATGTTTTTTTCTAGAATGTTTGGCTTCACATTTTATTTTATGCTCCCCTTATATGCACAATTCATCTTTATGGCAGTATATATTCATCTTTTAATTTTGTTTTAGCCATGCAACTATTTATATGAAAGTAGAAGGTAAATTCATTCATTAATTTCAATGGAATCAAGGAATCACATATCTAAGAACCATGCAGAGATTTGCAGAGTTGAGAAAAGGAATTTAATGCTTCTGCTCTCATAAATAAAAACCATAGGTTTAGTTCTAGATGTACATTGCAGGAAGTTGCTCTACAACAGAAAAATTTCAAAGACCTAAGAGTACTACACCATGGAACCCTGATGGGAACCCTGGGCAATGACCAATTTCCATATTCCCCCAGGATACTTTAATGCTCAATCTTGTTGAGAACTATTATCCTGCTCAAAAGAATGTGTTTTAATTCTCTTACAGTGTTAGTTGAATTCTGGCTGAAGCATCTAGAGAGCGTTCAAAATTGCTTATGTATACCCATGTTCTATCCCAAAGTTCAGATTTAATTGCTATAAGTGAGACTTCGGCATCCAGGGTAATAAACATTCTCCAGATGATCCACAGCCGTAATCGAAGAAAAAAGAGCAGCTAGAAGCTATAGATTTATCTTTTTACCTATTATAAGGAGTAAGAGAAAGGGATGTAATAAAATTATGAAAAACTGAAGAAAGGAAATCACCCTGTCTTATACTTTAAAGATTTCGCTATCCAAAACCAAACTGAAGACTCTCAAAATCTCAAATCCTCAATATACTAAGAGTCTTCCTGCAATTCATAACACAAAAATTGAATTGTAGCACATTGTAAAGTAAGCATTGTATATTTCTCTCTTGATGGTTCAAACAATTTTTGTAGCCAAATATGCTATAGACATTAGTCAGAAGTGTTGACCCTCCTGCTTTAGGAAGGGTTATGATTGTTCAGAATGAAGCCCTCTTTGTTTTTAATATAAGCATGTTTCACTCCTGAAGTCAAAACAGCATTGTTACTTATTTATCTGCAAAATAAACAGTTTCATCAAAAAAGAAACAGTTTTAGACCACCCGCAAACTAGGATTTTATACAGATCCTTTATATTAAGCCTGAATGTTTAAACCACAAAAATATGCTTTAAAAGCAAATTCTGCTTAAAAATGAGGAATCTATGAACATATCTTAGAAAACAATTATTGAAAAATACAACTGATAAACAACCTCACAATTCTCTCCTAAAATTAAAAGTATAATTATGACAAGTTAATATTTCACCTTATTACTTATTGATGTCATTAAAAGAGATAAAGCATTAATATTTTAAGCTTTTTCTGTATATACACACTATGGTCTTGTTGGATGTTGTTTTTACTAAGGCTCATAAAGGTTAAATTGCCTCAAATAGTTTAACCACTACATTGTGAAGGCAGGAGTGAATATCATCAGTCTCATGCAGAAATTTCACTCTTTCCCATTACATCACTTGGCACTAACAATGGACTCAGCACACAAAGATGCCTAATGATGTTATAATAGACTAAATTGTGCCCCTTCCAAAATTTATGTGTTGAAACTCTAATGCCTGGTGTGACTGTATTTGGAAACAGGGATTTAAGGAGATGATTAATCTTACCTGAGGTCATAATCCCATAGTACGAATGTCCTTATAAGAAGACAAAGATGTGCTAAATTTCAATCTCTCTCTCTCTCTTTCTCTCTCTACACACTCACACACACACACACACACACACCTCCATTCCCTTGAGTACACAGAGAAGAGATCATGTGAGGACACGGTGTTAGTGGGTGGGTTTTGGGGAAGCCCAGGTGTCCAAGTTCTTGTGCCCACATGTAAGATTAGCACAGCAGACACAGTGAATTGAAAGCAAGTGGAAGGTTTTTTCAGTTAAGCCAAAGTGAAAGTACACTGCTCAAGGAGATGAGAAGTAGGCCAGGCTCCAGTGAACACCTACCTACTCTTGACCCTTTCAGGCACACATTTTCATAAAGGGGATCCTTTTGTTGTTTCTCCCTATTTGTGACACAGGGGTGTTACAGTACTTTCCCAGGTGGGAATTAGGAAAAGGGTAGAAAACTCTAGAAATAAGCATTTCCTTTATTGTGCATGCTCCTTACCCACAATTCATTATTTTATAGTTTGCTTAATACATGCACCCAATATACAATTTTATGTTAAACTAATGACAATAAGGTAAAGATCAATTTAGGTTGGTCAGCCTGGTTAGGGCACCTGCACAGTCAACAAGTCAAAGTCCAGCTGACCAGGCTGTCTTCTTGATTCTCTTTGACAATAAGAAAGTATGTGCTGCTCTCCCATTGGCTAGAGTTTTATCTGACCATTGCAGGATCTTGTCTGCTGAGGACTTCCCCACATTTCTCTGTTCCAGCCCCCTCCTTAAGCTACCCTACCTAACATCAGCAAGGTGGCCATCTGCAAGCAAAAAAAGCCAATCCTGTGGGCACCTTGATCTTAGACTTTCAACCTCAAGAACTTTGAGAAAAAAATTTATTTTTTGTTATTTAAGCCACTTAGTCTGGTATTTTGTTATGGCAACCCAAGCAGATGAATAGAGCAAAATGATTCTCTAATACTTTAATAATCCCATTATATTTGTCTGGAAAATGACCTGTTAAATAATATAGAACTCCCTGGGTTAGGAATCAGATCATCTCCTCCATTTTTTTCAGCTTACCAGTCAGAGAACCTGGGCATGCCAACAAATATTTGAGTCTTAGCTTGCTTATTTGTTAAGTGGATATACTTCTACCTGTTCAGCCTATTTCTGCAAATTATTGTGAAGATTAAAGTACTAATGTTTTATAAATTCTAAAGAACCAAACAGGTATAAGGGACTACCTTCAGTAAAATTGCAAATGCATGTGACAGGTACCCAGGAAATGACAATTTTCTTCAAATAGGAATGGAAAAAAATATAGTAGCAAAGCTTTGAGTTATACTCATAACAGATTCATATGGCCTGTCTTAATATAAAAATTATATGTTTCTGTCAATGATAGCTCCCTAGACTTCCTAGGATCCCTGGTTAAGTGGCTGCAGGTGAGTAAACAACACCCCCTCATACATCACTAGCTTTTACATTCCCTTATTAGTTTTCTTCTCAAGGGATTTACCCTCCACCTGTAGCATATTTTAGCTTTTTTTCCCCCTAGGTACTAGAATTAAAAGATCTGCATACTTGTTCCAGATCAGTCACATTCTAATGGATATTAGTATGTTTAACGTTTGTGAACATAGCCTCTTCATCCAGAAAATGAACATGTTAGGCTATGTTTTGGGTTGCCATGTAAAACAGAAGAAGAAACTAAGTTAAATATGAATCTCAGATGAACAAATTTTTTTGGCATAAGAATTTCTATAAATTTTAATTAAATATGACAATACCAACAGAGTAACTTCTCAGATTCTGCACTCCCAGGATGGAATGACATCAGACGATATAAAATGATAGCACAATAATAGTTGATTTATTTAGTTTTACTCTGTTCCAGGCACTGTTACCACGTTTTAACTTATATTATCTTAGTTAATCTTCCATAAAGTCCTTTAGAATGGTATGAGGTTAAAGCGAACGCCTTTCACAAAACTGGCCTCATAACTGGCACCAAATGAAAATTCATAGGTCCCTAAGGCAACTCCTAGTTTCAGTAATTCTCTAGCAACAACTCAGAGTTCACTAAAAGATGTTGTAATTAGTTTATCATAAGTGAAAGTATACAGATTAGCATAGGACAAGGGAAGAGAAACATGGAACAGAACTCAGGAGGGTTCCATAGTTTGAAACTTACAGTTATCCTGTCCTGGAGAATCATGGACAGTGTTAACTCCTTCTGGCAAAGATGTGTAGCAATACTTTCAGAGCATTGCCAAACAGGAATGCTTACCTGAGTGCTGATGCTTAAAAGTCTTCATTGGGGCTCCATCAGTCTTCAGACCCTTCATAGGTCTAACTAATACCCCTAATCATACTGCTAGACATTCTGAAAATGGTCAAAGACTTCAGATAAACAAAGACACTACTACTGGACATGATATTCTAAAGACCTAAAGATTACCTCATAATTGTGGGAAAAGACAGACCTCTCTTTGGGCAAGATTAAATTCTTTACCACAGAGACAGCAGTTCTAATTTCAAAGATGAAAAAACCGAGGTTCAAATGACTCACCCATGGTTGTATAACACTCAGTAGTGAGATTCAAACTCAGAATATTTTTAAAATAAATTTTTATTGAGGTTACATTGGTTTATAACCTTACATGAGACTTGGAATCTATGTTTAAGTACTGAACCAGTTTAAGTACTGGTTCACAGAAAGATCTAGAATTAGTCTCCATAACTGGTACATCCTCCAGCTACTGTTTCCTTCAAACTAAGCCATCAGTTCTTTTCAAACAAAGCCTGATCCAGGTCAGGCTGCTTACAATGAAAATCTCCCAAACTGCCTAAATAGAAAAAGAACCAAAATGCCTTTTTTTCTTATTGAAAACGTACAGCACCCCAACTTTACCAGATACCACAACAAATGTCATTAACATCATTACTATATCACGGAAAGGTTCTTCATGATGGGTGCTCTTCACACTGTCATTTCTGAAAGATCAATGTCTAACAATGTTACTCAGCCTCTTAGTCTCTTTGTCCCTACCTCCTTCAATTTCTCCTGCCCTGAGGATGGTGGTCCTATTTGCTGAATGTTTACTGTTTTCTCTTGATTCCTGATCATCAGGTCTGTTGGATAAAAACAGGGACTCTAGTTTGTGCTAAGGGATAAAATAGGTCTAACTCAGTTGTCACTTTTTTTTTTAATTCCTTTGTCATAGACAAAACAAAAAACTTGCCTAAATCCAGAGGCTACAGTCGCTGGTAATTTTATTTGTACTGTTACTATATTTTAATTTTATTTTTCATTTATAGAGATTTCAAATTGTGATTTCTTGGGAAGAAAAATAAGTGTATATATCTATATTTAGGAATTCTCACATATTTGACCAAAATAGCAACACAATGGTTACCACTTACGTAAGCCATAATACCAAAATAGTAGAGAAAATTAAGGACTAGAAAATGTATGTAAGGAGGCCAGAGTTACACAAGTCAGTGGCCAAATCAGGACTAGAACAATAGTCTCCCTAATTAGAACCCAGCAAAATCTATGCCACCAGCTCTGAAGAGAGAGAGAGAGAGAATCTTTGCTCAAGATAACAGAAGATCAGCCAAAAGATAACATGACAAAAGAAAGTGCTGAGCTGGCACTCAGTCAAACTTAAGAAATAACTAAGTTTAATGGTTCCAGAAAGATTTTCTGAAACCAACAATGACTTTTGCTTTTTTGCTGTTGCTGCATGTTTGCGTTTTACATCTTTAGACAATATCAATTAAATAGTATCCAAAGTAGTGTTTTGTTCTTCAGATTGGATTTTTGTTTTGTTTTGCTAATTTGTTTTTATTGGAAGTTATGTTAAAAGGGAAGGAGGAATAGAATTTGAGATACTGGGAGTTAGAGAATGAAGAAGCAACTTTTTCTAGTTTTGAAATAGTCTCAAAACATATTGCTACCTAAGGGCAATATTAAGAAATTTTTAATCACTAGTACACCAAGAACACCGATTATGCTTGGATATTACCAATCAGTAAGGTCGCCATACAACCTGATTTAACCTGGATTGTCCTGGTTTAGAAACATTGTCCCCAGCACCTGTTTTGAAATTCTGTTCCAGTTTCAATCAGTTTCAGTCCAGTCCATGCTGGCCACAGGTCACTGAGATGGACAAATAAGACACTGGTTCACAGTGCTAAATGTCAGTGTTTTATAACTCAGAAATTCTATTTCTTAGTCTTCCAAACATCCCATTTTACAAATGAAAAAAGTGAGATTTGGAGACTAAATAACTGACAAGTATTTCACAGATATTAATTGACAAAGTTTGAGTTTGCAGCTAGTTTCTGCAAATTCAGAAATGAAAATACTAAGCACATAACATTGTTTCATAATACGGTGACATAGTAAGTTTCATTGGCCATTGATGAGACCATTATTGTCTAGATGGTTTGATTTTGTTTGTTTTGATTTAAAGTTTGTTTTAAGCCAATAGTTCCAAAATAAAATTTTTGAAGTTTTCATCATTTTGACTTAAACTATTTTATTTGTTTTGCCTCAAAGAAAAAATATTTCACATATTTAGTCTATCAATAGAAAATCTATAGATAAAATTTCACATAGTAAAAAGTAAAAATATTTAAATAAATTGTAATTAGCAGTTCCAAAGTACTTTTCATCTTTATAGAGTTTACTAGCATTCTGCCTATTAATTTTCTGACCTGCTATTAGGCACAGGTGATTGATGAATAAACTCGAGTGAAAGAGATCATCATGGAAGAGCTACCGTTACAAATAACAAAATGTTCATGTGTGCCCAGCTCTTCACAAAACTGAAACAGAGTGGAAATGGCACATTGGTCTTCCTTTTTGTACAGGGTCCAACTGTGCTCACACTCATAGGGAGAGAGACAGCAGGTTAATACTAAACTTTCCCTGTAGATATTGGAGAGATGTTCTCAGGACAATAATCATTCTAATATGTTGGTAAATAGGAACAATAAGCACCATTAAAATAAAAACTATTCTTGTAAGACAAATTGATGTAAAAACTATGAAACAGATGAAAGAATTGCTAAAAAAAAAAAGAAGCATTTTATTATAAAGGGGTATTTTGTGGGAGACCAAATCAACTTCTCTTTATAGGTTTGATTTATATATAGTCACTCCCTGTTGCTGTTTGTGCTGAAGCCATTACCCAGAAAAAAAGAAAAAGAAAAGAAAAGATAAAAGAAGTGGTGAAAGTCAATAAAAAGTATAAGAAAATAACCTGGAGATGAGAAGACGTTATTAATTATACCTGGGCAATAATCTTATAAGCATGTCAAATTTGAAAGACTGTCTTTTCCATGAGTTGGCACAACCATTCACCTACTGTGCAAGAATAAAGAGTAGACCACTTCCACACCATCATCTTGGTGAGCCTAAGTTAGCTTCCTGGGCCTTTGAAATCGGCAGTGGGAAATAAAATGAGTAACCAAAAATAAAAGACTTTAAAGGATTGGACATATTCAAGAATCATCAGCATTTACTCATTCAAAATCCGTGTTTGGAACATGGGTGTCATAGGGTTGTCTTGCAGTGCACATCCAGAACCCAAGATTCACACGATTCAGAGGTACGAGTTCCTACAAATCCATTGTATTCACACATAAAGTCACCTAATGAGGTTGTTCATTCTCTGGGCTCCAAAATGTGACAGGAATCATCCAATAAAGACTGCATCAAACAAGATTCATTCCAGAGAACACCTGTTTTTTTGTGTTTTTCTATGGTTTCTGAAGGAAACTAGAATATTTTTCTTCACAATGAAATCGGACCATCATATCATGAACTACATGCATTATTTGCGATCATTTTAAGCAAATGAGACACATAAAACTTTTTTCAAAGGTATTAGAAGTCCAAATCCAGTCTAATGAGGATGACTATGGTGAGGTTTCATCAAATTATTTAAGCAGTGGTTAAAATCCTATGCCAATGTGCTAACTGATATTTGTACATGAGAAGTAGGTTTAGTGATTCAGGCTTGAGGATAAGTGATCCTTTCCATTTATGGGGTGACAGAAATCACACCATTCAAATTCCTCAGAGATCATCTCTAGGGACAGCAACTACAGGTCAATCAAAAAGAAAATTTAACAGGTTTTCTGTCCCATCTGGAATCCAAGATTGAAGCCAATGAATACATATAAACACCACCCTCATATGGAGACCCCTAAAGTCTGATTAATTTACTTTTAGAAATGATTGATTGCTTTTGAAAAGAAAGCTTAATCTGCCATTTGTTCTCTTCATATCAGGAGGTTTAGGAGGGACATTTACTATAAAATGTCAACTACTGTTTTAAGGTGTATGTTGATTTGTTGTATTTTAAGACTGGTTTTACTAAGTGTGTGGCATGAAACTACTAAATCAGGGACGGCTCAAAAACTCAGTAGTAGCTAACATTTATGTAAATAGCATGACCTTCTGAAGGGAACGTGGCACTGGAGGAAGTCAGAGTATTAGTATCAAACAACTGCAGTTGCATTGCGAAGAGTAGAGGCGAGCCAGTGGCAGGGTAGACAGAACAGAGTCAGTCATTCCAGTAGAGGCATCAAAGAGGACTACATCCTAAATGATCCCAAGTGAAAAATATAAAAGTTCATTAAATTTTGAGTTAGATATGCAAAAATGATTGATTTAATTTTAATGTTTAAAATGCTATATTTTTTAATAAACAATAACACATCCTGAAATTTGAAATTCAATTTAGGCTAAATTTATATACTAGAAATCTGGAGGCTATTTTACTTTTAAATATTATTTCTTTTGTTGTAATATTTTTGTTTCTTTTTAATCAGCAAATCCTTCTCCATTTCTAACCCAACCTTGAGTCAATTCATATTTACAAACTGCAGATAATTCTTTATATCCTTCATGATATATTGTTTTTATAAATTATAAAATATCTATTTACAGAAATATAGAGAAAATGATTGCAAAATAATACAGTTCAAATGATTCACTTTATGTCTCAGTGAAAGTAAATCTTTTTCTCAATTTTTCTAGAAAACTGTATTGCTAAAAGAAGTCATAAATACATATTAAAGATGTGCATTGGTGGAGCAGTAGTGGGTCAATCACTTCTATACACCGTGTGTGTGTGTGTGTGTGTGTGTGTGTGTGTGTGTGTGTATGAAAAAGAAAATGTCCACAATGGTATATTTTAAGTCAATCATGCTATTATTTTAAAGAATTTATTTCTTGAATAATTTCTCTTTATAGATATGTTTTCTAAAGTTGTTAGAGGGCAGATAGATAGCCATCTCTATATACCTATTTATATATTCATATATAAGATGTGTCCATATATAATTTAAAGGTTTATTATAGTTATTGAAACTTCCAATAAAATATGGAATGAGCTTTAAACATCCTTGGAAATTTTGCATAATATCTACTGAATGGATTTATCATAGTTGTGACAGGATGTTGGTACATATATTACCAATTATTATTGCTTCTCTTCGTTCCCAGACGCCCTTACAGTTAGATTATATATATATATATATATATATATATATATCCATACAATGAAATGTAAATAATAGTGATACATATCACTTCTATGCCTACCCCCAAAATCTGCCAGTTTTTCATGCTCTTGCTTCCTTCTTTCCATAGGATTCAGAGGATCAAGTGAAAACTCAGGAATTCTGGGAAATAGAATCTGTATTGCTGAATCACTCCGTAAAAAAGCCCTTTATCAAATACCTGACTGGACTGTGATGTGAGTAAAAATTTTAAACTTTATTTTATTATGTCATGAAAGTAGTTTTCTATATCACCAAGAATACCCTAAGCAATGAATAGATTGTCCTAAAATCTTATCTTTGAGATCTATTTGTTATGTCATGGAGGTAGATCAGTTCAGATCCCAACAAGAGCAAATCCAGCAGGAAGAATAGTTAACTGACAGCCCAGCTGCTCTTTCTTTGTCTTTACCATCATGTTCACCTCAAGGCAAATCTTCTCTTGGACTGATCCTAGTCAATAAAGGAGCACAGAGTGGGTCGTCCTACAGCCAAGGTATGCCACTCATGGCAGGAGTCCTACACCTGTATTCTGGGACGCCTCATTAACACATTCAAAACTTTGTAAAATCTACATACACTGCTGTCAGAGGCTCTTCTTATGCACTCCTGCTACTTTTCTTTTACAGATGTCGGATCTGCTTCTTGTTATAAGGGCTCTTCCATCTGCTGCTTCCTCTTCTTAATCTTACACAAAAGTTTCACCCAATGAAGACCCTACATGCATAACCTCTCCCTCATTTTCTCTCTCTGTAGGATCAAAGCCAACAGAAGTTGTTTCAAAATATTCACTGTTACATATAACATTGTGATCAAATATACATGCAATTTCTGATAAAATCTTAGAAGCAGTTTTTCAGTAAGCAATACATGCTTTCTTAGAACCCTTAGTACATATTGCCAAATAGTGTTCCAAACTGTTACAATTTACTCTAATGCTAATAACAAATGAAAGTGCTCACATTACCATGGCCTCAGCAGAATTAAATATTATAGCTAAAAAAATAAAATCTGTTTGCTAATTAAAGGGTAAAAGTCATCATTTATAGATTTTTTATTATGCACTTTTTTAACCTAATGGACTCAAACATAATTCTAGATATTCATATACTAATAATATTTCCACTTTTGTGAGAATTCTTATTTGTTTCTCTTCCCATTTATCTTTTGTAGGTCTTAACCATTTTCTACTTGTGATATTTCTTTTTACTCACCAGAATTTCTAGTTCTTTTATAATTTCCTTTAGAAAAAAATTAAAACTAGTTTCAAGCAGAAATAGAACAGAAAAAATTTCCTTGTAAGTACATCAGTGTTACGTGCAACATCATAAAATATGGACCATTCTTAAACAACACCATTCTGATGTCTTATGAGCTCTTTTACCAGAATGTCAACATCTATTCTTTGGAAATTTTAAAAGTTAACAATGAAGTATGTTTAGAATTACCTATCATGGGAAAAAAATACCTCCACTGGAGATTCTTAAGGAAATGTCATGTTACTTATTGAATAAATTTTGTTTTCTTTTTTCAAATAAAATACTATTGACTATCCTTAGCCCATCTTTTGTGTCTCCAAAGATGAAATCAATTGTGATTGTTCTTCAACTGAAAAATGAAAGATAAAAAATTAACCAAGCAAGGAAAATGTGTCAAAAATTTTATACAGTCTCTATTAGACCACTGAATTAACTCTCTCTCTCTCTCTCATATTAATATCCTCATAGAGGATACACCACATACCCATTTTAATTCCTATGGTTGACATACAAAAATATAGAACATTGTATTTTGAATACCTTTGTACTCTCTGTCAAGCTTAAGAAACAGACATTACAGATCATATCAAAACCCTTTATAATCTACTCAGTATTTTTCCTTTTTTCCCTCCCCAAATATATTCACCACTGTGAATTTGAGGTTTAGCATTCTAAGCTCGTCTGTTTGTTTTTTGCTTTGACTATAATTGAGTCACTCATTAATAAACAATCTTCATTTTATACATTCTGGAACAGAGGTGAGGATGGTAAAAGAATTTTCCAAAATTTGCCTACCTAATGAGTCACTAAAATAATATATGTATGTATCTGTGTGTTTTGTTTATCATATGTTAATGATAATTGCCATTGGAATCGATCATGTTCAAAAATACTGTTGATGTCACAACAAAAAGAAAATCTCACTATAAAATACATATACAACATTGTTTCACATGATTCAAATTTCATGAAAATTTGATCAAATCCTATAAAAGCTTCTGCAACATGTTTCTTTACCTCAAAATGATTCGTGCATCTTGATTAATGCAGCTCTGGTTCATTTTAATTGTTGGTTAGTATCATCCTATTCCAGGTAGTGTCTATGAATCAAACCATCTGTTAGAAATCTGTTAGTTAGTGTCTGTTAGAAATGACAAATCTAGTAACTCTCCCAGCCCTACAGGGTCAGAATCTATATTTTAACCAGATCCCTGCATGATTTTAATGCACACTAAAATTTTGGAAATAGTGATAGTAGATTCCATTGTATTAGAAATTCACACTTTATCAATTCCTCACTACTGGATATTTAGACTGCTTCTAGATTTTTTATGTGGTGATGTATAACTAGCCCCCAAAAGAATTATTTTACCGAATTTTGCAACATTATTAGATCTGAGACATACTGTTTTGGGGGACTCCCCAAGAATTTCAAACATGGATGGGAAAGCTTATTTCCTCCTCTTAGGATGCAACAACCTTAGAGTTTGTCATAATGCAGACTCAGATGTACCCCTGTATAAGACTGGGTATGAGGGAGCTCCAGAGAGGGCGCCCGTCCCAGTGGAAGCAACACAGACAGCCTGAGTGCTATGTGGGATGGTTCTCAGGATCACAGCGACATCATGCCTTGAAGACCACTGGTCCCAATTGACAGGAAAATCCATGCCACTCTAGCCAGATGAGCACTGCAGAGCAGACCAGATTGACAGCAGCAGCTGGGCAGCAGCTGAGACAGAAATGAATAGGCTGGTGTTCAGCACGGGTGGTACCCGTCTCGGGGACACCTCCAGACTTGCAGTAGGCTGGAGTTCTTGCACATATTTGTGGGAACCAGAGGCGGAGTGATGTAGACTTTCTAAGATAGAAGTGTGAATTTCTTAGTCTATGCAAACATTCCTCTGTACTGTTAGAAAAGACTTCTATATGATAAACACCATACTTCAAGCTCTGTAATTACAATTTGAAGATATCTTATAATTTAAATTGACTACTTTATACTAAGCAATACTTCCCCCAACCCTAATCCACATTCCTTAAAAACTTTGAATTAGTAGAGAAGGAACAAAATTTAAGATGGGACAACATGCATAATGATAACTGAATAATGATTTACCAAATCTAAAAAAAAGATGAACACATGAATTTCCCTCTTTTGGGACCTAATGAACAATTTACCTTTCTCCTGGAGTTCATTGAATTTAACCCTTTATTTTAAAATATTATACTTATTACTTGTTAAAGCTGGAAGATAGCTGTGAGATCAATTAATAGCACGGACTTGTTCAGTCAAGCTCAGAGTGAGGTCAAGTGAAGCCCATTATCACACAGCTTCTTATTGCTTCTGTTGTAGTACAATGTCATGAGAGCAAGCATTGTGTCTCATCTGCATGCCTTACTCTGCCATATCCAGTACCTTGTGCATTGGTGGTACTGTATGAATCTGAAGAAATGAATTAAGTTGAGTCATATTTATGGGAGATGAATTTTGCACTGGAAAATAAACAGAAATAAAATCTTGTGAGAAGGTATGCTTGAATTATTAAAACCCTGTTCCTATGTAAGAAATGAATACTTGACTGCTTCCTCTACTGGGTGAAACTTAAACAAAAAATATATTTAGGAAACATATTTGTAATTCTTTCCATGTGCCAGGCATTATACCAAGTGCTTTACAAATATTAACTCCTTGAGTCTTCAAAACAGGCCTAGACTCAGGTCATAGTATCCTCAATTTGCAGATATGCAAAGTAAGGTGTGGGGAGGCAAGTAACTTAAGTTACTTTGCAGATCACACAGCAAGTAATAACAGAGCTGTGATTCAAACCCAGTCAGTCTGGCTCCATGTAAGGGTGTAGACTATGTAAGGAGTTCTGGGCAATTTTCTGTCTTCATTTTTTTTTAAATTATTACTAAAGTACAAGGTTTTCTTTGACTAGTTCCATAACCTGGTCGTAAGCACCATCTGAGGTTCCAAGAAGCTGATGTTGGCCCAAGTGACACATTTTCAAGTCTGTGTTAGCAAGGTCTTCATCCCAGCCAAACATGACACAACTGGCGAAGGGTTTGAAGAGACGCCCTGACAGCACCCTCCAGCAGAGCCAGCACACACAGAAATTCATGTGGCTTTGCTGACAGAGCTTGCGGGCTCAAGAGGCTTCTGTGGTGGCAAGGAAGGAAGTTAAGACATCAAGGGTTGTAACTTTCTGCATCTTTCAGAAGTTATAATTCATTCTGTGGAAAGTGATGTGTCTATGTCCTTGAATAACTTTTCTTATCCCAGATTTGAACAAAGTACTAAAGTGATTCAGTTGTCATTTAGACTTGCCAGAGAACAGAGAAGTAACTGGTACCACCGGCCAAAAAGGAAAGGTACTCATTTCCAAAGCCTTTTCTGAAATGATTACTTTACTCAAATTGCAGAATTTCCCTCTAAGATTCAAAACTAATAAGAAACTCTTGTTCAAATTGAGCTTGTTTTAGCTTAACAATGTGGAGATTCAAAAGAAGAAAACCAGGGAAAATGAATGTCTACAATATTACCAAAAGCCATTATATTTAGTGGGATTACAGGAGATAGAGTGAGAAAAATTTATGGATGAATCCCAAATATTTTTGAAATGTTCTTTGTTGTAACAGCTATAATATATCAACTTGCTATATTCTTATTAAGCCTAGGCTGCTTGGATTTGGCCAATGTAAAGAAAGGGGTTATTCATTAATGTGTGGCATTGTCTCAGTCAAGGACCCATCTTGGGACAGACTACATGTCATCTGCATAGTTGGTTTACAGAGATTCAATGAAAGAAACTTGTTTTTCATTATAAAAAGCAATCTCATTTTTTAAATATGTATAATTGTATACATTTTAAATCAGGCCTGAAATAATATTGGAATCAGATCAGAATCTGAAGTTAAAATAGATATCTTGAGACATTCAACAGTTTGATGATAAAAGCCAACCTCCTGAGATTTATAGCCTGAAAGGCTTTCATTCAACTTAGAAACATATTAAACGGAAATCCTTGAACAGAAATGTGCAACTTCCAACAATATGTGGTACTTAGATATTTAACAAAAATTTTTAGAGATTGAAATATATATTGAATTTCAACTAGGGCCCAGGTTGCACAGTGTGAATATGAGACAGTTATTACTACAAGTAGTTTAAAAATTAGATTAACATAAGGAATTAATATATAGCTTTTAATTTTTTTTAAGTTCAGGAACCCTGAATTGATTAGCATTAGAATCAACCAGAATGAAAACACAATAATAATGATTGTTTAAATAAAGTAGTAGCTTATTTCTCATGCCTATAAACATAGAATATCTGTAACTAAAATTGCACCTTAATAATGATCAAGAATGTGGGGTTTTAGTTTGTTTTCCTGTCATCTTCAATACTCATTTCCAACTTCATAGTCCAAAATGGCAAGTCAAGGCCTGCCTTCATGTTGCTGGAAGATCGTTAGAGATAGTCTTTGTACTTCCTCCAAACATGGCCACCTGTTGATATCTAGTTTCAAAGGAAGTTGGTAATAATCTTTTTTCGAACATTCTGGTTCTCATCTTGGAATAAAAGGAAGAATGGACAGTTGACACCATTCTTTATGATAGAAAAACTTTAAGAATCTTTTTAAAGCTAAGATCTCTTTAAAAAACACATATGCATACAAAGAAATGCTTGAATTAACTTTAGGGTTTTTATAGTATTCCCCTCATTTAGAGTCTGTCCATGTTCCGTAGTAATATGGAAATGATACTTTTAATCAGCACCACCAATTTCACAGATGGGATTCTCTTGGAAGTCAATCTGAGATGGAGTTAGAAGTTTTAATTTTTATTTTTAAATAACACTTGTGGAAATAAAAAGGGATGAAATGGGTTAAGCAGGTATGAACTGAGAAAACTCTGCTAATCCAATGGGCTTTCTTTTAAGTAAAGATTGCCTGTTAGAGGCACTCACACGGCAGAAAGGCCTCTTATCACTATCTTGCTAAGTTATCAACTGACTGCTTTCCTGGTTAGAGTAAAAGACAGGAAATAACGCACTCGGGGATCCTAAAGAAGATGAAGATTAGAGGCTATCTACTAATCACAATCTTTGTGCTGGGCATCAAGTCTTTTCCTGAAAGGATCTGAGTAGGCTATCTTGATGTTGGTCACAACCAGTTACCATTCAGAGATTTTAATTACTGTAGGACCTTCAGAGTATGCAGTGGATATTAATGTTACTCTTACAAAATTTTACCTCTATATTAGGACTGAAATTCTTGAACATTTTCTCCATTTCTTTATCTCCAATATTGTGTTCATGATAAAACCTTTTAATAATGACTCTGGGTTAAATCATTTTTGCCAAAGAGTAACTCAAGAAAGGAGCAGGAAAAATAAGAGATAAGCTCCAACACCCAAACTACCCGTCACTAGAAGTTCATCTCCACCATCACCTAATAACCTGAGAGGGGCTGAGGTGGGTCAATAGCTTGAGTCACAGCATGACATGGTGGCCTAGTGGGTAAATCTGCTGAGGCATAATCCACATGTATCCCAAGGACCCAGATTCACAGGGGTTGGAGGAATAACCAAGATGAATAAGTAAACAAAATTAAAAAATGTTTCTGCCTCCTCTCTCTCTTCGTGCCTGCTTGCCTTCATTTCTACCTGCACATTTCCTTGGGAAAAAAAATAGTTTCAGTCATGGACATTGCCCATTATCTGAAACCACGTTCAGTGGCAATAGTTGTTCTTCAGGCCAAAGAGTAATATACTATGTCTGGTCCAGGAAATAAAAATACAGATTCTACATGAACTAGGGTGACAAAATAGCTTGGTTATTCAAAATGATCAAAATGGAGCTTAATTACTGTTAAAGAAGGTCAGTTCACATCCTATCAAAGTTCTTGATTTTCCAGTTACTTATAACCTACAAGTTTTGTGATAATTAGGAAGCTATCAGTCAAATGAAAATGTAATATCCATAAGTGAAGTTGCTCAATGCTGGGAAGGCCTCTACCATGACAATATAACCAACCACACATTGAAAAATATGAATTCAATATACCCAGTGTCATTTTAATTTTCCTTTTTTCCCCTGTTGGACAAGAGTTGAGCCTGAATTTAATTGTATTCTTGAATTCATAGTGTACTGATTCATTGCACTATACATTCTGTCTTCATCTAATGACCTAGATAGGTTTGTGAAAGCTGCAACGTGAAGCACAATGATGCGTAATGAAACCAGTTTGAACTTATGTTAATGGATACATATAAAAGTCAAGTTTCTAGGACATTATTTCTGGTCATAAAAATATCTTCAAACTTCTCAATAAAGTCCACAAAATACTTCAAAATTTAAACAATAATTTGTAATCATTCAGTTGTTCAGTCATTTTCCAACTCTCTTATTCCAGTTAGGGTTGTGGGTGACCAGAGACTCAGGACACAGGGTGGCAGCAACACTGTACAAAACATCCTTCCATCCATGTCAGGGTGCAATCACACAAAACCCATATCAGACTAGGACCACTGAGACATACCATGAGCCTCATGTATACATCTTTGGGATGTGAGAAGAAACCAGATTTCCCAGAGAAAATCCTTAGAGATGTGGGAAGAGCATAAAAACTCCACACAGACAGGGATCCTGTCCATAATTGAATTTTTCTCATCAATATTATAATGAAATGACATTAAATGGACCTTCTGAATAAGATGGCATGCATATTATAATCCTTCCCCATTATTCTCAACCCCAGTCCTCTCCACTGCAGACACATCCACTCTAATATGTTTAATAGATGTTCTTCAGCAGGTCTGTGCCCTTGTAAAATAAATAAGGTTGATCTGTGTGTCTCTTCATTTTAAATTTCAATCAACATTACTCTATACTCATTAATTTTTTAATTAATTGTATTTTTAAAAATTTTTCATCATAGCATTATATAAGCTTAAGATTTGTATCATTATAAATCAACATCTGTATATAATACACTATGCTGTAATGTTATCCTAATATTATGTACATCCATCTAGTTTGTTGTTTCTGACTGTTGCCTGGGATTATACAGCATGCATTCACACCACTCAGTTGACCTCTTTCTTAGTAACAGATCTCTTAGGTCACCTCCCACACCTGATGCCACCATCAGTGATTTTGATAATCACATCACCTGGTATAAGATACACAAAATCTAAGTAAAAGCTCTCAGTGTAAAAGCTTCAAGTGCCATTGAGGTGTTAGCTTCCACCCCTACCACAGTCAATGAATTTAGGCATTCTCAGAGTTAGAACTATGCAACCTACTAAAGCGAGAATAGTATTTCTAACAGTGGTACTCCACAGGGAGTGATCTGGTTCTTCTTAGTTCACGTGATGTTGGCTTATAATACCTAGATATAGTTTTTACTGTCATGATTGATGTCTGGTGGTTGATGGCTAAGGACATCCACCTAAAACAATTTTTCAGCCTAATTTGTCAATAATACCAAGGTTGAAAAATCTCATTAGAGTAGAATTATTTTCAGTTCTTCAAACACATGCCCTTTATATAGTCTTTGGTTTTGCTATGGTTTGGTTTTCTTGACTTTGTTTCCTTGCTATACTGTTAAACAGACATCCTTGTTCTCATTTGTCCTGCTTTATGTAATGGTTTTCACTTTTTTTCTGTATATTATTCTAACTGGGGCTATCTATTCTTACTAGGCTCAGTTCTTTGTCAACTTCTATCATTTTTCTTGCAGTCAGGTGGATTAACTAGACTTTGCATCCCAATTCTTCCCACTCTTTATTAACAGACTAATATTTCTAGCTGTTAATAACTTGATGCTCTGATTCATACATCTGTGAAAGAAATTCTAGTAAAAAAAAAATCTCCATTCTTCACTTCTTTCATATTAATTGAATTCTTATTTTATTCTATGCTGAATCAACAAAATATATAAAATAAAGTTTTTTTAATTATTCAGCACATACAAGCAATTGTTATGAGCAGGTTTTCCAAAATGTTTCTTAAAAAGCAGTCCAACAGCTCTCATACCTTTGTTTTTTCTGTTTTTGCTCTCTCCCCTTTATTCCTTATTCTTTGTTAGAATGTGAGCACCATTATTGGAGCTCCAGCAGCTATCTCAGATAATAAGGCAAACCTGACAATAGAAGTCAGTGGTAAGAATCAGAGAGTAGAAAGTTGGAATTTGGGTTCATAGTGATAGAGTAATCACTGTTTCTCATATGTAGTCTTATTTTATTTGGGGAAGAAATACTACTCTATTTTATTTAATTATATGAGAGCTTAGCTGATATGAAACCCAGCAGTGCTTCCAATGTGAAGACAAAATAGTGCCTGAGCCTAGGAAACTCAAGATAACTAATCCCTGGCAGTCTTGGTAACCTAGTGTTTTAGTCCACTGAAGCACAGACATCTCAAGGTCCCTGGTTCAAGACGCAGGGCCAGAGGAAACAACCAAGATGAGCAATTAAATAAAATGCTTCTTCCTCCTCTCTCTTCCTGTCTACTTGCCTAATCACCTTCATTCCTACCTACACATTTCCTTATAAAGAAAAAAAACACAAAAAAATAATCCTTGACCAATGCTGACCTCACGAGAATAAATCCTCCTCTGAAACCTCCCACTCACCTGCCACCTTTTCCAGGTGCTAGAATTTGACCTCATCTGCTTTCAAGCCTTAAAGTTCATATCATCATAAGCTTTCATATGCACTATCCACCCACAAAACTACCTCTTCTAGTGACATATTATTTCAAAAGATGTCGACTATACACATGCAATACTTTCAAATATTATTTAACTGAAAATATTGACAAGAAGCAATGACACAAGCAAAGACTTGTGAACTGGAAAAGATTGTGAACATCGAACATGGAAAAGGCACTCAATCTCTAAACTAGCTAATAGAATGGTCAAAAATCATCATAGATTTTAAAACATTATTTCAGGAAAACAACAGCTTAGTTTTTTTAGGCACTACCCCAAATAGTTTGCATTTTTGTGGAGCTTAAGGAACATGTGGACTTTATTTCAGGAAGCCAAAGAGCATATGTTCAGAGGAATGGTCCAGGTCTGTCACTTACACAAGTCTACTGAGTGATTGACGGGTGACTATTGCAAAACTTTAATCAACTGCCTCCACTGTGTTCTAGAAAATCAAAACACACAACACATCATATAGCTAGGTCTGTATTCAGCCATTGCTGCCTCTATATTTGTTTTTTTCACATCAAAAGGAGCTTGTACCATTGTAACAAGCCACGGAGTACTAATATGAAGACAACCTAAGTCTTTCCTTAGGTGTGATGTTATTTTTATGAGGTCGAATGAACAGTAGAATTCGTTTCCCCCTCATCCAGTGTTATCCAGGGTTAATGTTTTTATAGTAATTTTTATTATTTATTTTGGTCACAACACTATATTCATTTTAAGATATTGAAATTACATCTCAGTCTGTATTTCACAGCACATCAATCACCAGAGTTAGTGTCCTTTATCACTGTCTTTTCCCTTGTTCTTCCCTCTCCCCGCACCTTCCTAGCATCCATTGTCTTGTGTCTTCATAAAATTTTGCTGGGGTTTGTCTGTCTATTTCTCCCTTTTCATTATATTCCACATATGAGTGAAACTTATATTTCTCTTGTGCCCTTTATAACAATCCGGATGGAAAGGACCAGAATACGTAAACGAAATAAGTGTTAATATTTTAACTGAATGACTCACCTCCTAAGGATGCTTTGGAAGTCATAAAATGAAAGTGATAATAATCCTTCTTAAGAACTATTGAAATATAATCAGCTCCAGGATTTGGAAATACCAGTTCCCGATAGGATAGAATAGAAAAGTCAATTGTCATATAAAGATCATGCCAGGCTGGGAATCACTGCTCTGTGTCCTGGGGTAATTCTAGACTATCATCCACAGTCTGAGCAATGCTTTCACTCCTCTGTATACCTGAAGTAGTAGGGCAAATCCAACACTTGGTTGTACTCTAAAGAAAATGCTGTCCGAATGAATGATTTCTAAGTCACCTGTGTCACCCAGGGGAGTTTTATGAAGGCCTGATCAGAACCCAATCTTTTCTTTTTTCTATTTTAATCAGCTGTTGACATAATCTGACATTAGGCACAAGAGAAACTAATACTAATTTCTGGATCAAAATTTGAAAATGGAAAGTATCAGGACAGAATCAGTAGAGCACTATTAGGATATATATATATATATATATATATATGCGTGTGTGTGTGTGTGTGTATAAAATGCATAATGTGAGCGTGTAATCTCATTTCAGAGACACCTGCAATGGGAGGGAAGTGACTGCTAGTTTGGGTCCCTAGGACTTTTCAGGAAGAGGGATAGAGAATTGATTGGTGCATCAGAGAGGTTAGATTGATGTCTGTGACACATACATAATATACTATATATATTCTTAAATCTGCCAACTCTTGGGACAACCAATTCTTCAAGACTTGGTCATACTGCTTTGAACTCCAATCCATTTCCCCCCCAATAGCTCCAGAGATTTCAGAGGTTTAATTTTCCTGATTTACTTCAGTTCTGATTTTTTACTTCTGATTTGATCCTTCTCTGTTTGCAAATTTCACATGCAGTCTTTACACTCTGCATGACCAAGCTGGATATTTTATACATCCCTTTATTTTTCAAAATACAAAATACAAGAAAATTTATCATAATTATATACCTTACTCAGGGAAATTGAGGAAGGGAATAGTTATGTGATTTGCCAAAATCACCCAACCAGTAAGTTATAAAAACACATGCTATGTATTGTGTTCGCAGACAACTTGCAGTGTTGCGACAAGAGCAATAAGGAACATTCAAAGTGATAAGAGATGTCATGGAGAGATGGAGGTAGAGATGGAGCTACTATGTCTGCTGAAGTAACTAACCCTCAGGCAGGGAAGATGGCACTAAATCTGAATCAAGAGTTGGAAGTTAATGGACATTCTAACACTGGGGATGGAAGGAGGGAAACAATATGGGAACAAAGACCCCAAAGCAATGGAGTATAGAGCCATCTTTAACTGACAAATAAGGGAATAAAATACAATAGACAGAGGCACTTAGAAGTATGCCATGCTAAATAGCTTAGGTTTTATTCTTTGGGCATTAGGAAGCTATTTGAAGGATTTTAAGCAGGGGTATGGCATTACTGAACCTGTAGCTTATACTATTTTAAGGAGTCTAACACTCAGTGGCAGTGGCATTAATCCCTTTGGAAACCTGTTACACTATACTATTAAACATGGATTATATATACTCTGCACTGTACATCAAGGTGACTCATGTGAGAGTAAAACACTGTATCTGGTTTGTCAGCATTTTCTCCCCCATTAGAAAGAAGCAGCTTCTTCTTCAAATCTCTAGGTGCTTTACTGTCCCAAGCCAAAACAAGAGAGTTTGAGAGCTCTGAGCCATTCTTTCTAACTTCACCTCCAACCTTCTTTTGGAAACATAATTGCAGTCCATGGAAAAGAAAGGTTCCCCTTGATCAAACCACAGACCCTTAAATGTATTGCTGACCTCAGCTTCATCTTTATAACCCACCCAATCAATTCTCTATCCCTCTCCTGAAAAATCCTGGGGACCCAAACCAGCAGCCACTTCCCTCCGATGCAGGTGTCTCTGAAAGGAGATTATTTGCTCAGACTACAGCAGTTAAAGGCATAAATGGAAGTACAATTGCCTTGGGAAGACTTTAAATTCCTATTGAGACTCTGAAGTCAAGTTTCCCTCTAAGACTGATTTGAAGGAAAATGATATAATAGGAAGTATGTGTATATATCCTATTAGCAAAATTTCTTTCAAGGATATCTGTTTTTGGATTTCATTACTGAATGTAAATACAGTCAGATACTACCTCTCCCAGGGTAATTTCATGTTGAGACTAATTGCTACATTGCAGGTCCAGATTGCTACATTGCAGGTCCTTACTGAGATGTGGGTGAATTGGAGTTGGTGGAGTTGGTTGACATCCTGCCATCTTTAATAAATGCCAGTGTGTGGATACGTACTTAATTAACATGTTAATTAATGTAGTAACTGAGAAACCTAAAGGGAAGATAAGTCTTGAATTGTGTTCACGTAATGCTTTTGGACTTACAGAGACATAACTGGTAGACTATGGGATCAAGAGTTTGTTTTAATGACTTCATGATTATACATCTTCATGATTATTTGATTCCTGTTTTTTTAAATAAGTTTATTAAAGGAACATTGCATTATAACATTATATAGGTTTAGTTAGTTTATCATCATAAATTAAGATTTACATATAATACATTAAGTTCATAACCATAAGTTCAGTTCTAACCACTGTTTAATAGACTCAGTTTACCAGATTTTCCTACCTCCCTCCCACTCCCAGTCTGGAAACCATTAATCTGATTCTATAGAGTAAAATTTTATTTTTGTTTGATTCATTCGTTTTTTTTTTTCTCTGTATACCACATGTGAGAGCATACAGTATTTGTTTTCCTCCACATAATTTATCTCACTAAGAAAAATTTCCATCTACATAGTTGCAAATGGCAGGAGTTCATCTTTTTAATAGATGTATAGTATTCCATTTGTATATACATTTGTATATGCATCTTTATGCACTTATCTGTTAATGGAAATTTAGATTGCTTCCAATTGTTGACTATTATGAATAATGCTGCAATAAACATGAGGTGCAAAAATACTTGTGAATTAGTGGTTTTGTGTTTTTCTGGTAAATACCCAGAAGGAGGTTAAAAGAAATCATATAGAATTTTCATTTTTAATTTTTTGAGGAATTCTATACTACTTTCCATTATGGCTATACTAATTTGTACCAATATGAGCAATTTATAAGAGTTCCCTTTTGCAGCAATTGTTATTTTGGATAATAGCCATTTCTTGCAATGTGAGGTGATATCTCATTGTGGTTTCCTGTTTACCTCTCTAACTAGATTGTAAGCTCCCTAAGAGTGAAGGCCATGTCAGCTTTGTTCTGTTTTTTTTCTTACCATTATATTTCCACAGCACAATGCACATAAGTGTAAATCAGTATTTGTGTGAAGAATAAAATGGTCTGGAAGTTACTTGAGAAAGGGAGACACACAATACTGTGATCAGTTCTTAGGTGATGACTCCCACCTGGCACTAGCCACACAACTTCCTGCCAAAGCAAAATGTCTTGCTATTAGACCGACTAGCTGGGATGGTTTTTTGTCTTAGGATGAAATCTCACTGGAGAGACCTTTCCTTCAACACACAGACATCTGTCGATATATTCACCAATTCCTCTGCACGTCTAGAATTTTTTTTCTTTTTCTGTTTTTTCCTATTCCAACTCTCAAACCCAGATCCATGGCACTCATAGCCTGTGTCTTATCCACCTGAGCTACAGAGGTATACCAGAAGTTTCTTAAACTTGGAAGTGAATATGAGTTATTTCTTTTCCCAGACATCTCCTCCCTAGTCCTCAGGTTGAACAGTATTGCTCAAGTTTTGCGTGAAACCATTTGATATTAGTCAAAGCTTTAGGTAATCTCTAAAAAGATGATGGGTCAAATTATGAGGAAAAATACATAAAGGAGAGATTGTTGGTTGATAGTTATTCCTTCCAAATATATTCTCCCCTTCTTTCTGATTGTGAGAATTTAGCTGGGCCTGCAGTTGCCCAGCCAGGAGTACATTCTTCTGGGTTCATTTTCATCCAAGAATCACCATGTGGTTGTGTTCTCACCAAGAGGATATATGTGAAAGTGATATGGTAACACTTGTGACACGTATTTAAAGTGAAATTTATACTTCCTCTCTCTCCCACTTCCCACAGAGTGCAACTGCACTTTAACCATGCAAAAGAGGACAACAATCAAAGGGAAAATGAAGCAAAGGTATAAGAGCGAAGGTGGTGAAACAGGAGGGATAGAAAAAGGGAGGGAGGAAGGAAGGATGAAAGGAAAGGGAAGGGAAGGAAAGGGAAAGGGAAGGAAGGAATGAGAGAAAGAAAAGGAAGGAGTGAGAGGAAGGAAGGAAGGAATTGAGGAAGGAAGGAAGGAAGGAAAGAAGGAAAGGGAAGGGAAGAGGGAAGTAAGGAAAGGAGGTAGAATGGGAGAGAAGGAGGGAGGGAAGAAAGAAAGCCAAAGATTATTGCTTTCTTAAGCAGCCAGAATTTATAGATTGAGATGAATATCTACCACAATTGCTTGTTAGGAGACACTGTTAACAGTTCTGTGGTATATATTTGAAATTTGCTAAAAGATTAGATCTCAAATGTTTTCACCATAAACAAAAGGCAACTATGTGAGATGATGGAACTGTTAACTAACCTTATTGTGGCAATAATTTTATAATATCTATATGTATCAAACCACCATATTGTATATCTTAAACCTACATAGGATTATATGTCAACTATATCTCAATAAAAATAGAGTGAGAGAGGAGGTCAACATAATTGTAAGAATCTCTCTTGAGAGAAGAAAACTTCTTTATCTGAAAGCTGAATATTTTTTTGCTTTTAGTTCTCAAACTTCAGTCTAAGTGTGAACCACCTGGAGCAGGGGGTGGGGAGTTGTTAGTATAGATTCAGAGTTCTACCCCCTGAGATTCTGACTTCAGTCAGTCTTTGGTGGAGGTCTTAGGGCCACATTTTTAAAATACTACTCTTAGCAGCCAGAGCTACACCATCTAACACCAAAATATGTCTGCCTTGGCTAAACTAATCCACAATGATGTGGAATCAAAGAATTGAGGGGTTCATGAGGAAAAACAGAAATCTATTAAAAGACTCAGGAAATGAAAGTCTTATCTATTATTTTCCATCTAAACTTTACTTCTAGGATACTCTTTCGAGAACATAACATTTTCTGCATTTCCTTATAAAAAGAGTTTTCTACAAGGTATAAATTATTCATTCAATTTTTCTATTATTTGATGTTTACAAGTTCTTCTTATGAGAAATACTAAAAATAAACTTTATTGGATAACCTTTCCAAACTATTCTATCTTCCTAATTATCGATGTCTAATTTAATGGGGTTCTGTTCATCTTCATCTGCTTCCATTACTGTAAAATATGTGGAAAATAAAACTCTGGTGTTAAAAAAAATCCTTTTGATTTTAATTCAGATTAGAATCAGAGACTTGACAAATCATGAATTTCCTATCTGACCATGCACTTCGATAAAACTTGTTTATAACTTGTTTATAAGATGTGCTGCTGAATCAGTATTTGCTTCAACTTCTAAATGCATGGAAGAGTACATTTAAGCCCTCAACTATCCAAGGCAGAATCCTGCCAGGGTCTGATTAGACCAAAGGTTCTCAAAGTGTGGCATCAAGACCAACAACCTCAGAATCAGTATCACTAGGAATTTGTTAGAAATGTAAATCAGCCCAAGCTCAGAACTATTTCTTACTGGTAGTTCTGTTCTCACTGGAGTTTGAGTCACTACTCATCTCCCCTTGTCACACCTCCATTCTCCTTCCCTCTCTCTTTTTCTGAAGAATAAGCACAGCCCATGGTTGTATCCCTCTAATTCTTCTATCAGTCTCCATCTTTCCCATGCCCCAGTCTAATCCCTTATAGCTCATTCACATCATGGATCATACTCTGTATGTTCTCCTATATCCAGGCTTGTTCCTTCTGTACCCACCTTCTTCATATAGTCCAGAGTTATCATTTTAAATACTAATCTACCTATGGATTTTCCTAATTAAAATCTTCTAAATTTGAAGGATAAAATACAAAAGTCATAGATTGTTGTCATAAAATTACTTTATTACCTGGCCATCCACAAGGTTTTATGCCTTTAAAACAATATCGTTTCCCCCATTCTAGTCTCTTGACCTTTGTATATGTTGTTCCCTCTACCTGGAATAAAATTACTTAAACAAGAATCTTTGATATGTAAAGCAAAATCATTCTCACCTATTCACTGAAGCAGAATTTCTTGTACATAATTTTTCCCACTCCAACAACTGCCCACAGTTTTTGCACATTCTGTATTTATTCATTCACACCCTTTATCTATGTAGACTCAGTTAAGTCTCACTTCCTCTGGGTAATCTCCTGTGGTCACTCCTGGAAGAGTCAATTGCTCTTTCCTTTGGGCTTTAAAAACACTGTAAAAGACCTAGTCACTCATGGACTATTACAAATATAAATATGATATTCTTTCTACTGAGGACAAGCAGTGAGCTTAGTTCCACTTTGGAATCTCAATCACCCCAGCACCTAGCATAGTATGTGGTCGAAAGATACCAAATGATATTGTTAATTGATAAAACCAAGACTGAATAAAGGCATTAGTTAAAATCAAAGAACTTAGCTTTGAAATCCTTTGCAACTTGTACTTCTATTTTCTTCTATATTGCTTTCCAGGTTGCAAACCAGTGGCCAACAAGCAAATAATCTCCAAAGATGAAGTTCATTTGGTAAGCACAGTGTTTAAAAAAAATTGATGTCTTTATCTGAGGCATGCATTCTCTCTCAAGGACCCAGTGCCCTCCATCCATTTTTTTCTTCCTTCTAGACTCACACATTCCTGTTACTGTCTTCACTCTTGAAGGCATACAAGTTAGTCATCAGCCTTATCTGCTTTTCTGGATCCTAATCATTAAGTCCTGTTTCTCAGCCAAAGCTCTTGAACTTCAACCAGTTACTAGTCAGTCCTCCCTCCACCTCCCACTGGCATCTTTGGACACAGATACCCACATTCCAGAACTCTCAGCATCTCTCTTTGGCAGTCATTAAGCTTACAGCTTAGTGCCTTCTCAAGGTCCCACTTCAAGATTTTCTTATCCTCCAGGGCATGTAGGAAACTACTTAGGGCACAAACACCAACTCTGATACATTCAAACACTATAACCCTAAAGAGAATCTACTCGTAAGCCTCAGTTTCTTTATCTGTCAGCAGGAAATCATAGATTTCTTGCATATTTATTAAGAAAACTGAGTGAGAAATAATAAGTTAAAATATATCATATTGTTTTTGACAAACTAGTAGAGCCTTATTAAATTGTATCTTCTTCAAGTTAGTTAAAACAGCTTCAGAATCATAACCACATAGTAAGCATAACCGTTTATTAGTGAACTTTTATATATTATTCTATTCAAATACATTTTTCAATATCCTTATAAAATGACCACCAAGCCGGTACTATTATTCCCATCTTACATGAAAGGAAATTAAACTTAGAAAACTTAAAATATTTGTCCATCATAAACATGTCATGCATTGATAAGCATTGATGAGTAATGCTTTTGGCTACAATCAAAGTACTTTTGCATCATATTACAGTTAGTGAAAAACTCATACGCAGGGCTGAGTGGATAATTCAGCCAAGTAGAGGTCTAGGTCAGGATCATTGGCATCTTCTTGTCTTTATACATCTTGCTCAAAGATAAATACAACCATTTTAACAATTTGAAGATTTAATACAGTAAAAAGTAGGGGTGGCAGCAAAAGGAAATAATTTTCTGTTGTTATTATCTCTTTTTTTTTTAGGAAAATGTTTCAAATTTCAAGCCAGAATCTTATTCTAAAGGATTTTTGTGTTTGCTTGAAGACTAAAGTTGTATTGCAATACATTTTAAGTATGCACTATTATTTATCAAGATGTGAGTATACAGAAGTTTAGACTATTTCAATCAAGTATTTTAAAGATAAATATGCATTTACTAAGTCAATTCCACCATCGAAATGCAAGTTTTATCCCAAAGCTAAAGTTGTCAGTCATTATGTTTTGAAAGCAGCAGTTGTATTTGCTTTATTAAAGGCAAAGAATAAATGAATGTCTGTTTATATAAAAATTAGCAAAATTATCTTTTACAAAAGTAGATTAATTACTTTAAGGTATAAGAGAATAACTCCCTCTTTTAGTCTAAGAAATCACCATGACTAACTACCCTAGTTGTCAATGATTAAGTAGTTTCTGCAGTGTTGTATTTTACATTTTAATTTATGGAGTCACCTTCTCCCTCTTTTCAGTATATAAGAAAGGGGTGACTTTAAATATCGTATTCAGATTTGTCATCTGACAAGATATTTATAAAAGAACATTAAAGAAATATTATCAACAAAGGTACTAAAATCTTCCCCATTAAAAAAAATTTTAAACCTCAGTGTATTTGATAGAAATGGAGCTTATGCTGGGAATGGTTACAAAATACTAACTGAATGCTAAGTATGGTTATTGATCTCAGAGATTCCCAAGGAGCAGCACTTTGGTTTAAGACTGCTTTCATTAAAAATACATTCAGCTCTTTATAGCAGAAAAACTAAAAGTAGTTTCACTATACACAATTGTATATTGTTTTACACAATAAGAAGATAAAAAAAGGCAGTTCAGAGCAGACATGTCCCTGTAGTGATGACATTAGGGGCCCATTTCCACATAGTCACGAGATAGCAGCCGCACTGTCAGGTCATAAGTCTCATTCCATGTGGGGTGAAGAAAGAAGACAGAAGATGTGAAGTCAGGCCAGTAGTCCTAGAGACACCACTGTGAAATTTTAGAATACAACTGCAAAACCATTGATTCTAGTACCCTCATTTTCAAGTGAACAAATGTATGTACTGAGACCAGTTTGCCCTAAGTAGCCCAGCCAGTTATATTTGGAACAAGAATAAATCCTTTAGTCCTTTAAACTGATGTCATTTTCTTTGTACCCACCACTTGTTGACTGTGGGTAGACTTCTTCAGGAATGCCAGTAATGATGGCATTGGGAGCCTCTCCTTATCCTGAAGGAGAAACATTAAGAAAATTTTGAGACACTGACTTCTAAGAACCTTTATAGTATGAATACCAAGCCAGCAGGAGATCCCTCCCTGCTATCCTCTCCTTCTCTCTCACCCATGGAATCTTCCCTTGGCTTCGTGGCATGTAAAGATCAGAGCATAAGGAAATTTCAGTGTATAACTCACGGGGCACAGTTATGATGACCATGGTGGTGAAGGTGGTGGTAGTTGTATAGTGAAGGGAGTGGGAGAGGAGAGTTGGTGTGGAAGAAAGAAGAATCAGTTTATTTTACAGTGTGGAGATTCTTGGTAGCTTTTTTTCTCAGTTTTGTACACCACATCAAAGCACGGAGACAAACATAAAGGTGTTACTAAACATCTTAGTGTTACTTTAACAGAGAGCAGAGATCAAGGTGATCTAAAAGTTTATAGGTGGCCTAATACTTTAGCCACACCCAAGGAGATTGAGTTTGACCACAATGAGTCCTGAAGTCTCTGTTATCAAAATAACTGGGTCAAGCAGCTACAAAGGATGGCTATCGACTGCAAGCGGAGTCACGTGGATAGTCAGATTTCCACTTGTGGAAGCTGAAACACATCCGGCTCTGTGTAACAGCAGATGGCCTCAGCATGCCTTCATGCTTGGTCAGATGTTATTAATCTCTGACCAAAGGAGCAGGTGGCAGCCAGAGACACACAATTTTCATCAGAAGTCACCACGCTACAGGAAAGTATCAATTGTCTCAACCTGTTAGAATCTCCATAGCACTGAGTTTTAATAATTATACTTCTTAGTAAATGGAAATGAGTAACTGACACTTTATCTCCATTTTCCTGGTGCCTGTGAAAGACTCTATAGGTTATTTGAGTGACTGATCACTCACTAAATATTCACGGGACAGAAGGCATTCTAAAATAAGACTTAACTCCACATTTAAAGAAAAATTCATTGAAGATGAAGAGTTCATTACCATGAAGTGCTTTTTGATTATATTTTATAGTATGAATAAGAATTTCCCCAGTATAAAGCATTCAACCAAATGTTTTCTAGATTAAGGTACATTAAGAATGTAAATTATTTGAAACCAAAGACCGAAACTTCCCGGTTCACTTCCACATAAACTAAGACCTATGACTACTTGAGTCTTCCTCCAGTAAGGGTCCTAATAAGCCTCAGCAGTCCACACTGATATATTTCTGTACAGCAGTTAAAATACCAGCATCTCAAATTAAAACCTTAAATTTATTGCCTACAGTTATGAAAATGTCATGGTCAGATGCTATTCAGCATCACCCAAAAAACTTTCATTTCATATTCTTATTTATATTAGTGAAAGCCATTTAAAAATTAAATCCCATTTCAATATATCTTTGTATTTAGGTTGTTGTTCTAGTCTAAGAAGGAAAAAAAAAAACTAATCCCTTTACAAATGAAAATTGCCTTCTAGTATTCTGAACTAATTTAATATAAACTGTTAACTCTGCAGAAGGTGCATTCAGAAGAGGGAAATCTCATCCCAGGCTTAAGGGGTAACAGGTTTATCTTACTTATGCATCTGGTGCCCTAATTCATGAAGACTGAAATTCTGGATTTACTACTCATAACTTACAGCCAGAGGTAGCCCCCTTGTATTCAATAAATTCTGCAGTGGCGAGGCAATAAGATAATATGCTTAGCCCAGTGGAGAGTCCAAAATAAATGCATAAACCTTTAGGACTTGGAAAGGAGCAGCTGTTCAGTATCATGGGAAAATGCCTGGAGTTGAAGTTAGGGAAGGCAGAGGAAGGGGATTTGGAAAGACAATACCTTCACTTTATCTGATTGCAAAGGGAAAATATATTATTCCCAAGCAAACGACCCCTACTGATAAGTATGAAATCTACTTTTTCCTATGTGCAAGATGACCAAAATCCACGTGCTTTAGACTCATATCTGCAAAAATAAACTCACTACTGTCAAAATTTTTTATTTGCAGCAAGAAACTGAATATTCCCTTAGATTCAGCTACCCTGAAATTTGTTTCACCATTATGTATCAACAGAAAGCCCCCACATGGGTACCTAAGGTCATTTCTTTTCCACTCTTCATACAAAGCAGCATCATATTTGGGACTCAGAAACCAAACTCTGACAGGTATATTACACAACATCAACACATCTCTGGCCTCTGGGGTTTTAGTTCTTTACTTCTCTTTCTGTTTAAACTAAGCCTATGTCACAGACAACTTGAAAACCTCATTTAATCAATGGTGGTAAAAGATTTCTTTGGAATTTTCTTTCTAATTTCAATTGACTTGAGCAAAGTCATTGCTAAAATTTTCCCCAAGTCTAAACCTTGAGTGAAGTATCCCAGGCAAGTTTGTTCCTGCCCGAATGTTTGCCTTCGTGGCCCTTGTGAAACTTCTGTCAAAGTAAAGCTGTTTGACTGGTTCATGTTTAAAGGCCTTAGTAAGCTCAACTCTTAGCGGCAATTACAGCACCTACTAAAAATGATTTACAGAGCCACATAAGAGAGCACATGAAGGTGAATGGCTGGAATGCTTCTGCCTCATGTAGACAAAAGAAGTTATTTATCATTGTGGTTGATTAATTCAGCAAAACTACTGAATATGAACGAATTCAGAAACATCTTGAATATTAAATAAAGAGATGTTTGATGGGCTACAGTCATTAGAGTGGACCTCACCCTTTTTTTCTAAATTTAAAGAAGTCTACTTTTAGCAATTCAGTCAAGTTAGAAATGACTATAGGACATATATTGAAATCATGTTCTCACTCTGACCTGTTGTGGCATGCTTCTATTGAAGGTATTTTCAGCAAAAAACAAAGATGTGAACAGGCGTTCAGTGTGTTCAGTGGAGCAGAACATGTCCACCCGGTAACATTAGATCAGTGAGGTTATAAATATAATATGATGTGACTGCCAAAAATTGGGATTGTTAAAGCATCTGCCACTTGCTAGTTTTGTTGTCTTGAGCAAGTATTTAAGCCTTTGACAATTTTCCCATCTGTGAAATGTGGTCAACAGTATTTCATGAGATTAATGTCAATAAACTAATACACACAAAGAAACTAATACACAAAGAATTTAGCATAGAGTCTGATTTGTAGAGGGTCCTTTATAAACCTTGCCTTTCCATTTAAACCAATAACCCTTCCTCCCTATGGTGGGCTGAAAAACGAACTATCCAGAAAGTACCCATATCCTAATACCTGGAATCTGTAAATGCATATTTATTTTAAAATAAAAGTCTTCAAAATGTATAAATTAAGGATTTTGAGAGAGATTTTCCTTAATCTCAGAAAGAGTATCTGGATGGGTCTCTCATCTAATCAGAGGAGAGAAATAATCAGATAATCAAGAGTCAGAGAAACAGAACCCACACACAGAAGAGGTAGCAATAACATAGAAACAGAACTGGAAATCACCACAAAACAAGGCCTGTTGACAGCCAACAGAACAAGCAGATGCAAAGAAAAGCTCTTCCCTGGAACTTCTGGAGGGAGCCGACACCTACCTTAGCTCCAGTGAATCTCATTTCAGATTTTGACCTCTAGAAAAGTAAGAGAATGAATTTTTGTTGTTTTAAGCCACTAAACACATAGCAATTTGTTACAGAAACTGGAGGAATCTTACTTCCTCCCCAAATGTATCCATGTCCACATATTGTAGTACTGGACACTGGCCATCCTCCTTTCAAAATCAAAAATAATTCCTTTTCCTGTGAACAAAGACAGCAGCTAGTCTATTTCATGAAATGCAGAGTACTTTGGTGTAAGTACCCAAATGGGGAGTATCTTCCTACTCTTTACCTGAGTATTTTTCACCTGAAAATAAAGAGAATGTCTTGAAGAGGTTGCGGTACACTACACCATAGATGGTGTTTGTTAGAGGGCATCGTACATGACTGGATTTTTAATCATTTATCATAATTATACAGTTTCCTTCTTGCACAAATGTATTTAAGTAAAAAGAATAAAACAATTTGAACAATAGCATTAAATAAATAATACTACAATTAATCTTGGTAAAGATAACCTTCGAATGCTGAAAGTATCACTCCCAAAAGATAGAAACCTGTATTGAGTCTTGATTGTACTCAACCCCCCAATTTTCTAGACCATAAACCAATTAACATTTAAAATATTAACCCAGACCTGTATAAGTACAAACTTCCCTCCATATTTTGCTTGAGAATCCCTAAGTATGACTGAGGGTCTCTGTCCCTGCTGGGAAATACCCTAGGATTTCACAACATTGTTCCACTGAGTCAGTCCCTGGCACAACTGAACTTCATCATCCACCTACTCCCTGGACTGTCTCCACCACGAACAATCAAGAGAGTCTTTATCAATGGCAAATATGACAAGTCTTAACAGTTTTTCTATGTGATCTTACTAGTTCCTAACCTTCCAGAAGTAGAAAGGAAATTAGCCATCCGAATAAATTATATAACTGAAGGGACTTGCATACTAATGGTCACCTTAAGAGAAAAGTGATTTTCAGTAATCCTAAATAATTAGAGTCAAGTAATTACAGCAATTTTTACATAGAAAACAAAACAAAAACACTTAGATAATAATGGCTGAGTCATGCTTTACTCGGGTTAGTGGAAAATGATAATACATCTAGGGTTTACTTTCCCCCTATGGATGATAACAAAACTATACTTGAATATCTTTAATGCACAGAAAAAAAAGAAAATAACTTTCAGGTACTTAAGCTATACCTCATTGTGCAGAGAATAATGTTACTCACTTAACTTGCCTGTAACAGATTGAATGCCACCTCTGTGACAAGAAAGAAAAAAATCAAATTTTACACAAGTAGAGTCATCCCAAGCCAAACCCATCACTTACCCATAAGCTTTGGAAATGCAGTTTTGTTTGCTAAAGATTGTTGTTAACCTTTTCCATTCATTCCTATTGGCAGTGAGCATATAATAGAAACTGATATGCACTTGGAACAGTAGGTAGAAGGTGTGGAAATATGGGTATTTGTGGTCCTTTGTGCAAATTTATTCACCGCTAAGTCTTCTGATGTCTTCTCTTGAATAGCAAAGATTTGTCCATTCCTCTTCTGCCTCTTCATTAGTGTTTCACAGGCTTCTCTAGTTTATTCTTGGTGTATGGACATGCTAAGGTCAGTCCCAGGTCATTTGCCCTGCACACCTTGGTTAGAAGATCACTTCATTCTTAAAAATGATCATCTCCCAGAATCTGACATCAAATTGTCTGTTTTCGAATCACTGCTTACCCTCTGTGATCTTGGGAAAGTTATTTAATGTCTTTGTGTATAAAATAGGGAGGGGATAAATAATAATACTATATATCAGAGTTGCTATGAGAATGAATAAAGATAAAATGGTTTGCACAGACACAAATAAGCACTACATAAGTGTTTCTTACTATTGTCATTGTTGACAGTGATGATATTGTTAACATTGTCAGCTTACTTTTATACCTCCCATGAGAGCAAGTGAGAACTTCTAGATTCTATTTAGATCATACACTATCAAAGGAAGCTCAGAGATATAAACTCAGATTCTCTAAGTTGTGACCAGCTCTGGGCTAGCAGCATATCAAGTTCTGAGGCAGTCTTCTAGAATCTCAAAATAAGTCAGAAAAATTCCGCCCATATCACTCCCCTTGGTTGATCTGACCACCTTGCCTAGGCCTAAGCCAGAGAAAGGAGATCTCACTTTGTCTCTCAAAGTGTTTTCCTGAAAACCTCCCATACCCTCCCCCATTAATATTTGGGAGAGGAAATAACATTTAACTAGAAATATTGTGCTGATTTCAGGTCATTATAGAATCAGCTTTTCTGAGGAAACCAGCTATAAGATGGATCTTTCAAAACTATAATGAACACAACAGGGGATACAGCACCTTAATGAGAAACATCATGGAGTCAGGCTTCCTTACAGATGTTTTCCACCAGAAATGCCAGTTTCTAAAGCTCATGATCAAGAATTACTGTTTTTTTAATGTGATGCCAAAAAAATGTCTGAAAAGGAGATTCTCTAGGCTTCCTGCAGAGGCCTCTGTGATACATCAAGGTGGACCACACACAGAGGTTCAAGATATTCCTGTCCAACATTCTGCCAATACCATCAAGCAAAACATGCTGTTCTGAGACAAGCAAAGTGCTTTGGGACTTTCCCAGGCAACTACTATTAAAATATAAGAATAAAGAATATTCCATATAATACATAAATCTAGAAATACAGACATCTCCTAACTTAATAGGTATAAATCAGTGAGAACTCTCTGTCAACAAACTGTAGTATCTCCTAATAAGCAGATATTATGGCTGATGGTTTCAGATTCAAATGTCACTAATAGCACAACAGCCACAGGTACATGGTTTTATTTTCAGAGACTTCTCCATGGCATGAAAAAATAGTTAAACAAGCTTAGAGTCTGAAAGAAAACTTTGGTAATTCTAATTATGTTGCCCATTTCTGTCTGCAATGTCATTCATTAGCTGCAATTTTATGAAAGTGGCAGGCCTAACTCATTAAAACCATTGGTGTTTTTTAATGGAAATGGTTCATAACAGTTTAACAGAAAAAAAGCCTTGGGGAAATGCAGAAGTTTCTTCATTAAAAGAAAATTAACCCTGAATTTGTCGCACTGTGATTTAATAAGCAATGGCAATGCCTGCCCAAAATATACAAGATCAAAAGAGTACCATATGGCTTGATGATATGTAGTAATTAGCATAGAATTAGGAAGCAATGGAATCTTAGAGCAATGTTAGGATCATTTCATCCAATAACTCATTTCTTCCTCCCAGACAACCTCATCCCTCTCTTCCCATGCACATTTTAGAAATGAAGCAACTGAGTTGCACAAAAACTTACATTATTTTTCTCTAGATTGCATACTTAAATTCAATATTAAAAGACAATATCCTAATTTCAAAATATAGAAAATGAAAAGAGGTTCTAGTGTAAATGACAATCCAGAACAAAAATTTGCTTTATATAAGATGAAGGGGCTAAGATCCTTAATAAAAAAAGGACAACCTACTAATCAATTGAAAACATAAGCAATTCAAAGGAAAAAAAAAAAGAGGGAAAGGACAGTGATGACTTTTAAAATAATCCATAAGAATTCTTTTCACTTTTTAAAGGAAAGGTGCAGGCAAGAATGAAGGTGAGTGGACAGACAAACAGGAAAAGAGAGGAGGATGAAGTATTTTTAATTTTATTTTTATTTAACTGTTCACATTGGTTGTCCCAAACCCACCTACCCAAATGTGAATGCAGGTCTTTGGGCTGTATGTGAACTGCACTTCTTCAGAGGTGGCAGACCTAACTGCTATTCCACCAGGGTGCGTCATAAGAATTTTTGATAAATGTTCAATATTAATAAAAAGCAAAGAATTGCAAGTTGATTTAATGAAATCCTATACTTCCCTAGCCATTGATAAAGATTTTTTAAAGGTTAATATTTAGAAATGCTAACGGTTGTGGGGTGAAGGACAGTGTCCCTTTAACTCTTAAGCATCACTTTGCAACTTCCATCACCAAAATTTAGTCACTGGTTTAAATGTCTTTAGCATCTGATTAATTAGTGATCTGAACAGTGTTAGATAGTTTTCTCCTTCAGAGCTGGTAATTATCATTCTGACAGAGAATTTAACTTTTGGTAAATATCAGACACACTGCTGTCATTATTATACCCTGCTCCACACTCCAAATTTAAGTTTCACTTTGGAAAAATAAAAAGAATAATTGTGAGGGTTTTGCCCATAGCAGTCTCTTACTAGTCATTTGTTTTTCTTACATTGGGTCCCTATTTTCACAGGTTATATAGCTGATTATTTGATGAAGGCAAGGATTTAAGTAGCTCAGGGAGGTATCAAACATTTTAAAATATCATAACATGATCAAAAAGCGGAGGAGTTAAAAAAATATTATACTACATATATATGTGTGTGTGTATATGTGTGTGTGTGTGTGTGTGTGTGTGTGTGTGTGTGTGTACACTATATATATTGCTGGGATTTGCTCCCGGGAACAGGGGAGAGGAGGGTGGCATCGCTGGAGATTGAGAAACCCAGAGAGAGTGAGATCATAGAAAGGTGGGGTCAGGGATCAATAGTCTTGTGGACTGAGAGCCCTGAACACTGTCTTCCACCTATTTATTAAGCTCATACACAGCACAGAATTGCTTCAAGCAGCTTATAAAAACATAGACTTGCTTATGCAGCCTTTTGTTTTCTAACTACATAACTGTATCTACCTTGTTTTGTCAGGTGAACAGTTACAGAAACACTGCCCTAGTGATTTCCCACAGTGACCCAGGTTAGATGCCCTGGGCTTGGTGTTCTTTGATGTGCTGCCAACTCCCACTTCCGTCCTTGCTCCACTCTGCTCCCAACAGTTCCCCCTTTTTGTTTTGCAGTTCGAGCAATAACAATGGAGGTAAGTGCGGCCATCTTCATTTGGATGCAGGTTATCTAGACTATACAGGACAATAATAAAAGCAAGATTAAAACAAGTAAAATAGCAATCAAGGCACAGTGCATTCAGCAGTCCTGTGGATTTGTCTTTTGCGTTAACAGTGTTTGGACAGAACAGACCTGGGGAAGCCCCTTCTACCAATCTCCCACCCTCCATTTTTCTTTTCAGTCGCGTTCTTTGGAACTACCATCTCTGAAACTCTCCTTCTCTTGGACCATTCAACACCGTCAGCAGAATTATTCCACTGAGCTGGAGGTTGCCATGAACCATCTGGTCAACATGCACCTGCGAAAATACAAGCATATCCTCTTCACAATACTTTATTCATCCTTTTAGTCATTGGCCCTTCCTTTATCTTTCTATTACACTGGCAGCTCAAGTTCTTTCCTGCCTTTGGGATCTGTGCGGGCCCAATGCACCTCTGCGGAGGCACAATCTCTCACATCCACATTCAGGCTGAGTCATTTCCAAGCATTCTTGTCAAAAAACCTGTCTGTTTCCTGTATTATCAAATTCTACAAGTCTCTGTTGGGGAGAAGCTTGCCATATGGGAAGACATGCAGTTGAGCAATACAATCCTCTCTTTGTGGTACCTCCCAAATTACCTTTTAAATTCTGGACATTGGGACAATTAATGTCTCCGCAGGAGGTTCCCTGCAGGATGCTGGTTTCCAGAATGAGACCGTTGGGGCCAGGGTCAAGCTCTCTCCCAGGCAGACCTGTGCCTTGTTCAGTTATCTGAAGGAACAATGGACCCATAGCACCAAAGACTGGGTGTTGCCAAGGACACCCAATGGGGGCACGAACTCACAACACTGGGATTAAGACTCTTCAGCTCAACCAACTGACCTAGTTGGGCAGAGTGGCAGGCTGCAGTGGCGCCTTGGTGGCTGCTCCCCCTCACCTCTCAGGGAGAGTGTTTTTTTCGTTATCCCACTCTTGGAGTCAACAAATTCACTCTTCCCCCTCTGCTATTAGTGATGGTTTCTCCTTGCTATTCGACTTCTGCTTTTCTTTTGTTTTTTGTTTTTTGTTTTCTCAATTTCACTGTCAGATTGCAAGGGCTTTAAGGCAAATGAAATCAGGTTGCATAAAGACCAAATAGAGATGAGGAAGATTTCCACATTCTGATGCAACTTTTTCAATTCAGACACTAGTTGTTTCCACTGTTTCAAATTTAATATCTTTTGCCCAGGAAGCCAATAGCAATGCTTATGAACAGCGGTGAACAGGTACTAAAACATCTCCCATTTCACTTTTACTCCAGAAGCACGCAGCAGTGAGTGAAGCTGCGTAATACATTCTGCATGCTTTAAGCTATTTTGCCCCATTGTTACTCTGAATATAAAATCCCTGAAAGCCAGTTAACTCATGTGTCCCAGGAAGTTTTCCATGCTCATCCTTTCACATTGCTGCGGCATTCTTTCTCTTCTTTTTACTTTTCTTTTCTGACACTTCCTCTTCTGTCCCTGTTCAGATGCCAGTTGCCAGGATTCGCTCCCAGGAACAGGGGAGAGGTGGGGCGCTGCAGGAGATTAAGAAACTCAGCAAGAGAGTAATAAAAAGGTGGGGTCAGGGGGCCAACAGTCTCATGGACTGAGAGCCCTGAACACTCTGCCTTCCACCTATTTATTGAGCTCATACACAGCACAGAATTGTTTCAAGCAGCTTATGCAAGCATAGATTTGTTTACACAGCCTTTTGTTTTCTAACTACATAACTATATTTATCTTGTTTTGGCAGGTAAACAGTTACAGGAACACTGCCCCAGTGCTTTCCCATGGTGACGCAGGTCCGGTGTTCAGGGTCTGGTGTTCTTTGATGTTCTGTCAACTCCCACTTTGTCCTTGCTCTGCTCTCTGCCCCCAACAATATATAATTATGTTATATTATTGTATGGTAAGAAAGACCCTCAAAGTAACATGAGAAAATTAGAAAAGCTGACTTTTCCTTTTTCAATTTTGAGCATTGTACCTACAAACATAGGCAACTGTCTAAAGTCAAGGTTTATCTAAAGAACATTAAAATTAAAGATACTTTCTTGTAAAAATACCAATAATAAGTCCATTTTATTTACTTTTGGCATTCAAGTAACCAAAATACTAACTATACGACCATTATTCCATACTCAGTGTTGGATAATTTCCCAAATAATGATAGCAATATCAATAATAATAGTGAAGAGGAGAAAATGGAAGGAGAGGAAGAGAAAGGAGGAGAGGAAAAGGAAGAAGAAGGAGTACATCTTAAAATTCTTGTCAGTGAAAAGGTAGTCACAGATGAAACAACCATCCACTCATGAATAAATAAACAAACAAGAAAACACACAAATGGTGACTGGGAACCAGTGCATGCGTAGGTAGCCCTTGTTCTAGCCTTGTGATGAACCTTGACGTGCGAGCCCATTCTAATGATAGTGTTAAATATTTTGTGTTTCAGCAGTATTTACTCTCTTCTAATTAGAATTCTAGGGTATGGAAAACCAAGCTTAAGAGGTACTTTTTAAAGAAACGTAAACATTTATAAGATTCTATGATCTGAAATTTCCTTTGTAAGAATATAAATTCATTAACTCTAGAAATGACTGTTTCCTATTTCTTTTGGTTGCTGGTGTTCTTGAGGGAGAGGAGAAAGTGTTTGATACAGAAATTATGTCTTGATGCTCAGAAACAAAAACAAGTCCTAGGTCAGAGCTGCAAGGTTGTGTAGCAATGGCACTGCAAGAGTTTCACCCTGGTAGGAACATGATAGTGGGCAGCATAATGATTCTGCCTTTGTGTAGGAACGTTAGAAAAATACAGCAAGGCTATGATATACAGATTATCTTGGAATAGGGAATGGCATTAATAGAAATTGCATTGAAAAATGCTAAGAAATTAGTTTAAAGGAACTGTTGTAAGTCAAGTTATGGGAATGAGGATATCTGAGAGACTGTGATAGTCAGCAGTTTGTCAGGTATGTTCAATACTCTATTTTCCAGGAACTTCTAGGCATCCCTATGGGTGGAGCTAAGTGACTATTTTTGGTCAATGAGTCATAAGCTCAAGTGAACTGTGTAATTTATAGACCAGAGTATTTAAACTCTCCAGCTTTCTCTGCTGGTGTGATGGTTAGTCACATTCAAGACGAGCAGCTATTCTAACAGTCAGCATTCCTAAAGTATTTTGATGCATCCAAACCCTTGTAGATACACAATAAACATTACTGAATGAAAAATAATACTTTGTTGGTTTTAGTCATTTCCAAATAAATTTAACATAGTGACAAGGTTTTTATCGACCATTTGAGAAATCAGATATAATTATCAAAATTATTTTTAAAAAAGCACAAATACCATAAAAGTCCTAGAATAGCTAGAAGTGATCAATATAGAAAGGATATGAACTTGTACATTTTAGGGGGAAATATCTGCTGGAAAATGCACAAGAGTGAAGAGCTACAAGCATAAAACTACTAAAACAATGTAAACAATGTAAAACTTTCATTAGAACAGTATAAGTATTTGGAAATTTCCTTATTTAGATACATTGTTCTGTTTGTAAAATACACAATTCCATTATTCTGACACAACTGTGATATTTTCAATATATACAGACAAAATAAACATGCTACCAACTAGTTGATCTTTCATATTAAGCAAACTCCTTTCTCAAAAAAATAAATGAATTAAGAATATGGAGGATATAAATTTCTATAAGACACTTAATTCTGTCTTTTCTTGTTAATAACAAAAATTCTCTCTAGATTTTTGAGAAATGAATTTGTGTTATTTAAATTGTGTGCCTTCAGCACAAAAATAGAACAGACTATGAGAATTCCATTTTATGTTAAGACAGGGAGGTCCAGAAGAATAATGATGCCAACTAAAATGCATTTAAGGGTCCATTTTTTATTATTCAAATTTTCCAAAATATTTGACATTAATTTAGTCACTCATCTATTTATATAATGAGCATCCATCATGTATCAGACATTGGACTAGGAGGATATAAAACACACTCTAATGGGAAAGGCAACTGCCAATTAGAAATTTAAAAAACAAAATGGAAAATCCTTGACTTGAAGGACAGGAAGGTAATAGTTGGAGAACACCATGGAAGCATCTAATCTGGGGTTACTGGCCAAGAGAAGCGGTGTCTAAAATAGGACTAGACTAAAGGGTACTGAGGGCAAGAAATTTTCAGGAAGAACCCAAAAAAAAGAGTCTTAACAAAAACCTGGAGCAAGAGAGAACTGATCTTTTTTGGTCAGTAGATGGAGGTCCTCAAAGTACAATAGATTAAATCACAACACTAAATTTGAAAAGATTCAGATCTTGAAATTCCTTTTAGCACATGTAAATGAAATTTGAATTAGTATTTAGCTATAATGAAAGACAAGGACAAGAAACGAAGTAGTTCTTGTATGAAATAGTTATCCATAGTTCTGGTGAAAAACTAGGAAACCATTGAACAACTTTAAGCAGAAAAACTGCTGTGATTAAATTGAGCTTCAACAAAGTCACTCTGACCATTATATGGAAAATGGATTGGATAGGGTATACCTGGAAGCTGGTGGTTGATTAGGAAACATTTTAAATAATCCTGGTGAGATGACTCCTTCAAAGTTGGATAGTGACAGCAAGGTAGAGAAAGTTGGAGTTTGGGGAGAAAAAATAGGAAAAATATCAAGAGAAAATCTATAGGTCAGAGGGTGGGAAGTATGGTCAAGGACATCCAGGTCAAGAAACCAGCTTGGGACACTGTTCCACTAGTTATTATTGGATGACCCTGAGGATATTTTCAAACCTCTTTTGCACTAGCTTTCTCTAGTAATAAATAAGGATAGAAACTATTTTTTTGTTTTAAGATTATCAGTTCTATTAAGTCACTCCAATAAATATTGCTATTAGGTAACAAAAGAAATGAAGTAGGATTAGAACTGAAAATGTGATTAACTGTGACTTTGGGGAAAATAATTCTATTACTGAAGTATGAGAACTGAAGTCATATTGAGTGGATTAAAAGAGAAAATGGAAAGACGGCAAGTGTGAGTAAATCTTATGATAGATAAGAGGCAAATGGTACCCAGAAAAATGAGGCCAAAGGAGGACTTCATAATTTTTTTAAAAGGTGATATCTGTATATAACTAAGTGCTAATCGGAAATAGACATAAAGAGGATAACATCAAAGACTTAAGAGGAAAAAAGCATATTATGGTATAAGCATCCCCGCAAAAATGAAATTGCAATCCAGATCAAAGCTGGAGTAAAAAGTCACAGAAAAAAGGGAGCTTCTTTCCAATTCTGAAATAATCTTTGTTATATCTTTTTTTCATAAAAATGATTTATTGTCTGTCAATCAACAAAGCAGTTTTGTTTAATCTTATAGAAAAGATGACACTATGACACATGATACATAAGACTTAACTAAAAAAAATCATAAATGTGAGTAAAGTTAATAAGATAAGATTACAGTTTATTTTCAGCCCTTCACTACCAGTTTTACTCGTGTCCTTTGCATGTTCCTGAGCGTCATTAGACCACTAGTAGGGTCATTTTGAAGTCAGGAAAAGAGGCAAAAATGGATTATTGAACAGTCAAAGGGATTCAGCAGCAATTTAGCTAAGGAAACTACATCAAGATATATACCAATATCCAGAAATTAAATGGAGAGATCAAGGATATGTAATAAAAAGAGAACAAAAAGATTTTAGAGTGAAAGACTAGGACAAGAATCTGGGTGATTTAATATATGAAATATTTATATCTACGGAATACTTTCATATTTTCTGAAAAAAATATATTCTATCAAGCTGCTACAAACCAAAGCTCTTAGTGGGCCAAGGCTCACAAAGCTTTCAAGGGTCAATATTGATCAAGGAAGATATTAATGGAAACTCTGTCATGAACATTATCAGGTTGTTGGCAATGTAACATCCCTAAGGCCATTGACATGCAATTGATTTCAACACTACCATGGATATATAAAAGCCTCATATACTTAGACTGACTAATTCTGACTCCAGAAAGAATAAACCCACTTGTATAAGTTTAGTTTATATTTTTCAGAAATGATTTGAATGGTTCATACTAAAAAATATTAGGGAAACATAAGGCGTCCAAGATGGAGACCTGGTAGGAACAGAATCTTGCCTCCTCCCCAAAAGACAACTAGGAATCACATATTTTGAAGAAACAGACACTATGGAAATGCAGAACCAGAAGTTACAGAGACAGCAATTACAACCATAAAAGAGTAAGTAAAAACATCAGGATTTAGAGTTACATTGCAGATTCGGAATTCCCAGCCCAGGGAGAAAAAAGGGCTGTGGTGGAGGGGGAGGGGCCTTGGGAGGAACCAGGCCTCCCAAAGAGTCTGTTCAGCAGCAGGAGAGAGCTTTCCCAGCAGGACTGGGGAAACTGAGGCAGAGGAGAATGTCTTGGTTCCAAATGGAAGGAGGACTAGCACCTAGGTGGACTAAACAGGAGTCCCCAACAGGAATCTGCACAGGACGCCACCATAATCACAGGGCAACTAGGGGAATACCACATTCCCACACCTTCCCACCATATTTCTCAGGAGCCACAGGACCTGTCCACTGGAAATCATATCCCAAGACTTAAAGTTTTCTGAAAAAGTGTTGCTGAAAGAAGAGACTCCCAAAAGGGAGGAATTTTCAACATCTACCCACTAACTTCATCTTGTAGGTGGAGGCAGAACTGTAGCCTAATTGTTGACCGTGGGCCAACAATAAGGTAGGCTTTACCATTCAGATCTGTGATTCTGGTGGAAGACTCTTCATTCCCTACACAAACTCCAACTCAATAGGCTTAACTCTCAGGCCCCAATGCAGGGTCTACTAAGAAATTTAACAATACAAACTGATGATACCACACAACTTAAGAAACTTCAGTATTTAAACCATGATCCAGTCTTTTAGTTGGTGTGAGTCAATACCCTACACAAGGCTATCACTTCAAGGAAACCTAACTCACTAAGATAAAAATTGAATTCCAAACAGAGCAAAGACACAGAAAAACATACATGAAATGCTGGATCCAATTGAAGTCTCAGGGGAAAATCTGAATGCAATAGACATATGCAAACTACCTGAGGATGAATTTAGGGTAACAGCTACAAACATACTCATGGAAATCAAGAAAACAATAGAGGAAGAAAAAAAGAACAAAAGAGAGAGAAGAAATGAAGCAAGATGTCAAAGAAATGAAGAACATAATAGTTGAACTAAATAACTCAATAGAGGGACCCAAGAGTAGGATGAATGAAACCTCCAATAGAATCAGTAAGCAAGAAGACAGGGCAGTGGAATACACTCAAGCAAACCACAAAAAAGAAAAAAAAAGAATGAAAAGAAATGAAAACATCCAACACCAATGGGATAATATAAAAAGGAACAACATTCACATCATAGGGGTCCCAAAAGGAGAAGAAGAAACGGGGGCAGAAACTATTTGAAGACATAATTGCTGAGAATTTTTCTGAGGATTGAAGAAAACCTATGTATACTCCATAAACTCAAAGAGAAAGGAAAGTCTTTTCAGTACATAATGTTGGGTTAACTAGACAGTTACATGTAAAAGAATTAAGGTAGATCACTCTATAATACCATTCACAAGAAACTGACTCAAAATGACTAAAGACTTAAACATCAGACCAGAAACCAAATAATTATTGTAAGACAACATAGGAAAGATATTCCATGATGTCAGCTTCAGAGAGGTCTTTGGGTATTCAAATCCAGTATCAAGGAAAACAAAACCTAAATAAACAATTGGGACTAGATTAGACTAAAAAGTTTCTTCACAGTGAGAGAAAACATCACCAAAACAGACAACTTCTTAACAGGGAGAGGATATTTGTGTTCTGTATTTCAAACTCATAAAAATAACAGAAAAACAGAATTCCAATCAAAATATGGGAAGAGGAATTGGAGAGACATTTTTCTGAAGAGGATATACAGATGACCAACAAGTACATGAAAAGATGTTCCTACTTGCTAGCAATCAGGGAAATTCAGATCAAAACAACCATGAGCTATTACTTTACACCTGACAGACTGGATATTATCCAAAAGTCTAGAAACAACAAATGTTGGTGAGGAGGTGGAGAAAAAGGAACACATTTATACTGCTGACAGGAGTGCAAATTTCTGCAACCCTATGGGAAACAGTATAAAGAATCCCCAAAAAGTTGAATATGGAAATTCTATATAATCCCACAATTCCACTTACAGGTACTTATCTGAAGGATACGAGAACACTAATTTGCAGAGATTTATGTACTCCCATGTTAAGTGCAGCCCTATTCACAATAGCTGAGAACTGGAAACTACCTAAGTGCCCAACATCTGATGACTAAATAAAGAAGATACACAATAGAATACTACACTGCCCTTAGAAAAGATGAAATCCTGTCATTTGAATCAACATGGATGGATCTACAGGGGATTGTGCTAAATGAAATAAGTCAAAAGAAGAAAATATCTCATTGGAATAACAGAGGTATTACAGTATAAGTAATTTTCTTCAATGTTTTGGGTACTCATAAATGTAAAAAAAAATTGGAAACGAAGTTAATGATATGCTTGTTGAAATATTTAGAAGAGAAATGTACCAATATCTGTAACTTATTTTGAAATGCATTCAAAAATTAATGGTTTAATGTATAAATAAGGTGTGACAAAGCAAAAATAGGAAAAGAAAAAAAGCGTTAATAGTAGAATCTAGATGTTAGATATATGACTATTAACCACAATTCTTCAACTTCTCAGCATGCTTTTAAGTCTTCATATGAAAATGTTGTAAAAATACTTTTGAGTATTTTGAGTATTTCAAGTTCTTGGCTTCATTAACCACCATCATCTCCATCTCTCAAAGACCTTGCCTGATCAATTATTCACTTTTGTTTTCTACCTTATACCATTTTCATCCAAGTGGCTCTTTCTTCTTTAAGTACTTTAATAAATTTGTGTGTGTGTATGTGTGTGTTGTAGAAACAAAAATGTGTTCAACTTCACCTTAGAGTAAACCCATACTACTAGCAATTTGCATGTAACTGAAATTTAATTAATCTAGCTCAAGCAAAATGGAGAATTTACTCACTTATCTCAAAAGTTCAGTTGCAGGGTTGGGGAATTGGAAACCAGTCATCACAGAATCTAGGAGCTCAAATCATGTGGTTAATAACTTATGTTTTTCCATCTCTCTGCCTCTTTCTTACTACTGTAGGTATCTTTTCAGCCACTCTAAAATTATTTGAGAAGCAGTTGTGTAAGGGGCAGAATTGTTGTATTTTCTGACAAGTGCATTATAAAAACCTGTCCTGGTCTGGAAAAATTCCATCGTTGAATTTGTATCTCTTTCTAACTAAAAACAACTACAATACTATCTGAGAAATATATCCTTAAACAATTTCATTGTTATGTAAATATTATAGAGTGCATTGACACAAATTTTGAAGGTATAGCTACTACATACTTAGGCTATAGGTTTTGACCTATTGAGACCACCATTGTATATGTAACCAGTCGTTGAAAGGTTAAGTGACACATGACTATAGACTCACTTTCCTTCTTCCCCATTCAAAACCATGCCTTGATTCTCTGACTTCTGGATTCTGCTGCCACAACATGAGTGAAGCTGCTTTACAAAGAAATCAATGACTTCCATATTGAGGAAGAGGGAGAGAGTTTCACTTCTTATCATAACCGGTCTTCAGTACATCATAACTCATAACTTATTTCTCTTCTTATTTTGGCTTCTCCTGCTAGCAGACTCTGAAACCAGAACTCTCCATATCCTTGAGTTCTTTATTGACTCAGGCAATCAAATATGGATCTAAAATAACAACTATATAGTAGACTTGTGATGGTTACCTATTTTCCTTATAATTATCCCCCAAACAACAGATCATATTTATATGCTATTTACATTATATTAGTTGTATATTGTCTAGACATGATTTAAAGTATATGGGAGGAAGTGCCTTAGTTAGGTGCAAACACTGTACAATTTTATATAAGGGACTTGAGCATCGTGGATTTTAGTGTCCCTAAAGATCCTAGAACCAATCCCCCTTGGATACTGAGGGAAAACTGCAGCTTATTACAATTGAGGAAGCAGCAATAAGTGAGACAGGCAAGAGAGAAAAGCAAATAAAAAGGCATTAATACATTTTTTAAAGGCTTTTATCAGTCTTCATCTGGATTTTGACAACAATCCCCTAATGGATTGTCTTGCAAGATTTTACTCTAAATCCACCCTTTAACACTTAATCAGGAAAATACACACAAATATAACACTTCTTCTCCCCAAATCTTTTCAGCTTCCAGAGGTCTACCAGATAAAATTCAGCCCACTAGTCATTCGGTTGAAGACTTCCACTGCTTAAACTTAATCTTCCCTCCTTGCTGCTTCTTGTCTGATCTCCTCAGCAGTTTGGTCTCTAGTATTCAAGTACTGCAGGACTCCCAACATATCAGGCTTTTTCACACCCTCTCATCTTTAGCCAGGTAGTATGCTTTCTGCCTAGAGTATACTTCTCATCCTCTGTGCCTGAAATGAACTAGGCAACCCACCTTGTGCCCCACTGCACTCTTAACAAGACTACATCATCACTATTTAACGCTGTTGTATCAACACAACACGTTCCCCTTTCCCATCTCCCATATTAGACCACAAGGACATCAAAGGTAAAGGTCAATTATTACTCAGTAGGCACTTAATAAATTTTGAACTGAACTGTGAAAATACTAAGCGTACCTTACCAACATCTCTCAATTCAAATATATAAAATTGAATATAATCTCTCTGTGGACATGAAGTTACAAGAGCTATTTACTAAGGGAGAGAGCAGCAAGAAGGTCTGTTCTATTCTGCACACTAGTAAGTGAGAGCTAGCCAGAGGCCTGCAGCATAAATTGCTGGAGCTGTTGAAAAGGAGAGGCCAATAATCCCTCTCGGTGTTCCTTGCCACTAGCGTGGTGAATTTGCTTGAGTTTCCAAAATCTTGAACTGACATCAACCCCTAGGCTGAATATTTGCTTTCATAAAAAGGAACTGAGAATTTAAACTGCTGTTTATCTTACCTTTCTTAGCAAGATGCAAACTTCTACCAGAAAAAAGGATGACTTGATCTTACTTGTTGGGATTTTCTTGTTGAGTAATTGGCACACACTCCTTTTTTATGTGCATGCCATAATTAGCCCTCAATTCATGGAGATTTTGCTTGATTTATTATTTTTCTCTGGAAATAATTTATAATGTATGTTTCACATACCTCCAAGACTATACACATATGCTGATTTCATTAGAAAGACTCTCAGATCTTAGAATATAATTGTACTCACAGCTAATGAGTATTATAGCAAAAGGATACATAACCAGATGAGCAAGGGAAGCAGTTACAGTAGAATTCAAAAAACGCATATAGAGGTTTATATCTATTCCTCCTGCAAAATGACAGTATGTTCCCTCCTTTAGTAGCAAAAAAATAGTACAGTTCTTATGTTTAAATTCAAGAAAACCTATTAGAGACTCAGTGCTGAGGTTTTCATTGGGGACAGATTACATAGGTACTCTCTGCTTAGCACTACCAAAATTCCAGATTTCCAGAAGAAAAGTAGTAGCAGTTCAGTACCCTCAAGGGAGTAAAACAAGACATATCACTTGAATTAAGTTTCATATGATTTATCAGCCAAGTTCCCAAATGACAACCAAAATCCAATCTTATAAGTAAGCCCTTCTAACACAGCAACCTCAGACTTCTTGTGTTAACTTTTTCTGCACAATGAACGTCTTTGTATTTTTCACATGTGCAAGTATATCTGTAGGATGCAGATATAGATGCAGAAATGTTCCATCCAAGAGCATGAACATTTTGATATTAATAGATATTGCTGAATAGTACTAATTTATACTTGTATCTGCAATGCATGAAAGTGATCTAAATTTCCATAAACAGTGAAATCAACATTTTAAAAGATTTCAATATACAAGGCAAAATTCTAGTTGCCGGGAATGCAGTATTCAACAAGGCAGCAGTTCCTGAATTTGTTCTACAGAAGAGAAGGCAGAAATAAACAAGTAAATGAGTAGCTAAAGAAAATAATTTTAAATAATGATAAAAGCAGAATAAGAGCACATAATATATAGGGACAAAAGAGACTACCTTTAATTAAGTAGTCAAAGAAGTTCTCTCTGATGAAATGCTCTTTGAGATGAGAGTTCAATTATAAGGAGATAACTATCTCAAGACCGAGAATAGAGCCAGATAAGCTAGTGGGAATGGACATTAGCTCCCAAGGCAGAAGGAAGGCACCTATGGTCAAAAGAAGATGTTACACCAGTGAGAAGTATCACTCAAGTTGAAGTCACAGAAGAAAGCAGGGATCTCTATATTGTACAAAATTTTTTTCTTTCAATTTGAGTGTTGTTGGGAAAGGCAATCTCATGCGTACAGACCTTTGAACTTCTCTTGGTCCCCTAAGATTGGGTCTTGGGCCTGGAACACTTCTTTACCAAGAGCTAGAGCTCAGACAACCTCATAATATGTTTCAGGCTTATTACCTTGTGTAGGAATATCTTCCTCTGTTTCAGACCAAATGTTGACTCCTTTTTTATGCTAAAATATGTGATTCATCTGTCACCTGGTTAATCACCTGTCATATCTGTCCCCTAGGGAGAGGGGAGAGGGTCTCTCTAACGTGTCACATCAACAGTGCATGGAGGCCGACTTCCTTGCATCAGCTGCCAAGAGGGACACACCGGCTATGGGAGACCAGCACCCACTACTTAAGCTGATCTTGCTCTGTCTCTTCTCTCTGTGAGGAAACTTGTTCCCGTATACTTGATGTGTTGTGTTTTCCTTAGTCACTCTGATACATAGATGCAATGGGTACAAGTTCTTAGACTTCTACTCCTAGTGATAGGTAACAGATGTCAGTCATGGGCCTGAAAAGTGCAATGTGAAACTTTCGGAAGATTTTAAGTAAGGGACAAAAGTGATCAGTTGGTATCCGTGTAGAGAATGGAACTCAGAAAAGAGAAAAGAAAAAATTGGAAGAATTTGGAAGTTATGAAGGCATTCCAGGTAATAGATGATGTTGATTAGACTACTGTAGTAACAATAGGGATGGAAGTAGTGAGATCAGCAAGAGTTGCTGAGAGTTTGAAAGTATGTAAACTGGGAACTGAAACCAAGATAATTCTGTCACTTTATAAATAATCTTAGGATTAGGCATATTTTCTTTTGTCTATATCAAACAGTAATCAGAACAGGCATAACATAATTCAGCCAGTTGCTTGAGAAAATACTTTCTCTTTAAAGGCAAAACTGTGAAACAAAGTAAATAGCTTACTTACTTAGACCAACAACTTCGATACTATAGCTTTGACATATCCACCTATCCAAAGGGTATTATGTCCTAAATTCTATCTAATCTCAACCAATTTCTTGCCTTAACTGAGGCCTTAAAGCCCTATAAATATCTTGCTTGTCTTGCCCTTCTGAGAAACTGTAAGACTGTCAAGGAGATTTTTCCTTTACTACAGAAGGTCTAATAAACTTAATTTTACTTGATCAACAGGTTTTCCGTGTTGTCTTTTGTAGAGTTGAAGGTCCAACATGTATTGGGAGAGGGAAGTAAAGGAAGGTTTCTGGAAGATTACTGTTCTACCTCTGCTATTGTGAAGTTTTCAGAATTTCAGTATGAAATCCTCGGAGAATGATTCCCAGGTTAAAGTTCAAAATACTTGGCATCTGACTTAAACCTCTTAGTGCCTCAAGCTCCTAGTCTACAAAAATGTAAAAAAAAGTTGAACTCTGGTCCACTTACAAAAAATATGAAATGATATATCTAAAACATTGAGTAGCTTGAGGGGAAACTGAACTTAATCAAGAAAAGGAATGCATTATTTTCTTATTGGAGTGGAACTTTTAACGCACATTCAACCATACATCCCTTTGAAGTACAAGATGAGATTTTCTGATTCATCTCAAAGTGTCTTGAAGCCAACCTAATTATGCTTTATATAAATTTAGATTTTATCAAAATAGGTGACAGAACAAGCATCTGGAAGTTAATTTTCCTTCACAGAGTAGCAACTAGATAATAATCCCAAAGTTAGCAGGACCTTAAATACAGACACCATCCTAAATAACACAGAATAATGATTTATAAAGTAAAGAGTACAGATATTGGCAGACAACCATAACAACTTTATTTAGGTTATGCAAATACAATTTCAAAATGATACTTTTTTCAAAAGAACCCATGTGTCTTATCATAGATATATTAAAGTCTTACTGACTTTGAAATGCATATACATTTTTGTTCAAAAGGAGATAAAATAGCTACATTTCTCTCAAGCTTAAATTTTTTTTATGATAAGCATGTCTTCTCCACTTATTTTGATGTCCTTAGACATTGCAAGGATCAGGTGCTATAACAAATTCATATAAATCTATTCAATGAAAACACAATAATTGTTCAGAAAAATTAAGGCCTATGAACAGTGTGTTATAGTATACCATCTTGCAAGATCTAAATACAGTGCTGGGTCAAACCCTTTAGGTCACTAAATAGAACTGCTGGCAAATTCAGACAATTACTTTTTGTATTTTTTCCCCTGAACATTTTTTACCACCTGTCTTCATGTCTGACCTCTCCAGTCATTTGAAACAGTTCACAAAGGGAAGAAGGAAAAAAAAGAACCTGGCAAGCCCATATGCCAAACTAAATCATATCCAGGAGACCAAATGCCTTCTGAATCTAAGAAATGGTTATTTATAGACCTGTAATTAGTGATTAAAACCCCAGGGAGTATTTTGTTTTCCTTTTAACCTTAAACTCCTCTCAGCTTCTACGTGTTCTCATTCTAAAAATTATGCCACACAGCTCTGCCATTTATTAGGAAACAACCTAGTAATTATTGTGGGAAATGTGCTCTTCACAGTATGTTGAGTTTGCCTCATGTTTTCAGTGGCTAATTATTCTTTAAAATAAGATCAGAGTTTAATTTTCCCTGGTCGACCATCAGAAAATTGAACAACTTTCACCAGGTAGAAATTAAGGGATATGTTAAATGTTCTACCCTCAACAAGGGGGAGCAACATACCCCACCCTTTAAGCATAGACTGCACATAGTGATGTTCTTCCAGAGAGTACAGTATGGAAAAGAGAGAAGAGAGTAACTTTACCACCGAGAAACTCATGAAAACTGCCTCAGCCAAGCTATACAGATAAAAATCAAGGTCAGTGATAACTCATGTTGGCAGTAGTACTCTTGATATGCTGTGATAAGAATGGCACATCACTTCTACACATTACTCCTTAATATCATGGTAAAAGCAGCATGTTTGTGAGAAAAACACCAGACAACTTTCACTAGGGAGGCATCTTGCAAAAGTGCTGGCCAGATCCATTAAAGTCATCAAAAACAATGGAAATCTGAGAAATTGTTCACAACCAAGAGGACACTAAGGAGAGATGACAACTAAAGGGAATGTTGTCATGGTGTCCTGGATGGAATCCTGGAATAGAAAAAGGACATTAGGTAAAAACAAAGGAAATCTGAATGAAATATGGACTTTATTTAATACTGTATTAATATTGGCTCATTAATTGTTAACAAATATATTAGTAATACATGTTAATAATATATTAGGGTATAATAGCAATATTGGTACTCTCTGAAATATCTTTTCAATTTTTCTTTACATAGTGAAGGAAAAAAGGAAATAGTGGCAAACTTAATGTATTATAAATAGATGAAGATCTACTACAATGTATACTGTCATGTACTTAGCTAATGTTATAATGCAATATTCTTCAATAAAATCAATTTAAAAATAGAATAAAAATTTACAAAAAAATTAAATTATTGCAAAATATAAGTGTACTAATAATAACAATAATAAATGTTAGCACATCCAGCACACATATCTTGGTTTCTCATATGAAAACTCCTTGGAGAAATAGCTAATTCTTGAACTAGGACAGGAAATAAAATATATACACACATTGAATGTTGTTTGTGAACCAGACACTATTAAATACTTAGCATTCTTGTCACATTTGTTCCAAGGAACCAGGATATGAGGTATATATAACTTTCTAAACTTTAGTAATAAGAATGCTGCAGGTCAGCAAGTTTAGTTTTCTTAAGGATAAAAGCAGGTTTTGAATTCTGGGGCTCCTTTGCTCCTGAGCTCATACTGGTATCAGTTCAACGTTGATTCTAATTCAAATACAGTTTTCATCTAGTCATGAATCTTAGTCCTAACTTACCTGATATTTAAACCCATTAGAGAGTTTAAAAAATCAGATGGAGGAGAGGAATTTATGTTAAAATCTATTGTTGTTATTTCTTTAGTAATCAAGATGGACAAATTACAAACAAAAAAAAAAGTGCAAACCTGATAAAATAATAAAACTATCCCAACCAAAGTGTCCACAGCTTGACTGTTCTTGGATTTGTGGTTTGCATCTCAGCAGTTAAGTTTAATAATTACTTCTGGCCCTAAAGAATTGGAGGGTTTCTGCTTCATTTGTATATTTAGTCTCCAGAAAGACCTGTTTCTAATACAAATTGATGAGTAAACAGCTAAACGAAACTTGGTAAGAACTCATCAGAGGAAAGAACCTTATAAGGCTGTTCCCATCAAGCTGCCACCCTGGAAAGGCAAAAAAAGAGCTAGATAAACAAGGTACCACCAGAGAATGTTCATAAAGATGTAACCCAGCATGGTACATACATTGCCCATGTATGGGCTACAAATGGTCTACGTCACATCAATGTATCTCCACTCCCACCTCCCCTCACCTCTCCCCACCAGGCAAATCGATAGCTCTGGATTACCTAGTCACACAAGGGCTTACATCCAGACACTGACCCAATGATGGTCATTTCTGCGTTTAATCATTCCTCCTCCATATAGCTTTTGTAGAAGTTATTTCATCTTTGTGGGTAAATAAATCACATTGGTTGTTTGGGGACTGTAAGAGTTTTATTTAAACCTTTATTTCCTTTAGTCTCTTTACCTGATGATTCATTCTAACCATACTTTCAAATTCTAACTTAAACATCATTCTGAGATTGTGTAGCCTGGAAAGTTTTAAGTCTTAGACAATGATCAGGTCTATGAGATATCCCATAAAATATTCATTCCACTTTGAGATTGTACCCTTTCAAGTTCCCCTTTTCCTTCCAAATTGTGCTTTTCATCATTAGTCAATTACTCACCTTTATGTGCAGATTTTTTCAATGTGTCTTTGTCATCAATCATATAGAATATATGAAAAAACTTTTCAAACATTCTTAGAATCTATGTTATTTTCTTATTTTATATGCCTTTGCAAGCTCTGACTCATTGAAAAATAATCTAAAAGGTAGAAAAATGTCTGCCAACATTGAAAAGACATCTGCAGTTCTTGAAGATTAGGTCTCCACATTCTGGGAAAGTTTTATGAGGCCACAGCTTATCTCCAAAAGGCTGGATATGCAGTAAACTAAATTTCTGTGTCAAAAAAAAAAAAAAAAAAAGACTGCCATTAAGGATGATGTGTTAGTGGAGGAGAATGAAGATATGGTATAACTAATAAAGGTTACTAATATTTCTGAAAATAACTCATGAAAAAAAATCAGACTATTTATTCCTAAAAAAGAGAAATACGTGTGGCTAACTTTTAAATAAAATGTGTATTTTTGGCCACCTTCAGAAATTAGCAACACTGTAGGTGACAGAATTTTAAGCAGCTTGAAAAATATTATTTCTAATATATTCCCACAGTAACAGTCTGGGGAGCATTTTTTTCTATTAGATAACCAAGAGGCTAACCTTGTATAGCATTCTGGCAATTTACCTCTCTGGACAAGGGTAGGAAAGCAAGTATTCAACTCTGGGAAAAGCCATCTCCAAGGAAACGTCCATGTTTACCCTTCACTGGGGAAATTGTGTAAGTGCAGACTCTCTCCATGTCTAGGCAGGTGACAAACAGAAAGAGCTTTCAGAGAAAGGGGTTCCAAATCCCACCCCCCACCCCAGCAAATGCCTCAGGCAGTCATTAGCTTATTAGACTACTCTGGTAATTAGATGTCAGTGCTACTGCCCAAAGCCACATGCTGGAAAAAAAAAAAAAAAAAAAAAAGAAGAAAAAGAGTAATAAATCTCTGGGAATTTAGCCCCTGAGTTTAATGGCTAAAAAGAGAGACAGAGTTAAGGAAAGGGATGGAATCAGCTGCAGAAAAAATGGGCCAAAGAAGCCTCTCTCTCCCTCTCTCTCATCAAATTTTAGCATCCAGTTTTTCAATTAAATTTGGATTATTTAAATGTCATTCTCTCTTCCTTCACAAACTGTTTTAGAAAGGATTAAGTACACAGCTAAAGGAGAGATTTGGGTCTCACAGCAGCACCCTTTTATACACTAGGTCAAATACAAGCATGACTTCCTGTATAGAAAACCTTGAGAAATGTACATACTGGGTCTAACTATAGCTAATATTAGCTTGTCTACAAATGAGGGTGGAAGAAATAGTCAAACTATACCACAGATCTAATTGTATACTTGAATCCCACTTAAGAGATCTTCTATAAGGATCAATTTAAACAGATTAGAAATATTAAGATTTGATCCTTTTTCATCAAGGTGTCCAGTATGGAAATAAAGAAAGCATATTCTATGATCAGAGCAGTAATGGGAGCTGAGGCCTTACAATTTGGAGTAAGAATAGGCACTTTATTGATGAACAATATTTGAAATAAGCTACAAAGGAGAAAGAGCATTGAATTTTGATAAGGAAATGGTGAGAATTAGTATCCTTGAAAGGGACAATGGCTACAGATTAATAATAATAATGCTAAATTTAGAAACAGAACTGGTAATTTGTTTAGAGCAGTGGTTACTGAAGTGCAGCTACCAAACCAGTGGTAACAGCATCATGTTTGGGGGGGGGGGCAGAAAGTAGAGCAGGGACGAAGTAGGAGTTAGCAGAAGGGGTAGAGAGTAGAGCAAGGATGAATTAGGAGTTGGCAGAACATCAAAGAACACCAGGCCCAGAACACCTGGCGAAGGCGATGGTGGGAAAGCACTGGGACAGAGTTCCTGTAACTGTTCACTTCCAAAAGTAAGATAGATACAGTTATGCAGTTAGAAAGCAAAGGCTACATAAGCAAATCTAATGTAAAGATAAAATTGTTTGCATAAGCTGCTTGAAGCAATTCTGTGTATGAACTTAATAAATAGGTGGGAGGCAGAATATTCAGGATGTTCTCAGTTCACGAGACTAATGGCCCCCTGACTCCACTTTTCTATCATCTCACTCTCTCTGAGTTTCTCAACCTCCGGCGACACTCCCCTCCACTCCCCTGTTCCCAGAAGTGAATCCCGGTAGCATCATCTAGAGAGAGGTATTAGAAATATAAATTGTTTCAAAGAAGATACTAAAATGGGTAAGTTACATAAAAAGTTGATTGATATTGCTAACTATCAAAGAAATGCAAATCAAAACCACAATGAGAAATTGCCTCTGATTTGTAAAAATGACTACTGTTAAAAAGATAATAAATAACAATACTGATGAAGGTACAGAGAAAAGTCAGTATTTGAGGTACTGGCAGGAATGCGAATTGGTGCAACAACTATGGAAAACAATGTCGAGTTTCTCAAAAAAAGTAAAATAGAACTACTATCTGATCAAGCAATTCCACTTTTTGGTATATAGCTGAAAGAAATGAAATCACTATGCTGAAAAGCTATCTAAACCCCCCACCTCTGATGTTCATTACAGTATTATTTACAATAGCCAAGACCTGGAAACAACCTGTGTCCATTAATGAATGAAAAGATAAACAAAAGTGTTCATATGTGTGTATGCACACATACTTAAATACACACATAATAGAATATCATTCAGTCATAAAAAAGGAAATCCTGCTATATGTGACATGCATGAAGCTTGAGGTCATAATGATAAGAGAAATAAGTCAAAGAAAGGCAAATAATGCATGAACTCACTTATAACTGAAATCAAAAAGAAAATTTTAACTCATAGAAACATACAGGGAGCTGCCAGAGCCAGAGGGTAAGGTTCATGTATTCTCCTCTTACGATAGTTACTATTCTTAATTTATTTTAACTTTCTTATTTTAGAGGTAAACTACTTTTTTTTTTGGGATAATTGGAATCAAATATATATTTAAATAAATCAAGTCTGAGAAATAATAAATGCAAAGCTAGTTAATTCATAGCTAGTTAATGCATCACAGTTAAGAGATATTAGTACTCAGAGACTAAAATATCTTAGTTATTCAAAAGCTAATTTCATGTACTTTATACTATAAAGGAAATTCAGAAGCAAACACTGACATGAGTCAAAAGAATGAATACTCTGCTGTTCAGTGCCTAGTTACTGTAATTTTACCCAGGTTTTCTGAGATGGAAATCAAGAAAATTGTTCAGTGATATCCAAGCACCCTTAGCTAACAAGGTAATAAAAACATACTAACTATGCAGAGAATTTGTTACACTAGGAGAGAGGCAAGGAATATGGAACTAAGGATTAGGGTTTTTAAACTTGGACAATTTAATGATCCAAATAAATAATAACAGTGAAGGATAATAGGCCAGTATCTCTAAGTTTCACCTTCATTATTCAGGTACCAGTGTTTGTCCAAGTCTAACCTAATTTTAAAGACCGTCAGCAAACTGAGGTATAAGTAATTCATTACTAGGCAACCCTGTGCCCTGCTTTAAGCAATTCCAAATGACACAGATGTAGTCAGGTCTTCTTCCCCCATGGACATGGATCAGGACAGTAAATTAAAGGTGAAGTAAGAGAGAACCAGAGCAAGTTTCTGTGTGAAAAGAGATCACAGAGCCCCACACATATAGGGGGACCTCTCTGGTGGCCCCTGACAGCTCACATGACAGCAGGGAAGGGAAAGGAAGGGTAGGAGGCATTACTGAAAGCAGTGTGGGATTCCGCTGTGAGAAGGTGGGTCCTGTAACTCCTGTGCCCCAGCTGACTGTCAGGACACTCTCAAGCCTCACAGCATCACCATGAAAGGCGTGTTCATCACACTGCTGCCACTTACACAGTGTTTCTCCTTCACTGATGTCACCTTCTCCATGGCTCACCTCTCTTTTCCTTTCCTCCCCTCCCATCCCACCTTCTTCCTTCAGTTAACTTTCAAAGGGATGGTCTGACATCTTTCACTTAATAATAATGTCTGGAATAATATCCAACAACATTCTACTGTCAAATCACACAAGCAAAGAACTCAGTGCATGGGAAAAAATTTCCAAGAAGCAAAGAAATTAGTACTATGTTTCAAAGCAGCACTTTCTCAGTAGTAATGCCTTCTATTGTATAGTTCTTTACAGATCACAAAGCTCTTTCACATGTGTACTTCATCTGATTTTTTTTGTCTCTTACTGGTACTATAATCTGGGAGTTGGAGTTCAGAGAAAGGACATAGTAAAAATATTTGACACTAAATTATTTACAGGCACTACTTTAGGTTTTAGGTATGTGAACTCATTTAATGTTCACAATGAGCCAGACAAGAAGGTAGCTATCACCTAAAAAGGAAAAATGGGGCACCAACAGTCCTCATAGTTAGTCAAGATTTCACAAGCATACAAAGAATGTGGTAGAAGATTTTAGCACAAACCTAGCTCAGAGGCTCCCAAATGCATAACTTGTCCTCTACGACCATCTGTGGTGTGTGTGGCAAAAATTATAAGCAATTCTATGGAATCTAAGACTTTTCTCCCATTCATTAGTCCAGATGTTCATGACAGTATAGAAGTAGTGAAAAATTTTTATTTGAATTTTAAAGTTTGATAATTTATTGCTTTTGTCTTTCTGGACCTTTATATTCTTAAACTAAGTGCATACACACACACACATTTTACTTGTATAAACTGATGACAGTTTTACATTTTTTCGATAAGTGAAATAAGAGGCATACTAACTACTCTCTGGAGGAAAAGATATTATGTGTTATCCCAAATCCCTTTAAAGTAGGTTTCTTGAAGGAGATAGAAACTGAACAGAGTTACTGTGCAGGTGTACAGTGAATGTGTATGATGCCTGAAAAGGTAAATATATAGAGACATGTTTGTTTTGCTTCTATTATTATATGCCTAAGTTTGGTAGATATTTTAAAAAGTCAATTTCTTCAAGGAGCTTACTTACATTGTTAAGAAGACAAGCTTTGCATGCATAAAATGCATGTAAAAATGATAGAACACAACTAATACGAGTGCTAAACTGTGTGGTATACACAAAAGGTTCTCACACAACCTAAGCACAGGGATCTAGAGTCAAGAACAGTTTAGTGTGTACATTCTGCAGCATTGCATGTAGCCCCTCTGTAAAGATCCTTTTTACATATCAGTATGTATGTGCGTGTGTGTGTGTGTGTGTGTGTGTGTGTGTGTGTGTATGCAGAGCAGGGGAAGGTATATGATCATACAATGATTGCTACTATTCTTTACTCTGTATTGAGAATACACATATAAGTATGAATGGATTCAATAACACCTTGGAGTAAAAATTCAAATAGACAAAGAACTACTACTAAAATGTGGGTTAAACAATAAACATGAGACCATTCAAAGTAGGGAGAACATAGAACTGATGATCAGATACATGGCTGGCTTTTGAATTTGGGGGATCTTCAGGGAGTAATGTCATATTTGAACTCTTAATTTTTGATGTTGTTCTCTTTTCATAATCTAATAGAGTAACACAAGTGCCCACTTGAAATGAAATTGTTCCTCAAAAATCCTTAGCCAAAGGTATCATGTAAGTTATTCAAATTCATCTTTCCTATGATAATGTTTCTATGCCATTTATGTAATTCATAGTAGAGACATATGGACCAAGACCAATCATCTTTAACAAATTCTTTATGTTCTTAGTAGAGAAATTCTAAAGTGAAAAGTGTAAGATGCCACATACTTATTTCAACAACTTTTCAATGACCAAAATATGTATATGTCTATGATTCTTTTCAGTGATATCTACTTAAAGAGAGCCTGCCAGGTCTGGAGTGTTTAGCCCTCCAGAAGGGTACAAAATTAGCACTCCATTCAACTTCTAGGTAACCTGACTACTCATTGTAGGATTGTCCTGGGAAGTAGCAGCAATTAGCTCTGCTTTTCCAAAGCCAAAACAATAGTTGAAGGAAGGATTAAATTCTTTTCAGAACAGAGGGCAAACTTTTTATCTCCATAGCATGACATATGAGATTTTGTACAGAGAGCATTCAGTTTTCTATGTCCTCAGACTCACAATATTTTATTTCCTTGCTTCATGTCCCAGCTTTCAGGCAGAGATCCTAAAGATAAAAAGAGATGTTGCATTCTTTCTTGTGTCTCAAGTGATCTTGAGAAACGGAGGTCGAATGTGTTATTTTACAAGAAAAATTAGAATGGGAGAGAAGAATGATGCATCAGTCAGCTATTGTTGCAATAATGAGGCAAAGTACCCCAACAAGGAGAAGGGAGAGAAGAGAGTAGAGAAGAAGGACCACATTTTGGAGACTAACAGCAGCCCCCATACTGTAAGTTCTCACTTTCTCTGAGTCTCAGTCTCTATAAAATGGGATATTTGATTATAGACAATACTGACAGTCTAAAAGTAGTAATGGAAGGAAATGGGGTTCTAAAATCATGGGTACCTTGCTAAGACAAATATTATAATTAAGTAAATTTAGCAACATCTCCTCAAATAAATATCCTACTATAGAGTTTCTAAATGTAAGTCTGAACCCACAATAAATATGTCAATAAATACACATGTCGGGCAGTTGCCCTGAGAAAGAGACTTCACTTTAGCTGATTATCTTCTCTTTGATAGTAGGTATCAGGGTGGAGAGATATCGGCACCAGGAATGAGGACCATCAGGAAACACGGATAGGATGAAAATTTTCTTGTAAAAGGCACAGGCACTTCAGAAACTCCAGGCTCAACCCTTCTTATTTCTTGCCTATCTCTTTCCCACTCACAATGGGGTTGATGCCCCAGCAAATGAGTGGGGAGGGAATCAGAGGGAGTGAGTTAACGGAGATGGCTCAGGCACTGGGTACATAGGAATCTACTTGGGTCCCGACAAGTGACCAAGTGCTTTGTGCAGCCTCATTTCTCATCAAATATACAGACTGCATAGCTTCCTCTTACAGTCTCTCACCTCAGGTGGTGAACAGTGGAGTATGGCAGTGAAGCCCCCAGTCCCTGCTGCTTGGGGTTGTGCTGTTGAGTTTTCCAGGTGGGTGTTGTCATTGTCATTGACTTTGAGGCTCAGGGCATATGCTTGTATGTGGAAGCACAAGCATTCTTGTGCTCATCACTGGAGTCTTAGCAATTTCTAGAGGAAATGAGGCTACTAAAATCAGAAAATCAATTTGGTGTGAGGTACTGGTAAGCAGCAGACTGAGATATCTTATAAGGGAGCAAAGTGAGCAAGGAAGGAGTAGGAATAGCCTCACATGATGGGAGAGAAGCAAGATGCCAACTCACATCTTGCTTCCTTTGAAACTGAAAACAGGTTCCCTGAACACAAATATGGCCCAGTGCTCCAGACTGGCTTGCAGGACTTGGAGTGGGGCCAGACCCACATGCCCAAGGAGAAAACAAGCAAGGGTCTGATTACCAAACTGCCAACGGGATCTATGTTTCCTTCGTTTGCTTTTCTCATTTTCTTCCTCAATATTAATTAAAGTAATAATACCTTTTCATTACGACCTATTCCAGTAGTGGAACTTTCCAGACAAAACAGGGTTCTACCAACCCAGAACCGTGTGTATCTCTCAGTCACTGCAGGGAAAATAACTTAGGGTGACAAAATTGGGGCTCCCCATTTTAGATGGAACCACCATCAGGAAGAAGTAGATTTTCTTCTCACAAGTGATAGCAAGGTTTTTGTTATAGAGGAAAGAAACTCCCTTGGTGACCAAAAACATGGTTTTTGGATTTGGATGTAGTACTCAAGCTGGTCCCATTACCTATAGATATGTGATTCGAATAAGCCTCTTAAATATCTAAACCAGCTTTTCATCTATAAAATAGATAATAATTGTGATGTGTAAGGTTGTTGCAAGGATTAGACGAAATAATCCTTGCAAAGTTCTTGGCATAAGTCCTAGAAAACTGAATATGTATTTGTCATCATCACTATTATCATCATTATTGACATTACTCCTTGTGAGCTCTGGAAATTTGGAGAACAGAGGTGATATTCAAAGAATGCCAGATAGAAGAAATTACTAATACCTCCACATGTCTCTCCTTCTCTCTCCCCATCTTAAGAATGCTGGCTCCAAATAATTTAGTAAGAGCCACTTTTCCGAGGATGGAATAGAACAGTCACTGGAAAATAGTGCAGCTCTCTTATGAGGCAAGTTGGCTTCTGAGAAGAGCAAAAAAGAAACCAAGTGCTTCTTGATAATGTAATATAGACTCATGTCTCCTGTGTAGGACTAAGATTTTATTATTGACTGTGTTTTCAGGAAAAACAAAAATGACAATGAAAAATAGCCCCATCATTCACACCAGAGTTTGCTTTTGGAGGACAAACTTTCTTTATTAGGCATACAATACAATTTGAGAGTCTGTGGTTAATGAAGGATTCATGATGGGTGACAATCACAAGGAAAACTTAATTGGAGAAACTATATCCCCACCCAATGAGACAGAAACCTCTCCTCTGCTATACTCAGTATGGCAATTTTCACTAAATAAAGAAGAAGAAAATGATTCAAGGGGACATATCTCTTACTTTTGAGGATTATCTGTACATGATAACAGAATAGGAGTGTCTATGTGGAAATAGAGAATCTAACAGCAGAGGAGTTGAATCAGAAGAAAACTGACCTGTGACTGGGACATACCCCATGTGTCTTTTAAAGTAACTCAGGCTTCTCTGGGGTTTCCCTGTAAACAGCAATGGAAAATCCAAAATGATTAGGCTTCCAGTAAAGAAAAATTCATATAACTGCTCAATATGGCGTGCCAATCTTGGTAAGATGGAATATTCATGTGGAAAGAAAAAGAGTGGGAAGCAGTTTGGTCCTTTCTCCTTCCAGAGAGGCAACAATGAACCATTAAGTGAACTGCATTATGAAATTCCAAATAGATGGACTGGTTAATGCGATTAGCAAATCAGGAAGACAGGAAAAACTAAATGGTTCTGAGAAACCCTGGAGGTGAGAGATGGGAGAAGGTAGAAATAAAAACTGAGATAAAACAATAACAAGTAAATATTACTAGTGAGTCAAAATTCCCCCCACCAAAGATGCCAAGCTTAAACAATTTTATTGGTACGTTTGCCCAAACTTCAAATAAATACCTCAGTGACCAGAAAAAAGATTTAAACTACTTAAATATGACTTATGACTTATGTCAAATATTTCTAAAAAAACCTGGAAAATTCTACTGATTTAAATGTTAATCCAAAACACAGGGTAAAACGGAAATTGATACATTTAATTCCCTTAAAGTAAAAGTTGTCTTTCAATTTAAAAGAACATAATTAAAATCATAATATCTATTAGATTTGTTTGTATATACATTAACTATTCTAATAGAAATGATATATAATAAAATCTCGCTCATATTCTCCAGTAAAATTATTTATGCTAGGAATTAAAAAGATTGTTACTTTTGACTTTGAAAGATATGAAATAAAATAGTCCTGTAATGAAAGAAGACTCAGTAAAACTTAGTTTTCCCCTCTTCTTATTTTTTTAAAGGAAAGGTGCAGGTAGGAATGAAGGCAAGAAGGCAAGCAGGCAGGAAGAGAGAAGAGGAAAAAACATTTTATTTATTTTATTATAATTGCTCATTTTGGTTATTTTCCCCAGCTCACTATAGTGAACTCAGGTCCCTAGGATATGTGTGAACTATCCCAGCCTGAGGCAGCAGATTTACTTATTAGGCCACTAAGGCACACCCTCTCTTCCTACCTTTTATGTATCTTGACTTTTAATCTGCTCATGTTCTAAGTGGTATGAAACCTTCAATTGTGTCACCCTGGTCAATGGAAAAACTACCTACTGAGGAGTAAAAAAGACTAAAATTCCATTCCAAGTTCCACCACTTTCCAAATGTGTGTCCTAACTTGACACATTCCCCCATGTTTAATTTTCAGCTCCTTATCTATAAAATCTAGATAGTATCTACCTTCTAAGGTGAAATATTAATGTGTACAGTCTTATGTAAAGTGTAAATAACAGTCATACAAAGCACGTCAGCAAGTTGGAGTTGTTATTACCAGATTTTTTTATGAGAGTGTATGTTTAAGCTGATGTTGAAATCAATAGCTTCAAAGGCAAGATAAACACTACCCAAGTGAAGAAAATTAATCATTCAAAGTCAATGATTTGCGAGGAAACTTTAAAGTTGTTGGACAATATTGAGGAAAATGCAAAGTCATAAATTATGCTAATTCTTTAATTTTGAGCACTACCTATTCACAGAAAGACTGGGCAATCTGCAAATATGCATTGGAAGAAGCACTGAAGGAAACTGGATGTCTTCAATTTATAGTCTCATTTTCTTGCTAAACAAAGATCTCTCAAGACCATATGTTATATTATGTTTAGTGTGGCACTAAGCTGGGAGTGAGCTGCTGAGATTTTCATTCAAGAGAAAACTTATTTCAAGGAGTAAAGATAGTTGTCAGCACCCTGGATCTACCACAAAACTCAATTCCATCCAATGACTGAGCACAGCTGGATGCTAGGGCCCAGCCATTTCTGCCTGAGTGCACCTTCTTAACATCCACATTAGCACGAGAACTTCCCATTGGTCAAGCTAAGACTTTCTTGTTGCTGCACTACAGCATTAGGCTTCTCCTACCAAACCTTCCTCCTTCCTGTTCTCAAATTACATTACTTGCTACTGGAACTATAGACTTTGCCTTTCTACTCCTGCTCTCTCTTCTCTTTATCTTTCATGGGTTTAACCCTCACTAAATCTCTTGTACTTCTTACTGCTTTGACTTCTTCTTTTTGGTACATGAGAACTGATACAAGGAGGAATAAATATTGTTGTCCAAAAGAATTTGCAATCTGAAATAAATTATAATATAATATTATTTTGAAAATATATAAATTTTAAAAGCACGTAATAAACAGTCCACTGCATTAAAATAATTACAGCCTAACTTCCCCCGTCACACCAAAAAATAAAAAGCTAATAAAATTCAGCGACTCGACAGACATAATTTTCGTACACTTATTTCTCCTCTATTTTATCTTAGAGGCAAATGGCCTAGATGGGGAAGTGATTCAGAAAAAAAAAATCCAACTTTAGTGTACCATGGCTAGCAAAAATAATATATTTATTCTGATCAGCACTACCTGACACTATTGCGATACTTTCCTTTTTGAAGAATTATGGAGTGTGATTGACTCCTTACTTTTAAACTCTAAGAGACCATTCTTGAGATTTATTGATGGCTAGTTGAGTTGATATAAGTACACACAAGCAATCTATAAGAGTAATACTTGAGAAAAATGTGGCAAGATATCCGACATATTTATTCTATACAGATTTGCTATGCCCATGGCCAATACTCAATGTTAGTTACAAAAAATAAAATGAATAAAAATATTCCTTTAAGGAGTTTAGAATTTAAACAAGGAATTTAAGAATATTTGGATATTTTCAAAGTCATATTTGCAAATTCAGAAATATTTTAAAAGTAATCAGAAGAAAATTATATTAATATATATGAATATATGTATATATGTATATAAATATGACATAAACTTGCTAAAGAGGCAAAGATAAAATTCTCTGGAAACTCAGAATAAGGAAAAATATTTTCAGCTGAGTTGAGAACAAGAAAAGAAAGTATCCTGGAACATTTCATAGAGAAGATGGAATCTGAAATAGGAGGAACAGGATTTGAACTTCAAAAACAAACATAAAATCATGCCCTGGAAAAATAAGAAAGTTGCAATGCGGAATGAACACAGCAGCAAGGACATGAGCAGGTCAAAGGAGGGTGGAGGTGGGGAAACATTAATTCATGCTTGTTGACACAAAATTTTAATCAAGAGATAAAGTGAAAAATAAGCTTGGAAAGGTAACATAGCTGGATTTGGAGGATTTGAGTACTATAAAGATTTTATAGCATACACCTTACTGGCAGGAATAGAAGAATGAAAAATGACAACACAGGTGAACCCTTCTGCAAAAAGTGAGCACCAAGGTAAAATACTATGATCATCTTTGATCTTAATCACAAAAGCCAAAAGCTTTTCCATACATTTAAAAAAAAAATAAAATAAAGAATAAACAATTTAACCTGCCTGAAAAGGGTAAAGAACTTGAAATTTCATTTGACTTTTAAAATATGTATTTCTCTACTTGCTTTTATTCTGGAGAAAAATATTTTCCAAAAACTTTCTCCATGAAAACAGTTAGATTTTTACATCTGATGCTTATGCACAGAGACATAACACAGTCTAAACTTTCCCTACCTTGAAATGGAGATTTAAGCTCTGTGTTGTATCAGAAGGTTTTAAGTTTCAAGTGATAGAAAAACTCAACTAACATAAGCAGTAAAGAATTACTGTCTCAAAAAAAATGAAATCAAGGACAGAAAGTTCTTTAAATTGGTTAATTCAGCAGCTCAGCAACATTATCCTGAATCCCCAGCAATTTCCATCTTTATGCTCTGTTGTCTCTAGCTTGCAGCTCACTTTCAAGCTTGTGATTCTCCTGGTGACAAGATGGTTGTCTGAACATCAACCTCAAATTGTCACCAAGGAATAATGAACGGCCTAGAGTTGGCAACCAACTGCTGCAGTCTGCCCTATATTATTGTGTGAGTATGCAGGAGACACATTGTTCTCGCTCATAAAATAAGAAATGTTACAAGATCTATATGTTATGTGTCAATTTGTTGTTAATTATCCGGCATGAAAATTTATCTTTGTTTTTTTAATTTTTCTTCCCTTTGGTTGTATTCCTTATATTAATTTTGACTGAAATTTGGTGTCTGGTATAATGATGAAAAGGTATATCAGATGAAATTGGGGTGGACAAAAAGCAAACTGGCAACAAAATTGTTTGCAATTCATACAGAAAAAAGGTTGATTTCATAGATGTACCAAAAGGAAAGAGCTCCTTCAAATTGAAAAGACCTAAAGTCCAATAGAGAATATGATCAAAGTTCATGATGAGATATATCCAAAAAGAAATACAGAAGAGTCTTAAATTTGTGAAAATGGTGCAACTTCAAAATAATGAGCATAATGTAATTTATTTTATTTAGCTGTTCATTATGTTTATTCTCTACAGCCCTGGGTCTCAAACCCAGGTCCTTGGGATTTATGTGGTCAACGTCCAGTGACTTTCTGCTGGGCCACCAGGGGGTACCTCAATAAAACACTTTTAAATTATTGTGTATATGCCCTTATAAAACTGAAATATAACTTCAATAATTGCTTCTTAAAATGTCATTATTATCATCATAAATTGAAAAATAATCTCACTATATATTTCTATCAAGAAGAAAGTACATTTTTAATTTAATTTAAAAGAATATAAATCTAAATTAGAAATATTGCCATTAATTTTTAATTATTTCTAAGATCAATGCATATAAAATGACTAAAGATGGTTCATAAAAATGTGCATCTGGAAATTAATTTTGTAGGGGAATCCCAACTGATTTCCTATCACTGGTTACAAAGCATGGCTTTAAGTCAGGTCAGGAGAGGAGTCAATATATTTCCTTCTTTTCTGGTTCTTGGTCATAAACCAGCAAGACATGACTTCCCAATAATAAAGGTCCACCTTAGTTTCATTTCTATCATTATTGATAGACAGGATTTTCCTCAAAGAAGAGAATCAGAACCACAATGATGACAAGTGCACATAATGTTTATTTTATGATTAAAAACTCTGATTTTAGATATAGCAAGATATGTGAGGAAACTCTGTAACAGTGGCAGTGTTGTCCCAAACACTCTAGCTAAGTCACACCAGAAATGGAACTCCCCTCCATACATTTCTGATTGCATTTGTATTTAATTATCCTTATATATATGTATAGGTTGATTTATATATTTTCTATAAATATTTAATAATAAACTATATACATTATGAAACCTACACAAGAAATATAAATTTTTAAGCATCAAGATAAAAAATAACATATATAAAATTTTAATATTTTCTCCTCACATTCCAATATATGCATTTCCTGTGGATCGCATATACTAATGTAGAATATTTAACATTTATTTAGTAATTTTGTCATAATTTTCATACTACCAGATTTTTTTGTTGTGAGTATAATTATAATTTGAATCTATTTCTAAACAGATAAGAAGACTTATTTACAAAAAAGATTATACAACTCCGAGTTGCACAGAAGGCTATAATGTACACGTCTTGATTGAAATAAGATTAAGAACTCTTTATCCTTGTCCTTAGTAACATAGAATTTAGTAGGAATTTTGAAGTCTATACTTTTCTGTAAAATTTGTATTACTGTGAATGGATAACCACAGTAGATCCAAATGCTTTAGAGTCTAAGCTCCAAACACAAAGGATTGATTATTTCAGCAGAAAGCTTCAAAAAAGACTTGATGAATGAAGCTAGCTTACTTACATCTTGACTTTGAATCATAAGAAACTTTTCAACTGACAGAGATGAGTGTGGACAGAAATGCCATTCTATGTGCTGATAAAGGATAAAGCAGTATAGTGGAAGCATGAGTAGTGTTCAAAGGATAAGAATTGATGAATTGGAATCATAAAGTAAGATTCAGGTTATGGAGAGGTTCGAATTGCTGACTAAAGATTTTTTAGTGTTTACATAGCATGCACTAAGAAAGTTCTGGAGAAAATGTGATGAAATGGAAAGAATTCTAGAATAAGAGTAGGATGCCTGTTTCTAATCCACTTACAGCTTTTTGGCATCATAAAATTTCTTTATATCTCTAAATCTCATTTTCCTTCCTACCTGAAATCTTCTCTTATTGCTGTCATTCCATAATTCCTTGAAGACATTAGAGCTTGCATTGACTTAAGCTGGGGTCTGAGTAAATATGCAATAAATCAGAGGAGAGCAATGGTAGCCAACACGAGGGAGGTAACAGTGGCATATGCAGTGCTGTCATCTGTAATGGAATAAACATTGCCCTGCTGTAGGCTTACTTAGAGATTTGTTCAAATGGAATTGAAGGGAAGAAAAAGTGGACGACATTGACAAAATTGTCCCACTAAGTCATAGTGAGACACTGTAAACTGAGGACAGGTGAGAGAGAAATGGAAGAGGTTTGTGTCAGCCTACTTTACTAAGATACTTTTAAAACCATTAACAGAGAAACTGGGATATGGTAAGAAAATACTTTAGAATGTGAGGACAGGCTGATATCTATGTAGTTTTTGTAGACAGAAGATTTTCCATGTCAAAATGTCCAACAAAGATTGGTGCTTGTCATTAAAATGATATATTTGAGAGTCATCGCTAAGAAGGGAAAATTAGACATAAAAAATAAATAAATAAATGCTTTCAAAGAGTTTGCAAAGACATAACAAAATGTTCAGGAAATGTTCTTAAGTGGAACAAAAACAAGGTATATATTTGGTTCCAATGTATACAAATATAAGTTCACAGAACAAAAGGTAGAAACAAAATGATAAAAATATTATTATTTAGTCTACAAGAATAAATACCTGAGCAACTTTTATTCTTTCTACAATTTTTTATTTTATATTTTAGTTGTCCCCCATCATCACTAACCCAGCCCCAGCCCCAGGTGCCTGGGATGCCAGTGAACTGTGCTTGACATGGAGGCAGAGGAACCACCCGCTACTCGACCAGGCTGTGCCTCTTTATATAATTTTTGTATCTTTCTAGTTTTCTATGCTAATGTATATTATTCTGATAAAAGAAAATTAAAAACAGGCAATGAAAAGGAAGAAATAAAAGGATGATCAAAGGTTATTATTCAATATTGGTGAGATATTTTAACATAAAATTATCTGGAAAACAAAAGGTTTATGAAATGTGCTCATATTATCTTATAATCACACTTCATAAAACTCCAATTTGGTGCAATGCTATATAGTTATAGTCAGTTGTCTCAAGTCTGCCTAGTACCAGATAGAAACAATAAGCTATTTATGCTTATTCCTGGGAATCAAGCTTATTCTACCTGTCTTCTTCCATGAAAGGTTTCTGTATACTTAAGGGAGAGAGGGAAACACATCTAGACATGGATAAAACCTGTGAGGAAAAGAAAGTAACATGGTAGAAAGTTTAAGATTCAAAATGCAGAACTGTTCCCTTAAATTAACTCTCACCAAGAATTAAAACCAAGACTTCAGTTTTAATTTCTATGGCTTAATATATGATGGCACCATGACCCCCTGACCAAAAAAAAAATCTTTATCAAACATAGGAGTCTTAAGCTGAGAAAGAGACACTTTTATTAAATCTAGAATTAAGATACCTGATTTGCTAGGTCAAATGTAACCAAAGTATAAAAATTAAAGTAAGTAAACTGGTTTTGTCTACTCAGAAACTCACATTTATGCTAACATTAACTCTAATTAGGCTATAGTGCAATAAAGTAGATAATCAAAAAATATAAGATTCCAGAATTCCTCTGAAATTAGTATTTTTCCTTATCAGCATTTGGAAGGGAACTGTTTGGGTTATACCAAGTGGTCCAGGACATTCATTTTTCTCCTGACAAGCCTCCAAATTCCACTTGGATGCAGATAAAACTGACCCATATTATGCTCAGTGCTCATTTAGAATTTCTTAGCCGGAAGAGTCAGACTAACTTTTGCAGAACCAGAAAGGGATGCCTAGAATCACACTCATATTCAATCTAGTTTAGAACAATTCTTCCCAAAAATTCATTGCATATGAGGTGACTTTCTAATATCCTTTGCTTGAGATCTCTTTGGGGTTTTGGAAAACAGCATAGCATATTGGACAAACACAGGGACTAGAACTAGATAGATCTGGATAAACTGTGACCATGTGCTATTACCATATGATCTTAGATTTGTTGTTTAACCAGTTGGAAATGGAGTTTCTTCATCTGTGAAATAAGAAGAGATTCTAGTAGAGGAGATAACTTTGAGAGCTAAGTGAGAAAGCAACATACAAATATTGTAATTATTATTCAGGTAGTCCAGAGGCAGAACCTATATGATTGTAGAAAGATAAAAGGTCTGAGTCTAGGTCTAGATCTAGACATGGACACCATAGTCATAGTTACATGCGTATACATAGACAAAGACATAGATACAGATGAAGGCACTTATTATAAGAAATTAGTTCACTTTTGTGGAAGCTGAGAAGTTCAAAAATCTAGTTAGCTAGCTGGGACCCAAGAGAATTGATAGTGTAAACTCCATTCCAAAACCTGGCAGACTAAAACAAAGAAGAGCCAATATTTCAGTTTGAGTTCAAAGATAGGCAAAATCTGATGTAATCAGTCATTCAAGTAAGTCAGTCAAGAAGAGCTGCCTGTTACAGGACAATCATTTGCTGTTGTTTTTTAAGATCTTCAGCTGACTAATGCGGGCCACCACATTAGGAGAGTACAGTCTACTAGTTCAAATGTTAATCTCATTCCAAACACCCTCGCAGACACACTTAGAGTAATGTTTGACTAAATATGGAGCATCCTGTGGCCAAATTAAGTTGACACATGAAATCAACCATCATGACTACAAAATCACAGTAGTTTATAAGTGCATTCACATGTCTGCTAATAGCTAATTCACTAAAGCAAGCTACATGAAAAATCCAACATTAATAGAGCATGAAAAAGAACACTTCTGGTAGAAGTCACTGCAAAGCCACAGAACAAAGGAGAAAAGAAAAGCCTTTACCTGATGTATGCTAGATATTTGGAAAATGCTATTTTTGTGCTCCTCCTATTCCTAGTTCTGCTTGCTATTTTCCAAGAGTTGCCCCACCCCTCTTTGTAATGCTCAACATTGAACACAAACATACTTTTTTAAAGAATGAATATAATGCTCTTAATAGGAAAATGCTCTTTCACTATGGAAGGTTTCATATACTAAGCAAACTACTTCTTTAACTGACCCATATACCTATTAGTTCCTTTCCTGAGAGGTTTTACAATCAATTAGGAATGTACAATGTGTCTAAGTAATTTACATCCTATTCTACAGCATGCCCTGCTTCACATCACCTGTGTTGAATCTCACCTGCTATTATTTTGCTCAATTAACAATGTTTGTTCCACAATTATCTAATCTATTTAGTATGTTCTGAGAGTCTCTCAAGCTCCTTTCTCTCTTTGCCCTAACTAAATAATTTATCGTCTGGCATGTTAACAGTCTTGCCACTCAACCCTGCTTGTCAGAGAGTTCTTTGAAAACATGAACATTTCAAATCCCAGTGCAGAAGGCACGGATGTTATACAATTAATTTCTTTTCATGCTGTGACGTTCCTTTTTCTCTTACTTGTTGTACTAATCACTCAACTCATTTTCTTTAATCCATAATAGAACTTTGCCTCTCACCACCACGCTGTCAGTTTCTTTGTGTACTTTTTTAAGGAACAAATATGAAGATCTTATCAAGATGTCAACAGTCAGAGTTATTATCTTGAGGTAGTGTGAAACTCACTCATAAAGAACTGTGAAGGGTTCATATGAAATTTTAATCTTTAGAAACAAGTGTTTAACTTTAGGATGTGGATTTAACCCTTAACATGATTTCTTTCAATGGAAGAACTATTATTTATTGCCTTTTCCAACACCTATCAAGCACTGCATGAACATGCTCAGACACTTTAATTCATTTTGACCCTTACCACAGGTTTACCAAATTGTTACTGCTGTAACCACTTTACAGATGGAAACACTGAGTTAACTTCAGTAAAAGGACATGATTCGGTTGATCAGCAAAGGAGCAAAAGTCCTAAAGATTTAATCCAAATTCCATCTTCTTACTCTGAATCTCACTGAATAGCCCTGTGGCTATACCAATCTAAGTAAGAGAAAGCTTGTGATTTATGATGTTAGGGGGTATATATTCAAAGATTTATAGAAATGCCTTAGAAAATAGTTCCTAAACCAGTCTAATAAGGAAAAAAAAATTAAAATCTCTTTATTTTTCATATTCCTCAGTAAATACATAAATGGTGCCCAGAGGTGTGTCTGGATGTGGGTTTAAGTTCTGCTATATGCCAATATAGTCAGCTTTGTAAAAGACACCATCCTTCAGCTCCTCCCACAGAAACCCACTGTCTATAAATTAGAAAGTCTCTTCCCTGTGAAGCCTACCCTTCTGGTGGACTCTAAAGAGAGATAAAGACAATCAAATTAAGACTGAGTGATGCAAAAACCATAGTCATAAATTTACTTGTGCTGGCCTATTTCCTTCTGTTGAAGGAATGAATGCAACTTGATTTTAAAAATGCTGTCATGGAAAAAGACACATAATAAGGGTGAGTTAGAATAGAAAAGAGTCTTCCTGAGAATCCCTAAAACTTCCCATTTTAGAAAAAAAATAACATTTATTTATGTAATTGTATTAATCATTCTGTCAAACATACATTATCTAAAAATTGCCTCTTGGGGTTTTATCAGACTTGGATATTTCAAAGACTACACTAATGTGAAAGGTTGAAAAAAGTTACATTGTATAAATGGAAAATTCTATCATCAAAAGCAATTTTCTGTGAGAAATCTGCCCTTTATCTCTTGAATTAGATCTAGGTTCCTTCCTAGAAATAAGCATTCTTATCAGAGACTGAAGAAATCACAACATAAAAGAGAAAGTTTAAACATAACAGGACAGTTTTCCAAAGTTAACCTGTTACTTCCCAGTATTTACTACTTTGACAGCAAAGTCAAGTCACATGTAGAATCCAAGCAAAATAAAAGAAGATAAGTAATAACAAGTATCCCACAGAACTAAAATAAAATCCTTAAAGTTTTCTCCTGCTTGAAAATTTTGCTTAGGAAAACTACAGTCAGATGTTCTCTGTGAGAAAGCCTACTCACTGGACGACCTCCTAGGGAATAAAGTGGATAGGGAAAGTTTTTTCCTGCTTTAAAGGTCACATTATTTGCAAGAACAGTTTCACTGATTTTCTTCCCATTATACTAAATGAGAAGGGATGTGGGATACAGGATAAGAGTTGTCCAAAGTCAATATTTGAGTACCTACGAATGACCAAATGTTTTCAGTATGTAGCTTGAGCTTGGATAGTACAATGCTATCCCTTTTTTTTTTACAGCTAAGGAAGTTTGAAGCTTAGAATAATTAAGTAACTTGCCTAAACCCAGACAGGAAGCAAATGGTCAAGGATTTGTTTGCCCCCAAAGCTCTATCAGGTTGTTTGTGAACAACCTACTGATATTCTAAATATTTCAGTTTTATTTTCACCTTAGTGAAGGTGAAATAAAATTAAATTTTTCCAGACAAAGCTTAAATAAAATTCATCATTACTGTTAGTTTGACTTTATATTGTGAGCATTTTTTAATATTTAAAATTAAACACAAGTGTTTTCTTCTAAAATAAAACCTAACAAAGGCATTTAATCATGCACATTAAGCTTAAAACCAGGAAATGTGAAATTCCCAGATGTAAAACAGAACCTATAAGAGTTGTAACTTTCACCTTAAAAGTTTGCAGTGTTTTCATATCTATCATCTTGTTCCTTATATCTTTCTATAAAATCTATTAATTACCACATTTAATGATTAGTCATAGGCTCCAAAGAGTACTATTTTTAAACTAGATCATCCATGGAAGATGCAGGAAAAGAGAATGATTTTATTACCTTAGCCTCAGTTAAGGCTTTTCCTAAATAACAATAGAACTGACATAAGGATGGAGAGTGTGAGTATATGTTCTAGTTGAATATTATCCTAACCTAAACCTAGTGGCTTTTCCCTAAGAAGTGCTTTTGTTCCATTCTGAAATTCCTATCTGCTTACTCCTTGACCTCATTTTCCTCAAATAAAATTAACACAGCTTCTAGAATCATAATCAAGTGAATTGTTCCATAACTGTCAAAATACACATTACATATTAACACATATACACATATGGGTTTTTGTTTGCTTACTTATTAGAAAAACTATAATGATTATCTTTCCTTACTCAACTCTGGTGATTATGTAAGGTGATTATGTAAGAAGATAAGAAGAATTTGTCATTTTCTCTGGGATTCTAAAAACTGAATTTCTCACAATTTTCCTTCCTTAAAAGCCACTGAGTAAAATAATACATACAATTTAGACAGAAAAGAATGCTGCTAGCCACACCTTTAAACATAACTAGACTAGTAATTAGACTCTAAACTTGATAATGAAATTAGCCTCAGGAGTTTTCACATGTACTCATCTATTCAACATGTCCTTAGCCAGCTAAAGCATAAATTTCTATGGCACTTAATAGATATTTCCTACAAAATGGGAAAAGGGATGGAAAGAAAGAGATACATGTGGAGTCTCAAACAAAAGTAAATAACACTACAATCGACCCAAATTGCTCAGTTGGGGCACCACTACAGTGGTTCCAGAAATAATCTGAAATAAGCTTCATCATGGTGTCCAAGTGTTCCATTTATATCCCCAAAACCTATTTAACAGCAACTTTGTATAAGTTGTCCTATGGATATCTAGCACCACTTAATTATCAGTCAGAAGGTCACAAAGATTCAAATTTCTCACACTGAGATCAGTATCTCAGCTTTATCAGCAGAAGTCAGGACTATTCTCTAAGACAATGGCAGAATGAGTAACTATGAAGGCTATTGATAAACCTCAGAGAAGTCACACACACCACAGAACCAGAGTTTAAAGACAGCATGAGGGGACAAGCAGTTTGAAAGTTGGGGTCACTGGTACCTTGGGATCCTAACCCAGGCTGCCCAGTCTCTGATTTCCAGGACTTTGCTCCTTGATCCCCACATGCCATTCTGGTAGCCCTGGTGCAGCAATAGGCACACTTGATGCCCTTCTACAAACTGTGGGCAGGAAACTTCGGCTATCTCTCTGAGTCTGGCAGCCTCCTCCTGTATTTCTGCAGACCTTTGGGCTTAGGACCCTAACCCTAGAAAGCCTGTGGGCCTGACAGAGAGCAGCTGCAGGGTCATCCCACTGAGCCATGAGAGTGACACTGCCACCCCAGAAGACCTAGAGGACAGAGCATTGAGCTAAAGATTATTCTTAAGATTCCATGGAGTACACCTTGCAGTTCAGTCTTACTTGGAAACCATTACTTTTTCTTTTTCTTGTTTTCTATTTCTCCCTTTGGTAATAAAATTATCTATTCTATACTTGAACTTCTATTGTGCTTTAGAAATATTGTCTCATTTCACAGGTTCATAGTTGAAGAATTATTTGCCTCAGGGCAAATTAAACCTAAAGTCGCACCCATATTTGATTTCTACTATATTTATATCAGAATTTGGACTTTAGAACTGATGTTGGACTAAGACTTTTGGGGCTATTAGAAAGAATGAATGTATTATGCATATGAGAAAGAAATATATTCAGGAATATCAGGACTGGAATGCTAAGGACTTAGCATTTGTGTTCTCATGAAAATTCTTATGTTGGAATGGTAAGTCCCAACATGCTGATATTAGAAGGTGGAGTCTGAAAATTGGTTAAGTCATAGAGTGGAGACCTCATGAGTCAGATTAGTGTCTTTGTAGAAGAGGCTCCAGGAAGATCTCACCCTTCTACCTCTTGAGAACACAGTAAGTTAGGTCATCTTGCAGAGGGAAAGGAAGTCACACCCCCAGTTTCTAGCTGCTGAGGATAAACAGTGGCCACCAAGCCACCAGGTGCCTGACAGTCTAGACTGGCTGGAAGATACTGACTAGATAAAAGGACTTTTTTTCTTTTCACCTGAGAATGGAACCCTATGTCCATTTTACAATTATGTGACTCCTGTGTGCTATCCATGTGAGGAATTCACAAATGAATAACTTAATTCCGTTTGTAATTTCTATTCTAATTTACACCTCCTCCTCTCCCTCACCAATAAAAGTATACCCCAAAAGTATTTTGGGGCTCAGATTTACATCTGTCCCGTGCGTAATAAAGCTGTCTTCTCTCTTTCTAAAAGAGCATCGTTTGGATTTGTCGATTGAGAGAGAGAGAGAGCTATAACAATCTGATCAGGAAGTGGGCCTTCAGCAGACATAAAATCTTCCAGTAACTTCATCTTGAATTTCTAGTCTCCAGAACTATGAAAAATAAATTTATTTTGTTTATAAGCAACTAAGTTTATGGTACTATGTTATAGTAATCTGAATGGACTTAAACAAAGGGGTTTCCTACAACAAATTTCCTGCACACCATCTGGGTATCTGCTTCCAAGATAACTCGAAAGAGGTAGAAAAAATAATGCCAATTCCTTTAGTCTATTTTATTTTTTATATTGAAATTCAACTTTATTTAACAAATATTTCCATAAACTATGTACTATCATCAATAGAGGACTGAAATAAAATGCCACAAAGAATTTCTTGGTTATAGTTATTTTTTCAAGATCCTGGGATTCATATTATATATTAATGATGTGACCTTGGTTCAATACATGTTCTAAATTGTAGAGGAATATTGGTTATCATATAAAAAAATAGTGTATAATAGTACAAGAAAGATATATCAAAAGAAATACCATAGGGAAGAAAACTAAGTTTAAACTTTAGTGTTGCCCCAAACAATTTAAATGTATTGATGTACAAAGAGAGAGAATAGACCATAAGACAGTAACAATGTATGTGTATACTTGTGGCAAAGAAACAGAATCAAAAAGGCATCCAAGCTAAGCCAGCTCAAACCAATTGGCTGGACAGGCACAATGACTGCTTTTACCATCTTGAAGTAACCTCTGCCTCATTATAATCTGCTTAACATAAAATTCTATATGATCCCATATAGTAAACTAATTATAACAGAGTGAATTATGGGTAAAAAGCATATGCAGTGAAGGGAATGCCTAACCCTAGAAATCACAACCTCTTTCCTGGAAATCCCCACCTGGGAACACACCAGAATCCTCCTGCAGTGGGAACAGAGAGGGACAACAAAGTGATCCCCTTTACAAAAATTCACACCTTGAATGGGGCAGTTGTTGGTTTCTCCTTGAATTCAGCCTGCTTCTTGTATCCTTGAGAAGTGTGTTATCTCTCTTGCATCTTCAAATAAATTTCTCCCTTAATCTTTGCTGTATCTTGTTTGCTAGTTTTACATGTGAGATGCAAGAATCTGGAGTGAGACTAGTCTTTTTGGCAGCTCTCACATTAACACTATGAGCTATCCATGAAGGTGAATTAGTCAAAATTCCTTTAACATAAGAAAAGAATCCACAAAAGACCCTTTCTGCCCGATGGACAAAAGTGATATTCTGGGACCCAAAGATTTACATTCAAGTCTATTTTGAAAAACTGCTAGATTTTCTGATCAAATTTCTTTAGCACATAATTACACTGGTAAATGGCTTCATCACTCTTTGAGAGAGGATTAAAGAGCTTTTTTTAACATGTGAGATTTTCCCCCTGTTCCTTCCTCAGGAAAGCTTTCCCTCTTTTTAGGGGCTTTAGGTCTATGAAGAGGCTGTTTTGAAATTTTGGTAAATTTCTGTTCCACAGATTTTTTTTAATTACAAAAATTAAATAGGATCCTAGTATACTTCTTATCTCTTCTCAGGCCAAGGGATTAATTAACAACTAACACATCATCATAGAGCACTGTGAGACAACAATTCTAATGACTGCATCTATGTTTTTACCAATTACCATAGTCAAGTCCATGCTGCTAGCATTTAAAGGCTACTAGAGGAATCTACTCCAGGATCCAGTCTTTGCATTTGAACTGAAATATCCCATTTCATTGGCAAAGTCAACAGAAAATTATTTTTTAAAGAGGCAGAAGGGATAAGAGAACTCTCTGGGAACTCTTTCATAAAGAAATGACTCTCACTTAGGAAGGCTCCATCCTATGACTTAGCCACCTTTCAAAGATTCCACCTTCTAATATCAGCATGCTGGGGCTTAGTGTTTCTAAATATGAATTTTGATAAGAACACAAACACTAAGTCCATAGCATTCAACTCCTGATGCTTCCATTATAATCTGCTGAACGTAAAATTATATATGTGTCCATACATTAAGCTCATTATGACAGAGTGAATTACGGATAAAGAGCATTGCAATAAAGGAAATGCAAATCACTGTCTCTTTTCTAGAAATCTATACTTGGGAATGCCTCAGAATGCCCATGGGGTAGGACTGGGGAGGGAGAGCAAAAGGATCTCCTTTACAAAAATGTGTGCCCCAAGTGAGACACCTGTCAGTTCCTCTCTAACTCGACCCACTTCTCGTTGTCTTAGGAGTATACTTCCTCTTTCTCTTGCTGTAATAAGCCTTCAGCTTGCTTTCAACTCTATGCAACCACATGATAATCTTAACTCATGAGGTACAAAGATCTGGACTCTGGGATTTTCCGAAAGCACACATGTTAATATAACTATACATATATGTATGTGTGTGTATCATATAACATATATTATTATCTGAGTGGTAAAATTATAAGTCGTTTTCCATGTTTACTCCCTGCATTGTTTTTTCAAAATCATCCAAAATGTCTGCAATAAACAGATGAACAAGATTTATATTTTCTGAAAATACCTATGGAAAGAGATGAATACTCTTTGGTAGATGAGAAAATGTTATTTGAGAACTTGACTAGACTCGTGTGTTGTATAATATTGTATAGGAATGAAAATAAAAATAATTATAATATTTTTAATCTGAAAAGATTCAGTGTTGATTCATTTAGATTGTCTGAAATATCCCTCAATGTAAATATTTTCATAAGTCCTATTATTAAATCCAAGTTTAATAATAGCATACACATTGTTAAAAACAATGATAAACCACTTTTATAGATACAAGAATCAAAATAAGAATAAACACACTGCCAATGTTTATTAATATTGAAAAGATATTTAAATTCAACATAATACTCAAAAGAAAAAATTTAGGGGCAGTAATGTCTGGGCTTGAGGTTCATTTAGTTTCCTCTCCACCTAATATTCACTTTTTTTCTTTTTGATATTTTTCATAAAAACTTATGCCCTTACCTGACTTCATTTTTGCCCACAGCAGAAAAGTCAGATGTGGTCCAAGCCTGTTCCTAAAAGATAAAAAGTGAAGGACAGTACACATTTATTCTTGGCAGATTTCATTTTGCCTGCCTCATTATGTCTACAGCAAGCTAGTCATTCAACATTTGTGCCATTTGATTTTTCAACCAGAAGTCAGTCAAGAATAAAATGCAAATTTTTTATAATTCTTGCCAACACCCAGAATAACCATTCAAACAGAGCTACAGATTTAAAGATTCACTACATATGGAAAAATGAAGGTTGCCTTTCAAGCACTTGTGAACAAAAAAGTCATGAAAGCATAAGAAATGATTAGAAATAAGAAATCATTTTCCTTCCTTGAGAAGACTAATTGCATTGTTTAAAGGACTATACAATTGGAAGTAAAGAACCCAAGACCAAAACTTCGGCTTTAGCCTCTTGCTGGAATAGACTTTGACCAAGATTAGTAACTCCAAGTAACTCTTCACGAATGGTAAGTCACTTGATTTTGTGATAATACTAAGAGGGAAAATAAATTTGAAAAAGTATTGAGTCTATTTTAAGGAACAAGCTTAATAGTTTATGCATCACTATGAATTTAATATTCCAAATCTCAAATTAACATACTTTTTAAAAAAGCAAATGCATCAATTGCACAAAACCAACAGGACTTGAATTGTAAGCAATCTCATTTCACAATATAGAACAACAACCAGAAGAGAAAAAAATAATAGAGCAGGCCATCATTATAAAGATCTATATTGTTTATAGGCAAAAGAAAAATTTTGAAGAATTAAAGAAAGTCAAATTCAAAACTCATATATACCCTTTACTAGCTGTGCTAATTAGAGGAAGCAAATTTAATTCTCTGCTTGTTCTATCATCTACAAAATGGGTTTAATAATACTTGCTCAGTCAACTTCAAGGAATCCTTTGAGATTTGAATAAGATAATGGCATAAAAGTGTTCTGTGCATATGAAGCATTATTTAAAATAAAAATTATCAATATTTCTAGTTACGGTAAATTATTAATTACAACACTTGAGAAAGGTGGCAGTGTGAATTCAAACTATCAGCTTTAGTAATGTCAGATAGTAAGGAACTCAGAGCAAAAAACGGGATAGAATTAACTCACTCCCTCTTTCATTGCCTCTCTCCTTTCTTTCCCTCCTTTCCTGCTCTTCACCACCCCCACACACATGTACACACACATCATCCGTATCAAAGCCAGTATCAAAAACAATTTGAATGATAAAAGAAAGGGCAATGTTTAAAAGAAAATTCAAGATAATCTTTAATGAATTAAAGAAAAAAATCTGTTACGTCCTTAGTATTTACTATAATTTGTATAGAGAAAAATATTAATTTCTTCTTAAACATGCATATATAAGGAAAATAATAAAATTAGAACCTTCATACCATTAGCCAAAACAAAATCTATAAAACAGAAATAACGAAATAAACATTTTAATTAAACCAATTAGAAAGAAAGAGACAACTAAACATTCATATAAAGAGCAAAACTTTCTAAGCATAAAAGTGAAGGTAGGTCAGACTTCCAGATGATGACACACTTTCAGGTACTCCCCACAGACACTGAAAAAAAAATACCTATTTTCATGAGACAAACACCAAGAAACAACTGGCACTTCAGCTGGAGACAGAACAACTGACAACTAAATGCAGTTGACGGCACCTGGCGGGGTTCTCAGCTAAGCCGCAGATTTGGATTTGGGACAGAGTTCAGGAGTCTCTGTACACGCTGTGGGGTGGAGGCTAGGGATTTCAGGACCAGCTGCAGAGGCAGAGAGAGGTGGGTCCTGAGGGTCTTAGATGCAGAGATGGAGGGCCAACTTGGAAGGGGGTGAAAAGAGAGCCAGCGCACCTGGAGCTGAGCTGGAGCCTGGGTGCTGAAACTGTGCTTGGCGTAGCCATAACCAGAAATCAGTCAAAGAGCTAAAAACCCTCCCACAACCACACCAGAGCCTGGAGTTCACTAAGCGGAAATCCCGCCCATCAGATAACCCACCCGCTGTATTACAGTGAGAAGCCAATCTCAAACCTCAATGCTACTTGTTATCATCACCTCGTGGGTACAGGTGAAACTGCAGCCTGATTGGCAATCCTGGGCAAGTCAAAACTATGAAACACTAGGGTAATTGAACCCTCAGAAATATAAACAGAATGCTGAAAACAGCAAAGGTACAGAAATGATGGATCCAATGAAAAAGAAGGGGAAAATATGAATACAGTAGACATACATAAATTACCTGAAAAGGAATTTAGGGTAACAGTGATAAACATACTCATGGGAATTCAGAAATCAGTACAGGTAGTAAATGAGAATGTCAGGAAGCATAGAGAAGAATTAAAACAAGACATCAAATAGATAAGAGACATGACAACTGAATTAAAGAACTCAATACAGGGACTCAACAATAGGATGGATGAAGCTTCCAACAGAATCAGCTATCTGGAAAACAGGACAGAGGAACTCAATCAAGCAAGCCAGCAAAGAGATAAAAAAAATTCAAAGAATTGAAGACCATATTCGAGGCCTCTGGGATAACATCAAAAGGAACAATAATCACATCATTGGGGTCCCAGAGGAAAAGAGAGAAAAGAGGGCAGAAGCCATATGTGAAGTAATAATAGATGTGAACTTTCGCAATTTGATGAAGTAAATCTCTAGATCCAGGAAGCTCAAAGAGTTTCTAATAAAAGTGACCCAAACAGAAATACACTTAGATACATGTTCATAAAAATGTCAAAAATATAAGATAAAGAAAGACTAAAAAGGCAGCCAGAGAAAAACATGTCATATACAGAGTAGCCCCATAAAATTGTCAGCAGACTTCTCAAATGAAACTCTACCAGACAGAGGGAATGGCATAATATATTCAAAGTGCTAAAAGAAAAAGATTTTCAACCTAGGACTATATCCAACAAGATTATCATTCAGAAATGAAGGAATGATAAAAAAAAAACTTTTCTGACAAGCAAAAGTTAAAGGAGTTCATTACCACAAAATCAGATTTTAAAAAAATATTAAAGGATGCTCTGTAAAGCATAAAGAAAACACACAGAAAAACAGTATGACAGCAAATATTGTGTGGCAGGAAGAGCAGAGAACAAAAATGAGGATAGTTAGAATGATATGGAAGACTGATACGTTTTCAAATAAAATTAGGTAGTAAACATAAAACTGTGAATACCAAATTCAGGGTAACCTCAAAATACATAGCCAGGGAGAAAGTGAAGAAGAAAAGAAAAGGCAAAATCAGCCAAAACATAACTGTACCCATCTGACCCAAAAAGTGAAAAAGAACAAATTAATCATCCGGAACAACATACAAAAGACAAATTATAAAATGACAATAAGCAGTTATATATCAATAATCACACTAAACATTAATGGACTGAATTCACTAAATGATGCAGCATGGCTGAATGGATTAAAAAGAATAACCCAAACTTCTGCTGCATTCAGGAAACCCACCTTCTTCCAAAAGATAAACAAAGGCTCAAAGTCAATGGCTGGAAGACAATCCTACAGTTGAATGCAACCACAAAAGAGCAGGAACAGTTTTACTCATATCTGATAAAACAGACTTCCATGCAAAAGCATAAAAAAGACAGACACGGACACTATATCATGATTAAAGAATCAATCCAGCAGGAAGACATTACAATTAACATATATGCACCAAATGAAGGAGCATCAAAATATATCAAGCAATTATTATTAGACCTGAAGAGAGCCATTGACAGCAATGCAATAATAGAGGCGTCCATCAAAGCCCCACTTACAACAATGGACAGATCAATCACATGGAAAATTAACAGGGACACTGTCACTTAAAAGACTATCTGGAACAGGCAGGTCTACTAGACATATACTGATCACCCAATGACTTAAGATTTCACTTTCTGCTCAAGCGCTCACGGAACATTCTCAAGGATAGATCATATGCTGGGACACAAATCATTTATCAACAAATTTACAAAGATTGAGTCATACCAAGCATCTTCTATGACCAAAATGCCCTAAAACTGGAAATCAACCACAAAAATAAAACTAGAAGACCCCAAGCCAATTGGAAGCTCAACAATATGCTCTTAAAGCACTCTTGGCTAAAAGAGAAAATCAAAGAGGAACTTAAAAATACTTAGAGACAAATGAGTATGAGGACACAAGCTACCAGAATCTATGGGATGCAGCAAAAGTGGTACTAAGGGGAAAGTTCATCGCAATCCAGGCCTATCTCAAGAAACTAGAAAAATTGCAAATAAACCACCTAAATCTGTTTTTAAAACAACTAGAGAAAGAAGAACAATTAAAGCCAAAATCAGCAGAAGAAAGGAAATAAACAAAATTTGAGTAGGAATAAACAAAATAGAAAACAAAAAGACAATCCAGAAGTTTAATGAAACCAAAAGTTGGTCCTTTAAAAAAACAAACAAAATTGACAATCCATTGGTTAGACTCACAAAGAAAAAAAGGGAGAAAACTATCATAACAATAATCATAAATGAATGGGGAAAGGTTACAACAGATGTCACAGAAATTTAAAATATCATAAGGGACTGCTATAAACAGCTCTACACCACCAAAATAGACAAGGTTAAGGACAGGGACAGATTTTTAGAAAAATATAGTCTACCATATAGTCTACCAATCTGAACCCAGAGGAACTGGAAAACCTGAACAGAACAATCACAAGCAAACAAACTGAAGAAGTAATAAAGGGCCTCCTCAAAAATAAAAGCTCAGGACAAGATGGTTTCTCCAATGAGTTATATAATACTTTCAGAGAAGAATTAACACATATTCTTCTCAAGCTCTCCCAAAATATTGAAGAACAGGGAACTCTCTCAAATATTTTTTATGAGACTAACATTACCCTGATACCAACAGCCAACAGAGATATCACCAAGAAAGAAAATTACAGACCAATATTTCTAATGAGCATAGGTGAAAAAGTTCTCAAAATATTAGCAAACTGAATTCAATTATGCATCCAAAAAATCATCCATCATGATTAAGTGGGATTCACCCCAGGGATGCAAGGAGGGTTCAACATACATAAATCTGTCACTGTCATATACCATATCAACAAGAGGAAAGAGTAAAATCACAAGATTATATCAATAGATTCAGAGAAAGCTTTTGACATGATATAACACCCATTATTATATAAAAAAAAAAACTCTGTAAGATGGGAATAGAATGTTATACTTCAAGATAATAAAGGCCATATATGAAAAACTCACAGTCAACATATAGTTAATGGCAAAAATTGAAGGCATTTCCTCTTAGGTCAGGAAAAAGGCAATGCTGTCCACTCTTACTACTGCTATTTAACATTGTAATGGAGATCTTAGCCAGAGCAATTAGACAAGAAAAGAAAATAAAAAGAATCCAAATTTGAGAGGAGGAAGTAAAACTCTCCTTATTTGCAGATGATATGACTATATATATTGAAAATCCCAAAAATATATCAAAAAACTTCTAGAACTCATCAATGAGTACAGTAAAGTGGCAAGCTACAAAATCATTGTGCAAAAATCTGTTGCATTTTTATAAGCAACCAACATGCTAGAAGAAAACAAAATCATGGAAATCACAGCATTTAAAACAGAAGTTAAATAAAATACCTGGGCATAACCTAACAAAGGAAGTAAAAGAGCTATATAAGAAAAACTACAAGTCTTTCTTAGAATAAATAGAGGACACAAAGAAATGGAAAGACCTCCCATGCTCATGTCTGGGAAGAATCAGTGTCATTAAAATGGACATCTTACTAAAGCAATATATAGGTCTAATGCAATCCCCATTAAAATCCCACAGGCTTATTTTCAGTAAACAGAACAAAAAACCTTAAAATTAATATAGAACAACAAAAGACCCCGAAAACCAAAGCAATCATTAGAAGAAGAAAAATAAAAACCACAAATCTGGAGGAATTATGCTTCCAACTTTTGACTATATTACCAAAAAAGTGATCAAAATGGTTTGGTACTGGAATAATAACAGGCAAACACATCAATGGAATAGAACTGAATCACCAGAAACTGGCCCACTCACATACAGTCAGTTACTCTTCAACAAAGGAGCCAAAAGCATACGATGGAAAAAGGAAATTCTTTTCAACAAAATGGTGTTGGAAAAACTGAACAGCCACATGAAAAAGAATAAAGCTAGACAATTCTCCAGCACCATTCTCAAAAATTAACTCAAAATGGATTAGATACTTGGACATAAGACGAGAAACCATAAAGCTCTTAGATGGCAACATAGGAAAGACTTTCAATGATATCAGTTGTAGAGAAGCCTTTGGGGACTCAACCCCAATATTAAGGGAAACAAGAAAAATGCACAAATGGGTCTACATCAAACTAAGGAGCTTCTTCACAGCAAAAGAAAACATAACCAAAACCAAAAGGAAATCTTCTAACTGGGAGAAGATAATCAACATTTCCAAGAAAGGCTTAATATCTAAAATATACAAAGAACTCATAAAACTCAACAGAAGAACAAGAAATCCAATCAAAACATGGGAGGAAGAATTGGAGAGACACTTTGCTAAAGAGGATATACAGATGGCCAACAAGCACATGAAATTATGTTCCTACTCTTTGGCTATCAGGGAAATGCGAATTAAAACAACAATATCACCTTACACCTGAAAGACTGGCTATTATCCAAAATTCTGGAAACAACAAATGCTGGTGAGGATGTGGAGAAAGGGTAGCACTTTTGCACTGTTGATGGGAGTGCAAATTGGTGCAACCCCTGTGGAAAACAGTTTGGAATTTCTTCAAAAAAACTGAAGATGGAAATCCCATATGATCCCATCATTCCACTTATGGGCATCTACTGAAAAGACACAAAAGAACCCATCTAAATAGATGTTGTGCTCCCTTGTTTATTGTGGCCCTATTCATAATAGCTAAGAACTGGAAACTACCTAAGTAATTTAATCAGATGAATGGACAAAGAAGTGGTGGCACATGTATATAATGGAAAACCACACAGCGCTTCGAAGAGATGAAACCCTGTCATTTGAATCAATATGGATGCAACTAGAGGGAATTACGCTAAGTGAAACAAGTCAAAAGAAGAAAGATAGATATCAGATGACCTCACTCATAAGTGGAATGTGAATAGACAAAATAAAGGAACCTATGTAACATAACCAAACCTGAAACATTTGCAACAGAACTGAGGTCACCAAAAGGGAATGGTGTGGGCAGGGTCAAATGGTGGTGGAGCCCACTTGACAATGGGGAAAAACACTTGGTGATTTGGTGATGGGTATGGCGTGATGAAATATATCTAAGAAATAGGTAACCTATACATATGAAATTATTTTAATGTGTAGAATAATTACTACAACAAAAATATAAGTTAAAAAATAAAATAAAATAGATACTCATGGAAAAAAAAGTGAAGGTAAAAATCATACATCTCACTGGTGGAATTTAATTATAAAAAAGTTAAACTTTCACTAATTATGATCCCTTCCACTTCCATGTGATGTGAAGTAAGTCAGAAAGAAAGATAAATATAGGGTGGTTTCACTCATATGTGGAATATAATGAAATGGAAAAAAAAAAATAGATAAACCCTAGCAAAAACACAGGACACATGATGATGACTACCAGGGTGTGTGACATGGGAGGGAATGAAATTGAGAAAAGATGGTGGTAAAGGACACTGGAACTCTATTGGTGGGTTTGGTGTGAAATATAGAATGAGACACAATGTTAATATTAAAAAATGAGTATATCTGTGAACAAAAGAGATAATAAATATCAAAATATTTTAAAAAGCTGATAGTAATGGGAATGAACAATAACTTACAATTCTAAAACTTGGGTCAAAACCCCCACGAAACATGGATTCAAAATTGCTTATGTTCAGTACAAACCAGAATTGGAAGTTTATAATAAAAAAGAATCTACTTACTAAAAAATGTATAGTAAAACAGCTGCAGAAAATAGCAGAAATCTTCACAGCAAGATCACACACACACACACACACACACACACACACACACACACACACACACACTCCTCAAAGAGATGCCTACTTCTTCATTCCAGGATTGAAGAAACATTTAAGAACAGTGTCAAAATTTACTGCAGGTATACAAAGATGAATTTTAAGATGAAAAAAACCTGATAATTTATTTCTGAGATTAAGAAGAATTTACAAATGCTATATATATATATATATATATATATATATATATATATGTGTGTATATATATATATATACACACACATATATATTTAGCATACTCATACATATTTTTCTCTTTTCCATCCTGTCATGACGTCACTGCCTAATATAAAAACTTGATTGTATTGCAATCTACTTTAAAGTAAGATTATCCTTTTTTATCTGCTTTACTTGCTTTAAAAGAAATTCCACATTGAAATGAACAACTTTTAAAAATTCCTTATAAACTCATCTGTTTTGTAATAACTTTAATCTTAAAGTCTAATAAGGGAAATTGCCTTTTTAATAGAAAGCATATATTAGCACAGCTAAGTTTGTAATGTGTTAGAATATCTTGCTTGGTAATCTTACTGCCTCCCTTATTAAAAGCCTATCATTTTTTAGTTATACTTGACTTTGTGCCTCAGTTCTTAAGATAGATTAAATATCTACCTTCCATTTTGACAGATTTTAATTTTGCTAAATGCCACTTCCAACTTTTAGATCTTCAGAAGTTTTCATTAAAGTGGACTGTTAACAGAAGCTTTGTTAAAATAATTTGCTCAGCATCTCCTTCTGTTACTGAGTTCAGTTTCCAAAAGCCTTCTAAAATATACCTGCAAATGTGATATCCTTGTCAACAGACAGATTTGCTTATTTCCTGAATCATGGTTGAATTTGACTACAGTAATACAATAACTCAGCCGTGATTTGAAAACACTTTGCCAACTTATTAAATCCAAAAAATATTTTTTATTATTTAAGATTCAATAGATATTTAAAGTTTGATGTCAAAGACATAGATTAATTTAGCCTTCATTTTTACTTGCTTCCTAAATCTAGGTCAAGTCCATGCACAGACCAACTGGATCAGGATTTTCCAAATGTAAATGCCTGCCAGTCTCAGTTGAGAGACTGGTAGCTGAGAATTTGAGGAAAGCAGAATTGCTCTGCACAGTAAAAGGCTACATCCCATTCAAAGGAGGCTGCTGCAATCAACACCAGCCAACTTTTGGCAGGAGAGAAAAAGGATGGTGTGAAACCAAAGCTTCAGTTTCATCCAGAGAAGACAGTGTTAAATAACAAAAATCCAACTGAGTTCATTTTAAAGATCTTACTGGTTTTATTAAATGATTCCTGAGTCAGGCAGTACTCCATCTAGCAAGCAGAAATGTACTCAAAAAGCCATATGAAACGAAAGGCTTTTATAGGCAGAAAGAGGACAAGCTGAGGGAAGAAGGAATTTTTTCAGGCTTAGGTAATCTACTATGGGGAATGGAAAAAGGTATTGTGACATTTTATCTCATCTTCCTTTGGGGGATAGAAAAAGTTACCTCATTGGTACTGACCAGAAAATTCCATACTGACCAGTTAAGACTACATCCCTGGGAGGAATTGAAATCACAGTTAAATTAAGTATTAAATTGTGGTGGACTTAGCACAGGTGCCCACATTTTGGGACTATCATTTTCTTTTTAACACTAGAAATTCAGACATAGATTTTTGCAACTAATTTTTATCAGAAAATGAAAGCAAAGAAAGCCTGAGGGTTAAATTAAATCAACAAACAAAACCTGTTTGTGGTCCAAATCTAGTCACCAGTTAGCTACTTCAGGATTGGAAAATTCCCTACAGGAAGTAATTTCTGAAGGCTTCATGGTATGGTGAAATTCTCACCATATTTTCTCCTTAAAGATATAGATGATGCTATTTAAATGTAATTATATTTTCTGAAAGGAAAAATATTAAGAATAACAGCTATCATATTATATTAGTTTATAAAATGAGAAAAAATCCTCTGAAACAGAAATGAAACACAAAACAGCAAGGTTTTGATGATGTTGATGACAGAGAGCGCCTGGTTAAGAAAACTGCAATGGATTGTAGCATAAGAATGTCTAGATGAAAATTAAGTAATAGTGAGGGATTTTTTTCTCACTCAAATGGAATATCTGAGCAAGAGTCCCAAATAATAGGGATGAGTTGCAAAGCTTACTCAATTTCTAAAAGTTGCCAGAGGCCAACTGGGCTTTTCAACAACTACTTCTATTGGCAATTGAGTGTAATAAGCTCCAATCCATTAATCAACTAAGCACAGTATAGGAAGAGAGTTGCTAACTTTTATTTTCATCCATCATGTTCAAATTTGACATTATACAGAACATTTAAACATAGACAGATCATATTATTAAATCACCACTCAGTCTTGGCAACTGAGACACAACAAGGAATCAAAGCAAAGAAGAAATTTTAATTTACAGCAACTGGTGATTTTTGAAAGTCAATTTTTTCACAGGTGTTGGGTAGCAAAGTATAAAGTTTTCCCAGGAGTCAAAAGAAGATTAAGAACTGTGGTAAGTGCACTGCCAGGTGCTAAATAATCTGTCCCAGGTAGCTCGATGCCAAAGTTTCCCCACTCCCACTTCAATTACTTTTATTCTGCCTACTTACTTTCACTCTTGTTTTGCCAATAAGCACAAATTTGTCAGGTTGCTTCATTATGGCAATTACCATAAGCTAGCTTATAATATGGTTAGTTATTTTTACTTTAAACCTGGGAGGTAGGAAAATATTTTATTATCGCTGACATATCTTAGCAGGGTGCCTGACAGAAAATGCCAACTCTATAAACTGACATGAAACTGTTGGTGACATTTCCCTAATTCTTACTGGAAGCTCCCTCTTCTTCATCAGTTCCCTGTAAGCATCTGTTTCACCTTCTTGTCTGGCTCTGCTGCCGGTCTTATCAAGAATGGTCTCATCTTTCCCATCCAAATCCGTCATCTAGAAACCGTTTACAAAGTTTGTTTTTCATAATACTCTTCAGCTAGCTCTAAATTCGTGTCTTGGTATTGTAAGTGACACACGACAGGGGAGGGAAACTTAAGGCCAGGAGGGACACCAAGTGTAGCTCCAAGATCAGTGGGTCACCCAGCCTGGTGTTCTCCGCTGAGTAGAAGCCAATTTGAGCAGAGGCTAGCCACCTGTCCAGTCCCAGACCAATCCTGCAGTATCCTTCCCAATTTGTTCTGGTCCTGCAAGCAAGGTTCCTGAGCCAGGCTCAAAAAAGAATTTCAGGACATACTCAGGACCTTAGAGAGCAGAAAATAATTTAAGGAAAAGAACAACCTCAAGAGGGAAAATGTATCTTTCTCTGAACAGGAAGAAGAGAAAGGAAGTAGCTCGACTGTTGACCCCTAGTTATCAGAAACTATTGTTTATACTCTCTCCCACAACTTTTGGGTAAATTTTAAAGCAACGAGGAACAAATTTTTTTGTTTTGTTTTGTTTGCAATTTGTTGCTTTAGTTTTGCAAGCTTTCCCAGTGGTCTGCTAGTTTGTTATGCAAGTTTTTACCTGGCAGCAGTGTGCCATCTTTGATAAAGTTCTCAACTAGCTGTTAGTTTAAATACGTTTCTACTGTGGGAGCTGCCCCTCTTCTGTCCCTGTCATAAGGGCAGAGAGAAAAATGTTTGTCCCTCTGAGTTCTTCTCAGGCTGATATAGCAATCAAATTAACATCAGACATATTAGTAAGAGAAAAAACAAATTTAATTATAGATGTATGGAGAGCTTACATGAATGTAGATTCTAAAGTCAGTAGGACAAAATGAGGGTATATGTCCTGTACTAAGGACTGATATAGGGACCTGGAGACTCAAGAAGAAAGAAAGGGTGTATCTTGATGGCTTAGAAGTAAAATCTGCTAGATTCAGTCCACATATATCCCAAGTACCAGGGTTCATGACCCAGGGAGGGTGGAAACAACCAAGATGAACAACTAAATAAAATAAAGTGCTTCTTCCTCTCTTTTCTTGCTTATCTCTGCTTGCCTTCATTCCTGCCTGCAACTTTCCTTTAAAAAAGAAGAGAAGAAAGATCCAAATGATGAAAGGAGGGTGACTCATATGATCAAGACCAGTTGTTCTATAATTAGATGTATGCCCTGCAATGTAGATAGATTTCCCTGATAGAATGGTAATTTCTGATAAAAATCCTAATTCTGGGTATTTCCCTTCAGTTTTTATTCATCTAGGAAGTTAAGGGAGTGTACAAGTCTCAAGAGTCTGAGAGCTCTGATTCACCTCAGATTGAAATAATCTGCATGCCAAAGTGACAAATTTTTGGAAGACCCATTCTGAGCATCTCAGGGAGTCCTATCCAAACATTCTGAGGAGGTCTATCCTTCAGTATTGAAAATAATGATTTAAAAACTCGCTTCTCCTTCAAATTTTAAAAAGTTTTCCTAATACAAAATTTTCCCTATTGCTTATTAAACCTGACAAAATGTGGTCAGTAACCTTCCTAAGTTTTTCATGATGATAGACTTGAAGTCTGTCACTTTTACTTCTAAATTTTCTATAATGCACAGTCCTGCCTCCTCATAACCATAATTGAACTCTCTCTTAGGATACGATTTGGTCTCTAGCAGGTATTCACTCTTCTTTCTGGCATCTCAAAGACACCTTCAGTCAGAACAATAGGCAAGGTTTAATTTCCCTTTTCTCTGCTGTAATAGCTCTTAAGGGAAATGACACTGCTGAAAAGTGAATCCAATTCTAGTTTGGCTGGTCAATCCATATACCAGAGAGGGCATCCCAAAAATCTATCAAGGACTTCAGGAAAATACAGAATTCCATTATGCTTGAGCAAGCCCTTGACTTAAAGCCTACAAGACCAGTGCATATGAACTACTTGAGAATCTAGTGAAATACCCATTCTGACTCAGCATATCTGGATCTTAAATTTCTCATTCTCCCAAGTGCTGCTGTTACTGCTGGTCCATATAAGTCTATTACTTTGAGTACTAAGGTTTCAGATAATATGCCTTTTGAACTCTTTCCCTAACTGCTTTTACAGTTTTCTCTTTCTCCAAAGCACCCATCCAATTGCACCCCTACACTTGGCACACTGCTGTAACTGGCTTAAGTCTGCTTTCACTCAGTCCCTCATTACTCTTTATTCACCTCATGTATGATTCCCATAGGGCCCTGGCCCCAGAAGGCTGCAACATCGTAAGAGAAAGCTACTGATTCACAGGAAATATTCACAGATGCTTTTTGACCTATTTTGCTAATCTCAAATAGATCTAGGCTGAGGGCTTTCTCAGGATTCTTTAACAATCCATTGAAGATAGCTAAATTCACCTCTGCCAGTGAATTTGTATTTGCTCTTTTTTTTTTTTTTTTTAATGAAAGATGCTAGCATCAATGAAAGTGAGTAGACAAGCAGACAGGAAGAGAGGAGAAAGGAGTATTTTATTTTATTTTTATTTACTTATTCACATTGGTTGTTCCCCTACACCCAGGATGTGAACTAGATCCTTGGCATGTACTTGAACTTCCCTCAGCCAGAGAGAGCTGACCTACCACTACTCCACCAGGGTATGCCAATATTTGCTATTGAATGCTGTTGTGTTAGAAATTCCTATTATTTGGTACCTTTCAAGTTTGCCTACCTAGATTGACTGTGAATCTCCTTATTTTCTCCTACCAAGTTGAGATGCTGTGACAATTTACTCAGGAACTCAGGCTGTTAAAAATGAAGTGCTTCTGAAATACTATCAGAGTTGGCAGTATTACAGGGTTGAATCAGATGCAGAAGAATGTTCAACTTTCTGCTGAAATGAGAATGTCTTTATCTAAATTCCATTAAACCTGGCACCTTTCAGAGAGTTCTCTGACAGGAACAAAACTTAAACACAGTGTCTGCAAAGCTTGCCAAGTTCCCCTTATCTGAATAACCTTCAATTTAAGGCCTGGCCTGTATCATTGACTTGAGAAAATTACCTGTCATTCCATTTCTGCTTCTTGTGTAATTTAGGTTTTGTTAAAGTCAAGTTCAAGTATCATTTACAACATAATATTAAGATTCTTTTATGGTCATTATTTTAACCTCCATAAACAGCTGTGCATGGATGAGAAAGGGGAGAGATATTAAAACTAAAAATCTTAAAAACTTCATGATCTATCGCTCCTGGATAAACATGAAACAATAGTCAGAAATTTTGAATTATTTGTCCCTGACATATTTTGAAGCAAAGTTAAAAGTTTGGATTTTCCATACACCGAATGAAGATGCCCTATTTCATGATTTAATCATCAGTAGAAACAGAAAAAAAAAAAAAAATCAGTGAAAAATAAGATGATTGCCAGAATGGGAATCTGGAAAAGGAGGACACTTGGCTAGGATTTCCTCTTCAATCCACTAGCATGATTCTAATTACAGCTCCTGTATTTGCTTCTTTAAACAAAGACTATCCTAATTATCCTAATGATTCTTTTCAACAATTACTTAACAAAACATTGCCTCATTTTCGCAGGTAGGTGCATAAAAGTAGGGTCTGATTTTACAACCACCACCAGCAAGAACTCAGGGTCAGCAGAGCAGAGGACTGATGGGCAATGAAGTCCTAAAGGCACAGCAAGTATTTCCTAGCATTTTCAATTGTGGAACTCCTTGAATACAAAAACAAAAAAATTGAGACTTAAGAATCACAAACTTAAATGACATACTGGTCAAAGTCAAGGAAAGTGAGGGTTCTCCTATGGGTTAAAGTTTGAAGCAAAAGATAAGTGTCCTTGCAAGATGGTGTGCACATGCTCCATATCACAAAATCCCAGTCACCCATGTGATCTTGAAATATCAAGAAAACTCCCAGCAGCTTCAAGGCTCTGACTTGGAATCATTAACTATGGAGGATACACAAAAAGTTAGTGCTGGGAAGTTATATAAATCCAACTAACTCTTGAAACCTCAAGTTTAGAAGTAGAATTCTGAGATGAACTTTGATATATATAATAAAAAGGAACAATGGAGTTAATTCAAGGTAAAATTCTATTGTGATGAATTCCTCTGTGATCCTGGAAGCTGAAGAGAACTCAGGGGTGAGAGCCCTGAAAACTACAGAGATGGTGATTACCTAGGAGCTGGGACACAAAATTCTAGAGTCCGAAGCAATCTTGAAAACACTAGAATTGCTTCCAGGTGACTTCCATTATCTGTAATAAGCAGAAATTAGGTGCACATTTAGGGTTCTGGTCTGACAGAAAGAAAGACCTGCACAGCAAAGGCCTTCCCATGTACTTCCTCTATAAACACTGCTAAACCTCTTGGTCTACAGGAAGCTTTCTGTGACCATTCATTGAAAAGGCACATAGCCCAGAGCTGAAAATGGGAACACTTGAGCCAACAGAGCCACTTAAGAATTTTTAAAAGAAATGGAAAAAAATATTTTATACAGAAGTGAAATTGAGTTTGGAAGCAAATCAAGTTACCATTTGTATTATCTAAATGTTAAAGATACAGCATTTTCAAAATTGTCTTTTCATCATTATACAATGCACAATGTTTTCCTTTCTGAAAATTACCAATTCATAAAAGAAAAGATTTTCTATATGCAAAATACAAAAACATGCATTTTTCTTCTAGTCTTAGACTAACCTGAAATCTGGTATTTTCTGATTGCAAACACACAAAAATGCAATTTTAAAATTTTACTAAAAATGTATATCCTTATGTCACTTCATCAGAAAGTGAGCTGAGAACAGAATGACAGAAGTATTCTTTACTGCTCACTTAGCAAAAGCAATTATATGCCCAAAGCGAGCAATTGTTTGCCAGACTGATCTATCAAAATATTTTATCACTCAGAACCAATCGTCAAAAATACAATGCAAGTATTTTAGAAAGCTTGATTACATCATAATAACTCATAAAAAAAGTTTAAAGACTAATAAACATGATTATTGATAAAATACTAGAAATTGGTTAGGTTTTTAAGCCTTTACATTACAAAACAGAAAAATAGCTATTGCTCTCATAGGGCATTTTGCTCTGTTAGCAAAATTGAATATTATTCAAGGATATTGAAACTTGTACACTAGAATAGGTCAAGCCAAGGTCAATAAAATTTTTTTTTCTGTCTGAAACCAGATAGTAAATATTTTAGGGTTTTTAAGCCACATGGACTCTGCTGCAATTACCACTTTGCGGTTGTATAACAAAGGCAGTTATAGACAATACACAGAAGAATGAATATGGCAGAGAGACAACAAAACTATATTAACTAAAACAGGTGACAAGCGAGATCTGACCCATGGTCTATAGTTAAACAGGTAAAGCCAAACTTCAGTGTAGAAATTCGATTCAACAATGTTGTCAAGATTTACCTAATAATTTGAGCATTTGGAGTTTATTCCAACCATATTTCCTAATTATACTAAATTCATATTTTCATAAATATGTAAAGAATAAACATTGGATTAAGTATATAATCAGGTTAACAGCTTTTCAATGAATAGAGTATTCATTATACAAGAACATATCACATAATATTGTGCTATTAGATTATACAGAAAATTGCCCAGAAAGCAAAGTCTGCTAAAACATCATAATCAAAGCACATTTCAGGATCTGAAAGTAGTGCTGAAATGTAAGTATAAACAACTTTCATTATAGAATATTATTAAACCAGAATTTTGAAAAAGGCAAATCATTGCTCTCAAGCAAATATAGAATGAACAAGGATGTAATTTAGCTCATTATTTAATGAACCAGCAAGATGCCAAAGCTTGTCCTAAAATCATTTGAAAAAATAGTTGTAAGCAATTTAACATGGAAATATTAAGACACAATTACTCGGTTAGATTTAAAACTGGTAATGTCCTAGAAGGCCATAAGCTTAGTTTATCTGTTCCACTGGATAGAAATCATTTGCATCTCTACTTGACAAAAAACTACATGTTCACCTCTGTTCCACTGCATCATCAAAGGCCCAGGCAACAGAACCTCATCACGGCCCTGAAAGAACACCAAGTAATCTGCATCATAGCGCAATGGAGACTCAGAAAAATTAATGACAACAAACAGTTTTCTCCCAAGCCTTTCTGCACTAAGCCCTTGGTTGTGAGGACTGCATAGTCATGTCCCTAGGCTTTACTGTTCTGAGAGTCTGTCCGCAGAGCCAGCAATGGACAGCTGAATGGATGACGGCATATTAGCACCATGGAACAGCGGCAGCTGTTGCCATTATTTAGAAACATTCATTGGCATGAAATATTTCCACAATATGTTCATAGGTGAAAAAATTAAGCTACTAACTGGTATTTATAGGCATTTCTCTATGAGTGTACATTTTCCTGGTTTTCTGTATTACTTTTACAGTTTTAAAAGTTCAATATTCGCTCCCCATTCCTTAAATTAGGATGTACATAATGGCTTCTTTCCAAAGAGTACAGCATGGAAAGAAAATAACTTTAGAGTGGAAAATCCTGACAAACATTACCTCATTCAAATGATCAAAGTCAATATGAACAGAGATAACTTGTGTGGATGGTATGTACCCTTGATGTGATGAAATGAGAAGACACTATAACTCTATGGTCTTCCTCCCCAAAATCTACAGCCCTATTCATAAATCATGAGAAAAACTTAAGACAAATCCATGTAGAGGGAGGTAGTACAAAATACTTGAATTGTGCTACTTAAGTGTGTCAAGATCACAAAAAACAAGGAATGTGTGAGAAACTATCGCAACCAACAGGAGCTTAAAAGAGAGGCTTATATAGTATTCTGAAACCAAAAAGAAAAACAAAGACATTAAGTTAAAACCAAAAAGATCTGAATAATGTGTGGACTTTAATAATAATGTATCTAAATTGGTTCACTCACCCAACAAATGTATCATACTAGTGTAAGATGTTAATAATAAGGGAAAGTGGGTGTGAGATATATTGGAACTCTGTAATATCTTCACAATATTTTTCTATAAATTTAAGATCATTTTAAAACTTAAAATATTTTTATGTTGAATATTCTCTTTATTTTTTGCATCATTTTTACTTTAATTTTTAAACATTTTATTTATATATCACCTTTATAAAGTATTTTAAACAAGAAAGATATATTCTGTGAATATATACTTCTATATTTTCAAAGCAGCCATCTCAACTCTCCTAATTTCCTTTTCAGAGAAAGAATGCTTCTATTAGCAACATGACATAATTTTCTCTAGTCTTTCTTTAATTGCTTACTTTAAGAGAATTTTCTACACAAATATGAACTATTGTAAATTTGATATAGTGAGGTTTAAAATTCTTTGTAGAGTACACATGGTTGATTTTCTATCCTATAAACTATATTCTGTTATAATATTTTACTGTATGAATGCCACCCTGATGCCTACATTAAATCAATGCAGTTGTAATGGTAAGGAGAATGGTAAAAATATTAAATGAAGACTATGCTTTATAAGCATTCCAGTATGTATAATCTAGTGTGACAGAAGAATCTAACAGATAATCAATCCTGGGTTCAGAGTTGATTTGTCTCTTAAACTTCACACTTACTGAGATGCAACATTATTTGTGTGGTAATTTAAGTATAAACACTATGATATAAATGTGCAAATTAACTTTATATCCCCAGAATGGTTTGTTAGTGGTTGGACAATTCCTAGTCAGAAATTTATACAACACAAGCATCTAACAATGCCAATGATTGCTATCAAATCAAAATATCAAATGTCATTATTGAAATCTGTATCAGAATATATGTTAACAGGAAGATACTCAGAAAATACTTTTCATGAGTAAAATAGGTAGTGTTAAATGGTGTTTTACCTGGATTATTGATTGCACATATTCTGCTACTTATTAGTGATGCAGATGTAAAAAGTCAGCAAGCCCAAGCCTCTAAGCTTTCTGTTTCATTGGGTTCTAAATCCTCTGCTTCCCAGATGATTCCGGACTAAGCTGCACCAGAGAATTGGTTGCTCCTCTAGAGTGGTAGAACAGCATGTATATATCAAGGTCAACCTTGAAGAGAGTAAAAGCTAAAATTCATTGATCACTACTTATATGTCAGACACAATTCTAAGCTTCATATATGTAGAAATGCACACAGTCTCCTTGATCCTTGTAAGATATACAGAACTATTTATCACAGATGAAGAAATAGAGAGGTTACATACCTTGTTGACAATCTCACTGCCAATAAGTGGTAATAATGAAGAAATATTACTTAGCCCACAGAATTCTATTATGTATTCTAAAAGAAGCCACAACAACAAAAATATGTATAAGGTTTTGACTATCTTGAATCTATTACAAGACATGACCCCTTCAAGGTCACACTCTTCTTTGTTCTTCTTAATCCACTTTTGACTATGCTTTATTTTAAATGTTTGTTTACTGTGATGCCCCCTTGTTTGTTTGTTTGTTTGTTTTAGAGAGAGGAGGAAAAAGCATTGGGAGAAAGGAAGGAAAGAAGGAAGGAAGAAAGGAAAGAGGAAAGGAAAAAAGGAAGGAAATATATTTTTGACTTTTTACTGCAATTGCTGAAATTAGCACAATGAATACTTTGTTTGCTTTTAAGTTTGAGTGTTAAAAAAACCTATTTTGTGATAGTCCCTGGATTCTGGTGTACTCTAAAGTGACAAAAAAACATGCCTGGTCTTTCCCAAAGTGTTTTGGTGTCATCTTAACTTTACCGGAAATGAAATAGGCTGAAAAAGAAGAGATGGACCATAGGCAAAAATCTAAGGATGGCCTGCCTTCAGAAAACCTCCCCAGAGCAACTTGCATTGTGTTAGTAGGAATCCTATGGAGCCATCTTCCATGTTTGCTCCTTCTACCTCTCTGTGATCTCTCCCCACCATTTAACACATCTTCAGTGAAAATTCCATAAATCCTTTTTACATAAGTAGATTACTTTTACTCATAGGATAGATACACCTTTGGGGGTGCTCCTCTAATAATCAAGAAGGTGAAACACTAACCCTGTCTAATTATTTTCAACTAAATGGGCTCTATTCTGCATAATTTGGTGTACCAAGTATGATCCAGATTATTCCCTTGATAATATTTAGGGCTATAATGATCTGGAAAATTTAAGGGAAAATAGATATATTTGTTTCTAATAGAAATATCTCATCCTGACCAAAGTCAGTCTAGTATTTATATGGAAAAGAAGCAAAAAAAAATTTTTAAAGAAATGGGAAAAAAAGCCACATTTTAATTGACTCCCTCTCAGGTATCCAGAAGAGGTTGCAAACCTTACTAATTATGAAGAGAAAAAATAGGGACAGAATAACACAAGGAGAAATACACATAATTTGGGGACAGGTCTTGTAAAAATATCTGTTGAAAGACATTTTATACTTGTTAGGCACATTAAAAGGAGGAAAAATTCTAATTCTCATACCTTAGAAGACATACAGGCCCAGATCACCTCACAAGACTACATTAGGGGACGCAGACCCCTGTGAAATATCTGACATCAGAAAAAGAATGTCCAATAGCCTTTATATTTTGTTCCTAGATTTATATCCACACTTGCTATGAAATCTACAATCTTCCAGATTTCCTTCCTCACGCATGCCAGCAAAGTTTCTGTTCAATTACATCAATATAAGAGAAAATCTTCAAAACATTATTACTGAAGTTCCAAAACACTGAGAAAGTCACACCTTAGAAATAATGACCAGTGGTGTCGACTCCACTTATTGTAAATAAAGCAAAGACAGATCCCCAAGAATCTCCTTTCCATAAATTAATTCCTCTGTTATTCAATCCTTCACTTTTAAAGAATAGGAAGTAGATTAAAATAACTTCTCTGTTGGTAATCCTAAATTACAAAGGACAGTGGACTTTCCTTTATTTTTTTAATATTTTTAGTCCAGCAGGACACAGGAACTTTGATGCCGTGAGTAGTTGAAATGTGGAAATTGTAAGCGACTTTTTTAGATTGTAATGTAATCTTTTTTTTTTTAAAGATGAAAGCACGTGTTATCCCAACAAATAACTGCTTATATAGTTACATATTATAAAGTTGTTGAATTACAAATGAAACTAGGAATTTCTTAAGTCTTAGGAAGTGTCTGTTTGAGAAAGAACTGAAAATTCATTGACCACACAAAATTTTTATTTTTAAATGTATATGGTTATGAAGTATAAAATGTGATGAATTTGCATTACATTTTATTAAATGTAATGGTTGATATTTTAACCAGAAAAATAGGATGACACTAAGAATGTGTATGAAACAAAAATAAAAAAATAATTCTTATTTATTTACTGGCAGCCTCATTAAGCTCAAAAAAAGAAAAATTATCTTTGATCTTATAAAACAGTCACAAGCCAAGTAATTGATATCAGTTTGAACCTAAGGTGATCCTCTGAAGAGTGAATAAAAAGAGAGGGAAGAAGGAAGAAAAAAGATCAGATTAAAATCTGCAAACAGCAATGATTTCAGTCCTAGAAAATTGAGGATGGGGGTGACCTAATTACCTCCCTTTTAATAAAATATTCGTATTTTATCTCATTTTCATGTCTAAACCACTCAGAGTAAGTTTGAGGATTTCCTTCTTTGGGTTGATGTCCCTATTAGAAAAAATATGTTCAATATATGAAAATAAGACAAAAAAATGACTGTTTCCTTTTCTTGTCAGACTGGACACTGTCTAATAAGAATCATCTTCAACCAATTTACACTTTTGTTTGACCTAATATTCATCATTAAAGCCTGAATTCTACAGTTAGTATTAATTTGTAGAAAATTAATAAGGTATAAGTCATATCAATTATAAAATTAGTCAAAAATTGGTAACTAAAATTGATAAAATGATTCCAACCTGGTGGAGATGTAAATCATTTCTGCCCTACAGGAAGTACAGCCCCAGAGAGTAAAACTGTATTGCCCTGCTATGCACCTGATTTAGAATTCTTTCAGCATTCTTTTTTGAATCCTCTTTTGATCCAGTTTTGCCCTCCTGCTAGTTTCCTCATGAATAAGTTAAATATCTTTGATTCTTTATAAATTTGTGTGCAAGTTATATTCTTAACTATTTAAATAATATGCTTTGACATCTTAGAATTTCAAGCTATAATTTAAAAAACAGTAGAATAAAAATACAGTGTCTCGGTTTAAATTAATTTTAAGTAATATGATTTTATATTGTACTCTATAGCTAGTGGTCAAATTACTATGAGATATGAAATTGGAAATATTGGACACAGATTCTATTCAAGAATTTGAAATTCTGCACTAAAACTACAGAGCTGATGTTTTATATAAATGTTATTTGAAATGAATTGAAACAAAAATGTGTTACAATTGTGAACCTAGGTGTTCTGTGCAAATGCCATTCTAACATGATCTAAAAAATTATATGAATCCATAGAAGTTTTCTCTTGAAATTTCATCAAACATAACACCTTACATATTTCCCAGTTATGTTTTCAAGGGATTCCATTTTATTTTGATATACTTGAGATGTTTTATAACATTCTTAGGTGTATTCCAGATCTGATAAAGTTAATTCACATATCTGAACTCACGAAACAGACGTCTTCCCCGAGGCCCCACCTAGATCACAAATCTAAACCTAAGTAAACCTGTAAAGAAAACGCTTCAATGTAAAGGAACAACACACATCAAACACAATCCTCCAATTCAGCTTTAGTAGCCACCTTACAAAATAAAATAGGAACTACTAGCCTTTCAAGGAAAGCCCCGACTGCCTGGCTAATCACGCCCTGTTTCCAGACAGTTTCTTAAACTCTATAAAATTCACTCTTGCCCAAAATTCCTCCAGAAAATACCCTCACCCCACATCTGAGGCACTGTACTCCTAACCTATGAATTATTTTCCCTTTAAAAGTACACATCAAACTCTTTACTCATTTCTTTTAGTGTTTTATTTTGACTGAAGTCAGAATCTACAAATCCTAAGATAACGTGTATCTATATTTAATCAGACTTCTGAAAAATGGCTGTATATGTCAGACATGTTATTAAATTAAGGATGCCCATAACATACATGAAGTAAGGCTGTTTCTGACTTATTATTCTAGGCAAAACATCAGAAGCCTCCATATGCATTTTTTCTTCTTTGATCATCACATGAGTTGTAACAGATGAAGTATTGCCTTGTTATCCCTGGAGGAAAAATAAAGACAGGATCTGTGTCAATGTGATCCTAGTTGGGAGATTTCTACTTATATACTGTAAATTTGCTATAACAATACGTCAAGAGGTGTCGAGCTCTTAAGGTGATGTTACCTATTGTAAAACAAAAAAGAATTTATCATTGAGAACGAAAGGCAAAATAAATTTTAAAGCCTAAATGATCAGGAGACATTTATCAGAGTTTAAATATATAACTAAATATATAAAATATATAGATTCAGATATTCTATAAATTCAATAATATTTCTTTATATGTCAATATACAATATGTATGTGGTAATAATAATGTTTTAATTAGGGACAATGATGCCATTCTAGATTATCTAAATTTCAAAGATTGAGCTATTTGCTTTTTATTTTATCTCAAGTAGAGCACAGCCTTATTTCTTCTAGTTGACAAAAAAATAAGAAAAGATGTGCTCTTGCGTTTGATGGGTTCATCAGTGTAGTTCACATAGGTACCAAGGACCACAGGGGAGGGGACGTAAGGGTGGGGGTGGGGTCTGAACAACCAAGATGAGCAATTAATAAAAAAAAATAAATACTTTTTAAAAAAGAAAAGATTAGCAGTTGAAAATATACCTTGTCTTAAGAATTTAGATTACCAGCTGATAAAGTACAAAGGTCCTCAAACAAAAATGAATAAAAATGGAATTGAACCAAATTATCCAGAGCATACTAATTATATAGCCATATAAAGTCTATGTAATTTCTAGAACAGAATAATTTACTTGCACACCTTTAGAGTAATGCAGTTAAAAACAAAAAGGAATTTATAGAAATGTTCAGACTTTATTCTAGTAGTTTTACTCTTTGTATTAATGTATTTTTACCTTGGAACTATGATAGTGTTAGTAATTTCAATGACTATGTTGACTGTGTTAAGAATTTAGAATCTAAGATATCTGGGCTATAATATATTCTATAGTATAAAATAAGAAGGTGATATGTTAAAATTAAAATTAAAGTGGGAACAACCTACTGATTCAATGGAATTGGAAATTTCCCCTGGGAAATATGTCCAAGGAGTCAAGATGATCTCCTGTTGTTAAAATTTTTAAACACAAAACAAAATAGAAACAACAACAACCAAGAATACCTTTTCTAGCTTTGCAGACCAAATGACCTAGGAGCAATAGCATTCCCACAATATAGTCTAGTACTAGCTTCTGTTCCCTCTAATCACCTTTTCCACACATCTTTAAAAAATGATTGATGCAGGTCTGTGGCAAGAAGGTACAAGGAAATAGTGATCATTTTATTTCATCAAAAAGCAAGAAAACTAGTTGTGTCTTAGTGAAGTAGTGGTTAGGTCAATTGTCTCCAAAGGAGCACAGGTCACATAACACTTTGAGTCCTGGATCTGGGGAAAACAACATATTGAATAACTACATAAAAATAAAATAAAATACTTCTTCCTCCTCTCTCTATCTGCCTGTCTCCCTGTTCACCTGCATTCTTACTTTCACCTTTCCTTAAAAAATATAAATAAATAAAGCAAGAATACTTAATACTTCTGGGTTCATGACAAATTACACCAGAACCAATAAAAATCAGACTCCCAAGGCCAAAGTTGTGATATTCTGAGCATCAAAAGAAATGAGTTCTAAAATTTGAAATATCATTTGACTTTCAAAAAGTCTTGCTTTCTGGAAGAAAGTTAATGAGTTCTTCATGTCATACTATTCTTTGTTCTTCCAAAATCACACAATGACTCCTGTTCATTTCAATGTATATCTAAATTTCTTTTCAGATCTGTATTCACTATATTTACACGGCTCTCATGTTTCAAACGTATATTTTAGTTCCCATTTGATATAATATACTATTGATATCCTAATTTTGGAAAAACTTTTAATTTACTGTGAATTGAGGTGTCTGACTTCTGACTGAGAGATGCCCTCTTGATTGCTCCTTCAGGCAAATTTTAAATAAAGACCAAAAGCCATGTTCTAAAACCATGAGTCTGTAAACTTTGCAATTAGTGGCTGCCCTTCCTAGCTCAGTTTCTTTTGGCCTTCTCCAGGGATGGAATCAACCTGTAGCCGAGAAATGGGCCTCAGACCAACCCTGGAGTGCATGTGTGTCCAAGGTTCCTAGGGAGCTGGGAACCAGGGACCTCACCCCTTGAAGCCTTTCCTTTTATGAGAACTCTCCTTCTTCCCCACCTCTCTGCAGCCCTGTGACCCAAGGGTATGAGGTTTTCCAGTCTCTGGGTCTAGTTTCTGTTTCTGTTCTGTGATTCAGCAGAAGGGAACATTTCTGTGGTCAGTGTCCATACCTTGTCTCCATTTATGATGATAAAGTAGCTAAGAAGTGGTACTCTTGGGTCCTTCTTTTCTGACTGGAAATGCCTTAGAATACTGGATTCTATTCCATGGTTTCTTCTATGATGCAGCTGTATTAACAAGAAGTAATTTTTTTTGACACGTAAAAATATGATCCAGAAAAAACATAGCAGAACCAAGGAATAAATTCTAGTGCTTCATTGATAAAGTGTCTGACAACAGGGAGTAGAGTATTTCCTTAGAGGCAACAATGGGTTCTGTGCTATCTCTTTGATAATAAGTAATGGTTTGCTTAGTAAAACTTGACCTAAGACATATTTTCATTCTAACATACCCCAGGTACATTATGGTAGGAGACTGACATGACCTAAATAATCTTGACTCACTAGAGGCTGCAGATATTTACTGAAAGAAATTAATAATCTCTGAACAGCTCTGATTATAGCACAGCAATACTTCACTATATCTTATTGACTAGATTAAAATCAATCTATAACCAGAATTCATACTTTGCATTTTATACAGCAAAGTTGGACAAGGTAGATTTTTTTAAAACTACTTCTGTATGTATTTAAAAAGTAATGGGCTAATAGAGAAGTATTTGGGGACTTTACTACAATGACAGGAAACAAATTCAAAATTAAGCAAATGAGACTACATCAGAAGAAAAAACTTCTCATAACAAAAGATACTATCATTAAAAAATGAGACATCCTGATGAATGAGTGAAGATATTTTGAAATCATACATCCAATGTCAATATCTAAAATATATAAAGAACTCCTAAAACTCAATAACAACATCAAAAATCTATTTTAAAATGAACAGAGAATCTGAGCTGACACTTATTCTTATTCTTCAAATAAGTCATACAGAGGGCTAACAGATAAATGAAAAATATTCATCGTTGCTTACTATTAGGAAATACAAATCAAGACCACAATGAGATATCATCTCATACCTGTGAGAATGGCTGCAATTCAAAAGACAAGAAACAACAAGCATTTTTAGAAGCTATAGAGAGAAGGGACCCCTTGTAATCTGTTTGTGGGAGTTTACACTGGTATGGCTGTTATGAAAAACAGTATGGCGATTCTACAAAAATTTAAAGAGGAAAATTCCATATGGCCCAGTCATCCCATGTAAAGATATTAACACAAACAATACAAAACATTTATTTCAATATTTGTGAATCCCTTTGTTCACTGCAGCATTATATACGATGCCCAAGAGTTAGAAAGAACCTGTGTCCATTGACAGAGGGTTGGAAAGACAGCATGTGGTATATAAACATAATAGAACACTACTCAGTTAAAAAAATGAAATCCTGCCAATTGCAACAACATGGATGACCCTAGAAGGCATTATACTTAGTGAAATAAAGCAGAGAAAGATAAACAACATGTGAGTTCATACACATGTAGTACATAAAGTAACAAAACAAATAAATGAAACAAATAAAACAAAAATAAAGTTTAGATTAGAATACCAAATTAGGTGTTGATTCAGAGTGATGTACATCTACAATCTTTCAAAAGTTTTATTATGTTACCGCAATAGAAGCAGTTTTAAATAACAGGCTAAAATCTGTCATTTCATCAATAAAATATTTTGAAGCATCATATATTGATTTATAAAATATCTAATTTTTTCCAGGGAAACCCCTGGAAACCATGAAACTTGAGCTTCATCTTTCTCTGTTCTGTTAATTACATTGGACAAGGTTGGATAAAGTTAATACCTTTATCTATCATTCCTTTTCCTCAATTTCTTATGGTAAAGATCCAACAAGAAGATGTATGTGGCAGTGCTTCCAAATGCTGAAAGCTAATAAGTAAAGCTATGGTTCACAACCTTTTATTTTTCCTAAAATGCATGTGACAGATGACATTCATATACACTATCTAATCCTATGAGTCTATTTTCATATTTTACAAACATTCACATAACTCTTGCTATGCTTCAGGGAATGTTCCAAGCAACTAACAAATCACAATTCATTTAACTCACAACTCCCTATAGGTATACTTATTATTTCTGTTTTACAGATGAGGAAACTGAGGCACAGTGGTCACATGAACTCACACAAGGTCATACAAGTGCTGAGTTGCAGAATTAAAACATAAATATAACAACATAACCAGTAACTACCACAGGAAGAGGTTTCTAATGAAAGTAATGTGAGCTGTGCTTCAGATTTTGTTTGCTTGCTTTTAAGTTAAATAGGTAAAGTCACAGGTGGGGATGAAGTCAACTATTTAAAGACCCCCAAATTGTAATTTTACACAGGAAAAATAAAAGAGCTACTTTAAAAGCGAAACCTTTTTAAGATCTCAACTTTTTAAGCAAACTCTCCTCTCCCCATCTCCAGAGAATAAGACAATCACTTGGGAGGCATCAAGTCATGGGAGTAAAAAGGAAAAGTTCTGTAGTCAGACTTCAGAACAACTTAGCCCTGAAATTCTTGAAGCATATTGCAATTGTTGGTCCTGAGGATTTAAGGTCAGAGAATAATCTTTGTGGTTTTTCTCATTCAAGATCTGCTGCTGAATCATTTCCCACAGATACAGTACTCCCAAAATCTCACTTTTATCTGCTCTACACAGTAGGGGAAAAAATATGGACAGAAAGCAGTGATGCTTCTCAGATGATAACATAAAATTCCTGCAGTCTTTTTTTCCCTCTCTTTCTAAGCAGAAAACAGTAACATTTTACTCAAAAAAAAAAAAAAAAGCGATTCACTTTTCTTGCCCAGGAGAAATATTAGTGATAGTCTGCTGATAAATTATGTTTAAGGAGAAATTTAGTAACAATGAATTTTCTCTTCAGCTAGAGATGCCACTAGCAGCAATTCCATTTTACACATAATTCAGGTCATGTTTCAGAAATGATGTCTTATCAATCTATATCTTCCACAGACATAAAGCTTCAAATATTTTAGCAAGAATAATTGCACAGTTATACAATAAAGACACCCTCTGGCAAAATGCCTGCTCTGTGCCATGTCTTGTGCACATCTGGAGACAAAGATAAGCGAAAGACCACATCTTCAAAGAGGTCCCTCAACAGTGGTGGAAGCAGTGCTAAGAGTAAATACCAGCTGAACAATGATAATTGTGTTCTGACAGAGGTGTATAAAATAGTGGAAACAATGCTGGTGAACAGCTCCATCATCCTGGGAAATTAATGATGAGGTGACCTTTAGTTTTTCCTTGAAGGACTGTAGAATTTTAATAGATGGAGAAGGGAGGCAGAAGGTGTCAATATTTCAAAGAGGAGGAACAGCAGGAGAAAGGGCACAGATGAATGAAAGGCAATCATCTGTTTGTTAGACTAGTGATAATTCTTAGTGGATGGAGAATAACCCTCATGGGAGGAAGCTGGTGGGAATGACTCATGAGAAACATTGCAGGACATTTTTAGGTGTTTGTATTTTATCCCAAGACATTAGGAGCATTTATTTTTTAAGTTTAAAAGAAAGCCAAATTACATTTCTTTTAAAATATCGTGTTGAAGGATCATTCTGGTTGCCACACGAAGATTAAAGGAAGAAATGATAGATGGGAGGACTTGGTAGGGAAATGTTGTAATACTACTAATGGGAAATAATCAGGGAGTAGCCAAGGAGATTAAGAAGATGACTTGGGAGCGTTTCAAGATGTATAATCATTGGGAATTGGTGACCTTTTCATTCATGGAGATAAGAGAAAGGATGACTCAATGGTTCATGATTTGAATCATTGATACTACTAGCTAAGCTAGAGAGTAGATAAAAAGAGACACATTAACCCAGAAAGTAAAAAGTGAAAACACCTATTACTCTGATTCTGCAAGAAAAGGGCAAAGGAGAATAACAAATCAGAATCTCAGAAGGGGTATTTGAATGCAAAGCACAGAGAAAGGTGTGGGTGAGATGAAGTGGAGACACACAGAATGAAAGCAATAGGAAGTAGCTATTCATCTGTAAAAGGAATAAGGAGATACAGGCTGCAAACTATAAGAAACTATGATGCCAAGAGAAGGAGAGAAGTAAACTGTGGAGGTAGAGACAAGAGCTATGGAGCAGCAAGAGCTGGACCTTGGTGGGTCACTGGCATGTGGAGGCCCTCCTAAGTAAGGAAGATGACAGGGATACAGCTTCTAGAGCTGCCACTGGCTCTCTAGGAGTGCTGTGGATCACCACAGGGTTACGGCTATGCCCACTGAGTCCTGACCTTTTGGCTCTTCTAGGATTTCCAGCATGACAGGCAGTCTTCTACATCTCCACTCTTTCCCTTGCCCTTGACAACAAGCCCCTATCACTGAGCCATCATGGGCATACATTTGTTACCTGAAAAAAAAAAAAAAATAGAAACAAGTCATCACAAATAGGATGTACAACACCTTTGAGAATTTCAGGACAATTATTTTCTCAATTAGTAACTTCTTTTTGCTTTTTTAAAATTTATTTTTGTGATACTTTCTTTTTCTTTATGCAAACTTATTTTTAAAAGACAATAAACTATATGCTTATCAATTTTAAATTCATGGCATTGGATTTTCTTGGCAAGCAAATCTAGTATTTGATATAATATTTGAATGTCATGTGCCATTCAAAGATTGAACTTTTCTAAGAAAACTTGCAGAAATTTCAAAAAATTTTCTGAAAAATCTTATGCATTTGTGTTTAATATTTTGTGGTCATAAGCATATGATTTTAATGCTAATGAAACTTCATTATACAAAAATTATTCTTCAGACACTGTACATGGCTTGCTAATAATATCTATCCATAACTTTTTCTCCTCACATTATATCAGAGGTGGCTACAAGCTCTGAGACTTTATTTGAATGCAATTTGCTAAAGAATTTTGCTACTGGAAAGTACAGGACATGATGTGCTTTCTTCAACAGACAAATTACACACACAAAAAAGAGAAAGGATATGGAACTCATGGATAGAGAGAGGCTTAATCATAATGTGTGGATGTGATTTAAATAATTTCAATAAATTCAAGTAATAATTTCAATAAATTCAAAAATACTAAGACATTTATGAGGCACTTGCAAGTTTGAACACTGGATTTTTATGGCCTGAAGAAATTTTATTAATTGCATTTATTTGTGATGCTTTGTGATAATGCTTAAAAATGCTTTAAAAAAGAATCCTTTTCTTTTAGAAACACTAGTATTTAGGAATTGTTTCAAAATAATATGAGGGAAGAACTGAATGAAGATATAGATGAAATAACGTTGGTCATTAGATGTTGTTGAACCAGGGATGAAGATTCATAAAATTACTATGACTCATTTTACATGTATTTTGAAATTTGTCATAATAAAGATTTTCTAAAATCAGAAAACACCTAAACACCTGCCCTTTCTGAAACTTGATAGTAAATAACATAAGAATTTTGTCTTCCTTCAAATGTGTATTTAAGCATGCGTATGTGTATGCAAAAATGATTGGAAAGAAAACGCAAAATATTAACAATGACTATACATGAATGGTATGTATTATAGACCTTCGGCGTGTGTTCCTCCAAAACTCATATGATGAAACCTAATGTCCAATGTGATAGTGTTTGGAGGTGAGCGTTTGGGAGATGATTAGGTAATGAAGACGGAGTCCTCAAGAATTAGATTAGCGCGCTTACCAAGAAGACTGAGAGACCTCCCTTGCCCCTTTCAGTCATGTGAACTTACAGTGAGAAGATGGCCATCTATGAATTAGGAAGACTCACCAAACACTCAATATGCTAGCACCTTGATCTTGGACTTTCGGGCCTCCAGAACTGTGAGAAATACATTTCTCTTGTTTATGACATTTTTCTTATGGCAGACAGAAGAATCTAATATGTATGAGTCCCGGAACTTTTGAAAACATTTCAACTTCTCTGCATTATATTTACATTTCCCCCCATAATCAATATGGTATAATGAGAGTTTTTTCTTCCATTTTATTCAAATACTGATTCACTGAATTTATTGTACTTTTATTATATTTCACAAATTAGTGCATATATTGAGAATTACTGAGCCAATCAGAACCCTATTCAGTACTAATATTTTCAGCTCCAGTTCTTCCTTCCTTAGACCAAAAATAGCATCTTGAACATTATATCGTTCCAACTGCTTTCAAATTTATGGTTTCTGCATGATTTATTCTAAGCTACCACATTTTCAAAAGTCCAATTCTAAATTTTCTGCCCAAATAAAGCATTTTTCTTCCTACTTTACATTTCAAGTATCGATTTAATTATTTTTGACAAGTTGCAATTCCAAAGATCTATAACTTTATAAACATTTATTATCATCTGCTACACTTAATATGCTGTTCTGAGCACTACAGAAAATAGAGGAACAATATATTGCCACTCATATATATATTCATATATAGGTATATAATCTTTTGTGAGATTATTTGCTACATATTTTCTGAAATGTATCTGTTAGGCTGGCTCAGAAAGACGGGACAGCGGGCAGGGACAGCGGGCATGCCCGGCGGCCAAGCCCGGGAAAAAGGTGGATGACATCAGAATAAGGGATGCGACCCCCACACCTGGATTCACGGGGCCAATCCCCAATCGTGATATGGGAAGCCCGCGAAATTCCTCTGCTTAAAGAGCCGGTACCCCTTTGTTCTGCGCCTGACTTCCCCAGGCCCGTTTTGCGGACTTGGGAGTTTCGCCCGGGAGCGCAAAGTCCAATAAAGCCCTGACTATTCTGCTTTCTGTCTGATTGAAATTTTCTCCTCGCGGAGCCCAGAAAAACCTTACAGTATCTACATATAATGTATGTTTATGCATATATAGACATATTAAGTCAGAATAGAGACAGAGACACAAGCAACTATATATACAAGGCAAACGGAATGGACTACAACACAGTTGTCAAAACACAGTAGAGAAAATAATGGAGGGACAGATTAATTTTGATGAGACACTCTTGGAATCTTCATGGAGTTGGTTACCACTGCACAAGGTTTTCAATGGTAGGTAGCACAAAACAAGAAGAAATGAATAGAAGGCATGTCTGCCATTATCTAGGAAAAACACTTCTGTATTTTCCTTTACTCACACATTTGCAGTACTCATGACACCAGATGTCTGGGTTTTCTATACCTCAAGCCACTCCCTGAAACACAAGCTGGGTGTCCTGTAATTCCATTAAACTCTGACACTATCTACCTACCTAGTGTCAGCATCAGATCCCACAAGGAAAGGACTCAATCCTATAAGACTACTGCCACTTCAGACACCAATAGCAAGCCCCCACCGGCTATAGATCAGGGTTCTTTGGATCTATTCTTGGTTTTGATAGGAAACCAAGGAAATCAGGAAATCGTATCTTCACTGCCTTATTATAAAGGGTATGCATGAACCATCATATGAAGAGATACAGGGTTAGGTCCCAAGTGCAGGAGCTTCAGTTCCTCGAATTGAAATGCACTATCCTTCTGGCACAGAGATGTGTTTACCAACTGACACTCTCTGAACCTCTTACTATTGAGATATTTATAGAGGCTTCAGTCACTAGGTAATACTGATCTAATCAATCTCAAGTGTCTCTTCCCTTCCCGGATGATGTCACTGAAAGTCCCAAGCTTCTAACCATGGTAGTGGTTTTCCCAGTGAGCATTTCCCATCATAAAACCATTCAGGAATCCACCCAGAGTCACCTGACTTGAACAAACTCTTGTCCTAGACACACTATCTCCCAGGAAATTTCAAGAGATTTAGGAGTTTTGTGTCAGAAACCAAGGTCAAAGACCAAATATGAGAACCAGAGATGCTCCTAGAGCTTTTATCACTTAGAAAATTACAAGAATTTTAGGAGTTCTCTGCCAGGAGCCAAGAGCAGAGACCAATATATATTTTTTTGTTATTTCACACTCCCCCATCAAGGGAAAGGATGAGAAGGAGCAGTTCAGTGGCACAGTGTACAAGAATTTTTAAAGAGAAATAAGTCTGGAAAGATAAATTAGGATCAAATCATAGGCAGCCTTCAACGTCACATTCGAATCTTTAAGCAATTTGAGAAAACGCAGTCAAAAATTAAACTTTACTCAGATATAATTTTATTGGTGTCATATTGGTCTCTAAATGAATTGTCTAGTCAATGACCAAAATTTATTGAAAATTTTACTCCAGTAGGACCCTTGGAACCCTTGGAACCCAATGATCAGCTTAGTTTTCCACAGAGAGTGTTACTTTGGATATAGCTCTTGGGAATGACTACCTATTTAGCAAGTGGGTGAAAAAGGAGAAAAATGAATTAAAGGAGTAGCCTTCAAACTTTCATCAAGGTTTTTACTCAAGCTCACATATCCCTTGCCATTGTGTTCTCCACAAGCTCTCTCCTGACCCCCATATTCAAATTCTAGCATCTCCATCGGGATCTTTCCGGTCACGGGGCACAAAAGGCCTGGCTTGACTCTGAATAAGCCTTATTCTTACAGGCTTCAGTAACTAAGCTTTTGTTTATAAGCTGATGTGGAAAGAAATATTCTCCCTCTCGGGATACTGGTTTTTGCTACCAATGTCCTTGACAAATATTGTTAGTAAAATCCCATTACCACACATCCAGATGGATAGAATGGAAAGCAACTCACATGCTTCCTTCTTGAGTAGTGCTGAAAGAATGCTCTCAGACTGGTCTGTCTGCTTTCATTGCTCTGCTTGCAGACCCAACTTGGAATGGAACAGAAATGCCTGAAGTGTGAACTTTATGATCAACAGGTTTCTAGAATAAGCAATTTTACAAAGCAGCCTTAGGCAGTGGTGTACACAACTGTGTATTAAAAACGAGCAGTTTTAAAATAAAATTCAAACATCAGGCATAAAAATGCATTTTTCTTACTTTAAAAGAATGCACCAGGGAGAAATTCAACAAATAAAACCTATGGAAAATATGAGCATTTCTGCAGGCTTATTTCCAGTGGGACATTAGCACAGACTTGTAGCAATACCTCTATTAATGAAGAGAATGTGCTTCAATAACACACTTATTAATCAGATAGTTCATAAGCTAGACATGGAAAAAGTACATAAGATTGAGGTGTTAGTTTCAGAACTTCACGAAAGAAGGTAAAAAAATATGGCATGTAATACAAAAATATGACAAAATACTAAGGAAAATTGCATCAAATCTTTTGGAAAATATAAACTAGTCCCCCTAAGATCTAGCATAGAAGTAAATGAAGAAAAGCCATGCTAAAGGATATTCAGGAAGAAATCCAATATAACCCTGCAGTCAAGGTGGCAGATTGGGAATAATTTAGTTTACTAGTTGACCTGTTGAAGGACTAGGACCCACAGATTTCAGTGACACTCTGTAATGAAGGACACATTTTCATTATCTTCAGTCACCTCTATAACTGATAGTGATGATTCAAAGAGATAAGCATAGGAGGGAGGGAGTAAGAAGAGCATTCCAGGGGTAAAAACAGAAGTATCATCTCACCCCTCCTCTTTCTCATAGGGGTAACTTTTAGTTTCATGATCCTTGTATTTTCAAACTCTGTTAATTAGTTCATTAAAGCAAACAAATTAAAACACCAAGAGGGCAAACCAAACAGTATTGCCAACTAAACTAATAAAGTGGAATGCCATTTTTTAAGATTCAAGTACCCATGACTTGAATCTCATGTATATTTGCTTGTCAAATTCTGATATTCTTTCAAGAGGAAAACAAATCTTTCATTTTTCATTTGGATGAACAGGTATAAAACTTGAGTTCATAAAACGTAAGAGCTATTTAAAGTAAGGTATTTATTAAAGGACATGAATTATTATTTTGTAATTTGCTCATCATTAGTCAACTAGTTAAGTGAGAGTTACCAGAGTCCCTTCTGTTTTGACAGAGTTGAGAGTAAAGAAAAGAGAAAGGTGCTGGGAGAGGAGATAAGGAAAAAAGAGGTAAGACATATTTTGAAAGCCATGCAATTTTGTTCATTGTAGCCCTATCTACCTGTTTTTAGCTGGTATAATTGGAAGCTGTGTAGTGACATTTGTCAAGTCTAACCACATAACAAAGCTTTCCTTACTTCAGTTTTAAGATTGCCAATTTCATCATACAGATGAGTTCACAGTGTTTTCACTAATCAAGCTAACACACTATACATTTATTGGCACAAAGAATATTTGTGAATCATTTTAAGTTCCACCTTTAGGGATTAGTCTTCCAAAATGTGGCAGACTGAGTGTGGCTTTAGATTCTGCCACCCAAACATTCACACAGAACTGAGAATACTGACATTTTTTAAGGACTTAAACCAAAATCTGCAATGCAGCAATAATTTATGGCAGAATGTTGGGCTAGAAGCCTGCTGCTAAGCATCTATTTGAAATGTCATTAACCCTTCAGTCATCAAGGTCACCAAAAGACACTATAGACGTTTCTTTTACTGTTCTCAAATGTTGAAATATATAAATCACTTAACTGGTGCACAGAACTTGCTGTAAGCAAATAAATTCAGCATTTACTATAATCGATTTCAAGGAAAGCAGCAAGCTCTGAATAGCAATTAGGATAACGAGTTTCCTGAAGCTCTAATTAGATAGCAAGAAACACCTACAACGATACCCCCTCACTATTTATGTACCTATGAGTAAAAGGAATTAGTATATATCTAGAGTGTATATATGAAGAAAGTGTTCTCTTGGAGAAACTAAAAATAATCCTGTGGTTTCACTATGAATTTTTTAAAGCTGGTACTGCTTGCTTACATGCTTTCTGCCTTGGTTGTGAATTTATTTCTACATAAATAAATATTATCTCATTACCAACCATCTCCATTAGAATCTAGCAGACCATGAAATAGACTTTGCAAGATCAAGCAATATACTTAAGTCCAAAAAACATTGTTTTGGCTTCTCGCTTAAGAACTCATGGAGAAATAAAATTTTGCACATCAGTTTGGAAAACATACACTGCATAATAGTTTCCAGTCAAAAGCAGTTCTAAAAAGGAAAGCAGATTACTTGCAACTATGAAAAATAAATATTTCTGCTTTTACCTACTTGTCTACATTTCTACTATTGCTAACTTTTGCATGTTTTAAAAAACATATATATATATATTTAAGCAAAATCTGTTTTTTTTTTTCCTAAGGTAAAAATAATTCAAGGACAAAGCATCATGAGATATATATCTACTAAGTACACAAAGTGGTCAAATCATTCTATACTTGTTTTAAGCCTTTAACCCCCAAGGATAAAGTCACTAAGAATATCTTCAGGTTCAAAAAAAGGCTATATTCTGGATTCCATTCTGAAATGTTACTAGCATATGAACAAATCTAGTGTATATTCCATCAATTGGGCAAAGGATGCCCAGTGACAAGTACAACAAATGCACAACTTGCTTACAGTTATAGATGTTCATTTAAACTGCATACATGCTAGCAGTTTGTATAAAATGTATATGCTTAGAGTTCAAATTTCAAGAGCAGTATTTAAGTATTCTCCCAAAGAAACAATAACAACTGGCATTTTTGTCCAGAAACTTAAATGACAGGGAAATATAGCCACACAATTATTTTACAGCGCAAGTTCTCTTGCCAGGTTTAGGAACTGGAAAAAACCCAGTAAGCCATGCAAGAGCCTGGCAGGACAATGGGGGCTGTCAGTTTTGACTGGCACAAGTTACCCCCAGAGAGGCACAAATCAAAGCACACAAAAGCGCACTTGTGTTACGTGTGGTGCGAGCTCAAAAAAGAAGCTGGGTGTCGGCCCCTGGATGCTCACACAGCAGAAGCTGTCAGAGTTCTGCAGCTTGTATGAAACATATCCATATTTTTATTTAGCACAACATGAGAGAAAGTTTTAAAATAACGGAGCTTATAGCTTGAGGAAAGATCAATCCATTCAGTCATTAGGGCTAACACTGTGTTTCTATTTCTCATCATATGATGTTGATGGAAGTAGTCATATTTCAAAGTCAGGATATTTTTCACATATTCCAAGAGATTTCTAAAATTAAGTACTTTTAATATAAACTTATAAAGAACTATTTTTAAAATGTAATCAGTCTTACAATTCAGCTACTCAGCAGTGCTGAGGCATCACTGTACAGTTTGGTTGCAGGGGAGGAAAGTGGCGTTATGGGGAAGCATCTGGCAGGTCCACTAGCTCAGGGATCAGCCTTGACATGATGATAGAGGGACAGGCCAGACATCAAGTGCCTTCTGATGGGATGCATTACAAATGAGGCAGCCATCACTCTTAAAGCATTTGTGCCCAAAATGTTCAATCTGAATTCAATCATTTCTAAAGATTAAATTTCTGGTGTATAGAAAAGCAAAAACAAGAAGAAAAAGTTAAAACACCAGGAAGCAATTAAAAAAATTAAAAAGCAGGATGTTCTACAAGAACTGGCCCAGTCTTACCAACAAGTTACTAACAGAAGAGGGAAGAGAAAGGAAACATTCTCAATTAGAACAACCAAATATAGAGATATCACGACCAAATGTACTGTTTCCTTCATTAGATTCCTAGTCCATTAATTACTAGGTATATTGAGATAAGACAGGAAATTTGAATATGGGCTCAAAACTGCATAGTACAAGGCAATTATTATATTTTTAGTTGTGATAATAGAATTACATGCATGTGGGAAACCGTCTTCAGTTTCTGAGAAATCCATTCTGAAGTATTTAGAGATAAATGAATAAATTTATTTTAAAAGACTTCAGAAAAATAGATAAAATAAATATTGTAAAAGTATTAACAACTGAAAAATCTAATAGTCCTAATGAATTTTTTTCTATTTAAATTCTTGGGTAATTTTTTAAAAAAAGAAATCATTATCTAGACCTTAATTCAGTAACTTAAACAGGACATGTAGAAGTATATTTTATAATGCTACTTTAAAATGCAGATTAAAAATCTGATATGACTTTCTTAGGGGAAACATTTTAAAGAGATTATAAGATAATCAAAGAGTTTGGGAGTTCAAATGATATAAATTTGACTTTCTATTTATATTCCTTTAATTTTTCCAAGATCAACATTTAAATGAAAATCGTTATTTTTTCAGAGTAATTATAGAAACTGTGAATATTATTTTCACTCTAAAATTTGTTAAGGATTTTTCCTTTAGTCCTAGTTATAGTGCTTTGTATATAATATACCCAAAAGATTCTGAAATCTATTCAGATAGTGAATGCAAACATTATCCAAAATAAAAGAAAGACATAAAATAGATGGATTTGTACATGTAGCCATGTTAAGATAGCACAACAGGAGTGAAAGCAGGGAGAGGGAGATCCCTCTCATACAGCTAGAAGACCCAATGCAGGTCGCAGCATCTCTGCTCCATTATTTGGCTTGACCTAATCACTAAGGTGGAAAGCACAGAACAACTATTCTGACTTATAAAGTTTGCATCTAAAGACCAAAAATCTTAAAATCTGGAATTATCATTTTATCAATGAGCCAAATGTGTCCATTCTTTGTACATTTATAGCTGCACACACTCTCCATAGAAATGATATTGGAAAAGGAGGATTAAAAGTTGAGAATAAGTTGGGGAAAACCAAGTCACACCTGACAAGATCTCCTCTGGCATGGAAAGATGGAGCTCACAGAACAATTCACATCAAGTCTCTCAGACCATTTAACAAGCTGTTGGAACCTGGTGTTTGAGAAAAGTAAGGCCTGTTACCACTCCACCCAACTCTTGTTGCTAAGTCTCCATGGCATTAGTAAATGGAGTATATGGAAACATTAAACATTTAACCTGTAGAAAACAAAGCAGCAAAAATAAAAAGTCAATTCAATCACCTCCATATTTATCAGAAAGATCTATGCACACATACACACACTTACACATACACACACAGACTACACTAGAGACATGGAAGCAATGACAGAGTAGTGCTACTGAGCAGATCTTGATGATGATGATGTAAACTAATACAGTGATTTCTCACTCTTACTCTCAGTTGTGGAACCATATGTGGAAGTACAAATCTTTGCCTCCTCCCATTCTCCCTCATCAGCTATCTTCTGCAAATAACTCAGTCTCATTTTACACAGATACATTTACTCACTCAACAAATGTTTACTGAATTCCTGGTGTATGCCTACACTGTCCTGGAAGGAGAAATTTTGGTGAACAAGATAAAAACCCATTTTGCTTTCCAGAACTTAGTATGATTTCAAAGAGTGATAAGCACTATGGAAAAAGATGTGGGATTAGTATGATCATGTTTCCTACTTCATGGAGACTATGCATTAGTGATACAATAATGAATACAGGAAGTGGAAATGGAACACGTTGTACTTAGGTGAGAAATAACAGTTTTGGTGGAGGACAGTTGAGATGGTCAAAAATCAAGGGACTTGAAATCTATTTTAAAGGTGTAATTGAGAAAATTTTCCTTATGGATTCAAGCCAAGAAGGACTATTGAGAGCAAGAGAAAAATCAAATATGACTTCAAGATTTTTACATTCAAATCTCCCTAGTAGGAATATGATAAAAATGCCATGAATAAATAGTACATTTTATAAGTCATTAAAAATGATAATAAATGTATAGTTGTAAATTAATTAATGAATATTCTTTTTAGTCCATTTTCTTATATAAAGAGTTGGTATTAACCATGCCTTTGTCTGCATCACTTTTTTTATTTAACAATATGATCCAGTGATGTCTACATGGCAGTATTTGAAGGTATTACTTATTTCTTTAAGCAACTAAACAAACTTTTTAGCATAGTTTTTTCACTCAGTCTGTAGTTGATGGACATTTTAAGATTTTTTGCCAATTGTTTATTAGTACAAATAATGTTGCCATAAAGTTATGTAAATATGTTTTTTCAATTTTTGTCAATGAATCTTCGAGATGAATTGCTAGAAATCAGATTGCTACATTACCTAAGACCCCAAAATAAAGAGCAGCAATAGTTTGTAAGTCATAGACTATATTATTCTTTGTCCAGGGATAACAATTTTCATGGGACACTACTTTACAGAATAATATAAAACATTCTACCTAGTTATGATCTTGATGAGGTATCAAAAAAAGTAGATTCCAAATAAGTGCTCTGAAATTGAGGGGTTTTTTTCTAGTTATTAAGGTGATTCTTGCTCATTCTACAGATTTTGAAGAACACTAAAAATGTTTCAAAAGATAGGAAGTCACTCTATACAACATTATTATTCAAAAATGAACAATATGGTAATTATTTTAGTCTTTTTTACAATACATGTATTTCTGTATGCTCTGGATATTATTATATGAAGATTTTTATTCTGCCCTTTTCTTAACAGAGCCCAGCTATTGTAGTCTTTTTCTAGATATCATTTAAATTATCTTAAATAATTCTCCAACAGAGCAGATTTTATAACTACAGTGCACTTAAGCATAAAGAAGAATGCTTTAAGTCAACATTTAATTATCTTTTTCCATTACAGAAATTTCTATTAGAGAGGCCACCAAAAAGAAAACCACAGTTAGCTGATAACTACCAAGATATGTTATGACTGGAATACAGTCCCAACGTACCCCACTCCCTGGGTATAGCCAGAGATGAGACCAAAGGCTCATTCCTTCAAAGCTGCATAATACTAACATCCAACTTTATAACTTTAAACAATCTCAGGCAACAGCAAAAAAAATTGCTTTGGAGGTATGCATCTTAAGAAAAAAAGAACTGTGAACTAACAGAGTCAAAAATACAACGACCTGTAAAAGGCATGGTCTGGATGTTTGGATTGAGAATCAAGGTGAAGGCGAAAAAGGTGAATTAGAGAAGGGTTTGAAGATGAGCATGTCTGGCAGATAACATAGACAAAGCTATAGCATTAAAAATGTACCTAGTATGTATATTCCAAGAGAGTATATTCCAAGGAAATTTTAAAAGATAATATTTTGCTTATATTTTACTTATTTTTATTATTAAAGTAACATTGGTTTATAACATAATATAGGTCTCAGGCATATTTCTTTATACATCATCATCTATAGATACTGCATTATGCTCATCACCAGTAATCTAGTTTCTATTTTTTGCCATACTATTAATCCCTGTGAACCAAATTACCCATGCCTCTTCTCTCTTCCCTTCTCATAAACACTATTTTGTTCCTTTGTTCAAAGAGTTTTGTCTTGTTATGTTTGCTCGTTTGCTTTGCTTGTCTTTCACAGTTAAGTAAAATAATATGGTGCTCATAAAAGACAATTTTATGTTATATTAGACTTTATATGTGATAAAAGACCTTAAGTGACAGTTAAATTCAAGCAATATACAGCTTCTGTAAGTTCTCAAAGCCAAAGAAAGCCACAAGAAAAGCAATGTTTTAGATAGATTAATCTGACAAAAGTGTGTGGTATGGTTTGAATCAGGGATAAATAAAATCTTAAAAGAATGAAATGTCTATAACAACAATTACCAGATAAGTGTTGGAGCCATGGGACTGAGAAGAAAGGGATACTATAAAGGAAGAATAAACAGGACTTCATGGCTAATTAAATAAGTGAGATAATGAAGAAGAAAAAAAGTAAATAAATCAAGGATATATCTTTTAGTGAGTGGGAGAAAGGTACTGGGAAGGGAAAAAAACTGGGAAGATGGGAACAAGATCAAGACAAAAAGGAGGTTTGACTTAGTATTTCAAAGTTTGAATTCATAGTGAGATATGCATGTGAAAATGTTCTATAGGTGTATGGAAAGGTGAACCTGGACCCAGAGTGCAAGGTGAAGTCTTACAAATACTATGAAACATTTCATGAGAAGTTTACAGATTCCAATAACTTAACTGTCTAGAGCTCTGTATGTAGGCCAATAGCTAAAGTGCTGACTGAAATGAAGGTAAAGATAATCTTCATCCATTCATCAAAAATACATTTATTTTCATTGTGAATGATATATCACATTAATTTTACATCAATGACATTCAAATCCCTTTTCCATTAAGAAGGTTGATAAAGGAGATTAGTCAAGATGGCAACCTGGTAGGAGAGTCTCATCTCCTCCCCAAATAGCAACTAGGAATCACCTATTTTGCAAAGACAAGCATTGAGGAAGAGTAGGTCCTGGAAGCTACAAAGAGAGAATAGTATTCACCACCAGAAAGTATAGCTAAAAATATCAAGATTCAGAGCTACATCACAGATTTGGTATTACCAGCCTCAAGGGGGAAAAGGGGCCACGGCAGAAGGGGTGGAGGCTTGGGAAGAACCAGACCACCCAGAGTGTAGATCTGACAGCAGAGAGTCCACTCAGTCAGAATGAGATGTGAAGACAAGGGAGAGGCTCTTGATGCAGGGCGGAAGGAGGACCAGGGTCCTGGCAACTACCTGAGGATAAATTCAGGGCAACAGTGATAAGCATGCTCATGGAAACCAAAGAAAACAATATTGGAATAAAAGAGAATCACAGCAAAAAAAGAGAAGATTTGAAGTAGTTCAAAACAGAGGTCAAGGAAATTGAGAGCACAATAACTGAACTAAAGAGCTCAATAGAGGGACTCAGCAGTAGATGGATGGAGCCTCCAATAGAATCAGTGAACTAGAAGACAGGGCAGAAGAATGTACTCAAGCAAACAAATAAAGAAAAAAATGAATGAAAAGAAACAAAAACAACATTTGAGACTAACTGAATCATATCAAAAGGATAATATCAAAACATTCATAACATGGAGGTCATAGATTGAAAAGAGAGAGAAAGAGAGGCAGAAACTGTATTTGAAGAAATAATAGTGAGAATTTCCCTAACCTGAAGAATGAAGCAAGCCTCCAAGTGAAGGAAGTTCAAAGAGATATGAACAAACAAAACACAAACAGACCTATACCAAGAAACATTGTAATTAAAATGTAAAAAATACAGGATAAAATGTGGCTAGAGAAAAATGAGTCACATACAAAGGTGTCCTCACAATATTGTCAGTAGATTTCTCAACTGAAACTCTGCAGGCCAGAAGGGAATAGTGTGATGAATTCAAAATGCTGAAAGAAAATAATTTTCAACCAAAGAAAAATACCGTTTGAGATTATGATTTAGATACGAAGAAACAATTAAAAATCTTTTTAGATAAGCAAAATTTAAAGAATTTAATCACTACAAAACCAGTTCTAAATAAAATACTAAAGGAAACTCCATAAAGTGAAAAGAAGTAACCTTTTAAAATATAATAGGGAAAAATTTAAAAAGTGGGGAAGAGAGGAGAATAAAAAATGTAGGTGGCTAGAATGAGTGCAAGACTAATATGCTTTCAAATAAAAATAAGAAATAAACATAGAATTGTTAGTACTAACCTCAGGGTAACCTCAAAAAATCTCCAGGGAAAAACCAAATAAGAAAAAAAAAAAAGGAAAACCAATCAAATTATAAGTACACCAAATCCACCTAAGAAGAAAAAGTAAAGAACAAAGACACACCTAGAAGAAGAAAAATATTTAAATGTCAATAAAGAGTTACATATCAATAGTGACCCTAAACATTAATGGATTCAACTCACCAATCAAACACAGAATGGCCAATAAGTTAAAAAACGGAACCCAAACTTCTGCTTATATTCAGGAAACTCACCTTCTTTCAGTAATAAACATAGATTCAAAGTCAATGATTGGAAGACAATCCTACAGCTGACGGTTAATCAAAGTAAAGCAATAACAGTCATATTTATATTGATAAAACAGACTTCCAACTAAAAACCATAACAAGACAGATGTGGACAATGTGGACTGAGGGATCAATTCATCAAGAAGACATAATACTTACTAACATCCTAAGCACCAAATGAAGGTGTAACAACATATATTAAGCAAGTATTATTAGACATGATGAGAGACATACACAGCAACAAAATAATAGTAGAAGGCTTCAAAACTCTACTTACAACAACAGACAGATCAATCAGGCATAAAATTAACTGCAAAATAGCAACTTTAAATGATCATTTGGAACAGTTAGATCTAATAGACATAAACCAAACTCTTTATCCAAGGACTACAGATTTCACTTTCTGAAATGCACATGGAATGATCTCAACAGTAGATCTTGTATTGAGGCACAAAACATGTCTTAAAAAAATTACAAGAATAGAAATCATATCAAACATCTTTTTGACCACATGACTTAAAACTAGAAATCAACCACAAGAACAAAGGTGACAGAACCCAAACTAATTGGAGACTAAGAAATATGCTTCTGAATGACCCTTGGGTAAAAGAGGAAATCAAAGAGTAATATAAAAATACTTAGAGGCAAATAAGAATGAAGACACAAGCTACCAGAATCACTGAGATGCAACAAAACCAGAACTAAGAGGGAAGTTCATTGCCATCCAGGACTACCTCGAGAAACAAAAAAAATCACAAATAAACAATCTAGCCCTATATTTAAAGCAACAAGAGACAGAAGGACAATTAAAGCCAAACATCAATAGATGAGAGAAAATAATAAAAATTCAAACAGAAATAAACAAAATAGAAAATAAAAGACATTCCAGAAGATCAATAAAGCAACGAAAGTTGGTTCTTTGAAAAAAAAATTTTAAATAACAAGCCATTGGCTAGACTCACAAAGAAAAAAAGAGAAAACTGTCATAACTACAATCACATGAAAGCTAAGAAGTTATAACAGATAACATTGAAATACCAGACATCATAAGAGACCATTATGAAGAGCTCTGTGCTAATAAATTAGACAAACTCAAGGACATGAAAAGATTTTTAGAAATATATAGTCTACCAAGTCTGTATCTAGAAAAACTGGAAAAACTGAACATAATCACAGCCAGGACATTGAAGAGGTAATCAAAAGTTGCCCTGAAAAAAAAAGGCCAGGACCAGATGACTTTCTAAAGAGTTTAACCAAGCCCAGAGAAGAATTAATACCTATTCTTCTCAGATTCTTCCAATTTATTGAAGAATAGAGAATACTTCCAAACACTTTCTATGAGGTCAATATCACACTGATACCAAGTGCGGATAGAAATGTCAATAAGAAAGAAAACACAGATCAATATCTCTAACAAACACAGATGCAAAAGATCTCAAGAAAATATTAGCAAACCAAATCTGACGAAGCATCAAAAGGGTCATCTATCATGACCAAGTGAGATTTATCCCAAGGCTGCAAGAGTAGTTCAATACACATAAATCCATTAATGCAATATACCGTATCAGCAAGAGCAAGGTGAAAAAAACACATGAGCATATCAATAGATGCAGAGTAAGCTTTTGAAACAATCCAACACTCATTTGTAATTAAACCCTTGCATAAAATGGGGATACATGGTACATACCTCAACATAATAAAGGCCATATACAATAAAGCTACAGCCAACATCATGGTCAGTGGCAAAAAATTGAAAGCATTTCGTCTAAGGTCAGGAACAAGGCAAGGCTGTCCACTCTCACCATTGTTGTTTAATATAGTACTAGAGGTTTTAACCAGAGAAATTAGGCAATAAAAGGAAATAAAAGGAATCCAATATGAAAAGGAGGAAAAAAAACTATCATTATTTGCAGATGATTTATATTGAAAACCCTAAAAACTCTATCAAAAAACTCCTACAAGTCATCAACAAACATAGTAAAGTTACAGACTACAAAAGCAATGCACAAAAATCCATTGCATTTTTATAAGCGAACAACACACTAGAAGAAAACAAAATCATGAAAATCACACCACTTAAAATAGAAGTTAAAAGAATAAAATACCTGGGTATATACTTAACAAAAAAAGTAAAAGACCTATACAGTGAAAATTATAAGTCTTAAAAGAAATAGAGGAGGATATCAAGAGATGGAAAGGCTACTCATGGCTGGGAAGAATTAATACTGCTAAAATTTTCATCTTACTTAAAGCAATATAGAGATTGAATGCAACCCTCATTAAAATTCTATGGGCTTATTTCGAGAAAATAGAATAAAAAAATCTTAAAATGTGTATGGAACAATAAAAGATGCCAAATAGTCAAAATAATTTGAAGAGAAAAAAACAAATCTGGAGCGATTACACTCACAGACATTGAGCTATACCACAAAGCTATAGTGATCAAAATGGCATGGTACTGATATAGTAACAGAGGCACTGATCAGTGAGATAGACCTGAATCACCAGAAACTGATTCATTCATACAATCAATTAATCTATGACAAAGGAGCCAAAAACATACAATGGAGAAACGAAAGTCTCTTTAATAAATAAAGTTGGTATAACAAGACAGCCACATGCAAAAGAATGAAGCCAGATCACTCTCTCACACCATTCGCAAAAAATTAACTCAAAATCAACTAGAGACTTGGACATAAGACCAGAAACCACAATTTTCTTGGAAGACAACAGAGGAAAGACATTCCACAACATCAGACTTAGAGAGGTCTTTGGGGACTCAACTTCAGCATCAAGGAAAACAAAAAGAAAAATAAACAATCGGGTCTACAGCAAATTAAAACTTTTTTCAAAGTGAAAGAAACATAACCAAAACAAAGAGCAACCTAACTTGGAGAAGATATTTGCATTTCATATTTCTGACAAAAGCTTAATATCTAAAATACACGAAGAACACATAAAACTCAATTAACAGAAAAACAGGCAATCCAATCAAAAAAGGGAGAGGAATCAGGGAGACATTTTTCCAAAGAGGATATGCAGATGTCCAACAGGCACAAGAACAGATATTCCTGGTCACTCAGGGAAATGAAACTCAAAACAACAATGAGACATCACCTTACACCTGAGAAATCGATTATTATCCAAACCTCTGGGAATAATTAATGTTGGTGAGGATTCAGAGAAAAGGGAACACTTACACACTGTTGTGGGAGTGCAAATCGGTGTATGGAAAACAGTATGTAGATTCCTCAAAATGTTCAATATGGAAATCCCATGTGATCCCACCATTCCACTCTGAGTACTTACTCAAAAGATACAAAAACACTAATTTGCAGAGATTTATGCACCCCCATGTTTATTGCAGCCACATTCACAATAGCTTAGAACTAGGAGCTACCTAAACGCCCAATGTCAGATGAATGGATAAACAAGATATGGTATATATACACAGCTCTTAGAAGAGATGAAATTCTGTCATTTTAATCAACATGGATGCATCTAGAGAGAATTATGTTAAGTGAAATAAGTCAAAAGAAGAAAGATAGATACCATGATCTCATTTCACTCATAGGTGAAATGTGAATAGACAAAGTAAAGGAATAGACAAAACAAAATCAGCCCCTGGACACTTGTAATAGAACTTAGCTTAGCAATAGGGTATGGGATGCGGGGACAGGGCAAGAGGTGGCAGAGGCCACCAGACAATAGTGTAGAATACTTGGTAATTTGGTGGAGGGCAGGGTGCAATGACATGTCTAAGGAATGGGGAGACTGCACATACAGGGACCCTACACATGAGTTTATTTTAATTATAAAAAAATACTGCAATAAACTATTTTTAAAGTTTCAAATAATATTCAAAACTTATTAAAATCAATTCAGGATATCTAGGGAATGGGGGCCATCATTCTCCATGTTGAAGATTACTTGTGCATCAAAAAATGCAAACAGGTTGTTTCTACACCATGGAAAACATCAGTGTGATTCACTCTTTACAATTTGATAACACATTCCATCCTTTTAAAAATACTGGTTAGCAAACCTAGTCTTAAAATGTGATTGCACCTTGATTCAATGTTACATTAAATCCACTTATAAAAAATACCCTGCCATCATCTTTGTTCTGTCAATATTACTCAGTTCCCATTATTAATAATATGATTAAGTCCCATGGATCCTATTCCAGCTCTTACAGTTATTTATGGTGTTTCTTCTGCCTCTAACACAGATAGGTATGAGATCACATAATTCACACAACTGTCCAAGAAGGTGAATCAAATTATTAAAATGGTTTGATCATTAAACAATGAAAGCTGGTAGCTTCAGACAAGTCAATTGCCTTTTCAGAACTCTTTCCCCACAGTATCAAATTACTGATGGTTTTAACCTGTGCCATGATCTTAAAGATCTTTCTATATATCTGTTAACATTTTTTAGCATTTTAATAAAAGCCCGTATGTCAGAAATAATCATGTTTAATAGTCTATTGGTTGACTGATATTGTTAGAATGCTTTCAGCTGCAAATAAAAACCTGATTTAAGCTGGCTCCGATTAGGATATGTATTGGTTCATATACCTAGACTTCCAAAGGAGGACATAGAAAAGTTTTGAACAAGCCAACAGCACCAGTTCTATTTCTCTGTGATTCTCTCCAGTCTTATACTTTGTATTTATTTCACCTGCAGATTATGTAGGAAAAATGCTGTGGCACTTCTGAGATTTTTATCCGTACTTCCTCAATAACCAGAGAAAGGGAAAATGCTCCTTTTAAAGGCTCTTTCATAAGAGCAGGAATATTTCTCTCCTTCATAAATATATCTTATTAGCACAAATGGGGTCATGCCACATGCCCATTTCTGACTAACCACTATGGCAAAAAAGAGGGTTTCTAACACTAGAAATGAGAAAAAGCTCTTACCTGAAGCCCATGACCTGGGATGGGCAGAAGGGATATATTAACCACACAGGAGGGGAGAGAAAGAATAGATGTTGTGACAAACCAACAAAAGCAGCCCCTGTACACTATTTTTGTTTTTGTTTAAGTGAGGACTTCGGTGTGGGGCAAAGGAGAAAATAGAAAAGAAGCAATCAGCAATTCTTATGGTTATCCATTTCTCCAAATTCCCTTAATTTTTCTCTTTTTTATAGTTCTCAAGATAATTTGTCCTGCCTTGCACTCCACTAATATGCTTACTTACAAGTTTAATTTCTCAGTAATTACTGACTAGGATCCAATATTCTGGGGCTACTTCTTTTCAGTAATTGTCTTCATGTAGGTATTTTTATTTCTTCTCTTTTTGGCAATATTAGTCAAGATATTAATATTTGGAGGGAAAACTTATCAAGAAATAAAGATACTTGGTTTACCTTTGTGACTCAGGCAGATGAATTGGCAGGGGTGCAGACCATGTAAAACCCAAGGACCACTGTTCGTGACCAGGGGTGGGGGAAGAAAATAAACAACTAACTAAATGAAAAATGCTTCTTCCTCCTCTCCCTCCCTTCCTTCCTTTGTTAAAAAAAATCCCCTCTAAAAAAATTTCATTAAGAAAGAAAAAGATCTTTTTGTATCATTGTGTCATTTTCAACACCACATCATTTCTAATAACTTTTCAAAGGGTAGGAGCCTACTTGATATTTTAAAAACAAAATCATTTTAAAGGAGATACCACATTATTACTGTTAGAGTAAAAGACGACATTTTAAAACACAATAGACTTGACACTGGTCAGATTTCATCTTTTCTCAATCTCTTGTATACTGCTTCTAAGAGTATAGTTCTTTCTACTATTTTCAAAGGACCTCCAGGCTTTGAAAGCATACCTTGCTCCTCTCACTGGTATGAAGGATCAATCTATTCCCTGGACCCAAGCCTAATATATTACAAACAACAGCCACCATTTATTGATCATATAGGGTATTACTTTAGTTACTCCTCGTATCAATCCTACAAAGTAACTATTATCCATTTAATTTGTTATAAGAAAGCTGAGTCTCAGAAAAGTTGAATTTTCAGTTATCCAACCAATTGGTAGAGTCAACATGCAAATATAGTCTGATTCCAAGGGTCATGTTATTTCCAAAATACCAAATGATTTCTCAATTCCAAATACCAACTGACAGTTTCTTTTACTTAGTAAACATGACCTTTATAGCAATTTTATTTTTTTAAAGGAAATGTGCAGGCAGGAATGAAGGTGAGTAGGCAGGTAGGCAGGCAGGCAGTCAGGAAGAGAGAGGAGGAAAAAGCATTTTACTTATTTTATTTAGTTGTTCATCTTGGTTGTTTCTTGGGCCCAGGTCTTAAACCAGGGACCTGGGTAGGATATGGACTATGAATGGTGATCTAAAGCACTAGGCCACCATGACCCACCTAGAGCAATTTTAGATTCACAGCAAAAACTCAGAGGAAAGTACAATGTATTTCCTATCCTTCCTGCCCCACACACACAATTTTCCTCACTATCAATATCCTTGCCGGAGGGTATATTTGTTACAAGTAATTCATTTTTGGTATTGTGCATTCTATGGATTTTGATACATGTGTTACACAAGTTCCATCATTATAGTGTCATACAGAATAGTTTCACTGCCCTCAAAATCCTCCATGCTCTGCCTATTGGTCCATGCTACCTTCTAGCACTAACAACCACTGATCTTTTTACCATTACTTAGTTTTGCTTTTTCCAGAGTATCAGATGGTTGGAATTACACAGTATGTAACATTTTCAGATAAACTTTCTTTTCATTTTTGATATTTATGCTTCCTCCATGTCATCTGAAGACCTGGCAGCTCATTTCTTTTTAGCAACTAATAATATTCCCTTGTCTGGATGTGCCATAGTTCATTTGCCCATTTATTTGCTGAAGAACATTTTGATAATTTCCAAGTTTTAGAAAATATGAATAAAGCTGATATAATTATACATACTCATGTTTTTGTATAAACATAACTTTTTAGAATCTGACCAACAAATCTGAGTCACTTTCAATCTCAGAAAATCTCATAACCATTAATGGTCACAAAGATTCACTGCAGTCTTTTTCTTCTCAGTAGAGTTTTCCAGGAATGTAAGGAATTCTCTCAATAAAAATTAAAAAGTTTCAATACTATTTTAAGATAGTTTATATGAAATTATACAAATACTTAACATAGTCTTCTTAATACAAATGAAACTTCTGAAATATTATAAAAATGCAATTCGAAGAAAATTATTAATAAAGATTAGTTTTCACTGTTCTTCAGTTGATAGAAATGAAAGTCTCAATGCCAAATGAAAATGACAAAGTGGAATTATTTTTCAGCAATTGCATATTTTATACCATCCTTTCTTGGTGTATATTTTATAGGTGAACACATAAGGAAAAAGGAGAAGGCTGTGCAAGCAAATTCAAGAATCTTATCCTCAGATGCCTTAGATCCTGTGCTCCCCTGTGGAAGGAAAAGGGGCTGATGTTCACAGCCCTAGAGAGCAATATAATTAATTTCAGATCATCAATTCCACTGAGATCTCAATGCCCAATATGGGCCGAGACACATTTTAGCACAAGGACATATAAATTCCATTTCTCTACTATTTTAGGAGTTTAATTTGAATCTGATAAATTATGATTAACACATTAATTCATATTTATGGAATTAATATTATTTTAGATCATTCTTTTTATTACAGCTAGTTGAGATAGGAAAAGAATGATCTATAGAAAAAGAAGCATTTGATCAAGCCCTTAAGCCTGATCATTTCAAGTCACCATCGACTAATGTGTGGATATGCAAGCAGACTGAAGGGGATTCAATGTTTAAACCGAGTCTCAGGAAGAGGAAAGGAGGGAGGAAAAGGAACCATCCCTACCCTATGTAATACTGTGAAATATAAACAAGGTCAGAAGCTGTCTGGTAAATGAAAATAGGTTTCCTTTCCTTTCCTTTATGAATCAAAGCAGAAATCAACCAGGTAACTTGAATGCCAACAAAGACAGTTTAACAGGTAGGGACTGAGGGAAACTGGACAAGGCAATCTAGGATAGCTATTGCTCCACAGTCTCTCGCCACTTGCTGCCATGAAGGAATGAAGATCCAATATGGTTAGGTTTTGTTAATTGGGAATTGTCTTTTCAGATCTTTTGCCCATTTTTAAATAAAGTTTCTTATTTTTTCTAGAGGATTGAGCACATTTTCTATATTCTGGATATGTCTGTTAACAGAAGTATGCTATACAAATATTTTCTCCAAGTCTATGGCTTGTCTTTTCATTTTCTTGACAACTATTTTTGAAGAATAAAAATTTTACTTCTGCTGAAAGTGCACTTCATTAGTCAGTGATTTCATGTATTGTATTTTTCATGTATCTATGAACCCTTCCCTAGTTTAAGATCATAGAATTTCTCCTATGTATTTTTCTAGAAACTTATAGATCTAGGTTTATATTTAGGTTCATGATCCATTTCAAGTTAATTTCATTATAAGATGTGATTTATGGGTCAAGTTCAGTTTTTGCATGTGGATTTCCAATAGTTGCAGCAAGGTTTGTTGAAAAGAATTTTTTTGCCTTTGAACGTCCTGTGAAATACTGTGTCTAGCTATTTGCTTCTGGGAAGATTGACTAAGTGGACTTTGTCTTACTTCTCTCATCAAGTACAAATAAATACCTTGAATATTATATATAAAACAAACATGAAGAAACTTAAGGATGGAGAGATTAAGACAGACTATGTAGGAAACTCAGGACCTAGGAATGACAAAGTGGAAAGTTCTGTGCCTCATCTACCCTAGACTCAGAGCTAAAGAAGCCAACCCTCCAGAAATGTCTATAGGTGCATGAAATCTAAGTCCCACTCAAAGCTTGCTCCTTCTAGCTAAAAGGCCAGGAAAAGAATCCAGCATGACGGACAATTATCACTATACTCCAGTCAAGCATGACAGTAAAAAACCTTTCCCATCCATATCCTAGTCAAGAAATACTGAGTGGAGAGTCTAGACTTCCAACGTTGTGAGGCTGCAATGAGGTGACCCCAAGACCTCTCTGGGATGGTGGCAGAAGGCAAAGTAAGAAAAAAAAAGCCATACTAGTGTGAACAGCATGTCTTGCATTGTTTCTGAAAAATCTGTTGATTCAGTACTACCTTCAGCTTTTCCTTTTATTTCCCCTTCTCTGTAATTTAATTCTGAGGTTTCCAACTGTAGTTTTCTGTGTGTATCTTGTACATAAAGTTCAACAAGCTTCTTGGATCAATGGATTTAAAATGTCAACAAATAAGAAAAACATTTTAGCCATTGTTATTCAGATAGTTTTATATACCTCTCTTCCTTCAGAGGCTTCCATTATATGGATATCAGACTGTTTGAAGTTGTACCCAAACTCTAATGTCTTTTCTTTTTTTGTTCTTTTTTTCTGTTGAGGGTACATTTTAGATACATTTTACTGTTATGTCTTCAAGCATACTGAGACCTTATAACTACTCTATTCACTACCCCATAATTAGATTTTTTCCAGATAAAAATTAGGCTGATAAAATTAGGCCCTCTTCCTACAAATATATCGTAATACCTCTAGTCTTTGGATGGTTCTTTCTTGGTTTGGGGGTAGTTCCACCAACATGCTTTTGTAGATTAACACTCAGTTGCATACCAGAGGGGGCACATGGTGGATTTCCAAGAATCTTTTTCTATTAAATTTTCTCCTTTCAGCACTCAGCCTTAACCTACCTTGACTCCCAGAAGAATCTCATTAACTGAGGGAGTCCATTATCCTCTGCTTCAGCAACTCTGCTACACCACAGGTTAGACAATGAAACAAGCAATAGTAGGGTATGTCATGTGCTTCCCATCTCTCAAGGATCACTTTTTAATTCTCTGATGACAAATACCTTGAAAATCATTTTTCCTTATATCTTGCCTTATTTTCTTAAGTGTTTCTGGTAAAAGGGTAAATTCAATCTCTTGTTATTCTCTCTCGACTGGAAGCAGACCTTGGTAGGAAGATCTTGAAGGAAACTAGCTTTGGGAATTTACAGTCAGAAGATAAGGGAATCTGTAACTGCTTCCTTTCTGCCCTTCAGTCACACCATTCACTAATTTTCTTGTCTTCCTAGTTTCCACCTTCACAACTCCTAGAATACTGTCTTAGCAAAATGCACTATTTAGGAAAAGCAGAAATACTAGATGTAGAGTCTATTCCTTTGTAAAGGGCTGAGTTTTTCTGAAAAACGAGTGGATCGTCACCCAAGAACAGTTTCAAGAGAAGTCTGGGGTTGAGTATGCAGAATTGAAATTAGAATCTGACTTTTCTCTGTAAATGCCTAAAGAAGCTCACATGATCCAAAGGTGCAAATTCTTCTAAGGAGAGAACTCAGGAAGAATATAAGCTAAAATTTCCCCTCCCTTAATATATTGTTAAAAATTTAACCCTAAATTGCATTATTTAATTTTCCCCAGAATAAATTTTAAATAATAGATTCATAAATATAGGGAGAAAAAGACTCATTTGTTTAGTCTGAGATTGCTGAAATGTGACTTTTTGAGTCTATGCTTTATGACTATGCAAAAATAAGTTTATTCTTAGAGTAAACAATTAAAGAAACCACCATTCCAGGAAAAATGATTTTCAGGGTATAATATAACCTGGTTTACAACTCATTTTTAATACAGTTACCAAAATCTGCCATTTGAGTTTAAGTTCCTGTGAAAAAGTTAATACTTATATCAGCATAGCTTCTTTGCCTTCTTCCAAACTTTACTCTGAGTTCCTTCTTGGATAAACTTTTCCTGTTTCAGTGTTTATATTTTGCCTTCTCATGAAGATTATTCATCAAAATTATAGCCATAAGGAAGAGAAAATAAACAAAACTGTATGCTCATAATATCTTGTTAGATTCCCATGATTTCAAGGATATTGATAAATTTTTGAGAAAAACATGAAGACCTAACACCAGTGCTCAAGAGTAACTGAAGATCTATGTTTTCACAGAATCAAATGTAGATAGATTCTTAAAATGAATACAGATAACAAAGATAAATTCTTACCTCATTAATCCCTCCCACTGCAAAATCTCTATTGGAAATCCAAAGGAATAGCTCTAGCCACTTCATCCTTTCCCAAAAATTCCATTTGTCTTCCCTTGAATCAAGGAGATAAGCAATTACTCTGAAATAATAATCTTTCAGAGATGACTGAATCCTTCCTCATAGAGCATAAAAGTATGTGACGTATCTAAGGTCTCTTAATACCCTGAACATAATTCCTTGTTTTAGACAAAGATTGGATTCTCTTATTTTCAACACTCCAAGAGCCATATTAGCTTTATCTTAAGAGTCTAGGTAAAAAAATCACCATTGGGTATTTTCCCAGCTAGACATTAGAGCTGTGTTCAAAGCATACTTAAAGGAGGAAACAGAGGCAAGAAATGGGGAAAAACTGATAGATTCACTCTCTTCCTTTGAAATTTGGCCACATTTATTATTGGATATGAGACACTCACATAAATCCTTTTTATTTTAATGCAAGCTGGCTTGAGTTACACTGTTACTTGCAATCAAAGAATATGAACAATAAGGTTCTCTCCACTTCTCCAACCACCACGAAAGCATTTCATATAGAATGCCAGTTCTGAGTTATGTACTTGGTGATTTAATATAATGATGAGTGATCACTCTTGGGCAACTTTCCCATGCATTTTCTCCTTGATGGCAGAGAAGTTTCACTAGACAGTCTATCATTTCTTAAATGCTAGTAGCTTGTAGTATTTTCCACATAAAACACTAGAAGCAGCTAGCTTTCAAAAGATCCAACTATTTATATCAGCACTTTCATCTCATAGCTATGCTCTTTGATAATATAATGTCTTCATTTTTCTGGTTCTGTCATGTTTGCATGTTTATCTTGCTCACGTTGACATGTCTTTTTTCCTGTAAATATTTTTTAAAAATTTCTTATTTTAGTCTTGATATTATTGAAATTTTCTAAATGGGTTCTACTGGAGCAAAATATCCATGCTCTATACTTTGATCAGTAAGAATGCATTAAAAAAAGTCACATTTTCCTTCCAACTTGTTAATTTAGCTCAATACATTCAGTAAGTATTGTAGTTTATCATCAATTTTAATCAAATGTACAAATATATAATGAAAGAAAAATCAGAAAACTAAAAATTTGCAGGAAAAGTGACACATGCACACGCATAAACATACTTAGAATCTGTTTGTAATAAGAATAAAGTTCCCGAAAATACAGATTCTGTTTGTAGGTTACCATGATCATTCCTACTTATAAGGAACAATTACAAGAGAATTAGCTACTGTTGGTAACAAATAATTGTTGGAGAGATTCAGACTTTTGTTACCCTTATTATGAACAAAAGATTATTTTAATAATCCACATGCATTTGTTTTAATTATACCGTAAATATTTTTAATAAAAATAGACTACATTTAGACAAATTATGTCTAACGGAAACTCCATTTTCAAGTGTATAAAAAAGATATTAGATAAGTGATATGTTTATATTTCAGTGTTCATTGTCCACACATAGTGGTTATAGAATGGGATAATGTAGTAAATTTAATATTCTCTTTAACATAACCACTCTAAATACACCATATATCTAAACAGGACTGACTATTTTCAAAACATTATGCTAGTCCATTAGTTATTTATCTGATTCTCTTTGAAATACCCTGTCTCACTGGACTGAGGTCCTGGAAGTCTTTTTGTATTATGTAAATACACTGTACTTGACCATTGTCAACTGGATCAGGAGGAAATACCTGAGAGAACAGGAATATACAGTAAGACTTGTCAACACTATACTATGCACCATTTTTTTTAATTTAAAGATTATTTCAGGATATTACAATTGTTTCAGAACAGTATCCCAAAAGTCTGATGATGTTTTTCAAGTAAGATTTCAAATCCTAAAAAAAAGTTGTATTTCAAACCAAACATGCTTTTTTGAAAAAGTTTACACACTTAAATTTAAGTATAACTTTTTACTATATGAAATAATCATCCATTCTTAGCCCCCAATTCTTGATGATTTTTTAACTCGCCATCATAATATAAAATCTAATTAAGGAAAATTTCCTGATTTGAACCTTCTGCTAGATAATGAGAATCATTACATTTGGAAATTGTTTTTAAATACAAAACAGTAAATTTTTGTCTTTAGAAATTCCAGAATTTTTCTTTAATTCAATCTTTCAATAGATATTACTTGAGTGTCTTTCCTGGACCATATTATAACCTTTGGAGTTATGGTCTAGACTTCCTTCAAATTTTTCCTTCTGAACTGAGTCCTGGGGCAAAAGGGTGATTCAGTCCTTTAAGAAATTTGTCTCTCTTCTTCCTAGTCCTATAGGTCTCCTTACCATAGCCCTTCTTCTACACACCTAGAGATGGGTAATGACCTCTCTGGTGCAGATACCAGGAACTCGTGTCACACAATTATAGCACACTTTAAAGACATTTCTTATAAATGAAGAGGCTTAAAAAATTCTAAAGAATATTACCTATTTAGCAACAAGATAATCTTCCATAATCAGCTCCAATAAAGAACAATGTGGGTCACAAACTCTTCTCTCCTCAAGAGAATCTGCATGTTTATGATATCCCTCTGCAGCTGAATTATTATGCCAGGTCTTGATGTCCAGGTCAGATCATGGCTTTACCTTTCTTATAGTCTTTCTTATGGGGTCTTTTACTTCTTGCTGTGGAGATGATGTTCTGTTTATCTTCTGTTTTAATTCAAAGGAAATTGTTCCACATGCAGTTGCAGATTTGTCATGTCCATGAAAGAAAGTGAGTCCAGGATCCTCTTACTCTATCATCTTGAATTGCCTTTTTCCAAGTCACTCTGTATAGTGCTAGCTATTGGGGATAAAGCCAGTGAACAAAATAAATGAAAATCCCTCCATATCACTCAACATGGTAGCTACATATGGAATGAGGGAAAGTGGCAACAAATTCATAACTAAACTATGCAGTTAATAGATGACAAAAAAATAATGGAGAAAAATAAACCAAAGTCATATTCCATACATCTTTCCCATAAGGGAAAATTTATGTCCTAATTCAAAAGTAAGTATTTTATTTTATAAATTGAGAGAAACCTGATTGAAATCTTTACAAGTTTAGGATCTAGTAGAATGCATAGCTCCTTCTTCTTATTTTTTTTCTTAAGGAAAGGTGGAGGTAAGAATGATGGCAAGTAGGCAGGCAGGCAGGAAAAGGCACTTTTATTTTTAATTTCATTTAGTTGTTCACACTAGTGGGTTTCCCTGGACCCAGGACACCAACCCTGGGGTATGCACCTTGTTCCTTTGGAAACTTAACATCTGCTCCACTAGGGCATGTCACATACCTCTTTAAAGACTTAGAAAGAAGAGCAAAGAAAACACTATTATAGAACACTTTAAAAACATTTCTTAGAAATGAAAAGATTTTAAAAATTCTAAAGAATATTACCTATTTAGCAACAAGATAATCTTCCATAATCAGCTCCAACAAAGAACAAAAACACACATTTATACCCACACAAATATCTCAGAAAGCAAATGCATTACATTTAGATACTTAAGAAAGTGTGGAAAAAATAAGTCTAAGAAGAACTTTATTATTTGGTCTTACTTTTTGCAATAACAGATTTCTCACAAAATCTGCTATGAAACACTACAATTTATAAAACACACCCAAGCTTCTTAACATAGGTCTTCTTGCCTCACACTATAATGGCTCATTTCCTTTCATACCAGTGAACTTCAAGTTCCTTAAAGGTATAGATATTTTGCAAGTATATTGTTTCAATCCTTAACAACTTTGTTAGTAATATATTCAGTATAAATTGCCCAATGGTATATTTATTATTTTAGAGCGAATAGCATTTGTTATTTTAGAAAAGGAATTTTGAAGAATTCTTAGAATGTTTACATTGTGAAGATCACAATAGGTTTATATAAACTTGAAATTATCAAAAACTGTAGCTAAAAATGTGTTAATACTTTTTTGAACACTTATTTATTTAATTTAGTTGTTCATCTTGGTTGTTCCCGAGGCCCTGGGAATCAAACCTGTGTCCCAAATCTGGGTTCTTCGAATGGATATGGACTATGTCCAGTGGCCTTAACCATGAGGCTGCCAGCACATCGATAATGCAAGGCATTTTTTTAAGAGCAGAAATTTGGAAACCAAAGAAACAAAACAATTTTCCCATGATGACTTATATCATTAGTGGTAAAGAGAAACTTAAATCATACATTTCCTGGCATCTAAATCATATCTTCCTTCTTGTTAAGATTTTATGTATACACACATATGTTATATAAATACTATATATGTAATATTACTTGGCAAATGCCCTAAATCTTAAATGCAATAACTAAACTATAATTTAGCAGTAAAAAAAACCCAAAACCTACTTTAAAAGAACTAGAGCATTCTTAAATACTTAAATATGCTCTGAGAATGTATATCCTTAAATGTACTCCATAGGCTCCACCAGTCTTATCAAAGAAAACAGCAAGGTGTAAATCTCCTCTGCCAAATCATGTTTAACAGAAGCAAAGACAGCCTTGCCTTAAGGTTGCAGTTTCCTGACCTTGGTACATCACTGCGTAAGACAAAGACATTTAAGTAGATACTGCAGTAGCTCTCAGCAAAGAACATCTATCTGAACTCTAAAGAGCTAATTAAACCTTAAGGATGAGACGTTTCCTTACTTTATCCTCCAGGCTTCACCCAGCCTCAAAAAAGAGATTTTCATGGTGACTCAGCATTGGTGTGGCGGCAAAGGAGCTAAAAGGTGGGTACAGATGGAATTTAAATCTGGAACTTTCTAAGACAGAAGATTAGAAAGAGTTATTTTAAGGCCATGGAGTCCATATGAAAATCTCATTGAAGATTTTGTCAAGAATTTCCTATTATATCTTGCACAGGCTTGGATTTTTTTTTTTTTCTTCTTAGTAGCGATCAAAGAAACTTTTTCATTCATTCAAACAACCTCACTACCAACAGAGTGCACATTTATTTACACAGCAGCTGCTCAGAAGAAAACAAAGGAGGAAATAAGCATTTCTCATGAATTTTTAACTTACAGTAAACTTTTAACTTACTATAAACTAATGAAATAGCCCATACAAATGCCCTTTTGAGTCTCTTTAAAGTAGTAAAAATGAATTTGCTTCCTAAAGATTTTAAATTGAAATAGAAAAAAAAATAAATGTATCCCAATTTTTCAATTAGACTTTTTTTTTATCTTTCAACTGTCTGTTGTTTGGTAACAGGCTGAAAATGTTCCAGCACTTTTCTTGGTCTTGTTAAAAACAGGTGCTTAGTAGATGAAGGATGAGTTCCTATGGCCACAACTCCTCTTCCTTTTCCAATACCTTACACATGTGATTCTTGGTATATTCATCCACAAATAGAAACGCCCTCCAAAGAAAAGACAATCTCTCAAAATGTGGCAACACGTATGAGCATATGTTTTGTTCTGCTCAAGGATTGGTACAAGCTAACTTTTTAATGTCAAAAATAAAATGGTTCAAGGCAAGTATTGAAGATCAGATCACAGACATATTTTTAAAAGCATCAATTTGTCAGAAACTTGCCAAGAGGAAACAAATATCACAGACAGAAAAAAATCTTGCCAAAAATTCGAACTAAGTTGAAATATCTACAGACCCATAAAATCTTTTGCCAGTAGCACTAAATATAACTTGAGGTGGAATGTAAACTCCAAAGCTAATCTCATCGGATGGGTCACTTCCTAACATGTGACTTAAGAGTATTTTAAAAGGAAACACAAAACAGATATGAACATTACTTTTAGCAATTGTCAAAACTCAGATTTAGAATTTTTACTAAAACCATACATAGAGAGTAAGTAAAAAGCATGTCTTTTTACAGATTTTGTAATCATTCTTTTTCTCTCTCTAGACTAAAACACAAAAAGGGCAGTGAGAAAATGTGTTTTAATGAAAACAGAGCTAGTTCAGTAATACTACTTAAGGACAAAGAATTTCTGGGAATTCCAAGTGGGATCCAGTTTAACTGAACTGTTTTCTTAAAGGACTTTTTTCTCCAAAGGTATGACATAAATAACTTTTTCTTTAGGGATGAAATTACCTAGATATGTTTTTGACAGTCTGGGCAGTTTGTTGGAATAACAAAAACATTGTTAATTGTATAGAGAGTTTAAAAATTTCCCTGTGGTTGCCAAGATTTATCTACATTTTAGAGATGATAACATCAGACTTTTAATTCAGAACATAGAACTTAGTTTCATGAATTCTATTAAGAGTGAACAAATTATTTTCTCAAAACTAAGACTGAAATACCTGTACTTGAAGAAAGAATGCATCACAAGAAGAAAATTAGAATCAAGTGAGAAATTCAAAGGTTTTCCATACCTATTAAACTTAGATTTATATTGTGGTTTTCATTAAAGTTAAGATAAATGTTTTCTTTCTCTTTTTTCTAGTTTTAAATACTGCCTCATGAATTTGTTTTATTCATTACTCCTTTTTTTAGTATTTTTTCATCCTACCATGATGAATATAAAGCATATCGGTCTTAACAATCTTAACAAGATTAAATAGATATGATATTCCCAAACATTGGTGATACAGATTTAAATAATAAAAGGGTAATGAGAAGGAAGAAACAGAATGAGAAATAGGATGTGTAGTGAAAACAAGATCCAAACTAGATCAGGAGACTAGTCTCCAGAGGAAGTGTAATCACCAACTGTTCCCACTCCTATCTTTCAGCGTCCTTAATCATAGGTTGATGATATGTACCACTTTTTGTCATATTTTCCAACAATCTCATCATTTTAATAAAAATGTCAATTTTGTCCCATTTTTAATAAACCAGGACAATCTTTAATGTAGGACAAAAAGGTGCAGTCTGCTGAGGGGGTCCCAAACCACCTGCATCTTTTGCCCCAAATTAAAGACATTTCTTGCCAGCACTGAGGCAGACCACCGCTGCTACTGCTTTGGCACTGTGGGGGTTATTGGGTATTTGTGGCACAGAGATGGTTAAAGTGGCACACATAAAGTGTTTTTCAGGCTGTACATTTTAGAGCAGAGCTTTATAGTGGCACCAAATTTGGTTTTTGCCTAAGGTTTCAAAATTCCTTGCACTAGCCCTGGCCATTTGTATGAAGTCCCTCTGACCATAGTTTGTTAATATGTTATTCCTGGTAGAAATAGCATAGTACTTACTTGCTACTGGCCTGGCTGTTCTGCTCCTGCTCAGATTGCTCCACTACTCCCCTCCCCTTTGTCACCAGCACATAACCCTGTCCCATTTTTGTCATTCCAATGTCCCACTTTCGACTCAAAGAAATATGGTCAGCCTGCTTAATCAAAGTGTAATTTCTCCTGTGTTAAATGAAGAAACTAGGTTCAATGAACGACTTCTAAACTGTGTTTTTCAAAGTAATGGGGTTCTGAGCAAGTGCCTCCTTTGGGACAAAATCAAGACTAAAAAAATGTACCTCACAAGAGGAAAATCAGAATCAAGTAAGCAATTTAAAAATTATTTTACATCTATTAATTTAATATTGTGGTTGCCATTAAAATGACATAAATCTTTTTTTTTTTTTTTTTTTTTTAGTTTTAAGTGCTTCCTCATGTATTTGTTTTGTTTTCTACTCCATAACATTTATAATCCTACCATAATGAAAATAAAATGCTGGCACAAGAGGCAACTATTGTGGTCTTACTGGGTTCTCATTTCCCTTCCTTCCTATTGAGAATCCATAAAGAATTTTATTTGTAAATAGTTTTACTCTGCTTGTAGTAATTTCAACATCTACTGGATTAAACATTCCATTTGATCCTGATTCTATCCTAAAAGAGGAGAATTAGCCATGAGCTTTTAAAGGTCACTATATAATACCTTGATATTATTATATTCAGTTATCTCTACTAAAGTGAGCATAGCTGTTTCTTTCTGTGGCTGTCTTGCCATAACCAACCAGATGTTACCTATCTGCTGATGCTGTGTTGCAGAATTTGGCAGTGAGACTGGAGAGAATGATTTCAGAGCTGTGGGCTAAATTCTAAATTAGAGGAGAACTTCCTGAGAAGCTGTGTTAGCATTTTCCTAGCTGACCTGACCTAGCAAGTCCCAGCTGACCAGGCTAATACTGGTGGTAAAAAATAGCAAAAGCATTATATGAAAAGACAAAAAAAATACATAATAATCTTCATATGAATTGAGGAAAGGGAAAGGACAGAAAAATTGGGAATAATCAAGAAACATGGACAGAAATTTAAAAAATAAATTTACAAAAAAATAATAAATTTACAAACAGGCAACAAAGAAGCCATTATGACTGAAGAAACGTGAATTGGGAGCTCTGTCTGTCCATTTATTTACACAAATGAAACCTCTATCTCTCCCTTAATGTTTAAGCATCAGGAATCTTTATAAAAATCATATATGATTGGGAAACATGAAATGAATTACTGGACTTTACAATAAGAATCAAGCATAATTACAGAAATAGCAGCACTGTTCATCATGTGACCTGCAAAGATTTAAACTGGCTGATGTGATACAGCCTATTGAGAACCACTATTTTATTTGCTCATGATTCCTCACTTTAGACCAGGCTCTGTGGGACAGTTCTTCTGTTGCTTTTGCTGTGGGCATGATCATGTGGCTGTAGGCATCAGATGACTCACCTGAGACAGGGTTATCTATGACGGTTTTAGGAACAAATCTGGCAGTATGTACTGCCTGTAAGTTGAGCCATATGTCTCCAGATGGTATGCTTAGCCCCTTTCACATGGCAGCAGCAATATGACAAGCAGACAGGAGCAAAAACTGTAAGAACTATTGAAGCTTAAGTTGAAAGTCACACCAGTCTGCCATGTTCCATTAGTCAAAGCAAGTAACTAAGGCAATCCCAGATTCAAGGAACAGAGAAGGAGAATCTGTCTTTTGATGGCAGAAGAAAAGTCACATTGCAAAGGGACTTGTGTACAAGACAGGAGGGTTATTGAGTTCACAACTCACACCTGGCATGCCAGCTCCCAATTTAAAAAAAAAAACTAACATGTAAAGAAAAGGTAGTGAACTTAGGAACTTTGGAAAATATTGTTTTGACTAGAAACTGTAAGACTAAAAATAAAAAGAAAGCTACATTAACGTGGTACTTAGACTGATGAAGTTGTTTACTATGGCAGTTTGGGTTAACGATTTTGAAAAGATGATGCTTGTAGATAGACTGAGCTGATAAGGATATGAATGGCAGAAGATAGTAGCCAGGTTTTTACACAGTTGGAGAAAGAAGCTACAGACAAACAAAGCAGGGAAGTTTAGAATGAACTTGTGGTCCTGGATTAGATTTGGAAACACCAGTATAAACTCATATTTGGCTAAATATAGACAGAGATGGATAGATGCATAAATACGAGAGATTGTGCTCAAACACATCTCTTCCCTACTCTGTTCACGAAGAGGGCTTAGAAGCAGCGATATGTCAGGAGCAATGAGCCCCCAAAGGCCCCATCTGGTTTTCTATACCTTTCTCCAAATAAAGAAACCACTGCTCTTTGGAGAAATGGTTGGCGTTAGGACTGGGGCAGGAAATACAAAGATGAACCTGGAACATTTTATAGTGCCAGAAACGAAGGACACGCTGATCAAACAATGTGGACAAACAAAGGGACACAGGAGCCAACTTGAAGAGCTTCCAAAGGCCAAAGCTGGAACAGCTAGAGTAATAAAATAACTGCGTGTTATTGGATTATAACCCAAAATACTAAAAAGCATCCATCAGTGTGTACAGAATTTCCTCTTATCTACAGGGAATATATTCTGAGTGCCCCCAGTGAATGTTGAAAACTGCAGCTAATACCCTTAAATATATACTGTGTTTTTCACTATATACATATACCTATGATAAAGTTTAATTGTTAAATAAGTCATAAGAGATTAAGAATAACAAATAATAGAGCAATTATAGTATATACTGTAATAAAAGTATCTCAAAATGTCTTATTGAAGGTAACATTTTCAGACTTTGGTTGTTCAAGGGTAACTAAAACAATGGATAAGGTAGTAGTACTTTATTGATATAAATTAATGATTGAATAGATAAATAAAGGTGGGGGGGAGAAACAAGTATCCTATAAAAATAATTCCAAATAATTTATGCAGATATTTCTCCTCCGAACACAGAACTTAACTTCCCTTATATGTGATTTGCTTCCAAAGAATAAAGCAGGAAAGATAAAAAAGTAACTTGACAGTGGAAAAGCCTGGCAAACACTACGTCATGCAGGTCATCAGAAGTTAACATCATCATTAATAATTCATGCTGGTGACATGCTCATTTAGCATGATGTAACAAGAGCAGTACTTCCCCTCTGGTCCTCCTCCGAAATTCCTATAACCCCAATCTAATAATGAGAAGAACATCAGAGAGTACTCCTAAAAAGTCTCAAGTTCATTAAAAATAAAAATAAAAAAGTTTGAGAAACTGTCATAGACTAGAGGAGACAGTAGGACAAAGTGTAATATGATATTCTAGAACAGAAATAGAACATTAGGGGAAAATTAGTGAAATCCAATATAGTGTATTTAGTAAATAATATTGAATCCTCAGTTTTGACAAATTTATCATTGTAATAAAAGACATTAACAATGGGAAAAACCAGGTGAGGGTTATACAGGAACTCTAGTATATTTGCAAGTATTCTGTAAATCTAAAAGCCTTCTAAATAAGGAGGAACTTATTAAAAAAAATCTGAAAACCAATTCTTGGGAAACTCCTCTAATCTCTTATTTGTTGGTTTAAATTTTATTTCCCTGTTTTCTCAAATTTCTACCCTACGGCCTTGGACCTAGAGTCTTTTAGTTTGCCTGGCCAACTGGATTGAAGAAGTCTGTCTGACCCAATGACCTTCAAGTAGAAAAAAAAATATATATATATTTAAATATTCACACATACAATAAATAGACACATATACATTTGAAATATGTACAGACATCCATAATCAACAAAATGAATATACACCAAAAGTAAAAATTCATCAGATACCTACTCTAGTAGCTCCTGCATAGCCTATCAGGTTTTTCTCATACATATATATTTTATATATGCATTCATTTTGTAAAAACTAAGAACAAAATTTTGCAAAGCTATTCAAAAGAAGAAGTGTATTTATGAAGTTTAATCTTCAAAGACTTCATCTAAGTTTCTGAATCTGTCTTTTTCTTAAAGGTAGTTCTAAAATTTTGTTAACTTCCAGCACCAGAAAACCCACTCATTTCCAATTGACTATACAGCTGCATTTCCATTTTGTGTCAGAAAGTATTATATTATCACCACATATGTAAGCCATCCTTCTAAAATCAGTCCCTTAGGGAAATGTCTAGATTTTCCACTTCTTTGTAATATTGCCCAGAATTTAGCTTGGGTGTTGTTAGCATCCCGCTGGGATGATTTCTCCCTGCCCTAAAGTCACTTCCCTCAATCCAGGTCTTTTCTTGTGCCCCTCACCCTGATGCTTCTCGCCTCCTATGGTTTTGAGGGAGAGCTGGGATTAAGTTTGCAACAATAGAAAATAAGTGCTTTTGAGGAGAAATTCAGTATAAGGAAGTTATCTGGAGAATAGTACATTAAAATCATTTTGTCAACACATTAGTATGGCATGCATGAATTGGCTGTGTAAATATAACTCTCAGTGTCCTGAAAAAGAAACAGTAACAGACGTTGAGACCCCTTGTAGCAGTAGGTGCAGCTCCAGAGGCAGAGATCCTTCATATGGCTCTCAGGGGAGATCATCTTTGAAATTAAAATTTTGAAAGTGAATAAAAGGGAAATAGAGGCTGAAAGGACAGGGTAGGGTATATCGGTTGGTGGCCACACCTCAGATAGGCATCTCCATAAGTTACCTTTATTTTTTTCTCCAGTGAAAACAGGAGGCCTCCTTTTGAAACAAGGGATAAAAATTTGACATTGAAATAAGCAGAAAGTATACAGGGGCTTAGAAGAAATTAACATCACACCTGTGGCATTGAGATAGTTTAAGAGTTTGGGAATAAAGCTTTGTGCCTCACTAAATGGACACCAGAGTTGCAGGGCTCCTGGCAGGATCACAACAGAATCACAGCCAGTCCCAGGATAGACAAGTAAACTTTCAAAGGAGAAGGTAGCTAGCTCCCTTTCTGAAATCCTTAAGCAAGACCATCGGTCAGAAGATGAATGGAACACAGTGGAACTTTAGGGCCAGCAGGGCTCAATGAAAAGGACAGGGAGTGAGAAGTGTTTGGAAGCTGAGTCCTAGTTTTGAATCCCATCTTTGCAGTTTGCTATCTCTGTAGCCTTGGGCAAGGCATTTAATCTCTAGGGCCATAGTTTCTTGTAAATAAAAGGAAATAGCATACCCACCTAGCTTTAATTTTTAGATGAAAATTATGGCGCACAGTGCCTATCACATTATGTGTGCTCATCAGGAGTGGTTCTATATAAAATGATATTAGCAGACCTAAATTAGTTGTCCCACCTGTCTTCTTGTTCCATTCTCATACTAGCTTCTTCCCTCCCCAGGCCTCAGTTCACCCCAGTGGTTTTTCAGTTTTTCTCTCTTTTCAGGCAGAGCCATTTAGCTATTTCTACCTATCATCCCAAACTTTAAAAAGATGAATGCTAATGTTTAGCAATTCTGGACATAGACTTACTCTTTGTTTTTAAAGATCAAATTTAAAGCTTCTTGCACTTAGGAAATATAAACCTATTGGACACTGTTGACAGATGTGTTGCTCCCTTACTGATTCTAGAGTAATAATGGGACAACTTTCTACACCTTTCCACCTTGTTATGTTGGCTTAGGTGTTAATCCTGAGCCTGGGATGCAGTCTACACACATTCCAAGGTCCCCAGTTTGAGAGCTGGGGCCGGGGGGAACCAGCAAGATGAACAATTAAGTAAATAAAGTGCAAGTTTCTTCCTCCTCATTCTTCCTGCCTGCTTGCCTCTGCTCACCTTCATTCCTGCTTGCGCATTTCCTTTAAAAAACAAACAAAAAAACCTCAATGGTCAACAAACTCAATATGAAGATGGTCAGTCTCACTAAGACTGGAGCTGGAGTGTTGGGGAAATGTCCTGACTTCCTAGTCACGTAGTACTCCTGATCTCCTGATCTTCTCTCCTTCCCCAGTGAATCATATAACTGAGTTTGAAAAAAAGGAACTGGACACATGCAGTTCAGTCACTTTCTCTTCCTTCTAGGATATGACTATCTGACAAATCACAAGTTCTGTTCCTCCATATGTCTTCTAAGGGAGACTGCTAAAGGCAGAACTGGTTGGTTTCAACTTTATCTGTGATTAATGGAGGTTAATTCTGAGATATGGTATTGGCAAAACTATTGTTCCCATGGGTATCGACTATGCTGTCCAACAGCTTTATCAATACCATAGGTATAGTATCCATTTCTTTTGATTTTACATTAGTCTCTTTATTTATTCTAAATCAGTTATGAAGGCAAGGAGGTATTAGTTCTTTCAAGTCTCAACTAATAATTAAACAGTTGCAAATAAAAACAAGGGAAATCATATTTTATGTATAGTATTGGTAAAAATAAATAAATCAATAAATAACAGCTAGTGCTGGCAGGGGGTGGGAAGCCCATTCTCTGTACTATTTAAGAGAGCATGAATTGGTAAAGGTCTTTGGAGAATTTTAAAGCTATATTTACATATTTAAAGTATGGAAACCTTTACCTGGAAATCTCACTTCCTACATTCCTACATGAGTGAACCCTGCCTACATTCATGTGCAGGGTTACTAGTTATAAGGATGCTCTTAATAGCTTCTTTAATACTGAAATATTGAACATGATACTCTAGAGAAACGATCAAAGTACGGCTATGTTCATGCAGAAATACTAAGCAACAGTTTAGAACAATTGTCAGCACACTACCACCCCTGAGCCAAAACCTGGCCTATTTTTCAAATATTTATTGGAACACACCCATGAGTTTATTGTCTCTGGCTGCTTTTGAACTATACAACAGATTTCAGTAATTCCAACGAAAGTCACATGGCCTGCAAGATCAAAAATCTTTATTATTTGGCCTTTAATGAAAATATTTACAAACCTTTGAATTAGAAGGATAAAGTAGATCTAGATAGGCTCTGAGACCCAGCATGAAAGAAAATAGTTGAAAACGAGTATGTTTCTTATCAGGAAAATTAGCATGATGCCCAAAATGTAAAAAATATGAATGAGTACTTACATAAATGCAATTCAGCACAAACAACAATAGCAGTTACCAGAAAGAGAGAAGAGCAGGTGTAGAGGAAGAAAGATGAATTTAATGGACATATATTCATGTATTAATTTTGGAAAGCTTTATTTAGTCCAGGTATCAAAAAAGGCAAAGAAAATGTTTAGACTACCTAAGGTTTTCTCTGTCTGCTAGCAGTCCTCTGCTAAATCTTTGCCTGAGACTTCTGTTCTGCCAAATTGAGGAAAAACTTCTATTTTCTCTGCCATTCTTACTGGTAAGTCTCCTTCCAATGAAGAGAGCTGAGATGAAGTGGTGCCTTATTTGATTATTAATAAGTTTGAATGATGTCATGTTAGCCACATGGTTTCCGCTTTTGAAAATGGTCAGTAAGACTTAAGCGATAAATACTGCATTCTAATTGTGATCAGATAACTAAAGAAAATTCCGAATGAAATAGAAGCTGAAAACTGGTAGCCATACCAGTAAGAATCATGCTCACTGAAATTTTTTTCTTACTTTTGATATTTTGACAAAAGATAGAAAAATTAAGCTTCAAGAATGAGAATTAACTTGAAAATAGTAAATAGTCTGGCAACGGTCCTCTTGTCCAAATATATTTGATTTCCCCCACAATGATTGTAAATTATTGTCCTGCAAAGCACAAGAAAATGGAAACTTCTCATGATGAATCACATCTTTGGCAATTTCATCTAAACCACGGGAAATTTTCTTAAAATATCTATTGCCTCTTTGAGCCCTGCTAAAACTTCTAGTCTTAAGTTATAAAGAGGTAAAAGTCATTAGTGATAGTTCACTGCCAGCTAAAAAAAAAAGGCAATTATTTAATCCTTGAATGAATTTCTTTTCTCTCTGGCAAACCATCAGGTTTATTTGCTATTACAGTATTCTTGCACAGAAATTCACAATTGCAGAATGTTTTCCCATACATTACTCCAACTGTCCAGTTAATTTATAATGGACTCAAAAAGGAAATTCTGGACTTTTTTAAAGTGAACACTATCTCATAGATAAATAATTTGTCTAGGGAAAAAATGGCAAGTGTCAATGAAGAGATTCACATTCTTCCTCTCAGAAAGTTAAGTATTCATTTTTAACAGTTCAGTGATATGTATCTTTCCTATCTTTTTTAACTGCTTTTTCTCAAATGACTTTAGAGAAATATTACCTTTCCCTGGGGTCAAGAGAGTGAGTGTGAAGTTTTTGAGATTTCTACTTTCAGCTTTACCAAAAGCAAATGACTTTTTAAAGGAGAGTCATTAGTACTAGAGGAAGATAGGGAAGAACTATACTCAAAACTTCTTCACATTTCACTAAGAGTAAACTAGTATCATTTACTAAATTCATAAGACCAAAATCTGTCTATAACTTATAATTCTTACCTGATTCTACTTCCAAAACATTTTAAAATGTCTGAAAATCATTACATAAAGGACCACACAAGTATATGTCCTTGTCATAGTGAGACAATCATCCCATCCCAAGGTATTACTATAAAAATTAAGGCATTCTTGACTTTTTGAATTCTTAATGACACTAAAAGACACTTTGTAAAGTCAAGTTTCAGAAAATACTTTAGAGTATATGTGCTTTATTTACCATTCCCTCTCCACCCGTATATATTACTCAGTATTCAAAAAATGGAAAGTTAAAATACATCAAAGTCCTGAAGACTCTGCAAATGTAATTAGTTAAAAAACTGAAGACCTATTACAAGAAACTAAAGCTAGTAATTAGTATCTTTAAATATAAAAATAAATAATAGGAAATTAGTGAGATCACTTACTGGCATTGGAGTGTCATTCTCATATATATTACCCCGTCTCTTCAGTAAACTTGTTATGAAATCAGGATTTGCTTTGTTCCAGGACTAAAATGAAATATTAGAAGAGAATTGCTTCTGCTAGTCCTATGTTCATCCAACAGACTATTAAGTGAACTCTTTCAATATTATTATACACACAAAAAAAAGGAAAACTAAAAGCAACAATCTCAAGCCAGATTGAATAAACCATTGATGATATATATTTTTAATGGTCTACATCTTACAAGGAAGACTTTCTTACAAGTCTGTATTCTTAGAATTTAGGGTACAAAACCCAGCTTATAGTTTCAACAATATTTTGGGGATAAAGGTGAAAGGAAAAAATTAAGTAGTCAGTCCTTAGACACAGATTATAAACTCAAATGAATAGTCTAAGTAATCTATATAGATATGAGAGCAAGAATTCTAAGGTCAAAGGGAAAAAGTTCTTTTCTCAAATGTTCTCATTTTCTGCCCTCTTCATCTTAGTCTTTCTAATCCTGACTTTTTACCTTGTCAATATCTTCCTCAGGATTTTTCTCTCCTAGCTTTTACAAATCTTCTCATCACAATTTATAGTTGAGAAAATGCATATGAATGCTTTTCAAAATTATGTTTATATGATGTTGTTTTCAACTTTATGCTTCTGGTTCTTAAACACCGCAGCAAGGACAGGAGAAAGAATGCTGAAATCAATTAAAACATCAATGTTGACAGCCCAGGTCTGTCACTACCTGTTTTCTGTGACCACAGGCAAATCATTTTTCAAAGGAAAAAGACCTAAAATATTCTTAGGTTAAAATTAATAGAAAACTTAGTTAGAAATAATAATCTATAGTTTACTTAGAATAGGCACTTTCATGGTGTTTCTACATAGTAACAAGCAAGTACAAAATTAAAGTGAATGAGAATACCCAAGATATTCACCCTCTTTATTGTTCAAAGTTTCACTTCAACTTTCTTAAAAAGTTGATTTGTTCAGGCGCGCCGTGGAGTGGTGGTTAGGCACAGTTTACATATATCCTAAGGTCCCACGGCCAGAGGAGCAAGATGAACAACTAAATAAAATGAAAGTATTTCATTTTTCTCTATGTTCCTGTCTGCCTCCCCTGCTCACCTTCATTCCAGTCTGTACTCTTCAAAAAAAATCCAAAAACACAGTGGTTGATCTCTTCAAATTAGGATATAAAGGTGACATTTGCATTTACTTTAAGTGTTACTTGTCTCTTTTAATGTAAAGGGTTCCCTTTCTTTTCCTTAGTTTGTTAAACAAAACCCAATCATTTATCCTATAGAATTGCCCAAAGTTCTGAGTTCCTCTGTGCTGTGTATGTTCCATTTCATGGCTTGATCAGATTTAGACTTTTTATTTCTGACAAAATGCTTCTAAGTGGTCCTGGATACTTCCATTGAGTTGGACAGGAAGGCACATTGTTAAGATCGACCACTGAGTTCAAGAGATGGCATCCTGATCCAACCATCCAAAACTCATCTTTTCAGTTAGCACAGCAGCCAAGGAGGACCACTGCCTAGTCGTCTGTTCATCAGGAATTGCAAAATGGTGATTAATATTCGAACAACACTCCTTCTGCATTTATTAACTGGAATAATTTGATATATTCTACAAACTCTTCCTCTCAATTATTTGATTACCTTAGGGTAAAATTGGACAAATACTTTCTTCCCTCAGTTACCAGTTTTCAGAATAATTCCTCAATATCCATCCAAAGGTGACAGAGTTGGTTTGTTTTGGTTTTTTAGTATCGTTTTGATGCATTAATTTACCTACTTAATGTGAAGTTTGGAATCCCACGTTGTAGCTTCAGTTTTTGAGAAAACATCAGTGGTATTTGAGAGTTTTCACTTGGCTTTGTTGGATGAAAAAAATGTTTAACATATACATCTAAGTTGAATTATATCTCTCAGATTTACTCAAAACAAGCTGAAGGCAAGTATAAGGTAGTATACAAATGAAACATCTGGACACGCTAACTTTTAAAGTCAGCAAACTGAAAGCTATACTATTGTTCATCTTGTATAATATGAAAAATTCCATAATGAAGCTATTTTTATAATCCCATTTTAGAAGGGACAGTACTACTATAAAAAAAAAAAAAAGAAAGAAAAACCCTACATATCTTATGTCGAGTTCACACCCAGATTCTGAAAATTACAAAATTATTGAAACACATGCCAAGTCAATTAATCAAAAGCTTATCTACACAATCTCACTTTCCACTTAAGAAAAATCTGGATATTTAAAGAGATAGTCTGAAAAGTGTGATTCTTAAAGTATTCTTTATTAAGATCATTAAAAGTTGTAGAAACAACTTTATATTATAAAGGCACAGGGAGACAGTTCAGATAAAATATTCAAAATAAACAGTAACTTACAGTACAAAAGACAATTTTAATGCACATACAAACCCCAAATGTCTGATTCAAAAATATTTTACTGTGTTTATTAATGGGCAATGATTAAAAATATAAATTGTTGCTGTATAATAAATATTTGAAAGTGAACATCTTGATAGCAAAGTGAACAAAATATTTATTGCTTTTCACATACATATTTTTCCCTGTAACTTTAAATTCCTAATTCTTTTACTATCTTCCTCTCAATCTTTTCCAAAGATAAAAGAAATTCCATATAATTTCATGGACTAAATGGTAGATATAAAAAAACTACCTCAAGTAGTAATCACTGTTGGCAGTGTTTTCTTACCTCCTGTTCTGCAGTCACAATCACTCTTCCAAAAAGTAAGATAAATGTTTGCTAAACCACAGAAAGACAATACTTCTGTGACTTGGATTTTAAGGTTTTAATGAATATTAAATATAAAAGGTGCTCCTCACTGAAAATGAGTAATGTATTGTTTTGAGTAAAAGGCTGCATGTTGCCAAGTAATTTCATTTGCTCCCCTCCGAAGTTTCCCAAAGTTGTAAAAAGTCAACTTAGTAAAATTTCCAGCACTTAAATGTTTCTTTGAGGGCTAGGTGATATATTTAATCTACTAATATATAAAAAGTAAAGTGATGCAATCTATTTTATGATGAAGAGCACTGACTCTTTTCCTTCCAGTTTTTAAACTGGGATTAACATGATTTCATCCCGCTCTCTTTGCAGCACCTCGAGTAGAATTTTCATCACATTAAAATAACATGAAAGCATCCTAATTTAATGAATGTTATTTTCAACTTAAAGAAATATCTGCATTAAAGTTTTTGACAATCATTGTAAAGTTACTTAACCATATGTCATCTTCAGACAGTGGGTAGCAGCTAGTAACGTACCTGGGTAAAGAACTGATGCTCAGTAAATAGTTGCTGAATGAATGAAAGAGAAAAGAAAAACATGGCTTTGGTTGTGCATATTTTAATGACTTTTTGATTTAGAATAAGGTCAGTCTTGAATGAAATATTATACACTACACCAAACTCCGTCACAAACCAAAAGAATATTTTCAATGGAAAAAAATCACCTACATTAATTATTGTTAATTTATATTTTGTAACATTATTTTAAATAATCTGAAAATTCCACATTTTTGTGAATTTTATTCACATTTAAATTTGATGTTTTGATGTTTAACAATTCAGTAATGAAAACCATATTAGGCAGAATGGTTAAACTGTCTGCATTACAGCAAAATTTATAAATGTTATGATGCCCAATTAATTTTCAATGATGACTACCATGTTAATTTCTGTGAAAGTGCCAACAAATAAGAGGTAGAATATACTTGAAAGCAGTACTTTAATTTTCCAATATGAAAGAATAACCAGAGAGATCTGAATTTAATAATGACAGAGTTAAAGTACCAGAAGTAGAATTATAAGATTAAGTAGGTGACCAATTTTAAAATCTAACTGTGGGAGTCTAGATCTAGGTCTAATATTTCTTTGGCATATGTATTAATTACTACCTTGGACTAGTTAGCATTTAAAAAATACTGGGTTATACTTTTTTCTCTCAGTCAAAATAACATCAGGGTGTAGACTGCTAGTATATTCTTCTTAAAGCTTTTTAAGGGACAAAATGATATTTTGCAACATATGCCGAACTTCATGTTTAGTGTACACTTATATTATAGGCATAGAGGCATGTAACCGTTAAATAACCTTGAAGGATCTCATGCAATGGTGAAACCACAGAAGGTGGGGAGAAAAAGTATTTACATAATAAAGTTTCCAGCTTTCTGAAAAACAACACAGTAAACCTGGGAATCCTGCCCTAGAGAATGAGTACCGCATAGCATTGAATGAATACTAGTCAAAATTTAAATGAATGCCTATGGTAAACCAAATGTGTAAAATGTAATCAAAAGCAAAAATGGAAAACAAAACAAAACCCTATACATCAGAAGGAAAAAGTGGCCTATAAAACAGGCCAATCTAATTTGTCATTCAAAGTAAATACAAGAGATTCACAAAATCATGGTAGCAAATGAAAACTAAGTCAAGTACCAAGTACCCTTTGATACACAAGCCAATGTCACTATCAGATTCATTTCCAATAGCTTCACAATATTCATGAATCCACTCAGGCAAAGCAGTCAATGAGAGCTGAAGTCTCCTAAGTGTAAGAACAAATCTATTAGCAGAACAATCACGTGACTTTGAAGTCATGTCTTATTTTGATGGATGTCAACATAAGATTTATCAGTGCAAGTTTATCATCCTCTGAATGCAATACTTCCAAATTTTTTTCAGGTTGTTTTTGGTGGTTTAGTTTTAGCCAGTGCTATTTAAGTGGAGGGAAAAAAAAAGTTCATCATAAACTACCTCACATTGTTACTTAATTGTGCTAGATATTCACGTAGTTCTTTTGCAGCCTGGAATCTGCCATAGCGCTTCTTTGGGTTGGCACACTCATCCAACAAGGCCTCTAGCCGGCCGTCTTTGGCAATTTCACTTGGTGGATCATGAAGTAGTCCCCCAGAGGTGCCACGCCAGGTGGCATGCCTGGATAAGAGGTTCTGACAAACAGCATAATAATTGTGGTCCACAGTGGCACGAGCACAAAGAATTTCTTTTGAAAATGATAAGCAAGCCTCCTTATCACAGTCATCAAATTTGCTTTCATACCATACATCCCAATTTTCAGGTTTATCTGTGAAGAGGGAAAAGAAAGGTTTTTCAATGCCTCCAAAAATATTTTGCTAATTAACAAAGTATTAAAGTACTTGTTCTTTAAAACTGATTATAATTTTAAACATTAATTCACACAAATATTTATTAGGAATCCACCAATACCAGGAAGAAGGAACAGAAACAGTCCCTGCTCCTGAAAGGTTCAGTGTAGCAGGAAACTGTCATACAGAGAAAGAGCCACATAGACGTAAAAAATACTATAGGGTACTGAGAAAGCAGTACATCTGCTTGGACACGTAGAAGGCAACTATAGAGGAGACCATCTGATTTAGATCTTAAAAGATAAGCCAAGTCAGAGAAGAAAGAAGGGAAAATGGCATTCTAGATCCAGTGTACAGAATGTATAATGGCATAGAATTAAGGGACTGATGCAGCTGATTCAGAAAATATTGAGTTCACTGTGGCTAAAGTGTAAGATAGGTACCTGGAGAGGATATACAATGAGGTTAAAGACAAAAATCAATACATTTGAGTAAATTTTAAGGTTCTAATTAGATGACAAGTTTCCATTAACAAAAGTTAATATTTTACATGTAAACAGAGTAAATATAAAGCACCTATGAGGTATTCAGGTGGGCATATATTCGTGTCATATATAAAACTAGAAACAGACTGCTACCTAAAGACTTTGAGGTCAGAGGTACAGTACATATATTTAGAACACATCTGCATATGTGTGCTTGATGGAGCCAAGAGAATAGCTGAATTATTTTGGAAAGCATGTTGAAAGCAAAGAAATTAAAAAACAGAAAGACAGAATCTTAAAAACTTACTAGTTTGGCAGAGGAGAGATTACCGAAAGAAATTCATTCATTCTACAAATAATAATATGAATGATACACAAAAGCAGTTAATATACGGTTCCTGTCCTCATTGGCTTATAATCCAGTGCATGAAATAAACATTAAGCAAACAAATGAACATATTACCATAAATTATGGAAAGTGCTATGAAAGAAATAGCAATTTCTAACAGTAGAAGTTTCATGAAAGAAATAAAACCTCTATCATTTAATAATCAAGCAGTATTTATTGATACTGGTCAATAAATCAGAGAAAGATGCAAGGCTGCCATCTAAGGAGGAAATTAAAGGTTGCTTCATATAAACATAATTTTGACACAGAAAAGTGCACCAAAAAATGAAAGTTATATACTTACTTTGTCTAATTAATCTTTTGTCAGCAACCAAAACATTTTCAGCATCTACAATGATTACCTTTCCATCTCTGGGTCCAACAGCAAAATTGTCAAAGCTGACATCCAGGAGGTAGAGTGCAAATTCAAAGTCATTGTTTGTAAGCTGCTCTGCTATTTCCATTAATTGCCAAGCAAGGTCAACTCGTTTCTCCCAAGGCGCATTAAAATAACTCCACAGTTCTTCTCCAACATAATTTACAGCCACCATTCTTCCACATGCTCCGAGATATTTTGCAAATGGCCAACCTTCATCAGACGGAAAACTCTACAAAAGAATTACTTAATATTATAAGAGATTCTAATGAGGAGATTTTAGGTCTAAACCCAGATCCTCTGAGTAGAGTTCTACTAGACACCTCATTGGATTTCTCATTATTTTCAATAGTTCAGTTGATAAATCTGATCTCTTTTCTCACTTGTGTTATTTATTCTAGACCTCTTTTTTACAGAGAACTTTATATTATAAAACTAAAACAGAATTATTTTTGCTTATTAAAATCTCAGAAACAAATTCATCAACAAAACACAAGACATTTTCTTGATTACCAGATCTTTAAAAAGTATTTACACACTTTATCTTTTTTACTTGTCTAAGTACAATAGACCACTCTTTTCTTTGAATTGACAACAATGTAGACTTATTACTAAGAAAGTTTTTATCAGGTACCAGGTCCTGTGCTATCATGACAGTGGAACTAAACAGTTTCTCTTAGACACAGGCTTTATTTCAGAAAACACATACCAGATAAATAGTTTTGAGTAGGTTAAGTGTTAGTTACTAAGGAGTAGCGTAGTTCCTAAGGGAACAGTTAACAGAGAAACTACCTAGTCCAGAAGCAGGCAAGGGTGGAAGTAAGTGAGATTCTTAGAAAATATCTTTTAACCTACATCAAAAAGTTAGTAAAAAGCAATCTGATATCCTATCAATGCAACCTCCACTCCAAGTAACTTGGTCCCAAGTTAGTCCTGTTTCCCTTTCCATGCTCACCACATATTCTGCTCTTCAATTATGTATTATCTTGTGGATTATATTACTGTTATCTAATAAACTGTATAATTATTGGGAGAATAATCATCTTAAATCAAAAGTCTTTCATGACCATGAACAAGTCATTTCAACTTAAAATGATAGACTTTTTATCTAAGGTACCTTCCAGTAAAAAAAAGTCAGCATTGGGTTTGAAAAAAGATGAGATGCAATGTTTTAAACAACTTCTTGGAAGAGGTCATGACCAGAGAAGATGGGATGGGGGGGGGTAGGGCATGGGCGCGTGCGTGTGCGTGTGCGTGTGCATGTGCGTGTGCGTGTGTGTGTGTGTGTGTTAAAGAGGAAGGAAGCAGGCAGAATAAAGGCAAGTAGGCAGGCATGGAAAGAAGGTAGAAGAATCTATTTACTTAGTTAATTGTTCACATCGTTTCCCCACCTCTCCTACCCTGAATAGGAAAAACTGGGATTTACATGGACTATACCCACAAGAGTCACAGACTTATTAACACCTGAGCCCCTAGGGCACACAAAGAACATGTGTTTTGAAAGAGACATTCACTGAGCTTAGCACTTTACTTTAAAAACAAAAAATTATGAGAAAATGATCTTTATACAAAAATTTCAGGGGAAACAAAGCAAAACACAACAGGATATAAATGTAGTCTTTTTCCTGTTGGTAAAACTTGAACAATCCAAATGGTGGATCCCTTGAGTAAACAGGTAATATTAATGTGCTGAGTTTTTATAAAATTATTAAAACTCTATAATATCCTTAGATTGAAGATTTTATCAACTTTAAAACAAGGATTTTAGAACAAAACTTTGTTATGGCAGAGCCTCCATATAGTGAGAAGACCGACAGCTGAGAACTCAAAGCAGAGAAAAAACACTATTGTACTGGTACTGGCCCAGGGGTATTGCTACCCAAAGTTAAGCAACGGGGGTATTTAGGGGAGCTCCTTTTATACTTGGAGTTAAAGATTCACCTTCTTGGCTATGTGTGGTTTCTACTGGCAACTCATCAGTTATGTAGAGCTGAAGAGTAGGGAGGGATGCTTGTTTGTCCTTGGTCCCGATGAAAGGACATAGCTATAGCCTCCCTACTACCGTGGAAAATTTCTGGCAAACTAAATCTTTGCATTGGGGTCAGGGAAAAGGTCTTCTACCATAACGTCACTCAAATTTACCTATTTAGATTTGTGCTCTCTTTCAACTCTATCAATGCAGTAACTTCCTCATTGTACACATAAATTTTTTCTTTTAAATTTAATATCTGAAGTTTGGGGATAAAATAACATGTAATAAAAATTTAAGGCATGACAGTATGGCTCTTTAAATAAATTAATACAATTTAGCTCAGTAAACAATAGCTACTGATTCTACAGCAATTAGACGAAAGCACATTTCCTAATCTTGAACCTGAGAATTTTTGTTTTTTAAATTTCTTTTCGGACTATAGAAGTGGCAGAGCACTCATGTCCATTGTGAAGAGCAAAACTTGTTTGCTAACCACATATTATTTTCAACTTTTTCTTCCAAATTAAATGACTTTACATCTCCATAACCTGAAAACAAGACAAAATGGTTATAAAAGATTGATGTTTCCCAGAAGTATTCATGCATAAAGTCCCCGACATTAAAAAAAAAAAACCACTAAAAATAAGTCAATATGTAGTTTTGTCATACAAAAATCTCCATACATTATTGGTATATTATTCGCATGCCATATTAGAGAACAGATACAAACATATCTTTGTAAAAATAAAATGGTCTTTGACAATGAGGAGAAAAGGGAACCCTGCCAAGATCTGCACATGTACAAATGCCTCCTTGTTTTTTGGAGCTTTTCCAACTGGCAAATGACAGTCAAATATACACTTCATTACCCAACTCTCTCATAGAAGATAAAAATATGAACAAATGTCACACTGAGCAACTTTATATTCATATAGTTATTTCTGATTATGCTAACTGAAATCCTGTTATGCCTCATTTTAAGAAAAGCAGTTTAATTCTTTCATACGGTTTGCTACCTGTTTTAGAAGAACTTTAGTATAATAAACTATTACTTGTTAATATAAGAATTTTTCATTTTCAAGTCAAAATAGTCAAGTTTAATTAATGAGAACACTATTCTATTGAACACACTGTAGTGCTCTAGAAAATGCTCAGAAGAAGCCAAAATATTTATAATTTACATTTAAAACAATTCTGGATTAGAACCAAATTACATTGGTCAGGCAGTTTGATACACAAAATTTTAAGATATTATAGAGCTTGGATTGATTAAATATCCCAAATAAGAAATGCAACCTTTACTTCTTGATTTTCAAACTTTCACAGTGTATATAAAACACATTAAGTAGCTAGGATAAGAAGCTTATTGCTAAGTTTCAACATTAAAAAAATTTTCCAAATCTAAAAACCAGATTTTCAAATTGCACATAAACTGACAGAAAATGATTTTTTAAATTACTTACAACTGAAAAAATATATACAAACTTTTCATTTTAAGGAAGGTGTTTATAAACTTGGAATTTTTACATTTAAATTTTAACTGATCATAAGCATTCTAATTAATTGTTCAGAACTTTTCATTAGGCTTATGTGTCTGACATACAGTGCAATATGTAAAGTTCTGAAAGTAAATATTAGTTTAAGATTGTACAAAAGCACAAGAGTCATTAAACTCTTTACATTACTGTTACTGTATATTTTAAAATTGGTACTCACTTAAAGAAAATATTACTACCAATGTAAAAATTAAAAACAGAAATTTAAGTATTAACCCAAACATGATTACCTATTAAGATCTTAAAAAAAATACTAAATGTCTAAATTGCTAATATACAAAATAAAAGTATATTAAATATGAAACCTAAAATATCACCATATATAGATATCTTTCCCCACCCCCCCCATACCATAAGAGAAAACTACAAGCTACTTCTTGGAAATATCATAAAACTCAAATACTACTAATAACATTATATGTATTATCTAGCTTAAAGTCAAGATTTCAGAAGCAAGTAAACAAAACCTCATCTTACGTTAGAAGAAAATAAAATGAAGGTGATATCAAAGTATATAATTAATATTAAAGATGAGAGTACTTTAAATAATTTGTATTATTTATATTATTTATAGTGTATGGTAGTTTATAAAGTATATAAGTAAAAGTATATATATGAAATAATAATAGTAGAAAAGTGGAATAAAAGACTTGAAATCACAAGGATAGCTTATAAGGTCCACTTTCACCTCTGATGCCACTACCTGTGTAACTAGCAAAGTCAAAACTTCTAAGAGCTTAGTCTCATCTTTTGTATAAAAGAACAATATTTGCATCACCGTATTCAGCAGGGTAATCCAAGGAAGAAAGAAAATCTTATAAAGATTTAATACTACTATATAAATAACTGTTTACCAAAACATCTTTAAATGCATTGAAAAAAAAATCTAGATAATATTCATCAAGAAATGTGCTTATTTTCCTATCACCTAGTGAAAGGCATCTACAAATAATGAACTCTTTCCAAATATAGCCAAGAACCAATAAATTAGAAATATATTTCACTGTCCTCTAATAGTTTCCAATTTACAGTAAATTAGTTACTGTTTTGAAAGGTTCAATACTATGAGAAATTTATAGGCATAAAAGCATTAAAATGCAAAAAAAATTAAATTAGTAATATGTATACACATAAACATATAATTTGTTTTTCATTTCTAACAGCTAAGTAGCACAAATAAATTCTAAATGCTAAAAGTAACCTATCATCCATATATTGATGAAAGGTAAATATTGTGATAGTTTGTTATCAATAAAAGGGATGTGAAATAAAAGAATTCTAGAGTTGGATGCTACCTGTAAACTCACTTTTAATCTTATCAGCAGAGTATTCAGTGATTTGCCTAAAGCCATAAAGGCAATAAGAGGCAAAGTCAGGATAAAACAACCTTTCAAAATCTTCTCTTTCAGAAGTTTTCAGATTTTAGAAAGTTAACAGTGCACATACTTCAAACTCATATTGTACAATGCCTCCAGGAAAGTCTGGCAGCATCTCACAAGAAAATATACACTACAAAAATAAGCGTATCCACCCTAAATTATCTCATGTTAATTCACCTTTTTTTAATTTGACAAAATCTATTTTTCTACAAGTTTTTTTTAATTTTGTAATTACAGATAGGGATTGTAGGTTAACTAGCATTTCACTGACTACTATTCAGCATCTGGAGTAAAAGGTAGTTAACAGTCATTGTGAAATGAAAATACATATTTTGGATTAAAAAATCCTAGATCTAGCCTAATTTAGACTAAACTCCATGAAATAGTCAACAACTGCAATTAAAATAAAAGCCTTATTATTCTCAGGAAGCTTATTTTGCCTTAATTGGAAGGATACTTATTAAACACAAAAAAATTACAAAATTTGTTTGAAATTCCAGCAAAGTAAGAGTATGCTGAGGAAGAAGAGTAGGGACCTATTTCATATTGCAAAGAAGTGCTACTTGAACTGAGATCCAAAGGATGCGGACATTAGACTGACTGGGGATGGGGCAGTAAGAAATGTTCTACATACATGTTTGAGTCAGAAACAGTCTTCTCAGAAGTGAAAACTATGTCTCCAATAGTTTCATTGAAATGAATAAAGAAAAAACGGCCTAGGTAATTGAGTCTGGAAAGGGAGATGGAAATTAAAGCACAATGGGACTCACAGAATAAAACACAAATTCATCAATAAGGTCTAGATGCTATGACTAAACAAATATATGTCAAAGCCCTAGTATCCAGAAACATCTTACATATGGGTATATTAATACTGTAATAAATAACATTATTCTAAAATAACAAGTGTTGCATCACAATACTTTTTTAATTAATAGCCATTGTCCTATCAGATTAATAAAGCTATTGTTTTATTCTGCTATGTCAGAACACAGTGATAGAAAAAAAGAGAGAAAAGAGATATGGGATGTATGCGTAAAAATACATAAAACACTACACTGTTTGGCTTTATTTGCGTACTTATAAACAATGAAGGACATGAAACTAGTAAGATTAAGGTGAAGTTCAAAAGTGCTTGTGCTCGATTATGTTTCTTTTCTCTTTACATGACCAAAAGTAGATTGTAAACTAAATTTAAAAGATTATAATCTTTTATACAACAATTGTATTTCATAATCACTTAGTACTTCAATCCATTAAAAGAAACATAATTTTGCAGTTTACCCAAGAGGTAAAATGAATGAATACAGAACAAGAGCTGTCACAAGACTGTTTTTCAAGCAGAAAGTTCCTAGTAAGAAGATAGAAATTTGAAAAAAAAAATCTACTAATAATCAAACACAGTCTAAAATCTATGTGTAGGTTTTCTACATAACAGGCCTTTCTGCACACAAAATTATTTTTAAAAATCAAAATTTGAACAAAATTCCATTGTAGTAATGCATGTTATAACAGCTGTTCACAGAGATTAGTCAACTGAACGGGTGACAGACTAATGTGTTCACAGTTTTATGAACTGTCTGGACGGGGAGCACATTAAAATTACTGAAATGATTTAAGGGTTACCTAATTTTTACTAAAATTTTTCTAAAATCTTAGCTTTTCATTTCTACTGTCAAGTAGTGGCCAAAATTCATTGCAAATCTGTAGAATCTTAGTAATTAAGATTTCAAGTCATAGGATACGACTTAAATAATTTTCTGAATGCCATTTTCCACCCACCTAGAATTCCAACAGTATTATGCACTGAAAATAGCAAGGTTGTGTTATTTCACAGAATATCACATCCAACAGCTGTATCTAAAATTGGAAACCAACATCAAAACACATCAACAACAACCAACAAATCTATTCAAGTTTAATAGAAATCAAATATCTCTTAGAATAAATTAGCCTAAGGAAAAAAAAAATCACTTGGTCACTAATTTTAAATATGGATACATTTATTAGTTTCAACTAACTTTCCTCCTTATTTTCAGGATCAGCCTCTGTGAGCCACAATTCTGAGCTGAAATATACACATGAAAAAACCATACCAAACATTTGCTCTGAATAAAACAAAATTTTGAAGAAAGAAAAAAGACATAATAAGCTTCTTTTGGAATCAATAACAAAAATGTTCCCTTACTTTCATTAGTCAAGCTCTGATTTCCTTAAACAGTCTGACAAGTAGAACACTACTAACATCCCTGGTTCTTTTCAAAACACAAACACAACCCTTCAGAAGAATAGCAAAATATCCGCAGTCTCTCTTTGTGCCTGGTTTTAGTAGCTTTGTATTCCTTATTCCTGTTGTTGCCTTTAATTTAATATAGCCAAAATAAAACTCTTGGTCCTGCACCCCCAAAACCTCCTTCACTTAGATAAACTCATGAGCAAGTCTTGCAGCTATTCCTCCAAAATATATATACTGGGATCTGAACCCTTTTCAGAACCTCCATAGTAACCATCTTAATCCACACCTCCAGACACTCTTTCACAAACTAGTGTAAAAGCCTTCTTGATCCATCTCTACCCATTATCCACAAAGCAGGATCTGCTACATCACTTCTACTGTTTCTCACTGCCCTGAAAATAAAACCCTAAACTCATTAAGCATGTTCTATACAGGATCTGTGCTTGCTCCCCTCTACCCTCTTAGACTCTACAAGCTTCCCTAATCCAAGTTTCCTTTAGATATCTAGTTTTGCCAATCTAACGCCTAAAAACACACTACCCTCAGAACTGAATTTTTTTCTTCATTCATATCAGATGAAATGTCACTCTTCCTGATCACCCAATGTAAAGTTTTCTATCTTCGATCCAACTTTCCATCGGGGGGTATTCTTTTTCTTTTTATAATTAGTAAAATTGAAAATACCTTGTTTGTTATGTATTGTCATCTATTTTTTAAAATTCTCATTTTAATGTAGTAAATAGATTAAACTGATAATGATCTTCAAAGAAAAATTAAACCTTGCTTTGTATTCCTGAATATCTAAATCTTGTTTCTTACAAAATTCATTGTATTCACTGTACTTTATATGGGACTAATCCTTCACCCTTTTTAAAATTAGTATTCAAAAAAAGCAATAGCTTAAAAAAATACTTTCATAAGTACTTAAGAAGTGTGTATATGTGAAAGGGGTGATATTTCAATACTTGCCACAGAAAAGTGAAATTTATTTATAAGACACATGTCAACATAATGTACTAAGGAATTTTTCACTGAGAGCTATTCAGAAATAGAGTAAGTTGATTTAGAATGCAATATATTATTTTTTAAAATCTTTACAATTAAACATATAATCTTATCTCTTTTAATCTTCAAAGCAATACTCTTGGATTATTAGCATTCCCATTTTACATGAAAAAACTCAGGCTTAAAACATTAACTTCATGGAAAAACAGAATGTGAACTGGATGCTTTCAATGTAGCCATAATAATTCCATTTATCCTCCAGAATCTAGTAACCTGCTATTCTCTCCTATGATGATAAACCTAAATGTGCCTCTCAAAATGAGTCATCTGACAAAGTTCAAGTATTTTTTAGAGCATCATTTCTTTACCTACCCTACACAGCAACCTACTTGTTGTCTTTAAAGCTAAATTGCTTTCTAACAGATTATTTACCGAATGAACAAATGAATTTCAGTTCTTTGGACTCTAAATCTGGGGCTAAATTCAAAGTTACAAAGCATTTCATAATCAAGAATCTTTTTCATTTTGGATGGAGACTCAATCGCCTTTATTTGTTCAGTTCCCACTGTACATAAAACCAAACTTACTCCACATGTTCGCTTTAGCAGTCATGTAGTAAAATCTCAATAAAGTTTCATGAATGAATTCATAAATGAAAGGCTTCTTTGGCTTACACAATGAAAAGCAAAATACAATGGAGAGATGAATGTGATGACAGAAAAAAATTAGGAATTAAAGAAATTGACTACCGATCTAGATTCACAATGTTAGGTAAAAGCCCCAACCACAGAATGTACTAAATCTGTAATGTGCTAACTACTTCTCAAAATTTAATGTACAAATAAATCACACTGCTAACTTTTTCTAAAATAAATTTGTTTTAAAAAGGCATACAAATTGCATAAAAGATCTAATTACATAATTCTAAATTTTTCAGTCTATGATCAGGATGAATGACTATAGTTACTTGATACTACCATTTTACAGATATTTTACAATTATTCACTAACATTTAACTCATGTGTAGGAAAAATGCCAGCCTTATGTTCTAAGGCCTTATTAGATTAACATATATGCACTAAGTAAAAAACGAAAGGAAAATACCTCAGCATTCTGTGAAGAGCCAGCAGCAATGACAGCAATACAGGAAGTAAGCCAGAGAAACAAGAGACTGAAAACTAGCCTGATGATCCACTGACAAACTGTCTAGAAAGCAGATTTTGAAAAAGTAAGCTTCCCATTCCCCAACAACATGCATGAGGAATATGTGCTGATGCATACAGCAGAAAAATGAAGGAAAATATTTTGAAGATTAGACAAATGTACAGAAAGAGCCTCAGCATTAATAACGGTTGAAAGATACCATAAATCTAGAAACTAGGCCAAGGTGTCAAATAATCTTGCTCCACAGATCTGAAAATAGAGCTTTCTTAAATGTGTTGTCCATTTCTAGGAGTTTTCCAAAAATAAAAGTCTCCCTTTTTGGGAAGCTTGAGGTACACAGAATTATTTTATTACTATTATTAAATTTTTACTTTCTAGGAAGGAAATGCAAAAATGTCAATGAAATCTCAAATATAAAACCAGGGGGGAAAATATTCCTAGAATCACACTGAAGAAATTTCTTAGATAAAGAGTGCTCTACTCAGAACTGCCTAGTCAGAATCTGAAGGCCAGATCTGGGAATGCAGTTACTTCAGTGGAAGTCAGTAGAAGAGAAATAGGTGGCTCCCTAAGCTGTTTCTTGAAAAGAAACTCCAGAAACAAAAGTTTGAAACAAACTTCATGGACACTATTACCCCACAGATCTGACTTACCTTTGGCTCCCTGTATTTTTTCCTTTAAATTAAGGAAGACTTTTTTATCTTGTGTTGATCTGATTTCAAGTGTGTAAAAATCTGAGAGTAGGAAGACAAGCTTGAAAGAGAGTTATCTATCCTGGGTTCCAACTCATAAACTAGGTTCTTTAGAAGAGCTTAAAACCACTAGCTAAAGTCCAGCTCAGAAGAGAAGTAGAAAACAATTTTTCAAATCAAAGAGTTTGAGAGTCACAGAATGTTGGAGCTGAAAAGGAAAAACTCTAATCCAATAGTCTCATTTTATAGATAAAATGAGCCTCATTAAAAGTTTATCAACTTGTTCAAAGCAAGACACTGAGTTCAATGACCATAATTTTTCTTTGTTTATAATCAAAAACTGCATTTTAGGCTGTGTATCTTAAAATATATATTCTTCTACTATAAAAACTATAAAGACAAAAACAACTATTCCACATGTTTTCTATAAAAATGCTGTAACATAGAAAGAACTAAATTAATGCAACAATAGCTGCAATTATTGAACTATTATTTTTTTAAAGTGATCCATACTCCAAACAAGCTTCAAAGACAGCTGATCAAATGCATTAGATGATTAAATTTATTTTTATTTTATTTAATTTTCCTAAATCTATTTGCTTACTATGTATCAGGCACTACAGAGTGTCTTGTTTATATGATGTGATTTATAAGTGAAATGAAAGCTTAAAATTCTTAGTTTAATTGATGGTTTTACACATTGTTGAAATTAAAGACATTCTATTAAAACTATGTTTCAGATTATTTAAGGCAAATAAATTTTTACAGATATAACAGAAACACAAATTTACACTTCCTCCCCCCCAACAACTAAAGCTTTCTTTATTTAATATTATAAGAATGCTATTACATAATACAAAAATCAACAAAGCCCTTTACTCCATTTTTTCCATTGGATTTTATAGCATACTTGCAATTAAAATATCCATCTTAGATAAAAAATTAGAAAAGAAGTTAAGCTATCAGAGCTAGATAAGCTGCTTTAAACTACGAAAACTACCCAATAGTAGGGAGAACTATATTTTCATCTTTTCACATTTTAAAATCCATATTACAAGTCTATGCAGACTGATACAGACAAGATATAGGTGTAATATAGCTTACAAACATTTAGTACCTTTCAAGTCTCCTCTCAAGGCATAATAGAAATATTTTTTTTTATTGTTCCTTAAAATCAGGAGAGTTTAATGGGTTAAATTCATATATATTTTTCAGTTCTTTCACAAATGAAAGATTTTTCAGTGTTTATTTTGAAACATAATAACTATATTGGAAGTTTTGTTAACAATAATTTGATGAAGTCATTTCAAAAGATCTTTATTTTTCCAAAAGTAGTTAATTCTTGGACTTTAAGAAAAATCTAGTTTATTACCAACTGTTCAAAAATTCGTTAAGTAGCTCCCTCTTCTGGAAAATAAAAGTGAGTTCTTACACTGTAACACACTTATTTGTACCCTTAGAATAACTTTTTAAAAATACAAAAAAACAAAAAATATAAACTGTCAAATTTGAATGCATTTTTCTATCATTATCAATATCCCAAACTAACGCAAACAGCTATCGGTTTTACAGAATCTGTATAAATATAACAATTGTCTCCTTTAAAAAAGTAATGAACATCATAATTTTACTTAATGTGTAACAGTCTTTGTATTTAATTTGTGCTTCAAACCAAGAATGTTTAGATTAATTTCAGTGCTCAAATCTCATATTACTTTTTACCTCACTAGTTTGTATCAAAGATGAAGTGGTTCTATAAACAAAGTAGCAGCACTTGAATATCTCTATAGATGGTATCTTGAAAAAGTCCTAGTCTACTTGCTCTACAGTAGGTTAAAAATATATATATATATATTATTATGAATAACTGGTACTAAAGACCCCTAAATTTATATTCCACACAGTATATAATTATGAGTATTATTCCTGAGAACTAGGTTGCCTAAATTAAAATGCAATCTATAATGCTGATATATATGTATATCAGTATATATACACACACTAAACTCTTATTCTATAACCCAACTATCTACCCACTCAAAGTACTGTGTCACTGTGTTTAAGTTAAAAGAATTAAAAAAAAAAAACCCTAATTTTTTAAAAAATGTTTATCATTAAGATGAAAACTGTAAGAGCAAATTTTAGGAAAGAGTTCATCAGAAAACAGAATACAAGCACTAGACTACCTAAACTATAAAATAAACTGTTAATTCCAAGAAAACTTCAAACTTCAAATGTAAGTGCCTTGAACAATGCATATTTACCTTAGTACAAATCAATTAGATGCCATGATTGTTTACAAAGTACTAAATACATAATATTCTCAAAATCAGTTCTAATATTAGCTTTTTCTAAACATCAATACCCAACATTAATTATCTGATAAAAATAATTTCACTGGCAGTCACTGCAAGTGCAGGAAGTGATTGACTATTAAAATATTGCCTTACTATATTTTGGGCTCCCAGATGATGACAGACTATCTACTCAAAAAACTACACTAGAAAAGTTTTCTCCACAGACCAACGCTGCTAATATAAACAGAAGATTTCTATTTCTCAAAGAGAACAAAGCCAGCACTAACAGAAACAAGAAAGTTTCATTCAAACATATATATCTTAAAGATGGACTCAAGCTTTAAGGCTGACTAGTTTTGGAACAATCAAATAAATTTCTTTGAGGGAGATTTAACCCATTTTATCTATCATTTCATTCACTGCTAAACAGCAATTTTTAATATACAATCTGCACTTTAAAACTGACCTCTATATATGCATGCATATGTAAGATAAACTTAAGATGCCTAAACATTTACTAAGCACACACTAAAGTTTTGAAACAAGGTATTTATTGTGCTAAACTTATTTGGCTGAATTAATCAAAGTTGGTTTCCTTAGCTAAACTGGGCAGTGGAGAACTTAAGAATAAAAAATAAACGAATACTGCATATTCCTATTCATGCATTTTAGATTTAAAAAATAACGACAAAAGAAAAACCCTAGAATCTTGTACAAATCTTCCAGTTCTCAGTGACATTTATGTTTAGTATCAGAAAGGACATTAAGTATACCAAAATTTCTTGGAATTAGTTTTAAGTCATTTCACTCCCTTTATACTTTAAATCCTGTTAAACTGTATGGAAAAGGGGCAAAGGTAACTTTTCCTGTGATTATCAGGAGGGATCATTACCGCCCCAGTTGTAACCACTATCCAAGGACACCCACTAAAGCCAAGTGGCAAGCCCTCAGTAAGGACTCCAAAGGTAAACAGTTTTTTGTTCTGTTTTGTTTGTTTTTGTATTATTTTCTCTTTTGCTGCCACCAGTAAAAAAGGAACAACTGTTTTCAAAATTAAAGTCAGGAGAGCCAATAACTCAACTAGGCGAGAATCTTCTTCCCATTTCTCTATGTGGCCTAAAATGTCATCTCTTTCTGCAGTCAAATTACCAGACGAGTAGGGCAGGTCACGAAAATGTCCGTCCTGGCCTTAAATCTTCCCAGCGTCACAATCCAAATATGCATTAACTGTTTTCTCCTCCTAATCCCACTCTAAGTATAGATCAGGTATTAAACCAACCAAGACCACAGTACCCATCCTCAGTCCTTATCTTCCCCAGCGAGTCCCCAAAATAAGCTATGCTCAGTGATTGGCAGGTAAATCAGCAGAGCAATAAAACAAAGACTTTGGAGCCAGCCACGCCAGGTACTACCGGGGAGAGCAAGTGCAACAGAAAACACTAGCAAATAATTAAGAAAGGGTCGCGGACAGACTGTACCAAGGAAATGCAAGCCCCGGCGGATAAAAGCAGAAAAGGCCGGGAGGAAAGCCACAAAACTCGCTGGAGAGACATTTTAGGAGCGTACGAGACGCGCTCCCTCTGGCGTTGAAGGATCCGCAAAGAACCGCCTGTGTCTGTGTGACAAGAGTCCACTCCCCACCAGCCGTACCTACCTTTGCAACCCCGAAAGGAGCGCAGAGGACCCTCAGAGCCATCCCCTTCCTCGCCCGCAGCCTAGCCCAGCTCTACTAGGGTCTAAATTGAGCCAAGAATGCGGGCGCGGCACTTCTCCCGACTCCCAACCCCCGCGGACCTCTCCCGCCTGGCCGCCCCTCGCCGGGGCTCAGCTCCTACCTGTAGCACCAGCGGCTCCGGGTTGAAGGCCAGGGTCAGCAGCAGCTGCATGCGTTCCGAGTCCTTAAGGTTGCGGAGCAGGAAACTACCCGAGTCCTTGGTCTCGGCGTAGCGGCGCACCAGTCGGTCGAGCAGGCGCTGCGAGGGGCAGTGCACCAGGTCGGACCAGCCCTCTACCGCCTCGGGCGTGAGCAGTCGCACGTCGCCGTTGAGACGCGCGAACTCCGTGCGGGGCATGGCCTGGAGCAGGTCGCAGCGGGGTCGGCCGGTGGCCCTCTTGCAGATGCTCTGGTCGAGCTGCGCCAGCTCGCGCTGCGAGCCAAGGCGCTTGAGCACCACTCGGCGGCGGCCGCCCTCACGGGGCTCGCCGTACTGCGCGAAGTAGACGTTCTTCACGTTAAGGAAGTCCAGCAGGCGCAAGCGGCCCCAAGCCTCGAACACCACCTGCCCGTTGAGAAAGCGGCGGCACCAGCTCGTGCCGAAGCAAGCCGGGCACTTATTGAGCTGCAGGAAGCGCCGGTCGGCCAGCTCGTTGCGCTGCCAGGAGGCGAGCAGCGACGGCGAGTGCAGCACCATCAGCACCAACAGGCTGCCCAGAGCCGCCAGCTTCAGCGAGCGGGATAGGCGGCCCAGCTTCGGGGGCACCAGGCGCCACATCCCGCCCGCCGCCGATCCGCCCGCACTGGGAGGGCGAGGGCACCCCCGGGGCGCCCCCGCCGCACCGAGATCCTGAGAGAGACCGGCGAGGGCTCCCGGGAGGAGCGGCGAGGGCGCGGACTGGGTCGGGAGGCGGAGTAGCTGTGCAAGAGAGGGAGACAAGCAGCGGGAAGAAGCCCGCCTGAGCAGGCTGCGACTTCACCCAGTCACTACTCTCCACAACTCTCGAGCTCCCACCTCTGAGCTCCCTCCTCGGAGGGCCCTCCTCCGAGCTCCCCGCCCTCCGACTCCAGAAGCACCGCCTCCAAGCCGGCCGAGTTATAGAGCGGCGGAAGGAGGCGGGAGAACGGAGACCCGACGGCCGCGTACTCGCTTCCGCGCGCGCGCACTGATCACTCGGGGCGCCAGAGCTGCGGAGGCCACCCGCGGGGCGGACCAGGTTTCTGAGGCAATGGAAGGAGGGACTCACGGAGGGGAAGAGAAGCTGCAATGGCTCATTTCGGAAAGTAGCAACTGTGTAGGAAGGTGGGAGGCGAAGGCAGCTGCGAGTCCCTGACGCCGCACATCCCAGGTCCTACGCGAAGAATCTCCAGAGGGAGGGGGCGGGGCCAGGGGCGGAGCGCGCCGCCGGGAAAGCGTAAGCGCGGGCTCGCGGGGGCGGCTTTGGAGGCCGGCTCCTTGCGGGCGGAGCGAGCGCGGAGCGCGCCGCCGGGAAAGCGTAAGCGCGGGCTCGCGGGGGCGGCTTTGGGGGCCAGCTCCTTGGGGGTGGAGCTCGGGTTTTTGGAGGAGGGGTGAACACGCGAGCTCAGAAAGCGAAATGAGTAGTAGTAATAGTTGATCTTTGGTGGTTGTTGAGTTTTACTGGGACTTTTCTTTTGTCATCGTGAGAATAGTCCTTTCACAAGAACAACAAAAAGAAATGCATTGCAGAAGCCTATCGCAACACCGCCACTGGGGCGGGGCGGCGTGCGCCCACGGCGCGCCCGGGGGCGCGCCCGGAGGCGGGGCGGACTGAGGAGGAGCGTCCGACTGGAGCTGGAGTACCCCGGCCCGGCCTGGCCAGGTCCTGGCGGGCCTGTGAAGAAAGCTGTAGGTGAATGGGGAGTTGTCACGGGTTGACAGGAGGTGTTATCTTCGGCATCGGTCTTATCCTATCCGCGGAGGCATCTTAAATTTTCCCATGTTATCACTTAAAACACGAAGTTCTGAAGACACGATGTTCCAAGGATAAGAGGGGCGACCGACGCGGTCTGCTGCCCCCAGTTTTCTCCTAACCGCGAAGAAGCACAGATGAAGGTTTGCCTTGTTCCCTGCTTGCTTTACTAGAGCACCAGCTGAAGCCTTTACCGCCCGCTCCGCGGAGGAGTTCAAGGTGCCTCCCCAGAGGGTCCCTGCTGAGCCTCTATCTGCTGGACACGTCGCCCTGGCGGTCGCCTTAGGGACGCTGGGCCGCCGCCTTGGCTTGTAGGCTCAGATTCACGACGCCAGAATAACAGTCACCGGTCTGGCGCGCCTTATTTTGTTGGAAGTGTTAGAGGACTTGGACTCTAGCAGTTGCTGCAAGTGATTATTTTAACTTTGCAGATTTCGCTTTCGAATCGAGTCGTTTTCTGTATTCTCAGCAGCTCTTTGTAAAAGGGGCAAAGCCTCTCTGCTGGAACTTGAGATGTACCCTTGAAATTAATGTTTGTCCTTCGCGATAAAATAAATCCAAACTTTGAAAAGGATAATTGAATGTTTAACATTCAATTCAAGCTGTGATTTTTAATGATATTACATTGAATACAGACAAATTAGTCTTAAAGCCTTGTACCAACTGCGTAAGAAGTTTGCAAGTAATAACTCAGGACTTTATGTTATCGTGGACAGTAAAATGATTAATTTGCCTTCTGGCGTCCGCAAACTACGATGTAGAGTTCTGAGCAAAATCACAAAGGCTTCCATAAAGTGGTGTGATTGGTGTGGAGATATCAGTTTAGATCGATAAGAAAGATAAATGTCTTTATCCTTCCTGTTCTGTAGATATGTTCAATTAATACTAGATAATTTATGTGCTACTGCATTTGTATATGGAAAACTGTTTAGCGGTCTTAAACTATTCTCTACCTCAAAATCCTTGGAATTGAAAGGGTATCATTTGCAGAGTGGAAGTAAAGAAGGTTACTAAGTCTAGAAGTTAAATTTTAAAAAATGTTTGTATCATGTCAAAATAGTTTATATTTGTTTAAAATCTGGTATTTTCAGTTAAATTTTATCAAGAAAGTTTATCAAAAACAATAAATTCCTCAAGATGAAAAGTGTTAGAGCTGTATGAGATGAACTCAGTGTTCTAAAGTACAGTATTAGGATTTGGATAAAGTTCAGTCATGCTAGTATTTACTACTAATCTGTAAACTACCGATAGTTTTGGCTCATTGATTATAATATCCAAAGTTCTACCTATAAATTTAAATAATGTAATTTCCAGTACATTATAAAATGTCATCTTAGAATAACTCACTCTTAAATGTGTCCAATGGAATTACAGTATTTTGATACCCACCATTATCCTTTTTTAATACGTGAACTACCTCTTTGATAGTCCCAGTTTTACATTGTATTCCCTATACTAGTAGCTCATAGTTAGGAGCTCTTGCCTCCCAGAGGACATTTGGCAGTATCTGGAAACATTTTTGGTGTCATAATTAGGAAGCAGGGGCTAGTGGCATCTAGTGGGAAGAGTTCAAGGATATTGCTAAATAATCTTGCCATCCTGCATGAGACAATTCCCAACAAGTCTATTTAGAGAAAAAAAATTATATTTTACAACTATTGTTAACATACATATCACTAATGAATATGTAAATATCACTACTTTGAGTAATGATAAGTATTATTTTGTTGAAATGTGTTCATGAGTTTCTATCTTTTAGCTTAAATTTCTTTGGATGAATATCTGATAGAGTTCAGCAACATTTTCTTTTTCACTTTTGGAGATATAAAGATCAAAACAGCTTGTTTATTTAAAGCAAGAGGATTAGAAAGAATTTAATATAACAATACCATTCAATCTTCTTTATTCCTTCTGAGTTACATGCCAAAATAATTTACTGACTGATCTTTATCAAAATATTCTTAATGACATAGCATTTAGGTTCTCCACTTTAGTTTAGAAGCAAAGCATTGCAATTCTGACTCAGAAAAGGATTCCTTACCTAGTTACTAGAATTATTTTCTCAATATTTACTGTTTAGTACCCTGGTAGTTATTTCCTGGAACATTGCACCTTAAGATTCAGGATGGTAAGAGTTATTCCTTTGTATAAAGGACAAAATGGCAGTTCTCTATGTACCTAAGTACTCTTAAGACTGTCTGATTTAAAATGGATTTTATTAATAGTTGTTGAATTGGTGGATAAATGAAAGACTGAAATAATGAACACATTACGATTAAATGTCATTGTAATAATCCAAGCCAAAAATCACAGGTGATGGTAGGAAATTCTGGATTTAGCTTGAAGATAGACTAACAGAATATATTCGGGGTTTGGATGTGAGAGAAAAAGTATCAACTGTGACTGCTTTGTTTTTGTTTTAAATTACTAGAAGGGTTAACATTTACTAAGATGGAGAAACTGAGGAAAAGGAGCAGGAAGATAACCATTTCCCCTAGTCCATTTTCTTGAGTTGACCCATCTTTGTTTCTAATCTTAAATTAGCTGTTGAAACCTGTAGTTAACTACCAAAATATAAGTAATGCTATGTAGCTATGTATTAGCTTCAATCTAATTAAAAGACACATTTTCCCACAAGATGAGAATTTTTCCTGTTTCTAACTCCTATGATGAAAATTTAAACATGTGACAATGTTAATTGTAAGTCTTCTCAGTAAATAATCTGATAGCTATATATTAGATAAATCTTAAGGAAAGATTTTGTAGTTAAAAACTGTTCAGAGTTCTTGTAACAAAATTAAGCACATTTTGTATTTCAAATAAATAAACAGTTATTTTTAGGAGAAGTTTAGTATCAAACATTTGACTTTATGGGATGCAAAAATAGACTCTCAAACTCATAAACATCAAAATCATGTTTTTTTTCCTTGAGGTAATTGAATCATACAATTTTTTGATTTTGTTAAAATAATGCAAATCAGCTCAAATGCAACTGCTTCATAATTCATGATTTATTTTGCAATGCAATTAATATACAACATTACATAGAATTTTCTACCTTGGATAGGCAGATTCAAAGAGAGACATTTGCACAATAAATTTTTTAAATTTCTAGGGTTTGTTTGTTTTCCATTTTGTTTCAGCAGAGAAAATATACACAAAGGCAATGTAACACTAGTACAATGAGAGGTTATTACGAACCCAGTAAGATCTCTGGAAAAATTAATCCAAACATCTGAGTAGATTAAAATTATTATTATTTTAGAGGTTGGCATACATACTGAAAATTCCCTTTATTCAATCTCACCCAAGTACAAGATTCTGAGGATGTGGGTTCTCAGAGTCCAGTAGGGGAGACAGATAAACACATAGCAACTTCCTTGTGTATCTGTGATACATATTGGGATACATGCAAATATTAAGGGAGTATAAACAAGGAAAAAATTCCTGCAGCTACAGGCATGATCTTTGCATTGATAGCACTCCCCACAGGCAAGTAGATTGTGTCCATTAAGATAATTTTGCTTCTTTCTCCTTTGCCAGCCTATTTTCCTCTTAAACCTCATATTCTATGTCTCCTACATCTCTGCATTTACTGGCTTGTGAAAATTATGTTTCTGCAGTTTGCTGGCTAGTTGCAGTTGCAGCCCACTGCTCTTCTAAGCAAGCTTACCTGAATCTTAGACAACTGCAACTGCCCTTTTTTGAGTACAAACATTCTACTTGGTAGCTGAAGTTTGGACTTCTAAGTTAGGTGTTTTACCAGGATCCCATCATGGAAACCACATATAAAAGACCTGCTATAGTATTCATTATAATAGCTGTGCCATCTATAGCCATCAGCCACGGCTGAAGAAAGTCTTCTATGTTTGTACTAGGATATCAAAAAAAAGGTGTATTTAGTGTTTAAAATTACATTGTTCAGATATGTTGATTTTTGTGTGTTTTTCTTAAAAAAAGGTTTATAAACTGTAGGCAAATAAGAATTCTCATTCTGGGGAACTAAAGATTCTAAGCAACAACTTCAAGGTGGGGTGAGGGTGTGCCTGCCATTCAAGAGCCCAAGTTGTCACTTATGCTTCTGATAGACAGCTACAAATCATAGGCTCCTGTGATCCACTCCATGTTTTATAGTTTAAGAGTTTAGTCCTACAAGATTGTCCCTTTCCTCCCCCAGCTCAGAAGATAAAAAGCAAGTCCAAGTTATCACCTGTGTTCCTCACCAACCCACTCCTCATTTTCAATGAATTTGCTAGATTAGCTCACAAAACTTAAAGAGAAACATTTTACTCACATATCATTCTTTTTATTATAAAATGTTGTATAACTCAAGGACAGCCAGATGAAAGAAACATGGGGCAAGTACGGGAAAAGGACAGAGTGTTCATGCCCTCTCTCCGAGTATGCCACCCTCCTCAAATGGCCATATTCGACAACCTGGTGCTGGCCTTTTGAATTTCTATGAAGCCTTTAATCACTACTAATTAAATCTTTGTCATTGGTGATTGATTCAACCACCAGTCCTTGTCTTCCTTCCATGGAAATCAGGAAGTGGGACTGAAAGTTCCAACTTTCTAGTCATCATTATTTCCTTGGTAACCAGCCCCATCTTAGGAGCTTTCCAAAAATCACCTCATTAAATAAACCCAGTTGTGGTTAGAAGAGGGCTTGTTAAGAATAACAAGATACCCATTTCACCTTTAGGGCTTTGAGGTCATTTCTGGAACTGAGGCCAAGAGACTAAATAGAACAAAAGATGCTCCCAGTACTCTTAACACTCAGAAAATTCCAAAGGGCTTGGGGAGGTATGAACCAGTAAGGACAGAGGAAGAGCAATTTTTTGTTTTTAAAGGAAAGGTACAGGCAGGAATGAAAGTGATTTGGGCAAGAAGACAGGAAGAGAGAGGAGGAAGAAGTATTTTTATTTACTTTTATTTTAGTTGTTCATCTTGATTGTGTTTCCCTCCCTCTTGCCACCTCCCAACACCAGGACATAAGCCTGGGTCCTTGGAATGTATGTGGACTGTGCTCAACTGGAGTTAGCAAATCTAACCACCGCTCCATATCAGTGTGCGCAGAAATACTTATAAAATTATCACAGGACCAAATTTTAGAAATTTTGTGTTATCTTGTATAATCTAGTTAATGTGGTTAGTAGAACTATATGGGTTCACAAAAGAGGTTGCATCTTAGAGATATGACTGATATATTGGTCTCTCTAGTATGACAGATCCAATGTGACCTGTTTTTCTTGTGCTTCCCTGTACCCTTTTTTGTTTTTGTTCTTCTAGAAATAGCAAAGCTCTAGTTATTTTTTTAAGCAGTAAGGAATTAAAATTTTAAATAGTGTCAAATAGAATAGAAACATTACATAGTCCTTTATAAATATGCTTTCTGAAGATTTGCCTATTACTTAGAAAACAGAACTTAATTATAGATAAGTAAAATATATGTGCTCATCTAATCACAAGATAACAAGGCCATTAGAATTTATTGACCTACAAAAAATAGCAGTTTAGTGAATAAAACTGTAATGCAATAATTGATAAATATTACATCATTCTAAAATAAGCTAACACCTAGTTGCAGTTATCAGTTTATAGATTAAATCAATAGTAAGTGCAGTAATTGAAGTACTAGACTTTATTTTAAAAAAGCTTTGAACTTTATATAAAGGCAGATTTTAGTTTTTTTATTTTTGGATTAGGTCTTTGTTTCAAGTCTTTTAAGACATTATACTTCATATTGAACTGTAGATGATGAAAGACAGTTTTAGAAAGCAGTTACGTAGCCTCCAAAATCAAGAAAGAATAAAAAAAAACTTCTTCGTTTAAAGTCTTAAATTCCAAAAAGGATGCTCAATAGTAAATAGCAAAAACTTTCCTACAAAAATTAATTAACAATAATTTGTATGTTTATTCAGTTTGGGGGGATGTATAATTTTTACTGTTAAAAATCAACTGAGAATTTTGCCATCTTAATGACTTTCTTCAATGATTTGAATCGGGTAGTGTCCAGTCTAGTAGATAACAGACTGAGGAGCTGTACAAAATGAAGAACTTTTATAGACAGGAGTGGGAACAGAGGAGTCATACTAGGCAAAAATGGATTAGTTATGGCAAAGTCACTTTTCTATAGAGAATGGCAAGTGTTTATCAGACAGGTTACCTAATTAACTAGTGTTTATTAAGGAATTCCTGACTGGTTTAAGCCTCCATTTCTGAATAGTCAAAACTAAGTCTCTGGTAATGTGAGGCTTCACATAAGTGACTCCATTTTCATAATGTTGTCTAGTTTTTAACACTTGCCAAAGTGACTACTAGTCAATTTCATTTTTTATGTTGTTTTGCTATAAAACTAGAATAATTATAAATGATATTTCAGGAAAAATACTTCAAAATTTTTTTTAAAAACTTTTGATTTTCATATTTTTAGGTCCTATGTCCCTAGCCAAAATGGCTTAAATGAAAAGATAATATCAGATCTTTTTAAAAGAGAAATGTTTTTCTAAAGACATTAACCTTTTTTACATTTTGTTTTCTATTTATTGCTGGCATATAGAGATAAAAATATTTTAATATGGTCTTCATACCTAGCTGCAGTACTACATTTCTTATTAATTCTAATAGTTTGTAGACTTATTTGGATTTTCTACACACACAAGTTAGGTGAATTATACCATCATCATTTTTTTTAAATTTAAATACCTAGGGTTAAATATAAAAAAAAAAGATGTACTACTCTGAAAATTACGAATTAATAATGAGAGAAATAATTAAATAAATGGAGGGAGGGATAAACCATGTTCAAGAATTTATGTGTATATATTAAATATATTAAATATGTTTATATTGAAGTTCAGGCAATTGAAAATTAGCTCTTAGTATCTTTATTTCAGAAAATTTTACTTCAGCTTCCCTGGAAACTTGAGAATGCCTACTTAGATGTAAAACATTTTAACTTTTCTATAATGTATAATTATCTAATTAGTTAAGACAAAATCACACATAAATGATTCCATATTGTTGTTCTCTTGAAACATTGCGGAACATGATTTCTTCAAGCCATTTCAAAAGAATATTCCTAAGAACCTAACATAGATTTCAGATAGACTCTAAAGTATTTTTCTCCTATATTTACTCTTTCTAAACATAGATCTAATATGTCATGGTGTATGAGTAACACAAAATAAGATATTAAACTCATATGTATAGCTTTCCATTACTCAGATTTATGTCAACACATCTGCCCTCCACCAAATTACCAAGTGTTTTTCATCATTGTCTAGTGGCCTCCACCACCATTTGCCCCACCCAACCCCACCGCACCCCAGCCACCCATTCCATTCCCTGTTGGTAATTACAATTCTGTTGCAAGTGTCCAAGGGTTGGTTTCCTTTCATCTGTTCCTTTGTTTTATTTATTCACATTCCACCTATGAACAGGTCATCTGGTATCTATCTTCTTTTGACTTATTTAATTTAGCATAATCCCCTCTAGATCTATCTATGGTGATTCAAATGACAGGATTTCATCTCTTCTAAGGGCTGTGTAGTATTCCACTGTATATTTGTACCACATCTTCTTCAGCCATTCATCTGAAGTTGAGCACTTAGGTAGTTTGCAGTTCTTAGCTAGTGTGAATAGGGCTGCAGTGTACATGGGAGCATAAATCTCTTCAAATTATTGTTTTTATATCTTTTAAGAATTAGTATATTGAATATTATAAAGATGTCAGATGTAACTGTTAATTTATAATTTGATGCAACCTCATCAAATTCCCAACAGATTTTATTATTATATTGCCACATAATACCAGAATTAATACCATGAAAGATCAAACAGAAAATCTCAAGGCACAGAATAAAGACAAAAACAGGTGGAAAGTGTGAAAGACAATATTAATGATGAAGTCACATACAGAAGACCCAATACTAACAGTTGTTTCCTAAAAAAGGAAAAATCAAAGAGTAGCATCAATAATTAGACATTTTGCAGAAAATGAATATTCCCTGAACTGAAGAAATACATTCCTCTGTAGAATAATAGAGTTTACTTGAGCAGGATTGATATAGAATGACACTTGGGAACGTAAAAGACCCATAAACTCAAAACTTAAAGTAAGATTTTGCTATTTTCTAAGAATGACATTCAGAAAAGGAGAGTTCCCACCAACTATAGCAAACTAACCATAGTGAATTACTTAGTACATCACAATTTTCATGGTTTCTTTTATATAGTAGTGCAATCAAGCCCAATTCTGATAATTGTATTATAGAGAATAGGGAAGAAAGGACCTTATTAATAGTTAATAAGAAAGAACAGCAATTACGAGTGAGCAGACAAAATAATTACCTGAAAAAGTTGCCAACATCATAGAATTAGGAGTCATAGAATGTGCTTATAAATAAATATAAATATAACATTTTGTTGAGATTGCAACTTTCTTTCTCTACATATTGACTTTTAATCTTCTCTTGCTGTAGACACACCAGATTTATCTCATTACATTTCTGAATTCCAAGGATAAAGAAAAATATGTATCTTCCATGGAGAAAAATAATCATGAAAAAAAGAATCAGACCATAATGGACTTTGCATTTAAAATACTAGAAGCTAGAAGTAAATTGATTATAATTTATATTTAAGCAAAGGACTATGATCCAATAACTGTAATAGCACAAAATATCATGTATCAATTTCAAACTAGTTTGGAAATATGTGAAATAGATAAACTATATACCTCAGTAGCATGACTGAGGAAAGAGTAAAAAACAACAGCAAACAAATGAAAGAAAACACGACCTCAAAACAGGGAAAAAGAGACTAAACAAAAGTGGGAAATTAACTGACACTTCTGTTATCTAAAGAGAAATTTAAATAAAAATACAGAATGACAGTATGAGTGATGTAAGTACTCACTGCTCATTCTTGAAGTAGAAGTGACATACTACAAAGGAACCTTATAATCTAAAGGCAATTAAAATAGTCAACAACTCCTGGGAATTTGGGGGTGGGGAGAAGGGAAGTAAACATGTTCTAAAGGAGACTTACTCAGTGAAGGAACAGAGCACCCAGCAAACAAATAGTTGATATCTTATTTTCATATATTTCCTACATTCTTTCGGATTTCATTTTGAGTGTGTGAAAATAGTGATCATCAGTTGAATGACAAAAGTACAGTGGAATTTACTAATTAGTACTTCTGAGGACTTACCCAAAAAAATAAAAAAACACAAATGAAAGTTTTATATATATATATATATATTCCTCCCATGTTTATTGTAGCACTATCTACAATAGACAAGAAATGGAGACAACCTAAGTGCCCATGAACAGATAAATGGATAAAGAAAATATACATATATATGTATGTTTGTATGTATATACAGATATACATATATATCTGTATATACAAAATACCCCCACAAATTATACTACTCTGTTATTAAAAAGATGAAATCTTGCCATTTGCAGAAACATAGATAGATCTAGAGGGAATTATGCTTAGTGAGATAATTCAGAAGGATAAAGACAAATATTGGATGACCTTACTCAAATAGACAAGGAAACCAAACAAGCAAATGAAGTAAATCAAACGAAAATAGACTTTTAGTTTATAGAATGAAATTCCTGTTTTCCAGAATGGAAGGGGGAGGAAGGAGAGCATATTGAGAAAAAGGGCTCAAGTGTATCGTGAAGGATAGAACTGAACTGTTAGAGGTTAATTTAATGTATTATGTACAGGTGTTGATATACAATGATGCACACTGTAAGCCTGTATAATATTTTATTGCAATCTTCCTTTAATAAAAATTTTAAAAACATTTAAAACATTAATGTGAAATAATATCTAAAGGAATTACACTGTTACCTGAAAATATCAAGCGAGAATAGCAAAATCCAAGACATAGTCTAGTAAAATTTCTGAACTTGAAAGAAATAGAAAATAATCCATTGGGAATCTAAGAAAATAGTACATTTCTCAGATGAACATCAAAATTATGTTGTGATTATAATTTTTAATAGAAATACTTTTGTCAGAACAAACAGAGTAACACATTCAAGATACTTAAGTGAGATAAGGCACAGATGAGATATAGGAAATGAGTAATTGTGATATATTCTGACTCTATCATTTCCTTTCAGCTTTAGAACCAGTATTCTCAGTGTGGTAGAAAGGGGATACAATAGTTAAGTAAAAACTCTGTACTCCTAAATTTATAAACACCTATAAAAATCACCAGTTAGTAGCATAGAGCACCTTTACTTCCACATCATTGCTCTGAGATAACTGTTCTTTTTTTAAGGAAATCATGGTTTCTTCAAGAAATTACTGATATTAGAACTACCACTGAAATGATACTAGAATGTCTTGAAATATTATATAGCAGAGAAACAAAGATTACAAGGGCCATGCCAAAAGATTTCAGAAGTGAAAATGAAGAAATCTTGCTGGAAATAAATTTTATAGAGATTACAATGATTAGGTATGATTTGGGTGGAGTAGCGGTTAAGTCAGTTGAAGGAAGGTAGATCACATACCTCCCAAGGACTTTAGGTCCCCGTCCTGGGTCTGGGGTGGGGAGAGGTGGGGCAGCGGGGGGGACACAACCAATGTGAACAACTAAATAAAAAATAAAATGTCTTTTCCTCCTCTCTCTTCCAGTCTGCTTATCTACTTGCCTTCATTCCTGCCTGAAACTTTCCTTAAAAAAAAAAAATATTACATGGTTTAAAATCAATCAAATACATTTAAATTTGTGAGATCATAATAAGTCATTTCAGAAGGAAGCAGTCAGAAATGAAGGCAAGTAGGCAGGTAGAAAAGAAGGAAGAGAGAGGAGGAAGAAGCATTTAAAATATTTATTTGTTCATTTTGGTTGTTGAAATGCAACATATGAATTCTCAGCCCCAGATAACAAACTCCAGTCCTTGGGCTTTATGTGGACTATGTGTGAGCTACAGACTTAGTGCCCTGGCATGTGCCTAAGTAATACTTTTTTTAGAGATTGTTCACTGTGGTAGGTCTCTGAAGATATCCTCTTCCTATGATTTTTTACTGTATGTGGAAAATGGTCTTTGCCTATGTGTTTAAGGTAAGGATATTGAAATGGAGAAGTTATCCTCAATTAGTCAGGTGGTCTTATGAGGGAGGCAGAGGGAGATTTGATGACAAATAGAAAAGAAGTTTATGTAATGGAAACAGAACCAGAGAGAAGACATGAGTAAAGAATTACAAGGTATGCTGCTCTAATCTCTGTGGAAAATAAAAGGATTCCCCCCTAGAGTTCATGGAGTGAGGCCTTATTTTAAATCTTATTTTAACCTCATAAAATTCATTTCAGACTTCTAACCTCCAAGCTATAAGAGAATAAATCTTCAAGTCTGTGATGACTCGTTATAGCAGCCATATAAGACTAAGTCAGCCACAAAACATTATACTGAACATATAAATAAAAGGTAAGAAGCAAACATTTATGTCACACTTCCTAAATGGACAATACCATTGGAAATAAGATTGTAATTGTAGTCTTGCCAAAAGGGATCAAAATGTAATTTTAATAAGCTTCTGGATCCTGAATACAGTTTGCAGGAAATCAAACAACAAAACATGTTGAGTTACACCACGAGTATGTAATCAGATAAATACAGACTATAAGAAACTGAACAGGACAAACAGCTAAGTTTTCCAACAAATAAATAGAAAAGAAATGAATGGGATGGGGGGACACCCATATGTACAAAGAAACTTAAAATGCAATTCAAGTTAACAAAAATGGGTAAGACTAAACTATGGAGTTCAGAGATGCTCATTTGCTTAATTAAATAACATTAAAATACAAAGGAAATAAGTATTATAAAAGTTAGGATAGTGGAATGGATGGAAAGGGGCTATGAATGGTAACAGACAGAGTGCCCTCTAGAATAGCTTAGCCAGTTTCTGTATCTGGGCCAAGATGGTGGTTACAGAGCTATTATCTTAGTCTGTTCAGGCTAATATAATAAAATATCACGGACTGGATAGTTTATAAACAACATAAATTAATTTCTCATAGTTCTGGATACTAGAATTCAAGATCACAGCACTACCATGGTAGGGTGAGGGTTTTTATCTAGGTCACAAACATCTTGTTATAGGTAGATGGAATGGGCTAGGGTACTGTCTGAAACCTCTCTTAGAGCTACCCATTACATTCATGAGTTTTTCACCCTCATGACTTAAGCATCTCCCAAAGCCCTATCTACTAATAACTTTGGGGGTTAGCATTTCAACAGATGAATTTGGAGAGGACACAAACCATTCAGGCCACAAAGAAAATAAAGCAAGCAACAAGTACTGAACTAGTGTTCCTAACATAAACAACTAAAATTTGGATAAAACATTAGGGAACAATTATTTTCATACTTTCCAAAACAGGCAGAAAAGCACTGTGATACTAAAGAAAAGAGGAAAAAGTGAGTCTTAAAATCATTCCACCTTTGTGAAGGGAGGAACTTCATACCTTAAAGCAGGAAAGGAGAGCATGTACAGACCTTGAATTCAGCCCAAGCAGAGTGGAGAAATATTATGGAGGAATCAAGGTGTTCAATAGTGATCCCCAAAGAGCAATATTTTACTAACAGATCTACATTATATCCATATTAAGACTATTTTAGTATCTCATGAACAAAGCTTTTTTTTAAACCTCGAAAGAATGAAATAATTATGCTGAAACAAAATTCAGCATTCTTTAAAGGAAGACTAAAGATCCAGACTCAAAAAATAAAAAATTTATATTCCGCATTGGATCAAAAATTTACTAGATGTGCAAGAAAAAAGTGATAATTACTAGGTAGGCAATTAGTTAATAGAAACCTATAAATAAAGTAGATGATAAAATTAGACATTCTCTAAAATAGCTACTATAAATATGTTGAAACACTTAGGAAGATATATGAAAATAGAATGAATTATATGAAAAAAGAAATAAAATAACCATCTAGGCCTAAAAGAATCCAAAATCAAAAGCAAGTGTTCAACAGTAGACCATACAATGTAAAATAAAGGATCAGTGAATCTCAAAGTATAGCAATAAAAACTGTTCAAACAAAACCACAGGGAAGGGCTGAAAATAAGTGAACACATATTTAGTAAGCTGTGAGACTTTATCAAGCGAACTAACATAACTATAAATGATGTCCCAGAGGATGGAGAGAAGATATTTTTGATGAAATAATGGTCAAACATTTTTCAAATTTGAAGAAAATTATATACTCGCAGCTGCAAGAACTTCAAGCAACCCAAACAGAGCAAACACCAAAAAAATTTACCAAGGGATGTAAAATTAAATTGGTGAAAATCAAAAAGGAAGAGAGGAAAGGATAAAAAGGAAATTTTAAATGAGCCAAAGACGAAAAAGTCATTTTATATGCCATTGAATTAATATACTTAGAATTCATATTAACAGGGCAGGTTCTAATCATTCAATTAAAAGGCAGATATTTTCATAATGGAAAAAAAAAGCAAGGTGAAAGTTTAAGACCTCCACAATAATCACTTTTTTTTTTTCTTTAAAGGAAAGCTGTAAGCAGAAATAAAGACAAGCAGGCAGGCGGGCAGAGAGGAAGAAGTATTCGTTCATTGATTTAATTTTTTTGTAAAGGAAAGGTGCAGGCAGCAATGAAGACCAGAAGGCAGGCAGGAAGGAAGAGAAAGGAGGAGGAAGCATCTTGATTTTAGTTTTTATTTAGTTGTCACACCAGTTATTTCCCCTGTACTCGGGACTGGGACCCAGGTGAATGTGGTTTGCTCCCTTGGATTGACCTAACCACTGCTCCACCAGGGGCACCAATTTATTATTTATTTATTTTATTTAGTTGTTTATCCTCTGGTGAGTGTTCACAGGCTGCGGTTTTCTCTCTGTTGGTTCCAGGGGCAGGTGAAAGCAGGCTCATGGATTGCTCGGGCCTGTTCTAGCAGCTTGGGCTCCTCCTCTCCCCACATTGGCTTTGGCTTCAGGCATTTTCTCCAGGCTTTAGGATCTGCTCTCCTGACTCCGGCTTTGTTTCTGTGCTGCTCTCCCAGGATCCCACTCTTTCAGACATCCGAAGTCTCTGGTATGCTTGAGGAGGGCTCTTCACCTCTCCATGTGCCTCTCTTTACTCATAGAACTACATCCATCTCTAATCGCCGAGGTAGGCATTTTTTGACCTGCATTTCCTTAGGGGCTCCACTTATTTTTTGTTGTATCCTCAGTTCTCTTTAGAAGGCTATAGTTAATATCTAGATGTGATTTTATTGTGTCTGTGGAGAGGAAGTAAGCTTAAGATCTTGCTAGTCCTCCATCTTGGGTGTGTCAGTTTTTAAATTTAACTCTGCATCCTAATATTAGTAAAAGAAAACTCCAGTGATCCAAGCTTTTATTTTAAAACAGTTAAATCCAGTGTAAGTAGGAGAAGTGACATAAGTAAATTAATGGATTGAACAGAAAATAATAGATAAGATCAGTTGAACAAAGCTAGTCTTTTTCAAAAAAGTAAAATTGATAAGCCTCATGCTTGACTAATCAGAAGAAAATAGAGGATAAAAACTGCCGAAGACAGGAATGAAAGAATAAAATACTACACGGTCCATCTACATTAAAAGACTAATAAGGATGTATTTACTAACAAAATCTGGGCAAGTTTGATAAAAATTTCTGAAAGGCCAAATTTACAAAATTGGTCCAGGAAAATATATATGAACAACTCTCCTGTTTATAAAGGTGAAATGTATTATTTAAAGACTTCTCCAAAGAAAATACCAGTTTCATATGGTTGGATTGATGGATTCAAGCAAATATTAAAAGAAAAGCAGGCATATCCTGGTGGCCTAGCAGTCTAATGTAAATGGGAGCAGTCCTGCATACATCTCAAGGTCCTGAGTTTAATACCCGGGGTAGGGGGCAATAACCAGTGTGAACAACTAAGTAAAAATAAATCAAGCACTTCCTACTCCTCTAAAAAAAAAAAAAAAGAGAAAAGAAAAGCAACATTATTCTAATTGAAACTCCAAAAATTATGGTGATGAAATACTTCAAATTCACTTTATGAGACAAACATTATCCTGTTTTCCTAATACCAGAGATGTTACAAATAAACAAAACTGCAGATGAATATCCCTCATGAACAGGGAAACAAAAGTCTTATCAATATATTGTAAAGCAAATCCAGCAATACATAAAAATAATGCCTTACTCAATGAAATTTATTCTAGTAATTGATTTAACTTTAAAAAATAAAGATATTTAACTTGAAATAGATTATAAATTTAAACATAAAACCTAATACATTATGAAGCTTCTAGAAGAAAATCTTTGCAGAACTTGAGTAGACAAAGGTTTTTGTAGTGAAATATCAATATCATCTATAAATAAAAACAAAAAAGTATAAATTTATCAAAATGTAAAAGCAAGCTCTTAATTTTTACACATTTTATTGTAAATTTTATAGCTTAATAAATTATTTGATATATGAATTATATTTCATGAGATAAGGAATAAAAGTGGTTAGGGAGCTTGTTACAAAATTTATTGAAAGATTGTGCATGTGAGAAATGTAGTTGTTTGAACATAAACTGCAAGTACTGTTGAGGAAAGTATCCTAACTGTTGACATCCCATATGATGCTCAGTGCCAGGAAGTTGCTTTGGCTTTTAAAAATCTTTGACAGGGCAAGACCACACTTCATCCCAAGATAGAATATGAGATGAGCAGTATATTTTGTGACTAATTTGAAATCTATTAATACTTTATAAGCATTATTTATTCATTTATTTTATGATTCTACTTTCCTACACCTCTCCACACCAGTTACTTCTTAATTATTAGCCATTGGTTTGTATTGCTTACCCAGCCTATCTTCACAAAATTGTTTTTCTTTGCTTGACATTGTAAGATGCCTGTTGGATGTAAAACAACAAAAACCCATACATTGTCAGTAGGGCTGTAAAGTAATTAAAAAAAAAAAATTTAGACAATTATTTAGCAGTTTCACAATATATTGTTTTAGAACACATTTACACAAATAAATCAATGTCAGGAAATGGCCTGGCATACCCAGTGGCTCAGGTATCAAGCCTTCACTTGGGGCCTAGTCCACATACAGCCCAAGTACCCTGGTTCACAACCAGGAGACAGGAAGAACAACCAAAGTCAGCAACAAATAAATAAATTTAAAAACTGCTTCTTCCTCTTTGCTTTTTCCTCCTGTGTGCCTGCTTTTAATCCTGCCTTGCTTCTTTCATCTTAAAAAAAAAAAAAAAAAAAAAAAACAGAAAGCAATAGCCTAAAATCTTATCTTATTCCAAAAAATAAGGCAAAATTAGCTAAAATACTTTAAAACATTATTTACTTTGTACTCAAGAAAAGAAAGAACATACTAAGTATTTTATGTGAAAAAAAATTATTGTACAAGTTTAAAACTGTTATTTCAAATCTACAAAAGTCAGAGGGCAAATTTTTATTAATTTAAAGAAGAAAGCCATTGAAATTGTTAGAAAAATACATAATAAACATGTTTAAAGCTAACTCAAAGGAAGAAAGCTAAACCTCTGTAAACATTAAAAAGTTAAAATATGAAAGCATATAAGAACTTGCAGAATTAAGATCAAGTATATCTATCAGATCAATGAAGTTAAATGGAATAAACTCAACTAGTAAAAAAGAAAACTCAGATCAATTAGGAATCAAAATCAACTATAAAGTGTAAATTAAAGAGATTCATCTAAACCAATTTAATCCATATAGGTTAAACATTAATTGCACAGACAACCTACAAATGCCAACAAAATGAAAACAGGATATTTGTGCATGCTTGTATTAATAAGTTTTTCACACGCTCATCATCCCATTTTTTTCTTCCATATGAGAGACTACATTTCTCTGCCCAAACTGCAATATGGATGTAACTTTGTGATTCTAGCTAAAATAATATGGTTGAGAGGATATACCCACTTCCACTTCCTGGCAACAAAATGTCTTGTGCAGTCTTTCTACTTTTTCCTTTGGTTAACTGAAAGCAAAATATCCAGCAAAAAATTCTCCTAGGAACACAGAAAATGGCTCGAATTTTCTTTTTTCTAAGTGTCACTATATCAAGTTAATAGTTCATGCTTCACCGGAGAATATGACCCTCAACACCAGAAGTTAGCATATTCAGGGATGATTTCATCTGGCGCTTACATCTTAAATTCCAACTATTTGATATCCTTAAACTTCATGGGAAAAGTAATGCTGAAATATTGATGGGTAGTTCAGTATAAAAGTAATTCTCATTACCTATTTTCTGTCATGTAGAGGTTCAGAACCTTCAAAGCTTTGTCCAGCTATTCATATTTTCAGGTCGGTCAACTCAACTCATTCCTGTCTTGTCCCTTTGTCTAGATAATTTATTTTTCTATGTTTGTACTGATTCTTGACATAGGGTTATGGTTTTGGTTCTTCTGAAGTAGCCACTCTCCCTTCATGATTTTTTAAATATAAACTAGCTGTTAACTCTTGGTTACCCCTTTCGTTACCAAATAGAGATCTCTCCTGTCACTATCTCCTAGAGCTACTTTTCAAATTTTTCCTTTAACTCAAGTTTCATTGCATGATTTTCAAGCCTTTCTCTGAAATATCAGAAAATTTCTGGCTATCATATATATTTGTAGATTTATTTATTTCAGATTGGTGGTCGTGACTAGTGATAAAGGCACTGAATTATAGCAATGTAATTAAAATTTCTTTTGAGCAAATAACATCACATTGTAGATTTTTAAGTTTTATTGAACTTTTCTAAAACTTAGCCTTACTAAAATTACTATTGACAAAATGATGGATATTATGCTCTTTTTAAGTTTCCTTATGGAATTATTTTTATAGTAATATTTATTGTTTCTTTTGCTTGCAATGTTATATTCATATTCATTCTATGATGTTGAAAATGCATCTGTCTCTATTTCACACCACGCTCTCCACCAGCATTTCAGTGTCTTTACCACCTTTTCCCCTTTTCCTTGTCTTACCCTCTCCCACACCCCCAGCAGCCATCCTCTTTTGTCCTATAAGTTAGTACTGGGGTTTATCTGTTTGTTTCATTTCATTAAATTCCACATATGAATGAAACCATCCTGTAATTCTCTTTTTCTTTCTGGCTAATTTCACTTATATGATCCCTTCCAATTTCATCCAGATTGTTGCAAAGGAAACAATTTCACTCTTTTTAGTATCTACAGGAAATTCCATTGAGTGTTATATACACAGCTTCTTTATCCATCTGTTGATGGACATTCAGTTTGTTTCCATATCTTGGCTATTATGAACTATGCTGTTATGAACATAGGGTTACAGATTTATTTTTTCTGATTAGAGATTTTGTATCCTGTGGTTATATGCCCAAGAGTGGGACTGCTGATCAAATGGTAGATTCATCTTTATTTGTTTGAGGAATCTCCATACTGTTTTCCAAAGAGGTTGCACCAAATTGCATTCCCATCAACAGTGTAGGAGGGTTTCTTTTATATAAATATATATACATACATATATGTATATATATATATATATATATGCCATTCTCATTGGTATGAGATGGTATCTCATTGTAGTTTTGATTTGCATCTCTATGGTAATGAGTGACGAACATTTTTTCATGTGTTTGTAGGCCATTTGCATGTCTTCAAAGATAGACATCTATTCAGTTTGGCCATTTTTTTCATGAGTTATTTACCTTTTCATTGTTGAGGAGTGTGAGCTCTTTATATAATTTGGAGATTAAGCTCTTATCGGATGTATGTTGTGAATATCTTCTACAGCTCCATGGGTTGTCTTTTTGTTTTAGTGATAGTTTCTTTTGCTGTGCAGAAGATGTAGTCCCACTTGCTTAGTTTGACTTTGACCTCTTGCTATAGCTGTTCCTTTCCCAAAGATCACTTTGAGGTTGATGTCATGGAGTGTTATTCTCATTTTTTCTTCCAACTTTTTATTGTTTTGTGTCCTGTGTCCAGGTCTTTAACCTATATTGTGCTAACTTTTGTGTATGACAATAATAGGTAATCTAGTTTCTTTTCTTTCTTTTTCTTTTTTGCAGCTCTTTCCAGTTTTCCCAGTACCATTTTTTAAATAGAATTTCCTTACTCCATTGTCACTCTAGGCATCTTTGTCAAAGAGTAACTGCCCGTATAAGTGTGGCTTTATTTCTGTGCTGTAATATGGTTTGAGGTCAGCGAGTGTGATTCCTCCACTGTCCATTTTTCTCTCAAGATACCTTTGCCTATTCAAGGCCTTGTGTGATTCCATACAAACTTCAGTACTGTTTGTTCCTTTTCCTTGAAAAATGGCCCTAGGATTTTGATGGGAATTGCACTAAACATATACAGTTCTTTGGACAGAGTGGCCATTTTTACTAATTCTTCTAATTTACAAACATGGAATGTTTTTCCATCTCTTTGTTTCTTCTTTTGTTAAGGTCTTATAGTTTTCATTGTTGAGGTCTTTCACCTCCTTTTTTAAGTTTATTCCCAGGTATTTGGTCTTTCTTGGTGCTATTGTGAATGGGATTTCTTACTTAATTACTTTTTCCACTATTTCATTATTTGTATATAGGAATGCTACTGATTTTTGTGTGTTGATGTTGTTTCCTACACTTTGCTGTATTTATTTACTGCTTCTAGCAGTTTCTTTTAAGGATTCTTTAGGGTTTTCTAGGTATATTATAACATCTGCACATATGACAGTATTCTGTCTGGATGATCTATCTATTGATGTAAATGGCATGTTGAAGTCCCCTATAATTATGATATTACTATCAATTTCTGTCTTTAGCTCTGTATTTGTTTTATATATTTAGATGGTTCATCATTGGATGCCTGTATGTTAATAATAGTTACTAATTCTTGGTGAATTACCCCCTTGATCATAATGTATTTCCCTTCTTTGCCTCAAGATTTTTTCAGGTGGAAGTTTATCTTATCTGAAATTAGTATTGCAGTTCCCAATTTCCTTTCATTACTGTTGCTTTGAATTATTTTTCTATAACCTTTGACTTTCAACTATGTTTATCTTTGCATCTGATAGTTTCTTGTATTCATAATATTGATGGATCCTAGGTTGTTGGGTTTTTTTAATCCATCCACTCTGCCACTCTCTGTCTTTTGATTGGTACGTTCAGTTCATTCACATTTAGGGTGATAACTGATTTATAGGACTTTATCCCTGTCATTTGAGTGTTGGTTTTCTGTGTCTTTTGCTTTGTTTTTCCTTTATTTTTATTAGCTTTTCCTCTACATGGTTTTCAGTATCAGTTCTTTCAGTGTCATCTACTTTCCAGCTATGTGTCTCCTTAGAGTTAGGTTTTACAGCTGTCATCTGGATTATTGCTGTTTTCACATCTTTATGATTATCTTGTATGAACTGTCACCATATAGTTTCTATGTTCATACAGATTCCATAATTTTATTTCCTCCATTGTAGATTTTTGTTCTCTCTTATTGGTCCTGTCTTTGTTTCTGCCTTTGCTTTCCTGTTTATTATCATTCTTGGGGTTGGTTGGTATTTGTTTTCTGTTTTCCCTGTTGTAGGAGCCCTTTGGTGATTTCCTGAATAGCAAGTTTGGTAGTGGAAAAATTCACCGTTTTGTTTATCATTGAAGACCTTTATTTCTCCATCATATTTGAATGATAATTTTGCAGGGTAGAGTATTCTTGTCTCATAGTTTTTGTCTTTTAGTATTTTTAATATGTCATTTCATTCTCTTCTGGCCTGTAGTGTTTCTGATGAGAAGTTTGATGATAGCCTGATGGGTATACCTTTGTTGTTATGTTTCTGTTTTCTCTACCAGCCCTGAGTAGTGTTTCTTTGTCATTGACTTTTTCTTGTTTTACTATGATGTGTCTAGTAATAGGTCTTTTTATATTTAGAAATTTTGGTGTTCCTTCTGCTACTTGGAAATCCATGTTTACTTTTTGTGACAGATGTGGGAAGTTCTCTACTATTACTTCTTTGAATATGTTTTCTCTGCCTTTTTCCTTCTCCTTCTGGAAACCCATGGCCCTTATGTTTGCTCTTCTCATGGTGACTAATATTTCTAGTAGGATTTCTTCATTTTTCCTCAGTCTTGTTTCTCTCTAACCTTCTGTGAGGGTTGCCCCTGATCTTGCCTTCAATTTCTGAGACTCATTTCTCTGCATAATTCAATTTGTTTATGTATGTGTTCCCATATCTTCCTCAAATCTTCAATATTCTGACTGTGTCTTTTATTTGTAGCATTTCTGCTAGGACTTTTTCATAACCTCAATCTCCTTGGAAACGTGTTCCCTTTGGTCTGTCACTTCTTTTTTGAGGTCTTCTGATTGCCTTTAGATTACTCCTGCATCTTAGTCAGCTTATTATAACTACTTTTTGAAACTCTTTCTCTGGTAGGTTGCCCCATTCAATGTCAATGTAATTCTTCTTTGGGGAGATCCTGACATCTTCCTCTCTTTGGGCCATTCATGATTTTGGGGTATTTCTGCTTTTGACTTTCATTTCTGCATTCAATTAAGCACTGTGGTTTTCTCTTTTTTTTATATTAGATTTCTTCCTGAGGGGTGATTTTGGATCTTGGAGTGTCTAGTATCATCTACTTGGCTTCTGTAGGTGGTGGGGCCTGTTCCTCTCTCTGGAATACTCATATTTGGTGGACCCAAATGCTGTTTCAGTGATATCCACTGACTTCTATGGTACAAGTGGTAATTATTCTCTCACATGCTCTTCATAGGAAGCTCTTAAGGACTGAGTTTAAAAGTAGATCCTGTGAGTACTGTGGAGACCCCAGTTCTCCAGCACAGGTTGTTTCCCTTGCACTCCCACTCAGTTACTGAAGCTCCATTGCATGACAGGTCCTTTTTTTGCTACTCCAGCTCCCAAGCCAGAGAACAAGATTGCCTTTTGGCTTCTGTGTGTTCCTTTGAAGACTAGGAAGAAGATGGGTCTCACTCGCCACTGTTCTCTGGAGCCCTAGCCTAGAATTTTCTAGATGGGACCTGTGCTCTACTAAGCACAGGTTTGAAATGTTCTCTGGTGATACTTGCAGCTCCCCAGTCAGGGAGTTAAATATCCTTAACGAAAGTATTTAAAATTCTCCCTGATCCCCCTCCCATGTCTGTCTGGAATGTCTGTAATTTCTTGGTCCAAATCAAGTATTGTTTTAGGAGTCCGGGCAACATAAAAACCTCCCTTGCCTTTTAGACCCTTGGTTCAGCTAAAGGTTAAAAGCTCACCATTGAATATTAAATCATTCTCTATTACACTTATAAAACTGACTTATATCTACAAATCTACATGCCAATGTTAATCTATTTCTAGAGACAGTTTAATTATTTTTTTCTTAAAGTGAAAAATAAAAAAGGATGTTCTTTTGTGGAGAGCCCAAACATTTTCTTTTCACTTAAATATTGTACTGTCTGATTTAGTTTACCCTCTTTTTCCTACTTAATTGCTTATTAAAGAAAGAAGACACAGCCCCTTTCTCAAGTTTCTAGAAAACAGTAGCTCTTTCTAAACCAATTCTGTGACTTGTTAAATCTAGAGGATTTATTAAAATGGTGACAGTACTACTTTTCCAAGACTTTCATAGTAACGTCCAACTAAGTGACTGAAAAAATGACCCTGAAATATATTATCACAGCATTATGAAGTTTACAAATTCAAGGTGTTTATAGGGCCTTTCTCTGTAACCTACAAGGAAATCCTTTGTTGCTTCTTCCTAGGTTCTGGTACTTTGTCAGCAATTTTTGGCATTTTTTGGCCTATTGATGCATTATTCCAGTCCTCTGTTTTCATATGGTGTCTTCCTGTGTCTTATGTTGGATGCATTCCTTCCTTTGAAACTCGAAACTTAGACCAGCAGAGTAGAACATTGCAGGCCCAGGAAGAAAATTTGCTCTTAGATCACTGAGAGTAATAATGAGTGGTGCCACTACCATATTCTCCAGGAGGCTGTTCATGTCTAAATCAGCATTCAATATATGGTACTGTTTCTTCCTTAGGCAGGATTCACAAGTCCAGGAATCAAGCAGGAGATATAGGAATGAATCCTATTTCTGTTTATTACAACTGTATCCTTGCATATCATTGACAAATATGGTGTTTTACTGGTTAGTTAAAATTTGGCTTCTTTTTAAAAAGTTCAGCAATAAATATAGTTACTAATATAATTGTATAATTATATATTCTTATAAATTTTAAGAGTTGAGTTACAGTTTATGTATTCCTTATCAGAATTTACAGTTCTCGTCTTCTCCATCTGTTAGCAGTCCTTAATTTTACCATCTCAAATACCTAATGTTCCCCAAACATAGAAAAAAAAGTTAAACTCAATCACCTTAGTGGTTTAATACTACCAGAAAAACAAAATTTTTAAAAAAGAGGTAAAATATTTACACTTTATGTTCTTAAGTTTAAAATACTTTCTCACTTATGTGTCATAGTGAGGTTAGTGTCTTTGTCATTTGCCTTGAGTTCTTGAGAACTGGATAGGTGATATTTACCAACAGAAAAAGTATGTAGCACTATTCCATTTGTTTATTTACCTCTCGTTCATGTGTAATTTTTTTGATTTATGAAATGCTTTTACATACACTATTTCACTTAATCAAAAGACCTTTGAGGTAGATTTTTCACCTTTTTACAAATAAGAAACCCAAGGCCTAAGGCAGGTAAATGATTTGTATTCAGTCATATAAACAGTTTAGTGGCAAATATGAAGCTCAACATCCTGTTTTTATTCTACTACCACTCAGCTGTCCAACAATTTTGCAAACTGAATATTCTCTAGTGAATATCATAATAAAGATTACTTGATGTTTTAAAATTCTGCTTCTAAACTACCAAAAATAATGCCATTGTATAAACCTCATCCTAAATTAATATACTAGCTTAAAACATTTAATTTTTATTCACCATTTATTTATTACTTTAAAAGTACTTTTTAATTGTTTGAATATTAAGATGTGTGACAAATTTAAGAGAAAAGGCAGTTACTGCTGAAAATTATAATTTTAGTCATGACAGTTTTTAGTGATGGTCTAAAAAGACATTATACATCATCCAATATTCATAATTTTCATAGTTACTTAATGTGTGCATTCCAAGGACATTTAAAAAGTTGTAAGAATCATGTTTCCTTTTTAGATATACTTTATATAGTAAAGGATTTTAAATCATCAGGTACAAGTATAGTTTAGAAAGTCACAAGTATGACTCTTAGAGAAAGTAGTTCTCTTTGAAAGCAAATGACTATTCATTTTGTTTAAAAACAGCCCTTAGTGTTAAATTTGAGTGAAAAAAATTACACTTTTATGTATAGCTGCTAATTTTTTTTTTTTTTTAAGAAAATATGGAGGTAGGAATGATGGTGAATAGGCAGACAGGAAGAGAGAGAAGGAAGAAACATTTTATTTTTATATTTTTATTTATTCAGTTGTTCACCTTGATTATTCACCCCAGCCTCAAGTCATGAATCTCAGTCCTTGAGATGTATGTGGACTGTGCCTGGTGGAATTAACCACTAAGTCACCAAGGTGCACCTTGATAATATAAATTTTACCTGAAGCTCTGATTGCATCTCCAAACTGCAGATGCACATATCTTCCATAGAGTCTCTTAACTAGGATGACCATCAGATACCTCAAACTTAAATTAGCCTAACCAGAGCTCTGTCACCCCTTTTTCTTCCACCTTAGAAGGTAACTAAACTCTCTTACTTTCTTATTTCCTCTTTCCTTCATACCTATATCCAACCTATGGGCAAGAACTATTGGATATACTTTCAAAATATATCCTGAGTATGATTATTTCTTGAAATCTCCCCTACTGTCACCCTAGTTCAAGACACTATCATCTCTTTTGTAAACCACAAAAGAGGTAGATCTCCCGCATGCCTGCCTGCTTCCACCTGACATTACTTACTATCCATCCTGATATGAAAACCAGACTGATATTTTAACAATATAAATTACACCACAGTTTTTAACCTCATGGTCCAAAAGATGGCCTAACATACTTACTTCTGCCTAAGGGCCCTTTTGTCTTGCTTCATCTTGTACCACTCTTCCCATACCACTGGAGACCTTTGCATGATTTACTCTTCCACATCATTCTGGTATTTGGTCAAATGTTGTCTCCTGAAAAGCTTTTCCTGATTGCTATATCTAAAATGTAACTCTTCCTCACTACTTAATCCCCTTTGTGCTCATTGACTGATTCAATTTTTTCACAGAAAGTATTTTTTGTTTCCATATTAATTGTCTGCTCCTCTTTCAGGAATAGGAGCTTTGTCTTTTTCATAGCTCCATCCCCAGTGCCTGGCACAGTGCCCAACTTATAGATAGAAGTAATTATTTTTGAATGAATGGGTGAATGCATTTATTTAAATATTAGTAGCTCTAAAATCAAGGCAAAATAGTTTAATTTTAAAATTATAATCTAATTTAGTAAAGGCTTATATTTTGAAAAGTCTCAATGGCATTGGATGCCTGATGATGTAGCAGTTAGGTCAGTCACCTCCAAATGAATGCAGGCTACATATCCCTAGTTTAAAGTTCTGGGACCAGGGGGAAATAACCATTGTGAACAACTAAATAAAAATAAAATAAAAACAACTAAATAAAAATTAAAAACCTTCATTCTTGCCTGTACCTTTCCTTTAAAAAAAAAATGGTTGCAAACGCTTCTCTGAAAAGTTGATCTACTCAGTAAATTAATAGAGACAGCTGGTGGTAGGAGCAGGCATTGCAAAAATAAGAACTGAAAGCCATAATCTGTCTCCACAGAGATCAGTGTTTCTCAACCTTGGCCATATTTCACAATCAGCTAGGGATTATTAAAAATTGTGATGACTTGGCTCAACCCCTGAACGAGTCATTTAAAATCTTTAATGGTTGAATCTAGTCATTCAGAATCTTTTATGGTTAGATGTTCCCCAGTTGATTTCAATGGACAACCAAACTTGAGAACCACTGATCCACGAGATAAGGATGTTTTGCAAAATTATTCTTGATTCTGACAGTAGTCTGAGTTATTATTGTAGTTGCTAAGTGAGTTAATGAGTGAATGAATGAATGAGTGAATGTAGAGGATAATAGTCAGCTAAACTCCTCAACATGCTTTGCAATCATCAAAGGACTTGGCCTACACACAGGGTTACTAGATTTAGCAGATGAAAAGACAGGATACCTAGTTCACTTGAAATTTAGGTAAATGGGGAGCTTTCTTTTTTTTTTTTTTTTTTTTTGTAATATGTGTTCTAATTATTGTAGGGGGCATACTTAAACAAAAAAGAAAACAAGAGTGTTCATTATTTTACTGAAATTTAAATTTAAATGAACATCCGTATTTTATCTGGCAAATCTACTACGGATGAGAGACCAGTTCTCTGATAAAAATCAGCATGTTTTTAAATTATTAAAAACAGTTCACTATAGCAGCAGTAATTTAATTTAACCTCTTCTGTCTTCAGTTGTACAAAGCTACCATAAAAATCAGTTTATTATTCTCTAAGAAATTTAATCTTGCCTTTTTAGGCTTCTAATAATCATTTAAATGAAGTGTGTTCTTGTGAGTTAGAGATTTTTCCAAATATATTTAAAATTTGTATGCTTAAATATCTGTTTTTGAATGATCAAATCTCATGCACTAAAGTTAGAAAAAAGTCAAATGTTTTTAGGGCCTATGAATTACACGTTGAATCAGGGCTATATCAGGGTGCTGCATTCTCTTCATATCCTCAGGAAATGTGAGAAAAACAGGAATCCCTCAGACTATAGACCTTTATTTCTCCCTAGCTGTGTTCTGTTCATTATACTGACAAGTTAAAACTAAAATTGTATGGTAATAATGAATAAAAATTGACTTTAATGCTGGAAAAAATGATGAAAACAAATCAATTAAATAAGTTGAATGAGCAGTAGCCTCAAAGACATTGCCTTATTTTGGTAAAGGATGCATAAAAATTCCAATCTTTTGCGAATGGCAGTTGAGTACCTTTCCACCACCAGGTGGCATATTCATGTGTTTAGCAACTCAATAGCTGGATAACCAAAAGAAGGACCAATTATGGTTCATTATCAGCATGGGGAAGACAAAGAATGATGAAAAAAAACAACAACAAGGAAGACTAATCCTTAACTATTCACATTCTAATGTTTTCTTTCCCAGCTGGAAATGTGGAAATTCACAATGTGGACACTTTGCTTTGCTTCGTGCAGAGTTTTTAAGAAGTGACTTGCTGAAAGTGAGATAGTTAAAAAAAATTGATTTTCTTTGAACAGTCTTCTTACTGTCTGGAGACATCCAAATGTTGTAAAAAGCCAAACTTTCACAGCAACTTTTCTAGTTTTATGTCATTTCTTTGCAGACATTTTAAATAGATACCCCTAATTCTAATGATGAATAAAAAAGTGAAACCAAAAATCAGGAGATGAAAGGTCTATTCAAAAAGAAATTTTAATCCATTATCTCATAAGTCTGAGACTATGTTAGCAAGGGCAAGATCAGGCAAATTAATTAAATACTGCATTTTGCTCTGGCTGACAACCTGCAGTGAGTTTATAGGAACATAGGAACTAAAATTGATGTTTTTGACATGAAGTATGTCTGAGATTATGTTCTTTCATATACATGACTGCACCTTATTTTCTCAAAGATGGAGGTGACATAATCACCAGCTTTGTCAATTCTCAGCATCACATACCTTCTAAGATGTCTGAGACAAATGTGAAGATAGCTTTGGAATATAACTTTTCAAATTCTGTTCCTAGATGAAATAAAACCAACCCTTGGACACTTGGAGTAGTACTGAGGTTACCATTAGGGAATGGGCTAGGGGAGATGGCAAATGGTAGCAGAGCTCACTGGATAGTAGTGAAGAACAGTTGGTAATTTGGTGGAGGGCAGATTGTGTTGATATATATTCAAGGAATAGGGAGCCTTTACATATGAGGATATTTTCATGTGTAGAATAACAACTATAATAGTGTGTATATATATACTATATATTATAAATCTTATGCATAATCTAATATTAATAGTATACACACACATATATACATATATATATATATATATATATATATATATATAATACAAAGAAATGATTTAGAAAGATGGTACCAAAAACTGACCTGTAGAAAATGAAGCTAGAGTCTTCAGTGACCCCAAGCCGTTGTTTTGGAACCCAGATGACTGGGTCCCCCTTGAAGAAACCCTGAGCTATGCCCATCGAGCTTAACTGTGCTTGCCATGTACAGAGTCCCCATGGCTCCAACCCAGAACTCTGGCTCATCAGTCTACCCAATAGGCTTCGTTGCACTCACCAGGCTCCTACTACTCTAGACCTCTGCTTGTTGAACCCAGAGCTGCACCCACTCAACTTCCAGTGACCCCAGTCCTTTGAGTCCTGGAATCCATGGATTACTAAACTTGCCCAAAAGAGGCCCTAAGCTGTACCTGCCCAACTTCACTGTGCTCACCAGTCTCCAGTGACCTGAAGCCTTCTCTCCCCAGGACCCTAGATCACCAGACCCACCTTCAGTAGCCCAGAACATACTGCCCCTCCAGGCCTCAGGGCAGGAACCGGTGCTCACTAGGCCTCTGGACTCATGAGCCATCATCCACATTCTGCTCAGGCAACATCAGGAGCAAGCAAGTCCATAGGATCCACTTCAACCATGTGCCTTAACTCAGATCCAGATCCATAAATTACAAAATAATTAATCATACTACTTGAGAACTGTATTCCCAGACTACACCTGGACTGCATATGAAAATCACTGCATGGAAAACTGCAAAACCTATAGCCACACCCAACAAGGCATCAGTGGTACACCAGAAGAGACATCCTAGAAAGCAGAAGCATCTCCACCCCAATTAAAATCAAGGGGCTGGCATCTGCCACTTCATCATTCAGATAGGAAGAAGTCTAAAGTAAAAGAAAGTCACCATGCTAAATTGAAGGCAGACAAGAAAGCTGTTTCAAAATCTAAGTCACTCAAAAAACTGTGAATGGCCCCAAAAGTGAAAGGTACTGGGAGTTCACGAGAGAAGAACTCCATCTATATGGATTGGGACAACTTAACAGATAAAGAATTCAAGAGGATAGTTATTAAAAAGCTGAATGAGATGTAAGAGGTTCACAGAAGTACTCAAAGGCAATTGGAAGACATTCGAAAAGATGTGATACATAAAAGGAATTACCCAGGAAATTACCAAGAGGCCATAAAGAAAGTCCTAGTAGAAATTCTAGAGATGAAAGATACAGTCAAGGAATTGCAGATAAACATGGAAAGCTCCATAAACACACTCAATCATTCAGTGAAGCAAATACTAGATATTGAAGACAAATTAACAGAGACAAATTAATAGAAAAGGAAAGAGAAATGTGATTGAGGGAAAATGAAGAAACCCTATGAGAAATGTCATACATTCTGAGAACATAGGATAATAGATGTCACAGAAGTTAAGGATAGGAAGAAGCGAGCAGAATACCTGTTTAAAGAAGTAAGGGCAGAGAATTTTATAAATCTGTTGCAAAGAGTAACCATGGGTGTTCAGGAAGCAGAGAACACCAAAATTTCTAAATGTAAATAGACCTTCTCCCAAACACATCATAGGAAAACTAGCAAATGTTAGCAACAAAGAAAAACTATTCAAGTCTGCTAGCGAAAGAAAAACTTAACCTACAAAGGCACACAGATCAGGCTAGTATCAGATTTCTCAACAGAAACACTACAGGCTAGGAGAGAGGAGCCATGTATTCAAAATACTAAAAGACAAAAAACTATTAGCTAAGAATACCCTACAAAATTATTACTTACATGATGGGGAAAACAAGGTTTTTGATGGCAAATAAAAATTAATGGATTTCTCTGTCTCCAAGCCTGCCATGCAAGAAAACTTGAAAGCAACCCTACAACAGGAGAAACAAAACCAAAACCCAACAAACTTTGAGAACGGTGGTAAACATGAAAGCAAAAAGAGAAAGAAAGATTAGATCAACAGGAGAGAATGCGAATATACTAAAGGGGTAAAGAAAACAGGTAACCTATACAAATAAATAAATATGACATGGCATCAGCTCACCAAAGTCTATCATAGAGAAATACAGTTAGAGACAATACACGGGACAGGCACAAAGCTCAAGTCTAAGAGATACATGGCCAAGAAGTAGACAATATTGACAAAATAGATACTGTAAACCATCCAAAGGAAAAAAGCAGACTTAAACAGGAAATGAAGCAAAAGGCAAAGAAAAGCAATAGAGAACAAAGACTCAAATGACAGTAATAAAATCTTACATTTCAATTATCACCTTAAAGGTGAATGGAATGACTCACCAATCAAAAGACATGGAGTTGCTAGACTGATTCAACAAAGGACCTATCGGTATTATGCTTAAAAAAACATAGATCAGATCCTAAGGCAAACATAGTTTGAAAGTCAAGGGCTATAGAATAATATTTCAAAACAATAGTAATAAAAGGATATCAAACTGTAATACTAGTATCAGACAAAATAAATTTCCAACTTAAAAATTAATCATGAGACAAGGATGGACACTATATTATGATCAAAAGAGTAATCCATCATGAGAAATAACTATCATCAACACATATGCATCGAATTCAGGAACACCTAAATACATTTAAAAATATTGACAGAACTAAAGGCAGATATTGACAATAGCACAATGATAGTAGGGGACTTTAACACTCTATACCAATAGATACATCATTGAGGCAGAAATCACCAAAGAAATAAGGGCTCTAATTGAAACTATAGCTCACATGGACCTAACAGATATATAAAGAGCGTTCTACCACAATAAAAAGAAATATGCATTATTCTCAATTATACATAGAACATGCTCAAGGATAGACCTTATTCTAGGACACAAAACAAGTCGCAGCAAATTTAGCAAGACTGAAATTATAGAAAGCATGTTCTCTGACCATAAAGGGGTGAAATTAAAAAATGAACTGAAAGAACAAAACTAGAATAACCACAAAGATGTAGAGATTGAACTACATGCTTCTGAGCAATCCCTGAATTTGTGATAGCGTTAAGATTTATCTGGAAATAAATGAAAATTTTGAGATGAGCTTCCAGAACATATGAGATGTGGCAAAAGCAGTTCTGTTAAGAGAATTTATAGGCAGACAACACATCAAAAACCAAGAGAGAGCCCAAATTAAATCCCTAATCTCACACCTGAGAGAACTAAAAAAGTAAAGAACAGTTAAAACCAAAAAATCAGCAGAAGGAAGGAAATTATAAATATTAGAGCAGAAATAAATGAAATGGAAAACAAAAAGAACATCCAAATGGTCAATGAATCCAAGAGCTGGTTATTTGAAAGAAACAAAAAATACCAAAATTGATACACCCATAGGTAGACTAAGGAAAACAGGGAGAAAATCCTAATAACAAAAATCAGAAATGAAATATGTGAGAACTGACATCACAGAAATACAAAGATTCATAAGAGATTATTATGGATCATTATATGCTAACAAATTCATCAGTCATGAAGAAATGGACTTTTAGAATCCTACAACCTCCCAAAAGTGAACCAAAAAGACACAGAAACAGACCATTCACGTGTGCAGAAATTGAAGCAGCAAACAAAAATATATCTAAAAACAAATGGCCAGGTCCAGATGGCTTCATTAGTGAATTCTATCAAATATTTGAAAATGAGCCAATCCCCTTTCTCCTTAAACTCTTCCACAAAGTTGAAGAGGAGGGAAAACTCCCAGATACTTTCTATGAAATCAATATTACCCTGATTCCAAAAATAGAAAAGACAGTACCAAAAAAGAAAACTGCAGACCAATATCACCAATGAATATAGATCCAAACAGCCTCAACAAAATCCTGGCAAACAGAATTCAACAGCACACAAAATAATTATATACAATGATAAAGTGGGTTTTATTCCATGGATGCAAGGTAGGTCCAACATATGCAAATCAATCAGTGCAATACACCACATCAACAAATTGACAATCAAAAATCACACAATCCACTCAATAGATGCAGAAAAAGCATTTGACAAGATTCAGTACCCAATCATGATTAAGACCCTCGCCAAAATAGAAGGCACTTGCCTAAACACGATAAAAGCAATATATGATAAACCCACAGCCAACATCATAATCAATGGTGAAAAATTGAGAGCCTTTCCCCCAAGATCTGGAATAAAACAAGGTTGTCCACTATCACCACTACTACTACTCTACATAATTCTGAAAGTCTTGGCCAAAGCAATAAAGAAAGAAAAGGATGTTAAAGGAATCCAAATTGAAAAAGAAGAAATTAAACTATCATTATTTGCAGGTGATATGATATTATACCTAGAAAACCCTAAAAACTACATGAAAAAGCTGCTAGAATTTTTCTAGTAAAAAATGAATACAGCAAAGTGGTAGGATATAAAATCAACACACAAAACTCAGTATCACTCCTATTTATAAATAATGAAGCAGAGGTAAAAGAAATTAAGAAATAAATTTCTTTCACAAAAGCACAAAGAAAGATCAAATATTGCAAATAACCTTTAAAAAGGAGGTGAAAAATCTCTGTAATGAAAACTACAGGACCTTAACAAATGAAGTAGAAGAAAACACAAATTAATGAAAAACATTCCGTGTTCATAGATTGAATTAACTTAGTAAAAATGGCCATTCTAACCAAAGCAATATAGGTTTAATGTAATTCCCATCAAAATCCCATGGACATTCTTTAAAGAAACAGATCAAACAATACTGAAGTTTGTATGGAATCATAAAAGGCCTCAAATAATCAAAGAGGTATATTAAGAGAAAGAAAGAATAATGGAGGAATCACACTTCCTGATCTCAAACTAAACTACCCAGTGATCATCATCAAAACAGTTTGGTACTGGAACAAAAACAGAGACACTGATAAGTGGAATCATTTTGAGAGCCCAAACATATATGAACAGTTAATCTATGAGAGAGGAACTGAGAGCATACACTGAAGTAAGGAAAATCTAACAAATGGTGCTGGAAAGACAACTTAAAAAATAAGGAAAAAAGAAACTAGCTTACTCATTATTGCCATACACAAAAATTAACTGAAGATGAAACCATAACATATCTACAAGAAAAACACTCCACAACCTAAACCTCAAAGAGATCTTTGGGGAAGGAACAATTATGGTTTAAAAAAAAAAGGTCAAATTAAAACTAAGCAGTTGAACTACATAAAATTAAAGATCTTCTGCAAAGGAAAAGAAACCTCCACTAAAAAGAAAAGACAACCTACATAATCGGAGAAGGTAGTCACACAACATACATCAGATAAGACTTTAATCTCCAAATGATATAAAGAACTCACACCTAAACAATTAAAAAGCAAATGACCCACTCAAAAAACAGGCAAAAAAAATTGAATAGATTGTTATCTATAGAAGACACACAGATGGCCTACAGATACCTAAAAAAATGTTCTAAATCATTCATCACCAGAGAAATATAAAGAGATATATGAGATACCATCTCACACCAATTAGATTGGTCTATATAAAAAAAAACTAGAAATAGCTGGTGTTTGAAGAGACGTGGAGAGAAAGAACCCTCTTACACTATTGGTCAGAACGTAAGTTGGTGCAGCCTCTTTGGAAAACAGTATGGAGATTCCTCAAACAAATAAATATAGATCTACCATTCAACCCAGAAATTCCACTCTTAGGCATATGAATAGAGGATACAAAATCTCTAATCAGAAAAAAAAATCTGCACCCCTGTGTTCATAGCATTACAGTTTACAAGACATGGAAATGGCCTAATTGCCCAACAACAGATGACTAGATAAAGAAGTTGTGGTATATATACTCAAAAGAATTCTATGTAGCTACTAAAAAAAAAGAAGAAGAAGAAGAAGAAGAAGAAGAAGAAGAAGAAGAAGAAGAAGAAGAAGAAATTGTGCCCTTTGCACAATCTGGATTGAATTGGAGGGAATCATGTTAAGTGAAATAAGTCAGAAAGAAAAAGAGATACAGAATGTTTTTTCTCATGTGTGAAATTTAATAAAATGAAACAAATATGTAAACCCCAGCAAAAACTCTCAGGATACAAGATGATGACCGTTTTGCGGGTAGGGGTAGGATGGAAGGGATGGAAAGAGGGGAGAAGGTGGCGAGGGAAGGACATTGGAACTCTAGTTGAGGATGTAGTGAGTGATAAAATACAGATTGAGATATAATTTCAGTATTAAAAATTGTAGCATTGTGAATAAAACATTAATAAATTTCAAAAGATTTTTAAAAAGAAAGAAAATGAGGATGATGGATATTGGCAACTCCTTGCATGGAAAAAAATTCATCATCCATAGGGTCAAGCTTGATATGGGTCAAGATTTAGAGAAATAGGTTTGTTGATCACTTCATCAAATACTATAAGACTTTTAAAACAAGTGGTGTAATGTTTATTAATTTTTACTACTACCCTAACTAGTGTTTTAGATATATTTTAAAATTACTCTCAATTTTCAGGTGTTATGCTATCCATCATATAATTGAGAGACAATGAAATAGAATTAAATGGTTATTTTTTGTTATCTTAATTACAATTAGGGATGTTACTGGTTTGACCAACTGTTGTCTACAAAGAATCTGTTGTTATAAAAAATATTTTAAACTTTGTAATGTGTTACTTGTACTTTCATATTTCCTAAAGTGCCCTTTTTAGAATACTAAACCCCTATTCTCTGTGAAAGGGTGTAGGCATATTACAACCTGATCTTAAGGAACACAGTGCACAGCAGCAGATGAAAGGCCTTAGGAAGTATTGCAATAACTAGTCTATCTAATTTCCTTTACTAAATATTCCCTAAGTTTAGTTACACATGAAATTTTATTTTAGATGTGATTTATTAGCACTTCGTGAAAATAAATTTAGGAAATACTGGTATAATGTATTAAAATATTTGATCTTAATCACTAGAAAATTTGCTACTATTTTACTTATTTTTGGCATCTGTTGATTTGAATATTTGTTATATAAGTTTATTATCTTTGAAAATATTGACAAGGTAAATATAATAAAGTATTCCCCCAAATGTCTGATAAAGTTTTTGCCTGCCCTCAGGTTATTAGAATTGTTGAAATCAGGTCACCAATAATGCTTGAGAATGAATACTTCCTGTCGATGTTCAACAATCAATTGACCCATCTAATTATTATGTGCTTCTTCCTTTATACTTTCTTATTTTCACATTTAATGATCATATTTATAGTCCGTGATATACTTATCTAATCCCACTCCCACTGAATTATAAAATCCTTGAAGACACAGGCTATGTTTCATCATCTTTCTTCCTAATATCCAACATAGTACATGACTTGAGAAGATGCTTTACTTAACTCATTTTACTAAATGAATCTCTATGGCAATTATACTTGATTTGAGGACCCTGGAGAAATCATTTGCACTCTTGCCAGATATTTAAGAAATTGTATACTAGAACTAGTGTGTACCAGCTCATTAAACCAAAATTTGAGGAACATTATAAACTAGTTATTTTCACATCAATACCTTGATTTTGTACTATGGTGAGAGTATCTGCACCATAGACATTGACAAAAGCCACAAATCAAGGCAATTATTCCCCTGAGAGTCAGTTGTTAAACACTTACCAGCAAACCACTATATGAGACAACTTTTGTAATTTTTTCATTAAATAGTAATTTATAGTAAAAAAGCTAAATGTTTTAAAAATAATTTTTTAAAGATCTATATTTGCTCCTGTTTAGATTCTAAATCCCTGAGGAAAGTTCCATTACTTTTTTTCTTTTTATTTCTCTGGTCCCTAGGAAGTTATGAGCACTAAATGAGGTTGCAAGGTTGGTTTTCTAAGTAGTCACTGCGTTTTGAGAAGTGGACAGTGGTATGCTGGGGGTGGAAGTGTCCAAAAGGAATAATTAAAACCAGAAAATATTTTGAGTTCATCCTAACACTGAATTTTATGTTCAGGGCTTTGGGTATAACACATTATTTTTAGCACCTAATGCAATACTTGACAGAGTAGAGATGCTCAGTAAATATTTTCAAATGAATAATTAATAATAATGGTTTAGAAAATGCTCCATGCATTATTTTAAACTTGGAATACTATGGAAACAGGCCCAATATATAAATCAGCAGAGTAAAAATTTTCCAGACCTGTTTTTGTGCGTTGTTTTTTGTTGTTTTTATTTTCCAGAACATTTAGACTTAGTGATTATTGATACTGATTGTCTCAGGATGTACAGTGTCTTCTGAAATGCATAACCACATCTTTTAAGCTTTACTGAAGAACAAAAGCAAAACTATAAATAAATAAACTATATAAGTAGTTGATATGATAGAATTCCATTAGGACTTAACAATGAAGAGGCTAATCAGGAAGAATTTACTACTAAATCTGAATTATGTTCACAGTAAGCAAAATGAGATGTTGGCAAGGATGTTCACAGAGATATATCTTCTACTAATGTTCAAAGCCTAAATCTTAAAGAATGAATGTCCTTTAACAATTTTTTACAAGAAGTTATACCTCTGTTTATATGTGTTTGTTTCTTAAAGTTGTTAAAATTAGTAAAACAGAAAAGTAGAAATTAAATGAAGAAAATTATTTTTGAAAAATAATAAATGATTGAATAGTTTCTCATACGGAAATTCTAGTCCTATTATTTTGGAGAGAATGGTAGTATTTTCTCAGGACTATAGTGTGGGCCTCAGCAAGATGTAGGAAATACAACTGCTTATTGACAGTTCAACTTGAAAATGAAAGCAGAGTGGATATTGCATAGTATGCCAAGTCATTGGAAAAATAGATGTCTTAGCTGTTCCCGGATGAAATGAATCACTATATCCAAAGAAAGATGGTGACAATAAGGTAAAGGCTGCTTAGTCAAGGAATACCAGCTCACCTAGTCCTGAAATTCAGAGCATTTGGCCTGTGATGAGTTCTAGTGTAGGTTTTGATTCAAGGGATGTTACTGATGACTTCTCCAGGATGTGTTTTGTTTTTGTGTGTGTTTTGAATCAAGACCCTCCCTATTCTGGGGTTCAAGGTAGTGTTTAGGCTCCATCTGATTTCATCCCAACAAGGAGCCTTCTGAACAAGCATGTTCTGATTTGGTTGCTCATAATGACTCACCTAGAAGGATAAAAATATACTAGTCAGGCAAATTTGGATCCTTTCTGATTCCTGTGGTAGTATTGTTTTTATTGATTGATTTATTTTTAATTTAGGTATAATTAACATATGATATCATATTAGTTTCAGGTATATAAAATAATGATTTGATATTTATATACATTGTGAAGTGAATACCACAGTAATTCTAGTTAACATCTGTCACCACATAGTTACATTTTCTCTTACAATGAGAACTTTTAAGATTTACTCTCTTAGCAACTTTCAAATATGCAACACAGTATTATTAACTGTAGTCATCATACTAAACATGACTCCCATGTCATGACTTATTTTATAACTGAAAGTTTATACCGTTTGACCTCCTTCACTCATGTTGCTCACCTTTGTCTCTGACAATTACCAATCTGATCTCTTTATATATGATGTGTCTCTATATATATGTACCAAAACTTCTTAATCCATTCATCCAACAATAGACATTTAGGTTGGTTTCATGACATTTCTATTGTAAATAATGCTGCAATGAACATGGTAGTGCGTATATCCTTTCGGCTAGTGTATTCCTTATCTTTGGATAAATGCCCATATTTAGATTTGCTAGATTATATTATAGCTCTTTTTTAAATTTTTTGAGGAACCTCTATATTATTGTTTATAATTTATATGAGTTCCATAAATTCCATGATTTCATTATCACCAACAATGTTCAAGAGTCCGCTTTCTGCATATCCTCACTGGTATTTGTAATTTCTTGTCCTTTTGATAACAGCCATTCTAACTGATATGAGGTGAGATCTCAGTGTGGTTTTGAATTGCATTGTGATGCTGAGGACCTTTTTATGCAATATCTATTTCTGTGTTGGCTATCTGAATGTCTGCTTTGAGAAAACATCTACTCAATTCTGCCCATTTTAAATCAGATTACTTAACTGATATTTTTCAATTGATTTAGCTGATATTTTTCAATTGAATTATAAGTCCTTATATATTTTGAAAAGTAACCCCTTATCAGATACATGATTTGAAAATATTTTCTCCCACTCAGTAGACTGCCACTTCATTTTGTTAATGATTTTCTTTGCTGTAAAGAAGTTTTTTAGTTTGATGTAGTCCCATTTGTTTTTCTTTTGTTGTCTTTACTTTCATGCTAGGTTAAAAAGTCATTGCCAATAGAATGGAAAATTTTATTTTCCCAATATACATTCTAAGTGGCAAGAATTGTTACTAGGCAATTAAATCTTTCAAGATGCAAAATAGCAACTTTCATCAAAATATTATTTTAATAAATTGTATAGATGTGTTAAATTAAAAAAAAAGTCATTGCCAAGACTGATGGCCAAGTTTATTTCCAGCTATATTTATTCTTTAATGGCTTCTTAAGGTGTATTAATTAATTTCCATGACATTTGGGATTCAAGTGGAAAAGGCAATCGTGCTAAAGATGCAGGTCTCCATTCTATGAGACATTCTTGTACAGTTCACATTCATTTTAGGAAACATTAGAATTGCTCATTTTTTTTTTTATCACTCCTGAATAAGGACAAAAGCAAAGTATTTAGCATTTTGTATGTTTAAAATTGTCCTGAATACAGGATTTGGCAGTCCAGTGAGCTCCAGTCAGCCTTGGTTTGAAGAATTTAGCTTGGACACCTCTTCTGTGCATTCTCTCCCTTACCTAAAAGGAATTTGTACACAAAGCACAAAGTACTTTCTCTTCTGCTGAAAGAACAATCAAATAAACTATGAAGACTTGAATAAATTGGGCATTTGTTATGAGTTTTCTTAAAGGGGGAGCACAGTCCTTTCACCCTGCGAATCACACAGCAAAGCTCCCCCCCCAGAATCTTAACAGTTCTTCTCCACCATTAGAGTAGCTGTTTACATATCAATTTCTCCCTCTACCTTCTCTTTGCAAGTAGTCTTCTCTCTCACCCACACACCCTGCATTTGATAGTCCTCTTCCCAGATCCCACCCTTTACAGTTTTCCTTCTGGGTTCCAACCTGCTCTCCCTGAGAAAAGTCTCCTCTCTTGTCTGTGAGTGATCTCATCCTTCAGAGCAGTAGTTGCAAGTGTTTGGAGAATAAAATCTTTTACCTCCAAACAAAAACTTCCTCGGAAAGACAGTCTTTGAAATGATGTGTCATTTTTGTTTTAAAAACAAGCAAGTATCAAATAGGTTATTTTGTATTTTGGTATTGACACAAATTCTTTAAAAAGGTAAAAATAACTTTTTGAAAGAAAATTAGTACTTAAATCTTCAAATTCAGTAGTAAATGATCCTATCACTAGTAAAAATGGAAGCACTTTTTAAAAAAATTCCAAAGGCTATTTGAAAATGTCTATAATGAAGGGATACTTTTGAGAATTGTGGTTAATTTTTATATTATGAATGCAGTTGCTATAAAGCATTCCTTTCAATCTTGGGTTAATCTTCAGTTTACTATTTTAATTTTAAATAATTAATTTTGTAGTCTTTTATTATTGCAAAGTTACCATGAGTTTTGTACATATTCCTTTACATTGAGAAGTATTTGATATACAATATTGTATAAGTTTAAGGTGTACAATTTGTTGATTTGATACACATACTACAAAAAGATTACCTCATAGCATTAGTTAATAACTCCATCATATAACATAATTACCATTTTATTGTGTGTGGTGAGAATATTTGCAATTTTCTCTCTCAACATCTTTCAAAAGTTAACTGTATTTTTTTAAAATTTTATTCTAAGAAAAATGCCTTGGCTAGATTTGACCCAATGTCAAAATATATGATACTGATCATTGCATTTCTTTGAAATTTGTTTCCTCATGTGTAACACAGGATTACTATTTGTCCTATTAGAGAGATTAAGTGATATGATTAGTATGTTTATAATAGAGACAATTAAAATAAAACTGGGTTATAATCCTTCCTAAGGAGAAAGTTATGCGACAATTGCCTATATACCAGAACATAAGGGGAGAATTTAGGTTATTTTTCTTCAAAATTATTTGTTCCTCTAAAAATAGCAATCTTAAAATCAAATCTTATAGGACATTCTTTCATTAGTTTTATCTTGGGCGACAAATAATTGTTTTTGGATAATCCCCCAAATCAGCTTTTGCCATTGTTAATCTTAGTTGTTTATAAAGGTCACCCAAGAGAATTGTAAAGAAAAAGAGGTAAAGATATTTAACCCAGCTGTAATCATTATTTCCTAGTATAATCTCTCAATTCTAAGTACTGCATAACCTTATAAATAAGGCTTAAGGGTCACTTTAAAAAGCAATAAATTAAGTGGTTACATTATGGAGAACATAAATAACATGCTGATTTGTATGACTTGGGATAATATTTCAGTACAAGTAGTCCGACTGGACTGAAAATGCTTATTTTCAAACTAGTTCGAAAGAAATTAACTTGATATATTTTGGAGAAATGTGTTTGATGACTCAACAATGGTTCTATTGATGGCAATAATCCATGTCAAATAGGAAGAATTTTCATAAATTTGGAAAGTAGAAAAAAATCTGTATGTTAAAAAGCAAGAGGGATCAATATAATGCATGCTTTTAGGTATGCCTGTGTAATTAAATTGATAAGCTCAATATCATAAGAAGGCATTAGACTATTTAGACTGTTTATATATATATATTTATTTATATAAATATATATATATACTATTTTACTATAGTAATTAGGTGCATGCTTAAGTTGGCCAAAATCTTTTTGTAGGGGATCTTCTCTTTTGGAAACTACATTCTTCAGTATCTTATATTAAGGCATGTATGGTATCTTAGTGAGCATTCCTGCTGGAGAATGTGTGACTCTGAAGATGGAGAAAGAGGAGACTTGCTTTTCCCTGAGGAAAGGGATCATGAAGGGAGGGAGACTGGGAAACTAGAGCCATCTGAAGGTATGAGACAGGAATCTCCATAGGGAGAAGAGTCAGTGAATATTCTCAGTGATTGAAAAGAACAGAAAAAAATATACTCATCTGAAGTTACCTGTGTGCTGTAATGCCTTATCCAAATTTCCCAGAAAATTCTACACAGTTTTACATGTTTTGTGAGAACAGAAATTTGTGTGGAACTTGAGAAGGGGCATGTTTATATTTGAATTAACACTGGAACTGGGGCAGAAAGATCCTGAAACTCAAAATGACCTTAATATAGAATATTCTCTCTTCTCGTACTTGTGAGAAACTTGAGGAGTACTCGGTTTTTCACCAGAGGTCAAAGTGGTCTCTCCCAGACTCTGTGGAAAGAGTCCAGATGCTACAGGGGCACAAGCACGTGTGAGTTGGGGATACTAAGGCACTCTGTAAAGTTATTACAGCTTTTGGTCCAATAAATTGTACAAAATTTTAAGCAATTCTAATACAAATATGAGAGAGCATTTTGTGTCCAATTCTATTCTAGGACTTAAAAAATATTTTTGAGACCCTGTGTGGTTTTATAATTCAAATTAAATTTATCTTATCTCACGTGAGCATTATTTTCAAAGAAAGAATATTTGAGTGATTGCTAATTTGGAAATGAATACTTCATGAAATAAGAGTAGAGAGTATGATTTTTTTTGAAGTCAAATATGTTTAGGCGGGTTTTTCTTCCCCACTGAGTTTTCAGAGAAATTTAAGCATTTTGGCCAGAGTCATCCACTTTTCCCATTTTTCTGTGTACGATTTTATAATTTAGCTATTACCTTCATTTTGCAAAGAGCCATGTTAAAAGTTCAACTGCTTTATTTATTTTGCCAGAGAGTTTTTCTCAGGAATACAAATACTAGGAATAAGAGACAGCTGGTTCATAAGACCTAAGTGAAGGCACAAATGAGACTTTTAGTAAAATTAATTTTCAAAATTAATGTAGCATTAGCTGTTACATTTATAGCTTCTTTAAAATCACCAAGATGGAATTAAAACATGTTCTAATTTTATTCCTAAATTTTTTCCTTTATATATTTCTGGTTACCATAACAATAAAAAAGCTGTCATCATTTTTGATAAGTTAAAGTGGCATTTTATAAGATTTAGTAAGTAAAGCAGTTATCAGAAGTTGCTTAGGTTAGTAGATATTGCTAAATTAGTCAGTCTTATTAACCATTTTATTTCTTAAATAATTTTAAGCATATACCTGTATAGAAATTGTATACTTGGCTTAGACAGGACTGAATAACTTAAATAAATAAAGTTAAAACCTGAATATGCTTTGCATTTTACTGCTGTGTGAAATAGGATTTTTTTTTTAAAGAAGTTTAAGATGAAAGAGTGGGAAGGAGCAGGACACCACTTTTATAATCACAAAAAATCTTTATGGTGATACTTATGTTTCTTATTATCTTAGTTCTATTTCTGTAAAACTTGCAGTAGCTAGTTTCTAAAAAAAGAATGTGACCTAACTGCTAAAATATGGTTATAACAGTATTATTATATCTTTCAGTATAATTAACTATAATCAAAATTGTGTTTTCCCTGATTATATATACAATTATTCCACCAACCATGAATCAGTTGCTCAGAATGACCTTGAGAACCAACTTTTCTCCTCTTTATCAGTCTTTTATGAAATATTTATCTGCATTACTATAAAATCATGAATCTAATCTTTCAGATACTTATTGTATATTTCTGTATAAAACTTCACATGAGTAATTTGTTTTAGAATAATTTTTGAAGCCCAACTTTCCATAACAACAGGAAAGACTGGGAAGTCAGAGAAATCACTCAAGAAAGAATTCTAAGAAAAAATATTGTTCTGGGCTAACCTTGTTTATAATATTTTTATTCTTCATGCTCGAAAGCTCTTTTGTTTACCCATGAGGACTCCATTCGTTCATGGGTGTTAAGCTAGCATTTGTAATTCCAGGTTCACATGAGTCACACCCTACTTCCTTTGCCTGTGGTCAGCATTGCTAGTTAACCTAGGTATGCTTTTTAACATGACCTCAAAAGCTTTGTCAATGCACAGAACTGGCCACGTCTGCTAAGAATTTGTCATTGACTTACAAGATACGACCCATTTGTCATCTTCAGGCTAGAGGGTATGACTAACAATTTCACTGTAAGCACTTTTATTGATGTTTATGTGAAGATATTGAAATCCTTCCTGTCTAATGTGCAGATGACATCATGATGTGTTACTTACTTTTGTACAATGAACAGTGCTCTGGGTACACGTTCAGAATGACCTTCAGTGTGATATTGCTACATCACCTTTCTTCTGTCCTGTTTCTCCCTTCATAAAATGAGCATGGTAATGTATGACTTAGGCCTGCAGTTAGAATCTAATTTAATTATGGATGTGACAAGCTTTTTAAAGTGTCTAATGATATAAAAATGAAAGCTAGTATTAATTTTATGTTTACCTTGGAAAACTAAAACAGACGTATGCTTACTCTTGTCTACTCTGCTCAAACTGCCATAACGAAATACAACAGAAAATTATTTTCTAACAGAAATTCAATTGGATCAGAGCCCCACCCTTCTGACCTCATTTAGTCTATTTATTCCTGCATAGGTCCTATCTCCAAATGTAATTACATTAAGGAACAATGATTCAAAATATGAACTTTGTAGGGACATAAACATCCAGCCCATAGCATTTATATATCTTGAAATCTTGACCTAGGAAGACAGTCATGCAAGCAAGTTTGAACCTGGGTGCAGGGGAGCAGTGTCTATTTTTCACTATGCAGGAGATTCCAAGGAGAGCTGGTTCATAAGGGTCAATCTGATAAATTTAGTTTTTGGAGAAATCATATTAGATGCTGCCAAATGGTGCTGAAAAACAAGTTCAGTTAAAGGTTTAAGAAAAAGAAGTGGGCTATAACTTTGGAGGATGGATGAGGATACCTGAGAATCAGACTTGGCTCATGTTCTCACACGGCCTTTCTTAGAATTTTAAAAATAACCATCCCAAGGATATTGAAGCCCCAGGATGTATTAGTCTTCATAAGACCCTGCATGTATTGTAGATATGACTAATATGGGTATCTGCTTTTGGAGATTGTTTGGCTAAAGATTTGGGAATACTCACTTCTCTCTGCCAGGTCTCAAATAAAATGATAAACCCTTTTTATAGAGAAGAGCATAAAAGTTTCAAAATACAAAAATATAATCATCAGTCAAGTTTTTGAATATTAGTCAAGTTTTTCATTTTTCACTCATGAAATGTGGCACTGGTTTCTCAGCTCTGGCAGATGAGGCCTTATATCTTCAACAGTTTGAAATATCTGAACAAAAATGCAAGTTAGGAAGGCAAGACCCAAGGAATGTCATCCATGGTCAAGATTCAAGGCACAGCCTGATTACTCTTCTGTCCCTCTGAAATGAGCTATCTCTCTTTTATACCCAGGATGTATCATCTACAATTCTTCTGTTCTCATTTGGGGTGGCAAGAGACCAAGTTCCTTTGTTCTCTGACAGATTTGCAAGGACACAAGCATACAAAAACATTAGATAATGAGTAAGCTATAAAACATATTATACTTTTGTTCTTTTCCCACATGTAATTTACCTCTTGGGAATGGACCAGACTAAGGTTGCCATGTCGGGTTTTCCTGGAGAGTGGGCACCCATTTCATGTATTCACACTGCACAGGGCCAGGACATTCTCTGTGTACCTTACAACATTGGACAGAGGGCCCTTTGAATTGAACACAAAAGCCTGTAAATAACATAGGATTCCAGTGTGAAAATCAGATGAAGTGGAACTGCTTTGCTGGGAATCAGGAAGCCAGTGGGTTCAGGTGGTGGGATTTAAGGATCTCAGAAGCAGGGCCTACCAGCAGGCTCACTAATTGGAGCTTATCCAATATGGTGGAGCTAAGAGAAGCCTGTATGCGGTAGAACAGATTTTTAACTCAGTTTAGAAAACAACAGAAACATCCTTGTTTAGAGTGTGTAACAATGGAAAAGAGTCACTCACAAAGCAGTGAACTTCCTGACACTATCGGCATTGAAGAAGGAGTGGTTGCCACTTTTAGAGGTTTTCTCATCAGGTGGGGCTTTGACTCAATGACATCTGACCATTCATTACAACTCTAATATACATGGAATCTCTGTCTCTGTATAACCTTTTAGAAGGGGCCAGAGAACACAGGCAATTGAAATATAGAATAGTTGAGAAAAACAATATTGAGCATGTAGAGTATATGATTATATGAATTATGTCTGTAGATGCCAGTTCTGGTCACAGAAATTTTATCAAGACCAATACACAAAGCTGCCTGCCATTGTAGACAGCCACCTCAGCTTTCCAATATTAACATTTCAGGTCAGTGGAATTTGCATATGGCCAATAATAGCAAGAGTGTGAAGCACAGTGCTCCTAAGTGAAGTAAAGGGATGCTACCGCAGCAAAGATCCATGCCATTGTTCTGCTGAGAGTCTGGCCGGAGACACTGGATCCCACTTGATTCTGAAAATACAATTTGAACCATGACAATAACTGAGGCAGTTTCCTGGGAGAGGGAAAGCATCCATACTTTTCCTCCAATACCTAATGCCTTGTTGAAAAAGAGATAATTTCAGGAGACCCATCGACAAAGTGAAAATTCTGGGTTGGTTTAATTATTTGGCTAGAACTGCCACCACAAAGTGCCATATACTGGGTTGTTTAAAGAATAAAAAAATCATTTTCTCACTGTTCTGGAGGCTGAAAATACAAGCACAGGGTTGATTTTTCCTGGGGTCTCACACTTCCTGCAGTGTGCTGACACAGTCTCTCCTCTTTGTCTGCATCCCTGTCTCTTCTTAAAAGAATCCTGAATATGTGGGATAAGGGTCCACCTCAGTGACTTCAATTTAACTCAATTACCTCTTTAATGACTGTATCTCCAAATACAGTAACATTTTAACATATGCTGGTTATATCTTTAAAATATAAATTTTGGAGTGGGCACACTTCAGCCCCTGTCACTTGCTATGAGACCTTGGGAAAGTTATTTAACTTTTCAAGTCTCAGTTTCTCCAGTTGTAAAGTGTAGAGAGGAATATCCACCCTATGAGATTATAAGAATGAAATATATACTATATATAAATAGCCACAATGATCCTTGATAGAGTATATCCAGAGACTCTGGGATACCAACTTGCCTACTGTAGGGTGGCTAAATGTGTACTCAATAACTCATTTACACAAGTCACTCATAGCGCAGTGTCTGTTTTGTATATGAATGTGGGTGGAAGACATGTGACTTCTAGATATAACAGTCATATATGTGCTCTTTTAGTGTGTGATTCAAGTATTTATCATTTGCCTAGAGGAAATAACTGCTCACGATTTCAGAAATGCAAGTTAGAATCAAATTCAGGTGTTTAAAAATTAAGAAAAGTTTGTATTCATTTTGGTGCAGTTAAGGGTTGGGTTTTTTTGTTTTTTTTTTTAGTCTTTTAGTATTTTAATTTTGAAGTGAAGCATTTTAAATTATGTTCCTTAGTTGTCTTTGGTATACATTTTACAAATTGAAGAAATAGAACAAAACAGAAGGGAGGCTTTACCATTGGTATAATGGATTTCACTTTTCTTCTTTCTTTTTTAATATATTGTTTTTGAAGTGAATTCCCACAGGAATAGAATTTTCTTCATGAAAGTTGAAATGAAACTGAAGAAGTCTTCACACAGAGAAGGCCATGTGCTTCTAAATGTGGCTCCCATTCATCTCCATAAGAGAATGGATTTTCTGTGATAGCACTCTGAGGAATGTGGCTATCACAGCTGGGGTTATCTAATAGAGTAAGGTCCATCTCTGGGAAAATAGCATCAATGAGAAAATAAGCTCCAAGAGAAATTGCTTTCCTCAGTGCCTTTACCATGCATGAATGGTAATTTCCAGAGGCTCTGGTCAGAGGATGGTCTGGGAGTGAGCTGAGTCCATTCTAATCAGGTCATTAGAGAAGTTTGGAGGAGTGACCAGGCCCAAAGTCACTCCTATAGCCTGACTCAGTTTTGGTTTGAGGAAGGATACTTCACTGCAAAGACATGAGTGCTTTGAGGAGGTGGACAAATGGAAGCCCTACACTTTAGTTTAGCGTCATTCTCTACAGAGGGTGAGGGCATTCTCAGGACGTCTTTAAATTAGCTTTGGCAATCTTTTCCTAGTCTATCCAGTGAGGTAGTTCTATTGCTCAGACATAGAAGTGCATAGAGCATTCCTAAGTCCTTTATGCCTTCTACTCGCTTTTCTCATCTCTCTGACAGCTCCAAGTCTAGGCTGCATCTCTGGATAGTGGCAAAGTTTCCTCTCTGGTACTCCCAGTCTTTCTCAAACCCATACTCTACACTGGGAGCAAAGTGTTCTACAGATAAAGCTTCAAATCATTTCTAGATCTTACAAGTGATGCCAGGTCAAATATAGGATGCCCAGTTAAATTTAAATTTCTGACAAGTACTGAGTAACTTCTTTTGGTATAAATCGCTCAAGCAGCACTAGGGATATAGTTATACTAAACTATTGTATAAGCAGTGATTACTTTTTTGCTTCTTTTTTGTTACCCTTTAACACCTTGAGGTTGGTGATTATATCAGGATACAGTTTTATTCCCACTACTAGTACAGTTTCAGAGTCCTAAATGCACAGCTTTTAGGGATTAGGTAAATGCACGCTGAATAAATATTTGGTATCTTAGATACTGATAGCCTGGTGCTTCTTTGGTAATGTAACCTTCTCTTCACTTCTCAGTCCACATCAAAAATATGTTTTTGAGACATAATTTCAGCAGGGAGTTCTGATTTAGGACATGGCGTACAGGAATTTAGAAGTTACTAATCTGTCCTAGCAACAGGTAATAATGGAACAAATGGAAAAATCAACTCTTCTTAGGTATCTCTAAGTAGTAAATTTACAGGATAATCTAAAGTTCCCCAAATCAGTCTTAGTTTCTGCTGCTATAACAAAAATACTATAAACTTGGGTACTTAAACAACAGACATTTATTACTCATTTTCTGGAAGACAGAAAGACCAAGATCAAGGAAACAGCAGATTTGGTGTCTGGTGAGAGCTTGCTACTCGTATGCTCTTAGATGACTATTTTTTGCTGTTCCCATACATACTAGAAAAGAATGAGAGAGCTCTCAGGAGGTCTCTTCTATAAGGGAGAGGTCTCTTCTATAAGGACACTAATGCCATTCATGAAAGCTTCATCCTCATGACCCAACTATCTCCCTAAAACCCTTCCTCCAAATACCATCACACTGAGTATTTTAACATAAAAATATTGGGGAAACACAAATATTCCCTCCATAATTTTCCACCCGTGGTCTCCCAAATTCATGTCCTTCTCACATGTAGAAAGCATTCATTCCATCTCAACATCTTAACTTGTTCCAGAATTAACTCTAAAGTCTAAATCCAAAGTCTTATCTAAATGTTATTCTAATAAGATTCAAGATAAGACTTATCCTGAAGCAAGTTCTTCTTCAACTATGAACCTGTCAAATCCAACAAGCAAAGAGCTTCAAAAATAAAGCAGTGAGACTGGCATAAGATCAATATTCCCATTCCAAAGGAAAGAACTAGGGCTAATAGGTTTTATGCAAGTTCAAAATCTAACCGGATAAATTGCATTAGACCTAGAGGGTCAGAATAATCTACTTTGGCTCAATGTCTGTCTTCCTGACTTACTTGGGTAGCTCTATCTTCGCTAAACTCAGTTGCTAAGACACTGTGCCATGCTCTCTGAAGTGGTCCTGCTATTACTGCAGCTCTCTGCTGGGACCCTGTCACAGAAGCAATGGACAGGAACATCCCAATCCACATGACCTAGAGAGACATCCTCATCCTTTGAGACTCTTCTGCTACGAACACCCTTTCCTTCTGGGACTGTGGTCCCATCTGGCAGCTCTGAGGATCTCTGAATTACCTTGGATTGAGGGTGGTGGATGTGTAAGGCTTCTCTTTGCTTAAAAAAAAAAAATAGTACCTGACTTCTGTTGAGATGGTTATTTATGTCCATGGTTGATATCTACATCATTCATCTTGTCAAATAATCTCTTGGTCGTACTATTAGTGTTCTTTTCCAAACTACACTTTATCACTTTTTTGCAATATGGATAGACTCATAATTTCAGTCCCTTTGTGATCTGCACAGGGCTTGAAATAATCATCTTGAACCAAAAGAAGAGACAATTTTGCACATACTTCTGAACTGTGCCTGTCTAACAATTTAGTTATTTGCAGCCAGTCTCCCTTCATTATAAAGGGAAACTCACATTAGCGAGTTACTTATTATTTAATCACTGTTGTTTTAAATTTGACAAAGACTTAAACATGAACCTCAGATATTTGTGTACCCATACCTTTTCTGGTACTAACAAAATTGCTTTTATTTTATTGTGCTTTGTTATTTTGCCACCTGCCTTTATTGAAGAATTCATTGAAAGAAACAACTCTTAAACCCCAACATCATCTTTATTGTAGGAATGGTTCTCCAAAGCATGTCCATGGATCTGACTACATCAAAAACACTGAAAACTCTTGTCAAGTACACAAGTGAAATGCTGTTGGGCTGTAACCCTGAAACTGGGCCCCGGGGTTATGATTTCATACGTCAACAAAGACTATTTTCTGTCTCATGTCACAGCTGAAAATCACTACAATTCATTATATATTTCTCCTTTATAACAAACCATTCAAAACTTCTCTTTTACCTCAGTTTTACAACTTTTCTAAGCAAATCAACCCTTCCCACTTACAGTTTAATCACTACTATCAACACACTACTTAAGACACAGTAATTTTGATGTGATCATCTTTTCACCCTTAATTAACAGGAGGGTCAAAACTCATTTTCATTTTACTCCAATTACCTCATCAGTTAATTTTATTATGCTTATTATAATCTTGGTATTGTGCTTCTTACATCTTTGTAAATCATCTCAAATACTTTTTACAAGGGAGTGTAGATAAGTTACTATACAAAAAAAAAAAAATCTTAGCCTAAAGCATTAGAAATTGGAGTGAAGGAACCAGAGACTTGTTTCAACTAGTCCTGTGCTTTTCCTCCCTTCAGTGTGTTATGGCATCAGTGTATCCAGGGGACAATTGTACATCATCTTTGAAGAACATCTTCATATTACATGTAGAGTAGAAATGCATATAGGTTATTCTTAAGTTTATTAGTCATAATATTATAGAGATGCTGTAAACACAACACTGAGGACCAGAAAAAGTAGACTAACTTAACCCACAGTTATTCAGGGAGTAAGAAACTGGTCTCACGATTCATCACTCAGCCTTTTTCTGATAACACTATATTCAGTGATCAATTTGTTAATTTCTAGGGGTCAAACAATGAGGCTCCTTGCTTCTCATTCTAAATGGACTTATGCTCTACACACTAACTTGAAGAATGCACCCTGGACGACCCAAGACTTAAATGTTAGGATGACTCCACTACATGAAAGGAGTTGGGAGCTAAGTCATAAACTGACCATGTATTAAACATCTTAGAAGTCTACAGACCTTGTCCTCATAGTCTGGTTTTCTTTCACACTGTCACTAAAATTCCAATCACTTCTCCCTTTTCACTAGGAGCACCTTTTAGAAATGAGAATGCTCATATTTCTATAGAGATACTCAGCACAATAGAAGAATTTTCAAAAATAAGACAGTTCTTTGAAGAACATTTTATTGATGGGATTTTTTTCCTCTTAAGGAACATGAAAGATTTGGTCTGAGAAACACTATTAGAGGGAATCATTCATACTTTGGAGTTTCCAGAGACCAAAGTGTTTGCAAAATTGCAACACTCATAAGGATAATTTATTTATATTCCATGTCAATTAGTACTATGCCCTAAAATTGGTTATGGCTATAAATTGCAATCATTTTTAATCTCTTACTCATAAAATGACTAATAAAATTACAAAATACAGCAACAGACTCGATTCTTCTGGAATCAATCTGCTCCCATTCTGACTTGCTTGTTCTTTTTTTCCCTACACACACACACAAACACAGGCTCCCAACAATTCAGTCACTCAAAGATACAGCAGTTTGGAGATCAAAGTTTCTCTCTAGGTTATATAGTCTCTTGCATAATTAAAGTCAGATTGAAATTATTTGTTTTCATAGATCTCATTGCTTATTTTTCAAGTCACATTCTATCTGGTTCAGTGTGTTTGAATATTGGAGATTAATGACCAGATAGCAAGTCCAATTAAAGGTCATATATATTTGTAGCAATTGTTCAGCTAATTTGATTCAGAGTTGTGTGTTTCCAGAGTTTATGTAACTAAACAGAGTCATCTTTAGGTTTCCTGGTATGCCCTTTGGACTCATCATATTTTGGGGTATGGTGTCAATTTAAATTCTTGAGCCTTAAGGCTCAAGGGAAATACTGAAAGTGTTATCAAGGTTGACATGTTACTTTAATTCTCAGATCCTGTTATCTCATCTATTAATTTTTCATCTTTCAAGTTTGTAGTGAGAAGGAGAAGTATTAGATGTGGATTATTTAGCAAAGTGCCTGGAACATAGTAGGAAATTATTATCATTATTAATGAAAATAACATCAAGACTCTCATTCTAGTGTGGTGATAAGAAAAATCAGCTGGTTGCATAATACAATCAGAATACTTATAACAGAAACTGTCTTTCATGTTCAGTAAGCAGCACCTTCATTTTCCTTAGCATTCCTTAAGAATTTTCAAGCAATTTCAGAGAATTTGCACTCCAAAAGTTTTGCAAAATTATGCACTGGTAATATAACATATTGACACTGTTTTTCTCAATATGATGGTGCCTCATATCTGCTTAGATAAATTAATGGTGTCTTGATTGACACCTTTGGTCAAAGCAAAAGTAGGCACTAATGAGTGAGCTGATCTGTGACCTTTCTTCATTAGCAAAAGTCTATTTTGATGCCCTTTTTAACAGACTTTGGGATGTGCCAATATTTTCTGCTTCCTTTCTGGTTGGACCTGGTCTCTTTTTGACCTTCTTTTAGCATTTTTCTGTACAAGAACATGAGTCACAGAAAATTAGACTTCATTTCTTTAAAGCAGTTGTAGGTCTTTTGATATCAATCTTGAGCAAATTCCGATGCCTTGGCCTTTCACTCCCTCTGCACAAGTTGGCATAAATGAGAAGACAGTGTGCATTATTGAAAGATGCCTTCCTTTACAGACTTGGTGGGACCCGACACAGTTGCAACACAAGATAAGAAAATTTTGTCCTGCTTTACTTGAGTGAGTTATAGTATCTATAAATATGAAGATAATTATACATTTCTTTATCCTTTTTTGAGACTAGAAAAACTGTAACAACACAAAAGGACAACAAAATTGCAATAAATATTGTTATCTTTTTCTCTTGATTCATCTAGTATTCAAAGATGAAATATTGATAATGTTCCAATATTCTGTAATTCCCTTATTTAGGTATATTTTTAGAAATTGATGTTTCTAAAATCAATAGCACTTAAAAAGATCTATAGGGGATAATATTGAGGTATTCTGTTAGTCAGCTAGGAATGCCATAACTAGTTCCATAGACTTGCTGACTTAACAGAAATGTGCTTTCCCATGGTTCTGGAGACTAGAAAGCACAAGAATAAGCTGTGGGCAGTTTTTGTTCCTGGTGAGGGCTCTCCTTTCTAGTTGGAGATGACTCTCTTCTTACTGTGTGTTTATGTAGTGGAGAGAGGGAGAGAAAGTGTTTTCTTCATCTTCTTATATGGTACTAATTCTACCAAATGAGGGCCCCACCCTTATAACCTCATTTGACTGTAGTTGCTTCCTAAAAAAAGCTCTATCTCCAAATGCAATCATATTGAAGGCTAGGATTTAACATGAATTTTAGAGGGACAGAATGCAGTTCATAGCAGGCATGTTTTTGATATTAAAATTAAGTTGAATAGGAAGAGAGGGCAAATGAAAGCAGGAAAGGCAGAGGAATTCTTTAGGGTGTGAAGAGGTAAATATTGGTGTTTTGTTTTCTCAGGTCCTAAATTATGAGCTTAAGTTTAAGGACTTAAATTGTATTTCGACATACAACTAAGAACTAAGAAACATTTCCTGCCAGGCTGTCCCACAGAAAGGTGTGAACTAGCATCCTTTTCACAAGTTTCCACAGAATTCTCAGGGAATTGGCATTGTTATAGCAACCGGAGTACCCATGGAAGCAGCCATGTTCTTTGTCATCAAGTATCACTATGGCAACAGGAGTCTCTGGAAAGTAAAAGGGTGAAAAAAAATCTTAAACTGTCATCTGGAATCAAAGCGGTTGTGAGGAAAAAAAGGCGGAGGCTGAAATGAACATGAGGCTGGAGCAAGGGCCAGAGCAAAGTGAAATGATTGTACAGAAGCTGAACAAACAAGGGAGGAAGAAAACAATAAGCATAACAGAGGGCAAAAGACGTGGCTTGCATAGGAAGGAGGAAGGCAGGAAGAACACAAACATAAATGGTAAAATAAAGAAATGTTTCCAATGAGGATCTTTAATATTTATTGATTTGAATAACCCAGAGATACAGAGATACATAAACATAGGATATTAAGGTTTGCATTTTTTGTGACTATCCAGTGTGCTAGTAATATTAAAGATATATTTAGAATGAGGCCACCAGATGGTAAAGAATAAACCAATTTGTGGAGTGCTTTTGGCATAGTACCCTGCTGACTAGGAATCCTTACAATATTTGGTGTTCACAAGCACCACACTTGAATTTGGATCATCCTTTATTGGACTGTGTGATTGTTTCAGACAAGGGCATGTTGCCATTTAATCCATTGCTAGTATATATTTCCTTCATTAAAGGAACAAGGGTCTTTTTCCATGAGAGAATTAATGTAATTACTCTAATACCATTAAAAAGTAAGTGGCAATGTCATTTTGAATAAAACATTTTCACTTAATATTTTCTGATTTATTAGTGGTCAGACAATGTGAAGTTTTTTTATGGCCTGATTTTAATTTCTGTGAAGGGAAAATATATACTATATTAAAAGTTGCTACTACTACTTTTTCTTTTTGGAATAAATAATTTTGAGAAATAAAAGACTAAAGACAATGAAAATGGAGACAAGGAAAAGAAACGATAGTCACAAAGAAGTTATGCAAACGAAAAATAACAAAACTGAGATTATAAACAAGATAAATAAAACCAGAAGTCCAAAATACTCTGTGGAAATCTGGTGCCAAGAATTTTAACAGGATTTTAATTTTTTTTAAATTTTGATGACAAAATTTCTCATAATGCTGTATTTCAGGTGTCATTGGCTATCTTATTCTCAACTCTGTTTAACAGTCAACTGTTTAACAGCAGGGGTGAGCAAATATCTCTAGGAAGACCCAAGTTTTCTGTGTCCCGAGGCTCATGTGACTACGTGTTTTCACTAGAGCAAGTATAAACCAAGTCTTGAGCACATCACAGGATGAATAGTCTTTGGGATCCATCCCACAAGAGTGGATGCCAATAATGACAATTCCTGTTTCTGAAAGTTCATAGTTCTAACACCAAAGCAAAGCTTTTTCCTGGATAATCCTCACTCTCAAACAAATTTCATTTTTTTAGACTCTTACAGTTATGTTTTAATACTTACCAACACACACACCAAGCATGTATGCATATACATGTACATACGGCTTTATATATATGTACATATGTAATATATATGTATATGTGTGTACACATATTTAATACACAGCATATGTGATATGTATAAAGTTCAATGAAATGTATAAGAAGTTCTGTTGTTCTAGATACATGAGAAATAAAAAGTGAGAAAATATACAAATAAAATCAAAATAATAGATAACGTTTATTAAGTATAATGTGTAAATAGAACGTTGTTTAAATAATCATAAACATATTGCTTAATGAATTGTCACATAGTGAACATACCTGTTGAATCATCACCTAAATCATGATATGGAGCATATCTACCTTTTCAGTGTTTTCTGAGTATAAGAAAGGAGTTTTGATGTATTTTTCAGCCATATACATATACATTGTAGGATAGATAAAGAAAATGAAAATATTCGAGGCTAAGAACTTTTTGTTCCATGTGTGAAGAGAGACCCCTGCTGGAGCATTTTTTTTTTTAAGTGAGAACAACTAAACCCAAAGAAATTGTGCAGGAAAATAAAAAGAAATAGCTATGACTCTGCTGGTTTTAAGATTAAATTTTTGGAATGCCTTTTGTTCTAAGAAATAGGAAATGTTTAAGATCTACCACAAGAAACTTTCTACAGTAGGGAAGGCTTGGGGATCCACCTTGATATTTACTTTTCTGCTTAGTTTCTTTTGATCTTCAAACTGGGGTAACAATAGTGTCTAACATTTTTGTGTGTGGGTTGGGATCGCCATTTCTTTGCTACCTGCTGGGAAAATTCCTCCATGTACTGGGGGTATTATTGAAGATCTCCACCCTAAGGTTGCATGACTGTTCTTCAAATTCACTTTGACACTTTATCTGGTGTTTAAGACAGAGTCTGTGAAGGTGACATTAGACTCCAATATACATCGTAGTTTCATATTCATATAGATGTATGTCACTTTTACTTCTCTACCAAGTGATTTAATTTATCCCAGAGTTCAGTACTATCTACTTTCTCTTTCCTGGGATTCTTCTGGTAGTATATCTAGGATCTGTGGTTGCAGATTATAAAGACTGACTTTCCGCTCTTTGCTGAGGAATGACAGCTGAGATGGGATTCTAAGAGAATCAGGTATTGAAGTAATCAGTGAATGGTATGTTGCCAGCAACTGCCTGCCCCAACGACTCCGCAGCTCTGAATGATTTTTCAAGACTTCCTGAGGCAGAGAATGGGACATGTCCTGAGGGATTCAGGTGCATGGGACATGGTAATCGTGATAATTTTAGAACCAGTCTAGTTTTATCAAAGCCCCTAACCCCAATTCCACATATGTCCATTTTCTGTGTTTGCTCTCTTTGTAAAATACTACAAAAGAGTTCCTCCCTTACCCCAAACCACAGAATGACTAACTTCCCTCTCACCCTCACCTGGATCATTCTTTAAAAGTTGTCAATTTCTACTGAACCCCAAATTTCTAACATCTCATATCTATTAATTCTAGTTTTGGAATACTCCAAGGCTGTTCAGTGAAGGTCGCCATGATCTTTTACCTTGACCACTATGATAGTCTAAGAATTAGTGCCTCCAACTCATCAATTCTCCAAATGATAGGAATGAAAACTTACCAAATGAAAAATTCCCAATTAAACATTTCGTCTCAGTCCTCAATGCTTTTCAGATCGGCATTTATTGGTACAGCACAAAGGGTCCTCCATCATCTGGATACATCTTGGGTTTTCAGTTTCATCTCTTAGTAGACATTTCCTTACACCCTGTAAGCTGAAATTTCCAGCTGCTTTGAGTCTTCTGAAAACCCCTTTGCATAACCTTTCTGTGAGGAATATCCTTCTTCCTTACTTAATATGCTAACAACTTATGATTAACTTCTTTTTGAAACTTTTATAATCTTTCCCTTTAACCTCAGTTGAAAGACCTATTTTCTCCTTTATCCTACAACTTTAACTTACACATTTTTTTATGGTCACTCCTTTGCCAGTTTCTTAAACCTGTTTAGTTACCTGCCAATTTTTCCAAGCTGGAAGTCAGTGTGAGCCGCACCTATTTCTGACTGATATTCTTAGTGCTCAATGTAGAGCCTGCTTCCTAAATAGAGACCTTTTGATATTTGTTAAATGTACACTGAGATGCTTCAAGACTGAACCTCAGCGATTCTAAATGAGTAATCACTGGTAATGTAGGCAATTATTTTAGCTAAGAGGCAAACTAAATTTATCTTTAGTAAATATATAATAGGTTTTCATTATGCAAAGGTAAAGACAAATTCAATTCCATAATGCTTAAGGCAGGATGCAGAGAAGCTAAACTGAACTACATTAATATGTGCAGTAGATTGTCTTTATTTTGGTCAGAGTGGTGTTTTTGCAGGTTACAAGTCTTTCATGGACATCAGTCTGAAGATAGGTTGTAGTAAGGAAATATGTTTTCCCTCCCTTGTGGCACTGCCAGAGCACTTAAAGGTGTAGGCAGTAGGCTGTCCTCTAAAGTATGGTAACTTTCTTGGGGGTTAAAACGACAGAAAGATATAAATGGACAGCAGATCAGTCCAACAGAAGGGGAGAATATTGATATACAGAAAGCTTTACTTTTGTCTTTCCTGTATTTTTACTTCCTTCTATAAGCTCTAAGCCTTCAGTTATATTAAACACTCTAGTGTGACATGCCTTTGTGGAGCTGTGGTTAGTCAGTCGCCTCTAAAGGACCCAGGCTGAGATGTCTTGTCACCTTGTTCAAATCCAATAAATTGGATCCCTACTGACTCTGACCTAACCTTCCTCTACTCTGAAAGATGTTAAGATACTCAGCATTTTCATTCTGTGTCTGAAAGGATTAACTCTTAGGTTATAGGCAGTAAGAACTAGAATGCAGCCATGCGACCCAAGGTCAAAACTAAGCGTGAAAGTTGAATGAGATTCTCAATTTAAAGAGGATTGAATTTCAGATTTAGGATGAGAGAGCTTAGGAAGAATGGGTTAATTTGGAATGTATGGATTAACGGAGAAGACAGGAACAAGCACATCAGTAGTAGAGGGTCTACAAAAGATCAAGTTTGGCGTGTCACAGTCAGGAGATGGAGTTGGAATAGCATTCAGTGATAAGACAAGGAGAAACTCATGGGCCATAAGGGGGCTGCTAAGGCCAAGCTGGGTCTAAAACGACATCTGTTGCCTTTGTACTGCTCAGATTCCATTCTTTCTATTCAGAGTTAATTCCAAATAGAGGAGAGGCAAGACGACCTCTATCCATAGCATCGTAGGTAAGATGGGTGTTCCTATTCTCAGCTCACTGGCATATATCCCAATATGAGCCAACTGACTGCTTCAACCTGGAAATGTGACATTTAAATGTGTGGCACTGACTTAGCACTGCTTCCCTAGACAAAGGAGTTTTGAAGAAAGAAAAAAGTAAAAAAAAAACAAAAAACCACAACTTAGATTCCAAGTTTTTATTAAAGAGGTGCAATCCCAGAGGGGAAAAGACCGAGAGGGGAAAAATGAGGCAGATCAGGAAGGAAAGAAAAGTATAAAACAGTGCTTTACAAATCTGGTCATGACTTGTCAAGAAGAATCATTTGGGAGCTCAGTTATATGAGAATGTCTACAGCGTGAGCAGGGAGCACCATCTCAGAGCAGTTTGATAAGGGTAGAAAAGAGGAAGAGTTACCTGCCAGATACATCCTACCTTCCATCTTCTGTTATCAAAGTCATCCTCACTTGAGTGTTAACTCTCCTGAATTTCTGGGTTGTGTTAACCTGCCCTGAGGCAGCTTCTGGGGAAGGTTATGCAGATATAGGCAGGTCAAACTGGCATCACAGAGGAGACTGATAAAGTAGGTGGCAGTGGGAGGTGTGGTGATGTTTACAGCAAAGATTTTAGAACCACAGAAACAGCCTGAGCCATCTCTGGGTCTGTTTATAAAGCGAGGCAAGTGACCAAGCCTGAGGGCATGAAGGTCCAGCAGTTTTGGATGTATAGAAACTGGATCTGAAAACAGTAGATAGTCAAGGAAATATTTTAGGTTATTTTAAGGACATACCTAACATTCCAAGGTGGCCAGGCCAGTGGTGACATTATAACATAACTAGGGAAAATGGGAATGGGCACTCATTTTTGAGCCATTTGTGGATTCTGTAAGCTGCACAATTACTTCCAAATAAACCAGTATAAGAAGTCAGAGTGGAATTTTCTTGCTTGCATCTGAAACTCCTTATTTTCATCACAGCCATTATCCTATAGTTTGTTAAATGTAGTACCCTTTACTTGCTCTGGACGGAGAGTGTATGTGAGATACATGCATACACATGGGGACTTGGTACAGGCAAAAAGAATCTATGGCTCTAAAATCACCAATTAAACGTCTTAAAAATTATTAAAAAATTTTAAGCCACTATATTATAGGACATGAAAAATGAACTAGCATTTTTTGGTGATCACTCAATATACCATGTGCTTTATATATATTATTTCATTTAAAACTCAAAGTAACTTTCATGATAGGCATTATTTAGACACCACAGTAGGTTTCAACACAGACAGAATGGTACAAGCCACTTTAATTACCATTTCTTAGAAACTTAAATCTCTATTTTATGTATGATTCTCTTCCTCTTTTATATTTACTCATGCTTTTATTGATATCTCTGAATTTTTCACCATACTTAATATAATTCTTCTCACATAGAAGACCTCAGAAATGTTCAGCAAATGTAGCTGGAGTAATAGGCCATATGCTACCCAAAGCTGCCTTTTACAGAGTAAGTAAAAAGCTACTTTGTATTCACTCTGCATATTGTAGCAATGGATTTTCATTTTCTTATGGATCACGTGCAGCATAGCAATCTTGATGTCTCATCAAACTTGTTAAAAGAAGAGTTTACCTGTCTCTATATGTCTGTGCATGTATAATAAGCCTTTTGTTTGGGAAGATGACAGTGACTGTGACAGCTATCAGCAGATCACTGAAATGACTGCTCTGTAATTAACAATCATCTCTACATTGTACACACAAAGATTCCCATTTGATTTTAACCCGTTATTGCTTTCTGGACTGTTGGCTCTTCACATGGTAAGTTGCAACACATCACTCAGATTTACTTTCAGACATACTACTTTATAAGCCATCAGCTCCTAACAGTGCCACTCTTGTTCATTTGGCGACGATGCATATAGTGTCTGTTGGCTGCTGTGGGGACTCTGGTGCTATTTGGTTATTGAGCTTCAGTGAAGTATAAGCATTGACTTAATCTGTGTAATGTTTTTTTATGTTACATGAAAATATAATTTGCTGTAACAAAGAAATTAGCAAACCAGTAGATTAAGGAAGAATATTTTTCTCACTTAGTGATCTAGAATGTGTATGTGGGCCCTTCTGCCCCATGTGGTGGCAATTCTAGGACCCAGCTTCCTTTCTTCTGTCTTCCAGTCTAGGTCATTATCCTTCCTTGCATATTCAAAGATGGATCACAGCATCTACCTGCAGTTCAGGAAAAGGAAAAGTGGGAAGGAAGGTTGAATGTCAATTTTAAGGTTTGAGGCTGGAAGTGACACCCACCACTTCTATCCATACTCCACTAGTCATACCTGGTTGGAGAGGGGCCTGAGACACCACAGTCTTGAACTGAGTGGCCACATGAGCAGGTACAACTGCGTGAAGGAGGGAAGAGTGGAAACTGGGATGCCGCAGCCTCAAGTTGCTCAGGACTCTTTATGCTTTGCACTCTTTTGGTTGAATAGTATAGTTCACTGTCTTTTTTTCTTCCTTTTTTTAAAGAGGAGGGGAGAGGAGGAAGAAGCACTTGGAAGGAAGGGAGGGAAGGAGGGAGGGAGGGAGGGGAAAGCACTTTCTATTTATTTGTGTTTGGTTACACCCTGGCCCAGGTGGCAAACCTTGGTCCTCTGGCTTTTCCATGGTCCATGCCCCAGCCACCACTTCAGCACCTGAGCCACCAGGGTACACCACTGCCTCTTTTTAAATTTACCACCTCAAAGCTATTCTGAGGCCTCACTTTGGGGGAAATAAAGATTTGATGTTCAAAAGTTTATGCTGGACAGGAGGATATCAAAATATCATTTTTTTTCTTCCCTATCCTTGAAGGCAGTACCTTTCCTTCACTTATTATCTACTTTCTTTGTCGTTTCCTAACTCCTAACCTGAAACTGCCCCACCCCTAACACATCTCATTGTTCCTGGAATTTGCTTTTAGAAATCTGTTATTAAATGTATTCCTTATGTGGCAGGATAATTGATTAAACTATTAATTGAGATATTAGGTGCACCCTAGTGACTTAACAGATAAGTCTGCCAGACTCAGTTCATACCCTTCCCAAGGACCTGAGTTCATGACCTGGAACCAAGAGGAAAATCCTACCTGTCTCTGCTCACCTTCATGCCTGCCTGTACCTTTCCTGTTAAAAAAAGAAAAAGAAATTACTAAGATATCAATTGCTATTCTTGTTTTAGAAAAATCAAAAGAGATGCTTATGCTTTATGTTTAGTGTTTATTTTATGTATATAGTCAAGCTTCTTCCCTTGACTTGAGTGAGGGTTAGGGTTAAGCCTATTGAAGACTGAAAAATGAGGTTACCTGATTCTGTGATCTACATAAATATGAGTTATTGAACGAATTGTGATGAGTTAGACTTTCTCAAATGTGGCCTCACATCGGAGTCATGTGGAGGGTTTATTAGAACACTTACTGCTGGGCCCCAATTCAGTAGATCTGGATGGGGCCTGACAGTTTGCATTCCAACCAGCTCCCAGCTGCTGCTCTCCGGATCACAGAGAGAAGCCCTGTGAGTGACATGACTGGGGGAGGACAGTGTCTCAAGAGTACTTCAGAAGAAACAAAAGAAAGAAAAATAGTTTTTCAGGGTTAAGAAGGGGGTCAGATTTCTTGGTGACATAGGTCTACTGGGTTTCCTGGAAGGCATGATGTCAGATAATGACTACCAGCAGTCTCCTGTTTTTGCTCAAAAAGGAATAGTGTCCCTGACCTCAAGGGACCCTGTGGGCTTTGCTAATACACACAAAAAAGATAATCTGACTACTGACTGCTTCTCACACCTGTGAAATATTCTTCTCTGCTAATATTTCCAAAACCTATGAACTTGGTCAATGGATTTAACAATTCTGAGATTGAATTTACCAATAGCTCTGACAGATCTGGACGGAATGAGATTGAATTTTATTTAAATAAAGAAACGTGACATGTTTGCACATCTGGGTCTGCAGGGTAACATTCCTACATGCTTTATTGACTAGGTTGCTAGCTAGGGATTGACTTAGGGCACTCACTCTTCTCTTTAAACCTATAAATCGTTCGAAGGCCATAGGGAGCATACTGAGATGAGTGTATAAGCTCTGTGATTTAGCTCTGGAAGAGGACTAGAGAAAAGAAACAGGTCCCAAGTCTGTGCCCATGACCCTGACCTTCTGCCCATCCAGCACAGCCAGCACAGGGGTTCTCAGGTGAGGGTGAGCTTACCTGGCACCTGAGTCAGGGGTACCCTGTGCTACTGCACTTCTATATACCACTTTTATTTAAGCAACAGGTGGAAAACTTTGTAAAAATTATTTTTCCACAGTTCTCCCAAGCAAAAGATCATTTTGGATATAACAAGATGTTAAGAACAAATCAGAAATATTTTTTATTCAGCAATAAAGACAATGAAATTTTACAATTTCCATGCGTTTACACAAATACGCTTTCTGGGCCAGAGTTTCTTCTGGGAAATGTGTCATAGTAATCTTCAAAATATCTGGAGTATGTCATATAACACTTTATTTCTGTTCTTTTAAAAGTACACTTCATTTTGGCTTTGAACGTTATTGACTGAAGTTATAAGCATAGCCAAGAATAATGTCTGTTTTCTGAATTATCTTATGACCATTTTCACAGAAATATGGAAGGTATGGTCACCATATTTAAAGAAACTGACAGTGGAAAGACAAGGTAATATAAATAAGGTTTAAATACTTATCAGATATTGGCAGTGAGACAAATCACTGTGAGAGAAATTGGAAAATGTTCCTACTCCTAAAGCACTGTGTTCACACTGGATCATTAATTGATATTCTGTGTACAAACCATGTAATTATTAGATATAGAACTTGCCAAGTTTAGTCTCAGACTAAGTTTGCATTGCTTGTGCAGAGACCACAGTTCCCAATTTTCTGCACACAGATGAGCTCCTTCTGGTCACATATTATATGGCTCAGTTGGCTGTGGCATAAATGAAATATAATATTCAATGTCCCCTCAAAGAGACAACACTGGATTTTTATTTATTTACTCTTAACAGACTTGGCCCAATACATTTTTTGTGTTACAAAAGTAATGAAATGTGTAAGCATACCTGTACACTGGAGATTGTTACTGTTTCACAGAATTTCAAAAGAAATAAGTAAGTAGCAGTTTCTGCTGCTGTAAAGTCACCACTGAACCCCAAACTTCCAGCAAGTTGACAGAATACTGTACATTTTGGGCATTTCCAAGTCAGCTAAAGAGTCAGTCTCTAGCCTCTAAATTGAGGGTCTGTATTTTTTAATGAAAGTGTAGAGAGTTCTTGCAGTTAAAATGTAGGGAGTTCTTAGACACTTTATTGGGAGATATGTGTGTGTGTGTATATATACATATACATGTGCGTATATATATATATTTATCATTGAATGTCCTAATAAACCTATGTGGTTGATATTTTCTTAGCTTGGGCTGTCATAATAAGTAACATATATTTCTCATAATCCTAAAGACTGGAAGTCCAAGATCAAAGTGTCTTCAAGGTTGGTATCTGATGAGAACATCCTTTGGGTTGTAGACTGTTTCTCATTGTGTCCTTAGAGCACTTTTCCTTGATGCATGCAAATTAGGAGAGGGAAAGAGGAGTGGAGAGAGAGATTGGGTGAGAGATTGAGATTTATGGTTTTCTGATGTTTCTTCTGATCTTCTGATAAGGTTTTTAATCCCATTACAAAAGCTTTTCCTTTAAGATCTTATATAAACTTGATTATCTCCCAAAGACCCCCTATCTCCAAATACAATTACATTGGGAGTTAGGGCTTCAAGAGAGGAATTTGGAGGTCACACAATTCAGTTCATAGCAGTACCTCTGTTACCTCATTTTTTATGGATGAAGAAATGAAATCTCAGAAAGATTCTGCTAATCAGTGGAACCAAGAATTGTACTCACTCTGTTTCTAGGTTTTGATCACTTAAAGTCCATACTATCTTCAGGGAGTCATCCTTGGGGCAACGTCACTGGCTGATTTCAGTCACCTAATCCCCTGGACTTTAGCAGCTTATATCTACAACTAGAGTCATAAGTCCAACTGGACCTTTTCTTTTCTGCTCATTCAAGGACTCATCTCTTATAAATTACAGTCCCTCTGGTGGATGGCAGGCAGATGTCTTCTATGGGAAGCAGTAATTCAGCTTCAGGTACTTACTTGCCTTCTTCATCTCAGTCCCTGTGCCTCACTCTGGGCTGAGTTTCTGGAGTCATCAAGCTTTTTGACTTCCTACTGGAAATATTTATTGAACATCTTCTGTATTCCTGGCACTGTATTTTGCTTTCCCACTGTGGAAAAGAGAGAAAACAAGCAAGTAATCAAATGTATGTCTGTAAATTATGACACATATATTGACGGTTTTAAATTTTTGGTTGCAAAATGGGGCAAAAGATATCACACTTTTCCTTTTTCTAAGTGCATTGAACATTATAAACTTTAGACAAAAAGATAACTGTGTCCTTTAAAAATCATTCTAGTTTTTCCAAACAATGGGCACTTTTCTCCCCAGAAGTCATTTGACAATAACTGGAGGCACTTTTAATTGTTTTGATTGGGACGGCAGGGGCTGCTGGTGTCCAAAGGGTAGAGATCTGGAGTATCAAGAGCATGATACAACCCACAGGACAGCTCCACAGCAGTTAACCAGGCCATCTGACCCCAAGTGTCAGTGGGCAGAGGTTGAGAAACTTTGTACTGGAGCATTGTTCACTGAGCTTGATTAAGGGTCATCTGATACTCTAGGGGACTGTAAGTTTTTTCACTTTCTGTCTACTATTGGTATAGTTGGATAATAGCTTATAGAAGATTGATAAGCTGCAACTGAGCTTTGTCTAGTACAAAAGTTTTATTTTCCTATTGGACATTAACCAATATTAAAAAAATATATAACTTGCAATTTTGTTCCAGCATTATTTCTCTATTTCAATGCCCATTATTTGTGATAGTTATGTCCTATAAAGTCACTGCAAATGCTGAATTAATGAATACACTGAACCATTACTCTTAGAGGAAATGCACAGTTAGTTTTCTTCAAGCTTCTGGATACAGCCTTTTCATCAATTAATCAATACATAACCTTAATTTATGTGTATTTCTGTTTGAAGATGCTTTATTTAATTTATATCATTGGTTCATTAACACTGAACTCATGGTAAACAGCTCTATAACTCACTCCTGAATAAAAAAACGATCAAATACACCTTTTCTCTGTAAGCACATCAGCTTTCTTCTACTTAGAGACAACAGACAGTATCCCAGCACTATTCATGGGTTCATTTTGAACAGTAAAATCACCAGCAGAAAACACAAAAAGGCAAAAAATGTGGCAATAAACAGACCTCAAAGAGAACCAGTCTGAGAGCTGAAACAAGAGGGCAGAATATCTCCTTGTTTGACCTCAGAGGGGAATTTGTGTTGTGAGACAAAGATTTTTGCCACTCTATATGACCTCTGTATGACCTCTACCACTCTACAACCTACTGTGAAAATGTTATGATTATTGATTTTGAAAGTTTAGTTGAAAACTTTGCAAATAGGAGGTGCTGCATTATGTGAGTGAGGCTGCTAAAAGGAAGGCTCATATCTTTAGACCCAACAGTGACTTTATAATCCCTGCATACTTAGAATCCATGTATGTTTTATTTTTTAATACCATTATATATTTTCTACTTGGGTTTTTTTAATTAAAAAATCTTTTCTTTACAAAAGTCTCCTCCTGAGGAACTCCAACAGTATAGTACTCCTAACCACTTCCATTCTTTTTCCTGATTCAAATTGATTTCTTGTTCTAAGAAATTTAAGAATGTTAAGATTCTAATTAATTTTAATTTTAATGTCTTGTTTTATCCATTAGAAAACACTAAAATTTGAATTCATATAATTTTCTTTTGGTTGATTTTATTGAGTAACATCACATTATAACATAGATTTAAGGTGTGTGAAACATTAAAAATCAACATTTGTATCTACTAATTTAAGTTTGCCACTAACAGCTAAAGTCTATCCTTTGCCATATAACTCAACTATTTTACCAAATATACTGCTCCCCTTCCTTTCTGGTAACCACTGATTTGAGTCTATGGATTGAACATCTATTTTCATTGATTAGGTTCATCTATTTGTTTAGTTCTATATGTATCACATATAAGTGAAACCATGTGGTATTTGTCTTTCTCCATCTGACTTAGTTCCCTAACCATAATTCCCTCTAAGTCTATTTATTTTGTTACAGATGTCAGGATTTCATTTTTTTAATAGCTGAATAGTATTCAACATATATTACCACATATCATCTTCGTCTTCTTTATCTACTCATCTGCCAGTTGGCCTAGGGTGGTTTCTAGTTCTTTTCTATTATAATTTTATAATAAACATGTAAGCGCATAGTCCACTTATCTCTTTGAATTAGCGTTGTGTTTTTAGGGTAAATATTCAGCAGAGGAATAACTAGATCATGTGAGATTTCCTTTCTTATTCTTTGAAGAATCTCCATCTGTTTTCCATAGTTGTGACATTTTACACTCCCAACAACAGTGAATAAGGGTTCCCTTTTTTCTGCATCCTCTTCAGTAATGATTGTTTCCAGGCTTTTGTAAAATATCCATTTTCACAGGTGTAAGGTGAGATCTCATTGCTGTTTTGATATTTATTTCCCTAATAGTAAAAGACGATGAATATTTTATCATATGTTTATTGGTCATCTGCATATCTTCATTAGAGAAATGTCTATTCAGATCTTCTGCCATTTTTAATTGGGTTTTTATTATTTTATTATTGAGTTTTGTGAGTTATTTATATAATTTTCATAGTTTGCAAATTATTATTCTTCACTTGATTTTTCTCAATATATAAAAGAAAAAATTGTAGCTTGAAGTCCATACAATAAAGGATAGTAGGCAGGATTTGGTCTGCCTTCCCGGTAAACAGAAAGCATTTTGTTTCCAACACTTTTAGAGTAAGAACAGTATTTTCATTCAATAAAGCCATTCTTTTTTTTTTACTTACATTTTAAAATATGATTTGCATTATGTGTTAAAAATCAGTAATTCAGCTAAGAGGAGCTGTGGATAAAGAATAGGCCTTTTCATGTAAGCAATGATATTATGTTCTGGTCATTAAGAAATGCATTTTTAATAGGTCCTCAGACTAGGAAAAATTATTCTTTTTCCTAAATGTTTATGATTTGCTTATTTAATCTTGGTCCCCTTCTTTCAACCCTTTTGGCTCCTTTTGGTTCAATGTTAGATTTTCAGAGTGAATCAGGCCCAACTTTCTGTTGGCTGAAATTTCATCAGGGGTGAATTCACTCAAATTCTGGGTCATTTTCAATTCAAGTCAGCAATTTGATCTAACTGTCACTGGCCAAAAAGAAACACTAAGAGTTTTATTATTTGGGCCAACTAGATAATCCACTACAAAGGCTAGGGTAAAACTGGGAGAAATTGGGAGTCTGGAGGTGTTTTCTTTTTTATTTCTCAGCAGTGATATATTATAGATGAGTTTTTCAAACTCCATCGTCCAAAGAACTGAAAAAAAGCTTAAAATTTTTTCTAAAGTACCAAGAAGGGAGAAAAGCTTCCTTTCAGGATGGAAAGGAAAGAAGAATGGGAAGGTAACAAAAAAAAAGGTTTATTATGGGACAGGTCGAGACATGCCAAAGAAGGAGGGGTATAATACTGTGCTCCTAGTAACCTTTCCTAAAGTGGTGTAAAGAGTACCTGAAATAACTTCTAGAACTGATTAGAGTTTGTACAATGGGCAGATATAATACAGAGCATCCCAAAATCAATCAATTTTCTATTATTAGAAGACAGATTAAGGATAACAAACATCTCATACTCAATAGCAACAAAAGACTTGTAAGAATAAGCTCATCAAGAAATGTGCAAACTACATGTAATGAAAGATACAACAATAAATAAAATAAAAAATAGAGTAAATGAACAGACATATTGTATCATTTGGTGTTCTACCAGGAAAGCAAGAGTATTATGAATGATGGAGACAAATGGGATTCCAACTGGGAATCCACAACTTGGGGTACCAGTTGAGAAGTGAGGCTGTTGTTTCTGCATGTGGCACTGACCTCATGTTAGTGGAGTTAGTCAATGAGAAAGAAAGGTGGTGTTTAGTGAGGGAGGTCAGAGAAAGATTGGTGACAGTATCTTTTTCTTATCACCTCCAACCTCAATGATGTTGGTAAACTGCAGGATAGGCTTTCACCATGGTGAACCCAGCACATAGACCAGATCCAGATTCAGGTAGTTCAAAGAGAAGGTGCAACAGGAGGCTCTGGAGGCTCAGATGCTGCTTCGTTTTTCCCTTCAAATCTTGTATAAACTTCTCTGTGACCAATCCTCACCAGAACCACTAGGGGAGAAAGTTGTAACAAGCATACTACTAGCTTAGATAGGTCAACCCTGTATAAAGATATAATGGATACCATGTCTCTGGATAATAATGGCGGTGGTGGTGGTGATGATGATGATAATACAACTAGAAAATAGATAGTATTTACTATATCTTGGTCATTTTTCTCAACATTTTACATTTATCAATTCATTTACCCTTACCACCACTCTCTAAGGTAGGAGTGATTATTGCCTCATTTCATAATTGAGGACATGAGAGATTAATAGCTTGCCTGCAATCACCTAGCTTGTAAGTGACAAAACCATAATTCAGACAGAGACAGTCTAGAAAGGCTGCACTTTTAAAAATGTCAAGTCTCACCAGATTAATGCATTTTAGTATAATGTCAGTTAAAATCTGAATGGATGACTGCTGAGAATCTATGAGATTTTTCTAAAAGATATCTTGAAGAGTGAACATGTACAATATACTATAAAACTCTGCTGAAATAGTACATTTACCTAAGAATTAACAAAGAATTAAAGAGAGTCCTAGACAGAGTAGAACATGCAAACCAAGAAAAGAAGAGAGAGAATCGACATTCACCTTTGGAAAACTGACTTTTGGGGCAAAACCCTCACCTCCCTGTGTCTCACTGTGACTGACATGGGAAAAGGGGAAATATCAGTCAGTTTCATGCTTTCCCATTACCATCCCTGCAAACCTGCCATACCACTCATTTGTTTGTTGGTTTGGTTTTTTTTTTGTTTTGTTTTTTTTGCTAATTACATCAAAAGGGTTTTTTTATTGAAGGAATATTACATTATAAGTTTAGCTATATTTAAGGTATACATGATTATAAGTTTATATCTGTATTTAATATAGTAAGTTTACCACTGTTTCCTTTTTTCCTTCCCTATGCAATTAATCCCCTTTACCTTGTTTGCCCCCGACCGTTCCCCCATCTCTTTTAGCACCCACTGGTTTGCTTGATTTATTTATTATTTTCTTCTTTTGACTTATTTCACTTAGCGTAATCCCCTCTAGTTCCATCCATGTAAACAAGATTATGTTGTTGCAGGCCCAGCAAGCAAGGAAATGGGACACCAAGGCTTTATCAGGAAGCAGTTTATTCTGCCAGCTGTGGCTCAGCAGATTCACATCCAAAGGCTGAGCACCAGTTGCACCGAGGCTCCATCTTGTATACCTTCCCGTTTGTGCAGCACAGCACGTTTTCCATATATGGTTACGAAGGATTTCATTGGTTACATTGTCTATAGAATAGTGCACTTGTCAAGTCCCTCCTCCTTGCCACATCGCCTCTGTACATTTTCAAATTCCTGTTATCACATTCCTCCCTTTGATGTTCAGACCCCTTCAGGGTCAAAGAGTATCATCTTGATCTAAGGGTTTATACTTCCACAGCATCATCACGTGTGCAGCAGTTTTTCTTTCAACTCTAGCTTCTGTTCCTCTAGTAACAGTTCAGAATACAATGGGAAATACGCAAGGTAGAGTTAGGCATGCTCCCATGATGAGTAGCACAGTACCAATTAATGTCTTGATTAAGTCACCTAAGGCTGAGAACCAACCACCAAACAATTTGTTGGGATCCCAGCCTTTCCACACCTGAATGAGAACATGCAATTTTTGCATTTTCTGTGATTTCTTCTATAACTTTTTCTTTCTGAAGAAGGGCTGCTGTTTCTACTTTTTTCCAGGTAGCCCAGGAAACACAACTCCACTAAGGGTAATACCACCAGTTGGGGTCGTGGAAACTACTCTGTACCTTAATGTTTCCTAGCCACATGTACTTGTTATTTGACCCGTAACTTCTCTCCCAGTCTATGTTACCACACGTACTTAGGAATGGCCCCACAGCTTTAGCTATGGCTGTACACACATCAATGAACACGGACACTTGCTTTGAGGAATCTAAAACCTGAGTGCTATTAATTAGAATACCCCTTTGGTGGTAGCTTCTGACTGCTAACCATTGTTCTTTGGGTTGGTGAACTGGGTTAAAACAGTTATACCGGCCTTCGTGGGATCAGATAGAGTAAGCAGTCTTGTATTCACATGACCCCAATATTTTTCCCTGGCATGAATAATGTCTATGGAAAATTAAGGTTTTAGCCTGAATGAGTTCTTTGGATGCATTGGTTACGGTCTTTAGTCTTTGACCTTTCCATGGGCCAGGGCATGAATGCAACACCTGCCAGAAATGACAGGGCACACAGATGAATTATGCCCAACAGGTGGTGGAGACACTGATCCTCTGAATCTTATACCATGTGTAGACTAGTCAGCCTCCAGAGTGACTAGGGAAGGCCCCCTGCCAGTTCTGGGAGGGCAAGATCCAGGGTCAGTCGAGGAGGTACATGGTTGTTTTTGATGGTCACCTTGCAAGGATGAGCTGGATCAGGAGCACATATCCATTCAAGGGTTTCAGGCTTTACTCAGCTGTGATGAATCCAGGGAACTATTTCTGATGCCTTGACTAATTGTAACTTTAGAATCCGGTTCATTCTCTCTACCTTTCCTGAGCTTTGAGGTTAAGAGGCCGTATATAACTTCCAAGTAATTCCCAGACCTTTTGCCACCAAGTGTATCACCTCAGTCACAAATGCTGGCCTGTTGTCAGATCCGATGGTGACTAGAATTCCAAAACGGGATGATTTCTCTAACAAGAGTCAGGCCACCTCATGGGCCTTTTCTATACGTGTTGGGAAGGTACATGTACATGTCCAGAAAAGGTACAGATGAAGACGAGTAGGTACTTGCATCCTCGGGCTCGGGGCATGTCAGTGAAGTCCACAACTAAATGTTCAAATGGGGTGGTGGTATTCTTGGTCCCTGTCACATGTTGTTTTGAGCACACAGTTCACATCTTTCACAGACAGCTTGCGTTGTACTGGAGAGTTTTGGGGTGTAGACATATGGGCCTATCATAGCCTCAAGGGCAGTTAGGCCGGCATGAGTTTTCTCATGGAAATTTTTGATGAAAGTAGGAGCCAGAGACACCAGGATGGTTATCCGGTCATGTGAAAACTTCTACCATCCATCTGCAAGAAGTTTCCGTGTTCACTTTTGAACCATGCATTTTCTTGTTGTCAATACTTTGGATCCCATTCAGCTAAGGGACTGGGAAACAGAGTGGCAGTCAAGGCTGTGTGAGTCTGACTTCCCTTGAAGGCCACAGTCTTTGCTTCTATATCCACTTTTCAATTTCCCTGAGCTGTCACTGTGTCCCCCTTTTGGTGTTCCCTGCAGTGCATGATGGCGACCGTCTTCGGTACCCATAGAGCATCTAATAGTTCAAGGATATGTTTTCTATATTTAACATCTTTCCCCCCAAGTTGATGAGACCCTTTTCTTTATAGACTGCCCCGTGGACATGAAGGGTAGTGAATACATATTTGGAGTCATTGTAGATGTTGACTCATGTTCCTGCAGCAACCTGGAGAGCCCAAGCTAAACACTGAGTTCAGCCTTCTGTGATGAGGTGCCCACTGGCAATGAATTGGTCTCAGTAACAGAAGTTAAGAGTCATTGCCGCATATCCAGCAAAATGCATTGCATTCTGAACAAAACTACTGCAGTCTGTGAAGTATGCAACATTTGGGTCGCTGAGGGGTTAGTCAGTCAGGTCTAGCCTAAACTTCGTCCATAACTTTCAGTCATGATCTGGGGTTCCTGGACCCACTGGCAGCACGGTAGCTGGGTTTAGTGTCTTAACCATATCCAGCCCGATATGTGAGTTTTCACACAGCATGCTTGATATTTGACCATTCTGGCATTGGTCAGCCAGCAATTTCCCTTGTACTCCATAGGAGTTAGGACTGAATGGGGAACTCGAACAGTGAGTTTTTGTCCTAAGGTTAGTATGTCTGCCTCAGCAACCAAAACAGCCATGGCTACAAAGGCCCACGGGCAGGGTGACCAGCCTTGGGAAGCAGCGTCCAATTGTTTGGATATGCCACCGGAAGATACCACGATCCCAAAATTTGGGTCAGCACTCCAACCATTGTTCCCCTGCATTCATGCACACACAGGATGAAAGGTTCTATTATATCTGGCTGTCCTAGTCTAGAGCATTGGTAAGGGCCTGCTTAATTTCATTGAAGGGTTTTTCTTGCATGTTTTCCCAAGCAAGGGCTCTTGATCTCCTCTTTTTTGCCATGAGGGAGAAATTTCATATCCAGATTTGACAAAACCTGCCTCCCCAAGGAACTTGTGGACCTGCCATCGGGTCACGGGGGTGGAAATTGAGCAGACTGCTTGCTTTCTCTCCAGACCAAGTTGTTATTGCCACTGTAACAAATGGAAGCGTAGATATTTGACCATTGCTTGACAAATCTGGGCCTTTTTTCTGGCAACTGTCCTGCTAGCAGAAGATCAGCTATGTATTGCTGAAGTGTGCACCCAAGCTGGCCCACCAGGAATGCCTTTACATCCAATGACAGTGTGGCCCCAAAAATGGTTGGTGAATTTTTGAAGCGTTGTGGCAACCTGCTCCAGGTTAGTTGGCCTTTATTTCTGGTGATGGAGTGAAGATTAGTTGGCTTTGTGGGGCCAGCCAGGTGCAGAGGAAGGCATCTTTGATGTCTGAGCATGTAAAGAAGGCTACTTCGACCTGAAAGAGGCCTACAAGTATGCAGGGGTTTGGAAAAACAGAGTGCAGAGCGACCACAGCTATATTCACCACTTGGAGGTCCTGAAGCAGTCTGTAATCCTCTGTTCCTGGTTTCTGAACTGGCAGGAGAGTATTCCAGGGCAACTGACAACATCAGAGTATTCCATACTTCAGGGGTCACTCCAGGTGCTTTTGGATACCAATCTGAGCTTTACGAGGATTCATTATTGTCTTTGGCTGACAGGAGTGGCCCGTTTTTTTAGTGCATTGGAATCTGTGGGTTCCGAGTAGGTGTGGAAGCCAGTGTACTGGGTGAGACTGCCCAAGGAGGAGCTAGGAATTCCCGGGGTCATTGAAGTCTCTCCTGACTGCCTTTCCTCCTCCTGGAATGGAACCGAGGATACTGGAATGGGTGCAGTGGGCAGTGGCGGGTACAGTGGCACATATGGTGGAGCTATCTCTTCAAGTTCAACCACCAGTATGGGCTTTTGTGACCCTGGTTTGCATGTGGAAGCAGCACCTTAGCTCACATAATTCTACTGTTTTCTTCTAAACACTTTTGCAACCATTCAGTTGAGTGAGAACTATATTTTGCCAGCTATCAATGTGTGGGAACTGATCAGGGTGCCCTGGTTCTCCTACAATCACATGATACACACCACTGATCATGTCTCTACCCAAGGATCCCTCTGATGGCCACCCTACTCCAAACTTGGGCCAGTCTAGTTCACAGAGGGTCCTCAGTCAGCCTGGGGTTAACTTAACTCCATCATTCCCAGAAAATCCTTTTTGAAATTTTTTTATCATACTCTCTAAGGGTGTAGACTTGCTTTGACTTCCACCCATTTCCTCCTCCTAATGAATGACAAGACAGAAACACAAGGGAGGGCATTTCTGGGTGCGAGGTAAGGGGTCCTCTCTCCCAACACACAGGGAAGAAAGAGATGCACCCCTTATCAATGACTAGGATGCACCCGGCCAGGAACTGTACCTACATAGAGTCCACACTTGCTTTGTAACCAAGCTACAACTCAGTCACACACATTCTTACCAGTCTCCACCCCCATACCAAATACCCACTGGGAGTACTCAGGTGACTCTGGGAGGTGATCAGACTCCCCTTCTGCCTCCTCAGGGAAGGTCTACCAAATGAACCTGGGTTCTTACCAGTGTGATGGGCAGTGCTCCCCATGTTTGTCTGTGCCCTGGTGTGCTGGGAGTGTGGCTCTCTCCCCTCGAACAAAGGATCCTTTGGTGCCAGGCATGGGCAGCTCTCTCCCAGCAATCCGAGGTTCAAACTCCGGCAACAAGGAGGTGAAAACACTGTCTCCATTTCCCGGCCCATGCACCAGAGATATTGCCAGCCCAGCAAGCAAGGAAATGGGACACCAAGGATTTATCAGGAAGCAAGGCTTATTGTTCTGCCAGCAGTGGCTCAGCAGATTCAGAACCAAAGACTCAGCCCTGATAACACTGACGCTGTATCATTTATACTTTAGAGTTAGTGAAACAGAATACTTTTTCCTTATATGGTTATAAAGGATTTCATTGGCTCCATTGATTATAGAATAGTATACATGTCAAGTCCCTCCTTTTCACATCACCACTGTACATTTTCAAATTCCTCCTATCACAATGTCATTGTACTATGTGAACTTCCTTTATGATTTTCCTTTACATTTAAAATAAAATGCAGTCCTTCTAGCTGTGATGAAGAAGGCCCCATGTCATCTGGTGCCAGTTGTGTTTCTGACCTCATTTACACCCTAGCACCCTGTGAGGGCAGGAACTTGTGATGGGCTATCATGCAGCACTTAGAATACAGGAGGCACTCAGGACATTTTTGTTACATAAATGGATAGATAACTAGAAGAGAAAAGACCAATGAAAACATGAAGAGTTTTCTTTAAAGGGTACTATTGATCATTAACTAGTTGATAAGGGCATGCCTCTGTAGTACTCGTGGGAATTTACATTTAGAAGACATTTTGGAGAAACAATTTGGAAATAATAATGTAAAGTATATGAAGTTCATAGCATTTTAAGATTTAGTAGTGTCACTTCTAGAAATCTAGAATATGACATGCCAATTGACTTACGTAAAAATGAGTCGATTATAGCCTTATAAATCATGAGAAATTGAAAACAATCTAAATGTCTAAACCAAAAAGGTTTAGATGTATTTTGTTTAGTCACTTGATGGAATATTATATAGACCTTAAATAATTTCCAACAAAATTTTTACTTTTGAGTAATTCCTAAGGAAGCTCTGCATGCTATAACACTAAGTTTAATAGAAAAATATATTTTTAGATATCCTAAGATTACAAATAAAAATATTTATGCACACATAAAAATTGAAATAAATCCTTATAATGTTAACTGCAGTTAATTCTGATTAGAGGGATACTCAGTGATTTAAACATCCTTCTTTATACTTTATCTAAATTTCAAATTTTATTATGTTTCAAATTAGAAAAGTATGTAACATGTATTTTAAATGTCTTGTAATGATCAGAGAATCTACAGATCAATGAATGCTAGTGTCTTTACATGTCACACACAAATGGGCCTTTGTACTGATAACAAATAAAACATCCACAAAATTAAATCCATTTCATTACAAATCAAGGCTTAAAATCATAGAATTAAGTCTACTGCAATTACTCAGATATACATACATAAGAACTTCTTTTTTTATGACTTGTCTCATTTTACTTTACCTACTCTCATGTTTCTTGATAGTAGAAACTATTTGATTCATCAGGTGAAGTCGTCACCATCTCATTCAACTTAAAACAATATTTTGGGCAATGAGTTAGTACTATTCTATCTCTTCCTTCTTTATTGGATATAAATATGGGTGGTATGAGTCATGAGTTGACTCTGGAAACATGTCCCTTCATCCTTGCTGGTCTTAATTATAGCACTTCATTTGGCCACTTGCAGTTACTTCTTCCACAGGAATACATCTATTCTTTTGTCACTGGGTCCTGTTCTGCATCAACCAAGGGAGTGAGGCTGTCTCACCTAGTGTTTGGGGCCTTGTTTGCAACTGATGCTTAGAAACAAGTATCTTTTATTGAGCACATACCATGTGAAAGCACATTGTTGTAAGAATTTGTTCATATGGTCATGCAATTCTCATTCCAGCTCTGAAAGATAAATACAGATAAGGAAACTGATTTTTAGAAAGAGACTACGTATATTGTACACAGTCTGCAAACGTCGAGGTCAAAATGTTTATGAATCTTGCCATTGCCCCTGGTTGTAAGGTCTCAAGATGGCAGCCTTATCATTTGACCCTATGTCTCTTTCAAGTCCCCTTCTCAAGGTTCCTGGAACTCTTCACTGCTTCTCCACAGGCCACTGGAGTGGTCAGGCCCCATGAGGTGGCACAGTTGGAGACAGAAATGACAAGCTGGCAGATTTCTCAGGTTCCTCATTGGAAAAGGAGGGAACTTATTCTACTCACCTGCCTTTTCAGAGCTTGCCTTCCTGGGAACTTCAGGGAGACTTGTTTTCTTACCAGTTCTGTTCCTCCAACCTCTAAAAGAAACTTATCCTTTGGAACTCTCTCCTTTCTCCTTCTTGTCTGATCTTCAAACTCTGTGTGCTAATGAGTGAAAACCCAGATATGGGATATTTTTTAAAAAACATTGACTATTTAGGTTTTTAAGAGAAAATTAAGTCTCACTGGGAAAGAAATTCAGATACATCTTCACTTCAGCTTCTACCAGATTGTTATTTTCCTGGATTGGTCTTTATGGTGAAGAGCTGAAGAAGAAAATAAATCCATCTTAATTACACAAAAAGAACATTGGATGATAGTTGAAAGCATTTCTCTAATTCTGTTGCTTTGGCTTTCCCCACCTGGTCCCAAATTTTTCCCCCTATTCAAGAATGATTTGTATCTAAGGTCTTTGATTCACATGAGCATCTAAAAGACTCTTTGATTTCAAAGGATCTTTATTTAAACTCCACACTAGTAGAAGTAAAATGTTAAACATCAACAGTTAGCATCTCAGTTATAATTAGCTTGTGTGTTATAGGTCAAAGAGGGAGGGAAAAAAAGGGAGACCATGGAGGGCCAGTAAGATAAGAAATTTTCCCAGAGAATGCCGTTTTCTTTCTAATATAGATAAGTCATCGCACAAAATAAATATTGTGCAGAAAAATATTTATAGTTTAATTACGCATAGAATTCATGGGCTAACGATAAGGAGGCCTAGTTGATAGCTTTTATTTTGTTCGCATATCTAGATTCCAGGTTATGTTTTTCTCATTCAGGAGGAACTAATCAACACCTTCTGTTTGTATTAGAACATTCAGATTTATGTTATTAACTCTGCTCAACTTGCAAAAATTCAATACAGATTCTATTTGGAGATATACAATAAGCTTGGATTCCATCCACCACACTACAGGACAATTGAACTGGCAAGATTATAAGATAAAACAAATGTAGACAACAGAGTTTGGGGTTTATCTGGGTCCCTCTTCTGCCTTGTAGGACTCCCCTAGGTCATAGCAGAACAGGAAGAAGGAAGGAGTACAGGAAGTCATTTGAGCTTTTTATAATGTCCTTGGGAAAGGTATGTGTTAATGGCAAAATACTTTCTTCCTCATTGCGTTTGTCATGGTGTCATTAGGAAATGACATTAGGAAATTCCATCCTAGTAATGTCATTATCATGGAAAATTAAAAGTTGTCCATAGGTCACAAAACTGTTTTGCCAGCCCTTTGGTTGCATTTGACAGTAATCTTCTCTTTCTCCTTCCATGTTCCATGCCACAAAGCACCGCCACACTGAAACTGAATGGGATCGTTATCCCCAATCTAGATTTTAAGAGATGCTAGAAAACCCAAAGAATCTTGTTCTATGTTATATGATTTATATATTTCCCAGTTAGGAAACATTCTTAGGTGAATAAAAGTGAACCAGCAAGCAAAGAAAACCCACAGATTACAGTGGAAAAAAAAAAACTCAGAAGAATCACTTTTCACTCAGGAATTGTTCACATAACAGCTGTGGATGATGGGATGTTGGGTTCTCCCAGCATGTCTGGGGACCTCTCTAGGAACAACAGTCTTTCCCAGATCAGCCTACTTCAGCAACTGATGGGTGAGATGCCTGGTTGGACCTCCGGATCCAGATCTGCTTTATGATGGTACCAGAGATCACAGATTGTTGTAAGTCTCTGCTCCCACAGGTGCCCCCAACTGAAGCTGGAATTGTTGTCTCACAAATTAGAAGAATGAAGTCGTGGACCCAAGGCATGCTCCAAAGGAACATTTATTTAGAGAAGGAAAGTAAGTTCCCATTCAGAGAAGAGGGAGAGGATAGTTATCCAGGTGTCTGCTAGTAGGTCAGACTTGGTTCATTGCAAGAAGTGAAATAATAATTAGCAGTGATGATGATGATGATTTCTTTGCTTGTCAAAACATTTTTAGAGGGCAAAGGATATGAGCAGACAGTCCTAAAAATAGGAGACATAAGTGTCTTTTACATTAGACATGCACAGATACTCAGTACCATTTATAATGTGGCAAATACGTATTACTCAAATATGCCACTTTTCACCCAGTAGATTGACAAAGATCAGAAAGTCTGATAACATACTGTGTGAGACAACATGTTGGAAAACAGACAGTCTCAAAAGTGTTGATGAGATTTGGCAAAATCTATTATAATTGCCAACATTTACATAATTCCCATAAATTCCACTTCCAGTAAAGTTTTCCTATAAATATGTTCATACACATGCAAAGTGACGGATGTAGAAAATTGTTTATTGCTGTGCTGTTTTTAACACCAATTTATTGGAAAACAATCTTAAATGTTTATTAATAGGTCACTGGTATATAAATCCTACCATAGAATGCTAAGAAGTCTTAAAACAAGTGAGAAAAAAATATATGGATACATAATAATCTCTGTAAGTGAAAAAAGCAAATATGCAAAAGAGGCTACCATCTGCATAGAATAGTTGAGGGAGAGGTCTATGTTTAAGTACAGCATTTACTTACAGCAGCAAAAAATAACTGTGGAAAGACTTAATAGGAAACTGACAGCACGGTTCTCTCCACAGAGTGGTAGTGGTGGGCTGGGAGGTAGGAAGGAGTGATTCTTTTCACTATCTTTCTATCTACACGCATACAAGTTATTTTGTTTTCATTTTGGACCAAAAGGTCTGTCGGTTTATACCTTAAGCACATTCTTGTTTGCAAGTAACAACTCTTATTTTTAAGTAACTATGAGCTGTTTCTATTCACAACACTTATGATACTTAATGTGTGGTGTTTTCCCAACACCTAAAAATTCTCCAACTTTCCGATACCAGTTGGGTATCCAGTCAGGGGTAACCAACCATCGTAAAACAAATAAATCCTTGTCTTGTCTCAATGAGTGAAAGAATTAAAAAAGCACCAGACAGGAGAAGTAAAGTCAAGGGAGATTTAATAGGCAACAGGAAAGCACATTGGGAAGAGGTTAAACAGGCAGCCTCAATGACTCCAAAATGTGGCTTTTGAAGCACACCATCCTCACTCGGGGTAGGCTTATATCCCCTCTTCTCATCTCAGGGGCCTGATCTGATGGACTGTTTCAAGGCCATGCCACCCCTCTAGAATATTCTGCATTCTTTCAACGTCTCCCTTTCTTTGTAGTTTCTTTCTGCCTCTTGCTTGCCTAGTTCTTTTGTGCCAATGTGGCCATTGCCATGTGGTCATCGCCATTTTGCCAGCTAGTCATACTTGTCTTTTGTCTGCCTCAGCTCATGTCTGTTTAACTGCCTGTGCCAACAGGTTCAGAATACATCTTCCCAAAATATGTCACTTTAGCATACTGATTATTTTACTTAAAGACACGAAAGAAATACCCAATGCAAAGACATGTGAATCTCCTTTTTTCCCCTGAAAGTGAGACATAAATATGAAAAGTATACTACCTGCTTCAGGAAAGTAGGACATATCCTTATCACCAGACACAGGGAAATCAGGGCAAAGAAAGCTATGTAAACAAGCCTAGTTACTTCACCATTTTACTACCCTTAGCCTAAACTCTGTCTTAACAATTCTCTACAAATGTTTTGTTTCTTTGTCTAAAAGGAATAAAAGTTTCCTGTTCTGGTCACTTCTTTAAGTCTCATATATTTGTGGGACTCCCAGATGTATGTACATAATTAAGTTTTTCTCCCGTTAATCTATCTTTTTATTACAGGAGGTTCTCAATCAGAAAATTGAAAGAGTAGAGAAAAAATTATTTTTCCTCCCCTACAGTGTCCTGTAATTCAACTAAATTCTGACACTACTCAGAGTTAGAACTCACCACACAGGTTAAGGACTCAGTCCCACAAGACTGCCCCACTTAAGATGCCAATTGCAAATCTCAGGTCACCTGCACTTCTGACTAACCAACTATAAATTGAGGGTCCCCAGGACCTCCTCTTAAGTTTCAGTAATTTACTAGAACAGCTCAGAGAGTTTAGGAAAACACTTTACTTACGATTACTGGTTTATTATAAAGGAGGTAACCCATGAAGGACCAAATGGAAGAGCTACGTAGGCCAAGGTATGAAGAAGGAGAGAGTTGAGTTTTCGTACTTTCCCTGGTCTGGCTAGCCTCCTGGTCACTACCATGTGCTTAACAGCTCTGAAGCAATCCATACCCTGTTGTTTAGATATTTGTACAGAAATTATAATATCATTGGCCATTGGTGATGAACTCTATGCCTAGTTCCTCTCACTTCCCTGGAGGTCAGTGAGTAGAACTAAAATTTCCAAGCCTCTAATCAAGTCTTCATTTTTCTGGCAAGCTGCCCCATCCTGCTGTTATCTAGGGGCTCCCAGGCACAGTTATCACATTAACATAAGAAAGATTTATCACTCCAGAGATTCCAAAGTTTTTAGGAGCTGTGTGCCAGCAACCAAAAGGATAAAGCCCGAACATAAATTTACTTATTGTGTCACAGTAGCACAGTACCACCTTAAAGAAGATACCCATGACCAGCCCTGGTGTCCTAGCAGTTTCATCTGCTACAGCTGAGAGCACAGTCCACATGGATCTTTGGTCCTGGATTTACATCCTGGGGCCATGGGGACCAACCAAGATAAACCAAGTAAAAATAAAGTGTTCTTCCTCCTCTCTCTTCCTGCCTACTTGCTTTCATTCTTCCCTGCACCTTTCCATAAAAAAAAAAAAAGTATCAGATTCTATTTTCAAGAGGTGAGTATGTTAATATATCATGCCTCTTATGCTCTTCTTAAAGTATGATGCTGACACTCCCCTTAAACCTGGGTGTTTCTGGGCTTATGTGGGGGTGATTATCTGAAAATAAGATTAAGTCATACAACTTATTTAACTGCCCTGACTCCCTTCCTGGAAAGGGATGTTTGCCCTTGAACCCAGCTACTATGTTGCGAAGAATTTATGTGGCCTCACATGATCATTTTGTGAAGGGGATCCCACCTTAGCCCCAGCTCATGTCCCAGCTGGCAGCCAGCATCAACTACCAGACTGGGGAAGAGATGGCCAGCCTTGGGACAGTTGCAGTTGGTTTTGATGGCACCAGAGATCTACTGGTCCTTGCTAGCTCTGCCCAGACTACAGATTTCTAAGCAAAATGAATGGTACATTGTTTCAGATCACTGCATTCTGGCATAGTGTGTTGTTACACAACCACAAATGAATAGCGAGAACAGAGAGAGAAAATTGTTGGAAGTTTTTGAGAGCTTTGGGGTATTTTGATGAAACAAAGTAAAGGCAGGGATACAGCTTGGTGTCAGGCACCGTTGGAATCAGATTGCTCACTTCCAGCATTTCCTCTCTATCAATTTCTTCCCATTCATTGGTCACTGCTGCTTCTCTTTTTCTGGGTGTTATTTTTCCTATCATCCCACTCAATTTGTGTGACATGCTTTCCCTTTTCCCAGTTCCCAGTTTGGTTATCTAAGAACTAGGCCTCTTTCTTAGTTACAGATTTCAGTAGCCTGTGAGGAACTTTGGAACAATCAAATGTGCCTAAGGGTAGGGTCCTAAAACATTTAATTCCTAGAGGCTCCTCCAGAGAATTGGAGTTATTTTCTGAAAAGGGGAAATTATAAGTGATTAGTCCTTACTTTCAACTTTGGTGAAAGACAGGAAAAAAATTTTTTTAAAAAATGCTTTCATGTGTTTAAATCTTAGAGAAATTCCTCAAGCAAAATGTGGCTTTAATTTTATGATAGGCATGATTGACAAATAGGATTAAGTGAAGAGAAATTCTTGCAATAGTACCATGTTGGATTATTTCTATAAAAATCATCAAAAAAGGTTGATTAGAGAGCCAGCAGGATCCTAATAGTAAATTGAAAGGGAGATTTTAAAGGGCAGATTCCTCCAGCGTGGCAACTTTAACTTCATGGAGCAGCAATATATTATAGTTATTAAAAATGAGAACTCTGCAGTCAGGCTATTCCATTGAATTTTATGACATCAAGTAAATAATCTTGCTATGCCTCGATTTCCTCATCTGAACATTGACTTTAATAACAGTTCCTGCTTATAGGGTTATTGTGAATTTTAATAAATTACATATAAAGTACTTAATAATAGTTTCTGTCATAAAATAAGTCCTTAGTGAATAATGACTCTTGTTTAATACTTGATAGTAGATCTGATATCTCAAGGGATTTATCCTGAGTTAAGATTTTTTCATTAGAATCTATAACCAAGTTAAATTCATGCCGTATGAGCAAGTCTTACTAAAAGTTAGATGTTAATGGGAAATGTTCCCGTTGCTAAACTTTGTTTCCTGTCTCCTGTCCATATTTGGGAGGGTGGCAATGTTATGAATATGATAGATTAGCTCTCAGCATTGCTTCTACCTCTTTCACATTTGCCCACAATCATGTAGAAGCTGTCATTCTAAAATCTGTGTTTCCGAACTCCCATGCAGCTGGTATTTTGGATGCAAGTTTGGCTAGCCAATTGGATATACTTATGATGAGCTTCTAAGATAGGTGTGAGACCAGGGCCATCTTTGCTCCTCTCCCTGGCAAACATGGTTGCAAGGAGTAGGGGGGTTTCTGGAGCAGAAGCCCTATCCTTGTTCACTAGCTCCATATGGGTCGAGGCAGCAATGCTAGGGAAGGTTGGGTGGCAGTTTCCTGGCCCCTGCAGCACAACATTGGTAGTGGGTTTTGACGTTAGCTAATTCCAAAGAGATCTAAAGTTTCACACTTCTCAACATAACAGAGGTAGCTTCTCTCTTGGTGGCTCTGTTCCCTGATATTGGTTCAGGACCAGTTTTCCTCTAACACCTCCAGCACTTCCATAAACATCCAATTTTCTTTATTATGTCCTTCAGCTATTTTTGCAGCTACACTAGGATTCAGACAGGGAGTCACAGAAGTTGTCTTCCCCATGGCAATTCTCTGTCAAGTAACTAATTTTCCAACTTATTCAGGTCGTCCTTACAGAGTGTCTTTGTAAAATGGAGGATAATAAGAAAAGAAAGTGGAGCTGCTGGACTGTTGGTGAAAGATGACTCTTTAAAAATGAACAAGTTCACCATGTATACAAGTAGTAACAGGGTCACATATTAAAAATATCTGGAATAGCCCTCAATCGGGTCTCTTAAAAAAATTTTGGTTGACTTGACAAAGTTATTAGATACTTCCACTTTAACAGATTTGTTTTAATTTCTTCTGTGCTACCTTGAAAGGTTAACTTCTTAATGTCTCCCATTCTTCATTAATCCTACCACTAGGCTCCCCAAAGCTGTTACCAGGCCCCTTCTTTCTGTGGCCTTCCTCCACAGACCCTAGAAAACCAAATACTTACTGCCTTCCCTTCTCTTGCCTCAGCCAGGGTCATAGGATCCATCCAGTGGAATTTTGCCTGTGGTACTTTCTGAAAAAGCCTTTCTGTGAAGGAACGGATGTGGTTAGTGGGACTCTCTTCATCCTTTAATAGATATCTGAAGGTGTAACATAAGGTGATAAATCAATTTACCAAAGATGGCAGAGTTTGGAAAAGTTAGAAGGAGCCTCGATCATTGATGACACTCTTGAAATGTGTCATCTGCCCAGAATGTCTTACCTTTAGGCTTTTTCTTAAGTGAGAATAATAAACCCCTATTTGTTCAAGCTAGTGTTTGTAGGGTATTCTATTCTTTGGATCCTCATTCCTATATGATATAGTATTGTAATATATCTGTATTTCCTAAGGTTTTGTGGGGACCTACCAAGATAACTGATATAAATATAAAATATATAAAATTACAAAACCGAGAGAGAGAGCACTAATTTTAAAAGGAATCACATGTTATCTGAATAACTAAAAGTAAAGGAAGTTTCAGTTAAATGATAAATGATTGAAATAAATATGCCACATATTACTTTCCAAATTCAGATGAAGCACTGCTTCTCTCAAATTATTAACAACCCCATTTAGTACATTCAAAGTGCTTTGCTATCATTTGATATTTAATCCTCAGAGTTTCACTAGCAGATTGTAAAATCTCATTTTATAAGGAAAGAGTGTAAACAAGGTTTTTCAAAGACTTTCTCAGAGACACATATGCCCGTGGCAACTCAGTATTAAAAATCAAAGAATCTCACAATTTGGTGTGTAATTGGCTTGCTTATGTAAGTTTGATATGCAGAGTATTACACAGTCAAAGGTATCTCTAAACATTTAAAGTTTCACCTTCTGTGCATATTCAAAATAAAGTTCAGGTAACTATAAAGGACTCCTTTACCTGGGAATAAAATACCTTTATCATAATATTAGAAGAGTAAGGAAAGAATATATTTTACTAGTAAAATCTTGAATTTACTATACAGACTTACAGACTATTCAAGAATTGTGTGTGCCTCCTAAATTCAAATATTGGAACCAAATCCCCAGTGTGAAGATATTTGAAGGTAGAGTCCACAGGAGATGATTAGGTTATGAGAGTAAGACATCATGAATGGGATCCAGACCCTTATTAAAAAGGATCCACAAAGCTCTCACCTTTCTTACTGTGAGACAAGGTGGGAAGACATTCATCAATGTCATTCGATACTGAACGTACTGGTGACTTGAACTTGGCATCAGTTCCACAGCTGTGGGAAATAAATTTTTGTTGTCTATAAACTACTCAGTCTATAATAATTTGTTATAGCAACCTGAATACTAAGGAATACACTGAGAGCCTCATCCAACCCTGATGTAAATGAGATCTGATCATGTCATTATTTTCCTGATGTTCATCGATAAACCATGAAAGGGTGAGTCTTTTGATAGTACATATTGAAAAAACAGGAAAAATAAAGAGAAATATCTAACTGCCTAAACATTTTCCATTTTCCCTTAAAAATGAAAACCAAGAATAAATTCTTGTAGAAGTGTGATGTTCAGAATCTTCTTCCACATTCAACTCAAATGTTCTGGCAGTTTTAATCCTGTTTTGTTTGATGAAACGAATTTGGCCTTTAATTAATGATAATATTTTCAAGAACCAAATTATGCATTTCAAGGCCTTTTATCCAAATCTAACGTAGGAAAATTTACATAATCTGAGCTGAAAAAAGGGGAAAACAATAGAAGGAGCTCAGAAATACAAAAAGAATTTAAGTCACTATTCTTACTATCTCTATTTTCAAATTTAGAGACAGATGATATTGAAATCTCCTGTTTCTGTTCCACTACTTCTTAGTCACAGAATATTGGTCAAATTACTTCTTACTGGTTTAATTTCGTTGCATAGTGAATGGGTATGATGACAGTGCCTATGTCCTTGGGTAGTAGAGTGGATTGTTTGACAACAATAATATGATCACTATTATGGTTTGTAAAAGTCATAGAACAATGAGCACAGCTAAGAAACTGGTACATAGGAAATATTCTCTAAGTGTCATCTGATCTCCTAGCCTGACTGGAGTGGCAGTGAAGGTGGCCTTGACTTCAAGGACAGCACTGTTTTACCTTTGGGATTTTAAATAACTGTGATTTAGATCAGGCTTGTTAACAATTTCCTGGCAGGATCAATGTCAAACACTTGTAAAATACTAAGGGGCAAATTGTTGAGAGGTGACAAAGAGCACATTTTGGTCCAAGTCTGCCATCCTTCAGGATAATATTGGTCACTATATAGTGGCATTGAATTTGAGGAATCAAGAGAATGGTGTTCAGCAAGAAATAATGATGCTCTGAATGGAAATCAACTATAAATGACAGAAAATTATCAAAAATGATTGAGGAATTACCGATCACACCAATGAGCAGACAACTGCTCAGAAATGTGCTTTTCAGAAAACCTAAATAGCAGAACTGAGCTATGCCCTCTGGATATCTTGTTGAGGCTTATGGGTTAAAGAGAATGACTAACACATAGCTTGGGAGAACAAGAATTTTGCAAATCTGTGTAACCTGATGATTGAAAGGCTGCTGTATATGTGCATTTCATTTATTAAATACCACTTCTGCAGTAGTTTAAAACTAATAGGAACCGAGGAGTAAGATTATATAATTGAGGCCTTCTTTATATAACATATTCCTAGGGTGTGTGGGTTTGGCAAGGGGGAGAGGGGAAAATGAAACAAGAAAAAATGAGTACTTGAAACTAGTAGAATTAAACTTGTAAAACTTCAGGAAAACAAACAAAAGCATGCAACATAAATATCAGGTCAATCTTGTATTTAAATATTGTTGCAGACAAGGGCACTCAGATGAGACTGGACTCTTTACCCTCAGCGTGGTCTGTGCCTCAGGGTTCCAAGATCATCTGTCATGTTTCCAGTCTGCCCCCCAAGCTACCACCCCCAACCCCCGCCCACCTTCAACATCTCAGGAATAAGTCTGAAAGGGGAAATAAGATGAAAGAAGGGTGAGAAAGAGACAACCTCAGGGGAAAGGAGGTCCTAATGAAAAATATGAAAGGAGTGAGGGAAAATTAAGGAGAAAGGAAAGAAAGCAAAAGGAGAAAGAAAACTTGATAAAATTCAGAAGATAGAAAAGAAAACATAGAATGAGGCAAAATGGAATAACAAAGATGTTACTAGGTATCTGGGACAGGAGTATTGAGCTAGAACTGGACACATGAAGTGAGGAAGTGACATTGTACCCAGGGCACTTCCTGAGAGCAGAAGAGGCAGGAGAAAAGAAAGGACAGAGGAATAAGAAAATGCTGTTTGTGATCACTCATGTCTGGATAATAATTCATCATCTTGATGTCTATTATGTCATGGCTTTTAGTAGCACTATAGGCATAACCACACCATCATTACTTCAAGATAATGATGCTTTTGACGAGGGAGGGAAATCAGATGGATGAGGAAGGAGGAGAGAAGAGGCCGGTCCTGTGGGACACTGTACAGAGAGTCTGACGCTGAACCATGGGGACAGAAGTGATGCAATGCCTGCGAGAATCAGCAGGATGTTTACTGACTTTTTGCACAATTAAACAAGAAAGAAAAGAAAAAAATTAACACTGGCTACACACAGTTTAAGACCATATGAACAACCAGTTTATTCATGATTGGCTTAGTTAATTCAGTCCCCTTAAAGTGTCAGTGTTGGCGTGTGTAATATTATTTCCACGTGATGTGACACATCAGTAATTTTACTATTTTTAAACCAGACTTTAGAAATGTTTGTTTGTATATTGGCTCCTTTTACTTTATATGAGTCATTTATTCTCAATCAATTTCTACATCTATTAAGCAGTTTTCCAGCTTTAGTGAGCATTAGAATCACCTAGAAGGCTTGTTAAGCATAGATTTTTGAACTCTACTCCAAAAGAATTTCTAGTACTGTGTTTTGGGTGAAAAAAAAAATCTTCATTTTCAATAAGTTTCCAGGGAATGCTGTGGCAGCAAGTCCAGACCTCACATTGAGAGTCACAAGGCATAAAAAACAGTGTCTACCTGCTCTGTGACTGCCTAGCTAATGTGCAGGCCGTGAAAGACATGGACATTGGGGGCTTAAAAAAAAATGGAGTGTTCGTACCGTGTGCACCTATGTTACTTCAAAGAGATTGAAATACCAGATCTATTTCCAAGGATGAAATTTTTAGCATTTAGAAAAACTTTGTTAGAAGCATTACTATAAAGTTATCAATGATATTATTATATCAATAGTAACATTAAAGAGTTCTGTGCTGTTTTTTAGGGAAGCATCTAAATTTATGACTTTCTCTGTCTAGATGACTCCCTCTTCAGGCTTTCCCATTATAGTCTGTTTATTTTTAATACATTCAAGTTGCAGAGGGAAATTCTCCTCTTCTTCACTTGACTCCATCTGGGCATGGAGGGAAGGCCATATTCACCAACACTGCTGTCTTCTTGGAATAGTCCTGATGGAAAGTGTGTAAGACTCCCTCCACCTGTCCACAGACCGTGGTACTTACTGGGCTATTTTGGACACCAGAGAATTATGGTTACAGCAGAGAAGGGGATTATCTTTCTTTCTTTCCATGACCCACTGCTCTCTCAGGTACAAAAAGACTCATGTCCACTCTGTCAACATACAGTCAACCCACAAGGGTGGTACCCTTCCGCAGGCAGCAGTTGCTACTGGAGAACTCCAGTAATCTCCAGTAATCAGTACTGGCCTGTTGAGCAGCTGGCGGGGTAAGTGGACACAGAGTGTAACTTGCAACCTGGGTGCAATGTGAATGTGTAGACTCTAGAGCTAAGAAAACTTTGGTTCTAGGCTTCATTCTCCAACATGCTTCAGCAGATGATATGCAGGCATGGATACAGTCAACTCTCTGTTCTTCACATGTTTGCTTCATCAGCAAGAACATTAAAAGGCATTAGAAGAGAAATCTCAACTGAAAGATCTTTAAAATATGCGATAAGAAACAATTATGTACACAAGACAGGCACTTGGTCAGTGCAGGACTTGGACTGGAGCAGCTCACAGTGGCTTTAACACCACCTGAGCTAATACATTAAGCATAGTGATTCCTGAAGTAGTTCCAGTTAGATGCCACGTCAAAACGGGCAGTTTTCACTAGATGAGGTCTTTTTAGATGTTTGTGGAAAGAATTATTATTGCTTTAACAATGTCTTTTTATCTCTTTGGAGTGCTTCTCAGCCAAGTCTCAAAGGTGATTACGTGTCCCATGGGGTACATGATATTAATATGTTCATTTGGACCTTATTTTGTCAGAATCAGACTTCAGCAGTAAGTAATTCTAGATCAGTTGCTCCAAATTCTGACTTTTAAAACTTGCTTTAAATTATTTCAAGTGTGATGCTGTTCAAAACTTTTTCCATATAATTAGTGGTAACAACATTTCCCAACCCCCTATAATAACCTACCAAATACATATAAGACAAGACTATTCTAACTTTGCTTAGTTGGGGAAAACTGCAGTCTCAGAGCTCATGAGGTTTCTGTATAGTATTCTAGAAAAATACAAACTTTACTTCTGGATCAGTAGAATAGGAACAGTAGAATAGGAAAAGAGGAATATGGACCTTCTCCTATAGGGGTATGTCACATTTTTAAGTCAAAATAGAGGCCTAAATAAGACCATTTTTACTACAAGCCATAAGCCATGAGAAATCATTTCAAGATTTTTATCCAGATCATTCTATGATTGGGAAATTTGTTTGTTTTTTGACATAGTGAGGAAATAAAACTCTTTGGAAAGAAATTTGATTTTGCCATCAGAACAGTAATGAGAAAAATTGATAACAAAATGAAGGCATATATATTGAAATAAAGGTGGAGAAAGTCCCTTTTTACTTTGAAGAAATAAATTCTTGATAAGAGGTGGAACTAGGAGGAAAGAGAAATATTTCAGTTATTAATCAAGGAGCTTGGGAAACTTAAGAGATGAAGTAAGGGCAGTAAGATCAAGAGACCTAAAAGAGTTAACTTTCCTAATGAAAGCTCAGAGAACACTTTTGAGAGATACCTTTTTTCTTTCCTTTCCTTTAATACTAACTCTGCAAACTTTTTTTCTTCAAAACACTTTTGACATAAATTCTTTAACATACACAAAAGAAAAGAAAATGATATGGTAAATTTCTATGTGCTCATCTTTGACTCCCAGAAGTGATCGTCATATGACAATTCTTGTTTCATCTGTCCCTCTCCACTTCTCTTGCAACTTCTCAGCATCTTCTATAAAATTTTAAAGTTAGAAGCCATATGATTTTATCTGCATTATTAACAAAGAAATAATTTAAAAAAACAAATTTTAGCCACAATATCCTTTCCCATCTAAAAATATTGGTAACCACTGGGGCTAACAAATGATTATACCAAATCTGCAGGATACAATGTTATTATTCAAAAGTCAATTGCTTTGCTATATACCAAAAAACAACAATTGGAATTTGAAATAAAAAATATGATTAGCATAAGCATCCCCAAAGGAAATACTGAGACATAAATCTATAAATATATGTAAAAATCTATACAAGACAAACTACAAACTCTAATAAATAAAATCAAAGAAAGAAATAAATGAAGAGATAATCCATGTTCATGGGTATGAAGTCTCAATATTGTCAAGATGTTAGTCCTTTTTAACTTGATCTATAAATTCATTGTGATCCCATTTAAAATCCCAGCAAGTTATTTATTTCTACCCACCTATTAAGGTGACCAAAATTCAAAACACTGACAACTTGAAATGTCAAAATGTGGAAGCAACCAAGATGTCCTTCATCAGTAGGTGAATGAATAAACTGCTGTGTATCCAGACAATGGAATATTGTTCGGCACCAAAAAGAAATTAGTTATCAATCTATGAAAAGATATGGAGAAATCTTTAAAAAAAAATATTCTGAAAGAAGTGAATCAGAAAAAACTACACATTCTATGATTCTAACTATGTGATATTCTAGAAATGCCAAATCTATAGAGATAATAAAAAGATTAATATCTATCAAGGGTGGGAGGGGACGAGCAGAGAGAAGTAAGCTGAGCACAGAGGAATTTTAATGTAGTGTAGGTATTCTGTATGATATAATCATATGCTATTCGATGATGTAGATTCATTCTGAGAAATGAATCATTAGGTGCTTTTGTTGTTATACAAATTGCTATTGAGTGTAATTACTCAAACCTGTATGGCATAACCTACTACACACCTAGGCTATATGCTATAACCTATTGAGATCACCATCATTCTGTCATTGATTGAAATATCATTAAGTGGTACATGTCTTATAGTGACAGATATATGTTAGTACACATCTGTCAAAACCATAGATGCATAAAACCATGAGTGGACATTCAAGTATAATATGGACTTTGGGTGATAATAGTGTGGCAATATACATTCATCCTTGATTAAAAAATACCATTCTGAAGAGGGATGTTGATAATGGGGGAAGCGGAGTATATGGAAAATTTCTGTACCTTCCTTGAAATTTTGCTATAAACCTGAAACTATGCTAAAATCTTATCTTAAAATAATAATTCCTTCACATTATACAAATATTTGTAAGTATATAATGGAAATGTATATGTAATTTATTATATATAATGGAATATGTAGTATATTATATGTGTATGGAGAGAGAGAGAGAGAGAGAGAGAGAGAGAGAGAGAGAGAGAGAGAGAGAAGAGAAAATAGAAATTCTCCAATGAATTATTGCAGAAAAATGAGCATTTATTATAGAAGGATTGGGAAGATTAGCAGAAAATACATTAAATATTTTTCTATGAGTTTGAAAGGGATATAGTCATTTCAGCTGGCAAGGCTCATCTGACTGGCATAGTTTTTGGACTCTGAGCAAAGGTTTAGTAAAGATAAGTCATAGCAAGTAAGAGTCCTATAGTTCAAAAATTTTAAATTCCATGCCAAGGTTAGCTGCTAGGCTGCTGGAAGGTATCTTATGGGTAGAATTATCCAACTGGGGATGGTGAAGATGACTGGATTTATTTGTACAGTGAAAATAGCTGGCTGATTCAGAATTCACTGATTTCAACTGGAGGACCCCAGAATAAGTGTCTGTTTTTAAAGGAAAAGAGTTCAGAAATTCTTAACATGTATTCAGAAGGGAAGAAATCACAAAACTGTTGAACATTAGGGGAATACCACATTTCTTCAGGAATAGGTATAGCTGAAGTAGTAGTTCTATGCCTTATGATACAGGAAAAAAATATTCAAGACCTGGAAAGTCCAAAAACCAAGAAAAGGAAAGGTTTGGAGAGAAAACACATGGGAAAAGAACATAATGACCTTCACTTCTAAATATTCACAGTGGCATCAGTTAAGTATTTGCTGAGGGTAATTCTCCAAAGGAGAGGGGCCCTGGGTGATAAAAGGTTATTTATTATTAAAATAATTTATTATTTAAAACATTCTGTAATTTATTATTTAAAAAACAAACAAACAAAAAATGGTTCCTAGATGAAAGGAATTGCAGCTCCAATGCTGTGAAAGCATAAAACGCCTTTTAGGTTTATACAGAGGTTAGAGGAATAGAGAAGGGAAAGAGCATGTTATTATAAAGAATGTAGATCGTGAATTGCTTATATGGAGTTCAAGCTTTTGAATTCCTAGAGATCAAGCTCATGGAGGATCCTGTTCTCTAAATGCAGCAATGCAGGCGGGAAATGAAATTACCATTAAAACTTACTGTGGAAATTTTCAATCCCACATAGAAATAAGAGAATTGTACAACATTCCCAGTCCCCAAAGCCAAGAGTTATTGCCATCTATGTTTCAACTATTCCCTCATGTGACTTTAATATGTTAAAAATTTATATACTTATCATTTTATCAATAAATAAGTAAGAGATTTCTAACACACAGGACAAAGAAGGAATTAAGTTTGGGGTGAAATCAGGGGACTGGACTAGAGTTGTCACTACTACATGTTTCAAAGGTTTAGAAGAAGATAGCATTTTTAAAGGTCACTCTAATGGCAAGACAGTATATTCAATGGAATTTCCCAATTGGTGCAGGAAGCTTGGTGTTACAAAGAACAGGCAAGTTCTCCCTTGTGGGTTTAATTCACTGGTAATGGCCTTAAACCACATGCACAGTCTGTTATCTAAAACTAAAAATATTTTATCTGTGACCTTGCATTTTCTTCAAGTATTGTTTTTTGGGTTTTTTTTTTTTTTTTTTTTTTTTTTTGAGCATGAAACTCTGAAACCTAACATGGGCGGCAACAGATATGTGGATCTTGATTTTAATTTTATATTACAAAACTGACACTAGATCATTTTCACTTGGGATACTGCTCTAGTGATGCAGGATCGGCTTGCTTGTGCTTTCTAAACATTGTCAGCAACTCTTGCTGTGATCATCAGGTGTCTTGTTCATCACAATGAATGCATGAGTAGTGTGTGGCTGTATTAACTCAATTTTGCAGTAACCAAAGAGGCTGCTGTCATTTTAGTACTTCAGAGATTATTCAAAATAGCACAGCTGCTAAAGAATATCTGGCCCTGTCAGAGTGAGACCAATCCAATTAAATCAGAAAGGAAAGACATTTTTTTTAATTTAATTTATGAGGAATGGGGATTTGGTTCAGTACTTTAGTGCTTTTTCTCATAATTTAATAATAAAATAATTAAAATTAAAATTAGGAATATTGAAAAGTTTTTATCATAAACTTTTTGAGTATTTTTTATGTTGACACATGGAGCTTGTGTGATTTGTATTAAAAAAGTGATTTTTCATCATGTGGTATATGGTGAACCTATGTTAAATTTAATGAATTCTTATCCTCCTTATAAGTTTTGGGATAATGGTAAGACCACTCCACACACTAGTCTTAAGGAGGACACAAAGGAAGCCTCATCCTTTTGAACATAGCTCTGGAACAGTTCTAGAGTAGGTCAGCATTCCCCTGGCCTACTACAGGTTTGGCAGTTAAGTCTAAGAGATAGAAAATACATGAGGAAAGTTAATAAAAAGCCTTCTGTTTCTATTCCCATATCCCCACCATGGTCCTTGAAGAAAGGGATTTCTACCTATACTTCTGACCTTCTAGAAGTGGTGTGAGGGAACATGTACTTCATTCTTCACCCTTGGAATAGCATCACGTTGGTTGGGCCATACCTCAATAGAGGTAAATTTCCTGTACTCAGAAGTAGAGAAGGTTCCACCTTTTCTCTTTCTTTGATCACTAAAGTTAAAGACGGTCTAGAAGGTTGAGGCTTAATGTTCTTTATTCTCTTTCTTGTTGTCTTTGTAGGAGTCCTCTATTTGTTCGAGCAGACTCAGTACATGGATATAGATTCTGCTCTGCGATCAGATCTCACTCTAGCAGGAGTTTCTCTGAATGTGTTCTTAGCCTTCTTGTATATTTGAGGCAAGGTGGGAACCCTCTGATATAAGCCACATTCTCAAACATAGTTTACCAAAGTCTTTATATTAGTGTGTGACCATATTCCATTCAACTATTTATTTGTGTGTGTGTTCTCCTTTGGTTAATATGGTGAAAGGAAGGAACCATGAGGTTAGGCTGTAGAATCTCTTAACAGAACAATTCTTTTTTTTTTTATATCAAGATTTTCGTAGAAATCCAATAATGTTTCTAGTCCCTTAACAGACAAGATTTAATCAAGTGCAAAGTAGAGTTGGCAAGATAATTTTGTTTTAAAAATAAATCTTCATTTAGCATTTAAAAATGTTATGTGTTGTTTATAGTTTCTTAATTTTGAAGCCCAAATTTACTGAAGAAAAATTATTCTTTTAGCAAGTTTACTCAGCAAGCATATATTTATAACAATCTGTCTTTTTTTAGTAATTTTCATAATTTTCAGGGACAATGGAAAAACTGATGGGACAGCTGCTATAACACAATATTCTGTTATAGCTTTTTTTGAGATGTACAGGTCCTGATTATCATTTGAAAAATATTTTTTCTTACATCTAGTATTTTAGTTTATTGGTGCTACTATAACAAAAATATCATAAATTGGGTGACTTACACAACATTTATTACTTATAGTTCTGGAGTTTAGAAGCCTCAGAGCTAGGTACCAGCAGATTCATTTTTGGGTGAGAACTGACTTTCTGGTTCATAAAGGGTAGTTTTCCAGCTTTGTCTGCAAATGGTAGAAAGGGGCCAAGAGCTCCCTGGAGTTTATCTTAAAAGGGCACTAATCCCATTCATGAGGGCTCTACTGCTGACCTAATCAACTCCCCAAAGTCACACCTAATACATCATATTCAAGGTTAGGATTTCAAGATAACTTTTTTTGTTGGGGCGTGGGAGGCTGGGGGAGGGAGAACACAAAAATTCAGTTTATACCATCTAGAGTTTAGAAATGAGAATGTATGCTTTAAATACTTGGACCTTCTAACCGAATAATATAACTACATTATTTGCATTTCAATACTTAGCCTAAGGGACAAAGAAACATTCTTGGAGCCTCACTCTAAGAATTACTATTGCAAACTGTATTGTTTGTGTATTTGTTGTTTTTCCCTCCACAACAGTGCAGGATATATTTTTTGCAAAAATAAAATCAAATTGTCCAATGATATCTTTAAAATCTGCCTGCTGGAATAAAGTGAATAGGGAGTACCTATTGTTGATTTAAAATTTATTTGGAGGAAAACCTGGGGGTAGGGAATTGTATATAATTGTATGTGCATAAGTTAATTTACATAGACTTCAAAGAGTCCTGGTGTAGTTTTAAACTTTTAATTTAAAAGTTACATTTCAGGTATGCATGGCCATCAGAAAATGACATTTCGAAGCAAATTGAATTTTCTCTACATAGGTGGCATGGCATTTTAACTCTGTTAAACAGAGAATATGATTTACCTTCTTATCTAAAAGAAACATATTGTTTGTCATGGTATTTTTAATGTAATTTAGTTGCCTTAAGCATAAATAAAATTCATCTTAGGTGCTGCTTAAGGAATGTTTTGGGCATACCTATCAAATAAATTATGAAAGTTTCAAAGCAAACAGACCCTAAACAAATACAAATGACTTATGGAATGGACACGGTTGCAATGAGACTTAAATCATTGTTTCTGAAAAATTGTATTTCCTAGTCTCTGTACAAACTTCCTCATTTGTGGTTCCTACGGATATCTCCTACATAAAGCATCTACACCTGAGTCTGCCTCAGGCTCTTCTTTTGAGGGATCTACAATGAGATATTCTCCAACAAAGGCTGCCTCAAAGACTGGAGTGTGCACTGATTTAGGAGAGTCTGAGTCACTTCCGGCAAACATACTTGTAAAATACATACTTCATTTCAGAAAAAGTTCTTCAAGTTTATTCATCTTCATCTGTTTGGTAACTCTGCCTTCTTTCCTCCTGTGGCCCTTTCTCTGGTAAAAATGTGGAAATCAGAGAAAGGTGAAAGTTTTGGTACCTTTGTTATTTATATAAAAATTTTGTAAGTTAACAGAGAACTCATAGGTAAAGTGGCTTTTAACTAATGATATCAGAGTTATTAATTTGTAAGACATAAAGGTTATAGCCTAAGAAGAATGTGAATTTATCCCAAAGACATTAGTTAAATGGGAGATCCAAAAACTAAATCTTCTCAGGACTTCGATTTCAGAAATTTTGCATTAAAACTAGCTGCACTTGGGTTGGCAATTCTCCATCTTGTCCTGTCTGTCCTTGGCTCCTTACCTTTTTCTGTCCCTGAAGTCTCTATTTGAGTTGGGAAAAGATTTCAGTCACCGTGGGCTGCCTGTACTTCCCCTCTTTGTGATGAGCCAGCAGAGATTGAATAAAATAAAAAAACAGTGAATTCAATTTTTCTCATCAGTGACCCTCTAAGATGTATCAGGTAGAAGAGGGGACCAAATGGACTGAACCTTATTTATTGAAGAGATACTATCTCCCAACGGCTAGGAGTGATATACTTTGGATAATAGGATGGGGGCAGGGGAGGTAGAAAGAAGAGTATTACAAGTAATAGGATAAGAACAGGTCTGAATTAGGAATCAAGGTATGACCATCTGGAATATCCTCACTTCTAAGGCTTTAGCTGTGACACCATTACCTCTTTGATAGCATAGAGATAACATGGGGAACACAGACACAATGTCAGATTTGCCTCCCTCCAGCTGTATATGACTTTGGGACTCTTCAGTGAAGAAATGCCTAATAAAAATGGGATAACTGTGTTTGCTAGGACAAAACCAACAGGTGGCCTCTAGAACAAGTGGAAGGGGATTCCCCTTCTCTCTGATTATCACTGGGTCAGCGACCTTGTGTGCTACTGTACATCAAGTATCAACAATCTATAAATTAGACCTCACCTGGGAAAACAATGGGGTCTGTACCCCAGTTTCACTCACCCTAACAACATGGCTGGACCATACTATGTGGGAATAGAAGGCAGATATCCTCATTCATACCACACCTGTTTCTGTACTTGAGTTGGTTAATAGCATTATAGTCCTTTTATAGTCACTAATTTGCAGTGATCTTTATTTTACCTTGTATATGAAGAGTGGCAGAAAGGATGTGAACTTGAGGATTATGTCCTAGGTTTATGGCCCCGCGTTCCAGAGACTCAGACTCTTCCAAGTTAAAGAGAAACAACAGTTATTAGAAAGAGAATTTCTTCAGTACTTAATAGCCAAGTCCAAGTATTTATTACAAAATTTAACTTTCCTTTGAAATTTTTTATCTTTCATTTTTTTGTGAGAATTTACTAATGAGAGGAATTCATATTGTTCAAATTAGGGGCATTGGTACACTACCTATGGCTTTTGGGTGTAGGGGAAGGTAAGCTAATAAACTGACTTGAAAGTTAAACTGAGACATATTAAAATTTCCATGAGTTTATTTGAGCATGCATCTATTTAAATCAGGCAGCAACAAACTGGAAGTGGTTAGGAGAACTCTGCTAATGGGAGCTAATAGAGAAGTTTTTATAGAGATCAGGAATATCTTTGACTTAAGATGTTGCCTTATTTGACAAAGTTTAGTTGACTTTTTGTGATTGGTGTTATATTTATTTCTTCAGATCATAGTGCATTGACTTAGGCTTAGGTAATGGCTTTCTTGTTTAATTACTTTATTTAACACGTGAATTTATGGAGAGTTTGAAAAGAGGAGATGCATTGTATGGCCTTTGAGGAAACTTAATTGCAGTCTCATCTTGGCCAATTTCTAAGCTGATTATAATCCTTGAGACAAAAATGGGACACTGGGATGGAAAAAATAGGGCAGAATTAAGTGCTGGCAAATAAGGTGAGGGGAGGAGGCAGAGCAATCTAAGCAGGAGCAGAGCAGTTAGGTCAGCAACAAGTACTATTCGATGCCGATTGGCAATCACATTGTGATAAATGTGTGGTCTGGCAGGACTTCATACAAACATCCAGATCTGGTGCAAGGAATTTTGGCACCTTAAGTTAAAACCAAATGTGTTTCCCCTATAAGCTCTGCTCTAAATGTTCTGTTTTAAAATACATGCCGCTTTAACTATCCCAGTGCCAGAAATACCTAATAACTTGCCCATTACCAGATGTGACCCCCATAGTACTTACCCGTAGCTTGATCATATTGTGTTGTTCTGCTCCCTTTGAAGAAACAGGCATGTGAGGGTGTGTGGAGTGCTTGGGGGGAATCCTTGTTCCTCCCAGCTCCAATTTCTTCACAGGGGGCAGGAATAGCAGTAGTGGTCATAGCCCACTGAAGTCAGCACCTGCAAGGGCTGTCTCTAATGCAGGACAAAAGGGGCAGCTGCCTGGAATTCCCTCAACAGACTGGACCTGGGGAAACTCAACTGGACCTTTTGCCCAAGTTAAAGATGGGCCCTGGTTTATTAAAAATGGAACAAACTTGACATTTATTTTAAAACTATAGGGCAGTTGGGAAATGTGAAATAAAACACACACACACACACACACACACGTAACAGAATGTCCCATTTAAAACGGTATGTATGATTAGCCTATCCATTGTGCAAAGTCTTTTTTTTTTTTTTTTTTGTTAACTATAAAATTGCCACTGACTGATCTCAGAGAGGGATAAATATTAGAGAGAGGAGACCCTGTAAATGAGACAATGGGATTTTCCTGCAATCCAGGACCTGGGTTGATTTAAGCATTTTCTGTTTAGCCCAATAGTTGAGAGTGAATTAAGACTGAGGAAGGTAGGATTCTAGAAAGGTGAGAAGCAGAACTCTCAGTGTCATGTCATGTCTCACCCTATGAAAGATTCACTTCTCAGTTCTCTGAGCCCACAACATCCACTGGCCTCTCCACAAACAAGGAGTTGTCAAATGATTTGTTAGAGTCTGGAACACAGTCTGTGTGTGAGATTATTATGCTATAGGAGGTTCCCCTGGCCTGAGGGACACCTCTCTTCAATTCTTTCCTTTCATGGACTGGATGGGCAAGCTGAGGCAGGGCAGGCTGATTGCAATAGGCTGGACCATCCTGTTTTTCTCTCTACTTCGTTTCACCTGCATGTTGCATCTTGCAGTAAGAACTTTTGATTCAATGTACATTAGGTATTAAGATTAAAATTAGGGACAACTAAGAATTTTTCTTTGAGTCTGATTCTTAAGTTTTGGTTTCTATCCCAATTTTGTTAGAGAATCTGGCATTAAGTATCACCAGTTAATAAAACAATGTCTTAATTTTTAATTCCTATTCCTCTTCATATGAATATATACCTAACAACCTTATAAAGAACAGTTATCACTGACAGTAAAAGATTGGTTAATTTTGGGAAATGACTGTGAGTGTGAGGAGCTGTCCTGATTTGCCCATCACTGAGGAGTTTCCTGGAATATAAGACTTTCTGTGTTAAAATCAGGAAAGTCCCTGAAAAGCCCTATGAATTGATCACCCTAACTAAAATTCATCACAGTGCCATTAAACCTCACATATAAGTGAAGTTCAACTGATTGTGCTATCTTGGAAATGTTACCAAAACCTCTCTGAGCTTTAAATTCCTCATCTGTAAACGGTTTTAGGAATATTAAATTAGACTAAATTTACTAGCATATTTCCTCTTTCATAGAAAATACCAGATTGTTATGTATTTCTATTTCTTTTTTTTTTATTTGTATTGGTATAGTTTTTGTAAAGAAAATACAAAATGGAGGGAGTGAAAATATTTTTCTGAGTGAAGAAATTAGAGAAATTTCCTGAGCACACTTTTCAATCTCCCATTGTAATGTTACGCGTCAGAATTGGACAGTATATTCCATTCCTGAAGTAAACTGGAGTTCCACATTCCAATGGCTGAGGGGTCATACAGGGAACATAAATAAGTGAAAGAGGGGAAATGGAACTTGTCACAAACTGGTTGTAAATGGAGGGTAACCATTTAGCTATAACAGAACGTGACTGCATGAGAGGGAGGACCCAGTGTGTCTGAAACCATCTTTTTTTCCTAGATAAGCCATGATATTTTTAATGTGAAATATACTTATTTGAATATATTGACATCAAATTTAGAACTAAAGAAACAGTTTCTGAGTCAATCAAAACATCCCAGGGCCTTTAATTTTCTGAGTTGTTTAATTAGATGTGCAAGAGTGAAATGATATGTCATATAAGACAACAAAAGAAAGTGTATTCTACCCAGATTGAATAATGATGATAAAAAGAAACCAAAGTAATTCAATGATGACCAAATAAAAAGATAAGAAATTACCAGGTTCTGAATTGGGGTTATCTTGTAAATCTAATAACTCAAGACTAAACCTGTGTGGTTGCAAAATTATAAAGGTAAAACCTGCTAGCAAAGCTCCTTGTAATGCTTGCAAGCATTCTTTGACAGATTTCAAAACTGTTCAATTATTAGTCATCATAGATATGTCTTCCAAAAAGGGTAGTGTGTTAAAGGAACATCTGTGACCCACATAAACACCCCCTGCTGAGTTAAACCCAGAGAGGAAATCAGCTTCAAAAGTTGCAGAAGGCAAAGAAGCTGAAACAGCAGAGTTTTATATGAAGTTGGTAATAGAGTTTCTCTGTGGGTGAAGCTGTTATTGAAGAGCAAGTTAGCACCCAATATATTGCATATTTGACTTCTAGCTTTTGGTGACAATATCTTTTGAAGTTACATGTGGAATCATCCTCCTCAGTGAATTACATTGGATAAATTGAATACTAATTCTATCATGTATGGGGATACTAGGTGATTAACACTTCTTTTAAAGAAAAGATACAGACAGGAATGAAGTAGAGCAGAGGCAGGAAGGCAGGAAACAAGAGGAGGAAAATCACTTTTATTGTATTTAGTTGTTCATATTGGTGGTTTTCCCAGGTCCAGGGATACAAACATAGGTCCTTGAGATGTACGTGGATTGTGCCAACCAGAGGCAGCAAGCCTAACTACTACTCCACTGAGACATGCCAGTACATCTGAATTATGATGAGATCATGAAATCACGAAAAACTCAATCCTGGAATATATCTAATTTCCCTGTAGAACCAGTAAATCAAAGAAATCATAAAAATTGCTAAGAAAGCAGCAAAGCCTATGGTGATAGAATCCTGAACTTTTCAGAAAGTATTAAAATATAAATTCGGACAGAACCAGCCTTCCAAGTAGAAGGTGACTCATGGAATCATCAGTGTTATGAGCTGAGCCCTCTGATTCTGAACTTCATTGCGGATGGCAGACCATTCCTCACTGAACCATATTGTCATATTGTTTTTGCCATAGGACAGAGATTTGCGATCTGTAGATTTCTATGGGTCCTGGCTGTCTGGACCAGAAACCCCACAAAGAGAAATGCATATATTAGCATCACTGAAGATGGCCATGTGATTTTTCCTTCAAAGGTATGTGTTTAGTTTCTTTTCTTTTTTGATTCAACAGTTGCAAACAGCACAGATGCAGAGATGGGAACCAAATTTTCTTTTCATCTTTTGTTTTCATTTATTCTTGTTAAAAAATAGATTATTGATTCAGAGTTTAATTCTGCTGCTGTGACTATCAGTTACATAAAGCCAAACAGGAAGTCATATACTAAGTGTTTTCTTACTCCTCAACTTATAGATATCTCTGTGAAATCACTTTAGAGAAAACTAGAGCTGTAAATCTCCATCCCATTGGCAGGTTTTGGTGGAAACCTTACATGAATGTGAGTTTTTTATATCAGTTGACTTTTTTAACTTAGAAAACGTAGCTGATGTATAAATCTACATTTCTCCAGTTAGCTTAAGGAGATCTGTCAAGATAGACCATGATTAAGGTCTCAGAATGATTGTAGATTTGCCCAATGAGCAAAGTAATTTCATCAGATAAATCATTTAAGAGCTGAATCTGAAACCACTCGCTGGAGTTTGAAAAGAGACGAGGCTGCTTTAAGAGAGAAACAGGAAGTTGTAACTAGAAGCCTGCTGAATACTAAGCCCTGGCAGAATGCTGGCGAAGTAGCAATTTAAGTGGCAGTGTTTATTCTGAAAATCTCAAGCAGTCAGACAAGTCTTAGGCAGACCTTGATAAAATAACCCTTATCCAGGATTTTATCTAAGGAATCTGAAGACGACTGGAGAATGGAGAGACAGCAAAGGTTCTTGTCAGGGAAGGATGAGTATCAGTTTCCACATAGGGGAGCGGTAGAGCTGCTTGTCTTTAATTTTTTGCTCATTCTTACCATTTTGACAATCTGGTTATTTAAAAATCATCGATTTCGCTTCTTGCATGAAACAGGAGGAGCGATGCTGTACGGTGAGTGTAAAATGATAGGATTGACGAGAAACTTGTTGCTTGGATATAATTAGAGACTTGTGCTCAGATGGCAAAGTACCAAAACTGGGGAAGATGTGCTGATTGAAATGTCATGAGCTTGAAGAAAGGTGCTGCAGCTTAATGAATGTTCGTTTCTTTTCAGATAAGCTACCGAAATTTGCTCTGTCACTAGAGTAAATATCACAGTCATGTCCTCACAAGGCACATAATGCAAGTCTATTGACAGATGCTGGTCCATTGTCATGTGGGGCGTCAAACCGGGAGAGCTGTTTGTTTTTATCAAGATAGATTCTGGGGAGCCATGGCTTTTTAACCACAAAGAGCAGCCTTCTTTCACTGGAGAGACTGATGAGCATTATAAAGTTCTAAAATAGCACTACTTAAAAATGTATGGCGTAAATTCACTTCCATCAACTAGTTTCCAAAAGAAAACTTGCAGAAATGTGCTGACCCCACCTCTCTTTTTGGCATAATTGTGCCCCAATTCATTTTAATTATATCAACAATGTTTTGTTTCCTTATAATATACAAGAGTTTCTTTATGTGGTACTTGTTCATTTCTTAACCAGATTTCAGACTTTCTAATTTACAATTTTTGTCATTATTATTATTTGTGCTATGTATTTTAAGGTTAAGCACTGGTTTAACATTTAAATGTCCAAAAATATTGCTATTTCTGAGCAATTTATCATGTCATCCCTTCAGAAAGTTTAATAAAGTGTGACAGAGATTATTCAGTTTGTACTCTCATCTTCAAAGTAAAATGTAAGGCATCAGTAGTTTTATAACTGATGTTATTGATGAAATAGTTTGAGTTACTGCTTTTTTTTTCAGCATATAGGAGCTTTGAACTCAGCGGAAACCAGTGAAGCATTGCTATAATTCATAATAAAGAATAAACTTTTATACTTCACTTCCTTCATTTTGGAACTCCTGAAGTCTTTTATATCCCTGTTCAGGGATTAAGATCAATGCACATGTTATATGCTAACCATATGATGTCCTAATGTTAACAATGTACCGTCATGATTTGAGGCCATAAGAAATCTGATGCTTTAACTGGATCCCACTGTGTGATACTTGAGCTCGGAGACAGAAGCTTTGGTCTAAGCAGCGTCATTATTTCAGGAGAACGAGGTGCTGATCCAGTGAAAGTACAGAGGTAAACTCCTTTGTACTGAAAATCTTAAATCACACAACAAAAGTCTAATTTGAGGGGGAAATTACACAGTTTGAAGAAAAATAGTCAGACAGGAAGTGAGGCTGTCATCTGTAAAGCCCTAAACTCCAGTCATTCACTTTTCCCATCATCAGTGGACCAGGATCTTTCTCTTGACTTGGTTAATAAATAATCAATGAGGATGTGGGATGTAAACCGAGATGCCAGAAATGATGTGTGCATTAAATTAAAGGAATACAGTCATAGAACAAAGCAACACAGGTTTTAAAATGACAAGACTTTATTAAAGGGAAAGTTTTCGTCACAGTGATAAATTTTATTTAATTATGATTCACTTACTAATTTCAGCTCATCTATAATGGAGGTGTTGTTTTGTAAAACTTTTGATTACATGTTAGTGACCTATTAAAATTTAAACATACTATGTACAGCATTTATATGCAACTTTTACTTTAGAATCTAAAAACTCCATATTACCTTCAATTTTGAAAAACCCCATGAAATACTTTTAAGGTGTGGTTGAAGTTAAAAAATATTAGTGTATTGCGCAGTAGTTGAGGTAGCATTTCTCTAAATTGCTATTCTTAAGTAAGTTTAGGATTAAGATTTAAATATGTGCTTAAATTGGGATATCTGATTTCTGACCTTCTGTTATGAATTGTTTTATGCCAAAAATTGTTGAAAACAATTCTGAAGCATTTCACCATAAAAGAATGTAAATATTTTGAATAATATGTATGACTATGTCATTATCTTGAACAATATAAATCAATGAAAAGACTTCTTTTAGTGTTAATTTTCTGCTGGCATGGAATTTCAATTGTGGGAATTTAAGAGGACCTTAAAGGTTATCTTCTCCTAATTATAGAGCAGAAAATCTTGAATCTCAGAGAAGTGAAGTAGCATCTCTGAATAATCATTCATGGTAGTGTCCAATCACACTTCTAATAAGGTTCATTTTCATCATAACAAGTATATTATTGATAGTCTCTGAAAATAGTCCATATGGATAACGTTAGTGAATTTTCATATTTCTTCTTCAGGGATGACCTAAATGTTATATTCTGAAATGTTTATTGGGTCCTTTCTATCAATGATATAATAAAATAGTCTGAAGCTACAACAGAGAAACAGTGGAGCAAGATGGCACATTCAAATAAGCACTTTTAAATGATAAGTGTAAAGGAGATGTCAAATTAGTTAATTGCCCAGGAGCTACAGGTGAATTTGGAATTCACTGACTGAGATAAGTTCAATATTCTGTAGAGGAAGCAAGGACTTAGAGAGATAAAGATCGTGTAATTTGTTAGCTAATAAATTGGGTTTCATCCTCCACCTCTTTAGAGATGCCAAAAATATTGTAAAATAAGTGAATTATTTCAGTGATCATTCTGGAAAGAGGATGTATCTGTGGAATCCAGATGCTTCCTCATATTGTTTATGCATTCAGGATTAGTTAAATAGGTCTCTTTTCCAGGAAGTTCAAAAGAGTGAAATTTTAGAATATAACTATGTAAATTCCTTCATCATCAGAAGATGGAACTCATGGCTTTCTGGAGTCTTTCCAGGGGCATGGTAATAATGAGGAAGAAATAAAACAAAATTCTGTTTAAAATTTAAATTTTAAAGTGATTTAGATTTTAAAGTATATGAGCATTTGAGAATAATCTGTACCTCAGTCCATTGCTATCCTACTTATAGAAATATTTGTAATGAAACTTTTAAGATTTCACTGTCCTGCACCTAATGCTTATCAATGAATTTGACTAACATTTCCTGTGCTTATAGTCTCCTACTCTCATTGATTTAGTATAAAGTGTCATTTGCTTCAGTATCAAGAACGCTATGTAGTTTTCTCAGTCATCAAATTTATTATTATGATACCTCATTTCAATTCACCATCTGCCTTTCTGCTGATATTCCATGAGTTGTGTCAAATATCCATTGGAACACACAATATGTATTAGTGCATTTCATCAATATACCAGGTAATATAAAATTTAGGAAGCAGAGACTTAGGAAATGAAGGGTAAAGTGATCAAAAAGAACATTTAAGTGTTCTTTAATAGATATTATTAGACATAATTATTTAAAGGAAAGGTACAGGCAAGAATGAAGGCAAGTAATCAGATAGGCAGGAAGAGAGAGGAGAAAGAAGCCTCTTTATTTTATTTTTATTTAGTTGTTCATACTGGTTGCTTCCCCACAGGGGCCCAGGACTCTAACCCAGGGGTATGTGACCTATGCTTCTTCAGAGGCAATTGACCTAACCACTACTCCACCAGCGTGCACCGAAGATAATTTTAAGGCCTACTGTTAGATCATTTCCAAGTTGTTAAAACCACGTGAAGGGTTTTAGAAGTCAAGAAAAATCATGTGTGGTGTTTAACCTAACTGTATTCATTGGAGAATAAATCTGATATTTCTAAATATTATATGAGAAATAGATTTTCTCTTGGTATTAGAGATCATGGCATACTTTTAAAAATTAGTTATAGTGGAGTACTGGTTTGGTCAACTGCCTCTGTCCAAAGCAGAGGTCACATGCATCCGAAGGACACAGGTTTGTGTCCTGGGCTGGGGAGACTAACCAAAATGAACAACTAAATCAAAGTAAATGGAATGCTTTTTCTTCTTTCTCTCTCGTCCTACCTGCCTGCCTACTTGCCTTCATTCCTACCTGCACCTTTAAAAACAAAACAAAACAAAACAAAATATTAGTTGTAGCATTGTAACAATATTTTTGCTTTACCAGGAGCAGTGATGAGTAATTGTATCTCATGATATTCTACAGCTCTCATTATTTCAAAATTGAGGGATTAGATTCATAACTTTTCTAAAATATAAACCATGGTGGTATTTATTTAAATTGGCCTAAAAGCTTGCATGACTATTAATACTCAAAATATTGATTGCAGCAGCTTGCGCACTTAGTACTGCTCACTTAAGACCCTGTATTCCTTGCTTGTTCTTCATGAAAGAAAAAACAATCCTTTTTTCCAGATAGCATTAAGTGTTCCATTACACATCAATAAGGACCCCCACACTCTAAAGAACATTCACATTGCCACGCATTTGAGGGTTGGGATCTGAACTTAGGGACTGAGCAATTTAAACTTCTTAGGAAGTCTACTTTTGATTTCATGACCTTCCAATATAATGGACAGTTTCTGAATTTACTGTTTAGTGGATAGAAAGGAAAATTTAATCCACAAAGTTTAGATTTTTAGTGTATCTAACTATGTCATATTAAATTTTTAAACTAAGGCTGTTGCTCTATGAGTATACTTAATAAGGTTAATTTAATTTACTCACGTTTTTCAAGATTTAAAGAAAACAGTTACATGGTGAATCACCAAGGTTGTAAAGCTTTGTTTCTTGTAAAATCACAACACATTAATAGCATCTTAATGCTGCTCACTTTCCTCAGGATCAAATTGTGTGGTTGAACCTGATGTGTTTCCACCCTCCAGATCCATTTTACCTCCTCCATTTCAGCCCTGCCTTCCCAACCACCAGGGCCACAGGGCAGGTTCTCCACCACTTCATACTCCTCCAGCCTGGAAGGCCCTTCTGAGGCTTTTCACTTATGCAAATGCAGCAGGTTTTGTGGGGAAAGTCTTGGGTGCTCTCCTGAGGATTAGGGTTTCACAATCCTGGTGATTTTCTTTCTTTCTTCCTTCCTTCTTTCCTTCCTTCCTTCCTTCCTTCCTTCCTTCCTTCCTTCCTTCCTTCCTTCCTTCCTTTCTTTCTTTCTTCTGTTACTAGATCTATTGCTTTGAACCTGTGACTTAACCTCTAACCTTACCTGTTTCATCATGTAAAATGAGAAAGAAATGAAATAGATATCATGAAGCTCCTTTATGGCTGCAAAAATCTACAAAATTCAGGCCCAGACTCATCTCAGGCATCTTTCAGCCACTCCAACGTAAACCTGTAGCTTTCTTCCCAGAATCCTATTATTCTATCATAATACTGATTCCTTCCTCCCGGAAGATTTTGTCAGCATTATTTCACCACTCTGAGTTCTCAAGGTCCTGCTCTGATTTTGTAATGAGTCTCAGTAAATCCTGTAGAATTCCTGGCAGAAAGGTGAAAAGAGCACATTATCCCATTGGAGCTGTGAAAGCTGGCTCCAGGTTCAGGGTTTGTGGATGCATGTCATATGAAAGCTAAAGTGATTCTGATTTAATTAGAAGGAATCTGCAGGAAAAGTAATTAGAATTAGGAGTCCAAAGAACTTAACTTGTTTCCCCTTTGGTATAAAAAGATTGCTTTTTAAATTTGTATGCTGCAAAGTGTCTGTCAAAGAAAGTTTAGATAGATGGAAAAAATCAAAGGCATATGGTCCTCTGTAGGTCTTTAGAAGATGACTTTAATAAACAATCACCTATATATTCTGCTGTGCTCCTGAATCTGTAAGGAGTTTCAGAGGGAGCACTTTAGTGCCTCCAAGAATCCTCTCAGAATCTACAGGCTATGTATGCACATGAAGAGAATGAATTTATGATTCAAATTATTTACAGATACATTCTGGTCTAAATTGACTAAAGTGATGAAGTTGGTGAAATAAGAATTTGTGCACGTTCAACATTTTTTGAAGGGAAAACTGAGGCATCAAAAAATTAAGGAACTCGGCTTGCCCTGGTAGTGTAGCAGTTTAGTTCACTGCTCATATTCCACATACATCCCAAGATCCCTGGTTCACAGAAGTAACCGAAACGAACAACTAAATAAAATAAAGAGAATACTTCTTCCTCCTATCTCTTCCTTCTGCCTATTTACATTCATTTCTGCCTGTAACTTTCCTTAATAAAAATCAGTAAACTTACCACTAAATGCTGTGGGTAGAACATAGACCTTGACAATTTGGTTTCATGTGGCCACCAGGTATCACAGATCTAGATATGTTTATTTGTGCATGTGTTACATATTCAAGTTATAGATGAGAAATGGATAATCAGAGATGTAAAATAATTTGCTGGTAGCCACTGGAGCTCAACTTCAAATCCAGGGCCATAAAGCCCAGGTTCCTTCCTCTATATCAAACATATAGCCCTAGAAGAATTATCAAATAACTGTCTACTCTCTCAGATTATGACACTTTAGGAATGTATATAGAAGAATAGAAACAGATATTTTACTATCACATTGTTGCTAATCCTCATTATATCCAGGCAAAATAGGCAGGATGTGCTTCAGTTTACATATAAGGAAAAAGAAACTCCCAAAAAGGTACAATTTGGCTAAAGCCGATCAGAGTAATTGGCAAGAACACCATTTTTTAAAGCAAGTGCTCTCAGATTTGTACTTTCATCAAAGTCTGCTCCGGATAGGTAACTGTCTCATAGAGTCAGGAGTGTGGGAAAGTTGGGGAGAGAACATGGATTGCCAATTTTTTTTTGACCTTGAGGCCTGTATTTTCTATATCAAAAAGCCCAGTTTGGAAAAAACAGTGGGAGCAATATTGTGAAAGTATTTCCATATCAAGTAGCTATTTTTAAATGTTGCAGGGAGATTGATGAGACTGACTTAGAAATACCTATCCCAGTATCAGGGAAACCATGTTGCAAGTTTTAAATGCCTGTGGTTGTCAGAATAGCTGTGGAAGGAACAATAAATATTTTTAGAAGGAATGGAACCTAATTCATATGGATCATGCAAAATAAGTTTTCATTCTATGTTGTTTTAATTGAATCAAATTTTTGGAAGAGACTGAAGGTAGAGTCATGCATTACACTTCTGGGCCTCCAAGCCCTGAGAAACCTTTGTGCATGAGCCTGAGATGCAGTGGATGGTGACAGAGTGCCAGGACTACAATGGTGCTCATTATTGGTTGTAACTATTGTCTCAGGAATAGTGCTTCTCACAGTGAGGTCTCCAGCTACACATCAGCACTCATTAGAAATGCACATTTGGGCACACCCTGGGGGAGCAGAGGGTGGGCACAAGGACTGCTTCTGCTCACCTTCATTCTTGCCTGCACCTTTCCTTGAAAGAAAGGAAGGAAGGAAGAAAGAAAAAGAAAAATAGGAAATGTAAATATGTGGACCGCAGCTCAGACTTATATTATCAGAAACTTGGGGTTGCCCCAGAAACCTACATTTTAATAAAACTTTCAGAGAATTCTGATGCATTAAAGTTTGAGAATACTTTATTAGGAAGATAAAATTCAACACTCATTTCCTAGTTTGTTAGGAACTCCAGAGTCCTGTGAAATGTGTGTTGTATCTGTTTATAGGTCTCTGTGTTGTGTGTTATGTGAGCATGTGGTTATGTATGTGTATGATTATGTAAATACATATGTTGTCTAGTATGGTATGACAAAGAGTGGGAGAGAACACTGATCACCCACCTTGGTAGAAGATCTGACAGATGGGACTTGCTCTCATTTCCCCTTTGACTCTATCCTGTGAGAAACTTTGACTGAAGCATCATTAATGGACCACATTCAATTTTGTGATGTCTTGGGATATTTGTACTGCAGAACTGTTCTGAACCCCAAGTGGGAGTCTTCTAACAAGTTGAAGTAAGCCAATGCAAGCAAATTGACAGTGAACTAGCACAAAGCAATAAATTCTGCCCCTTTTAGCAACACCCACATTTTCTATTTGTCCTTTGAATTTAGGAGATTGGTGGGAGGGCAGAGAAAGAACAAAAGCTCTAAATAACCAGAAAGCATTGTATATTTTTAGTTTGGTTTCTCTCCCTGACTAATCTCAGGGTAAAACTAAATTTCTAAAAAGACAACTGATAGGAAATGCACTTGATCCTTGGAATCAAACCCATCTCTTTGCATCAGTATTCTTATAAATACTTCGATAAGATGGAAGAGGTGGATAAATATCAAAGAAAAACTTAAAAATTTTGGAGATACCACTTAAAGTCTAATATTTCTGAATACAGCCTTCCGAATGCAGACAGTTAAGTGGTGTCCACTGAATTTGACTTTCGTATTGCATTTGTCACACCCTTTCCTTTTCCGTTCCAACATTTGAATCCCAAATCCATATTTTTTAATCTGAGTGACTGAAATAATATCACAGGTTTCCTGCCTTAAATAGTCTCTTTTCTGTAAAAAGAAATCTTAGTAATGGTAAAGAACAATCTTGGCTTTATTTTATTCATTTCATCTTGAAATTCTTCTACACAAAATTCTCTGCTAATTCTTCCCCACATAAATATACAGTTTTATATTAACTTCATTTCCATGTCCCTCTATCTCAAATCTCTTTTCCCCCTTCTGATAATATCTCAATAATTTTCCTCTACTCCAAAACAGAGCAGCAGTATCTCCCAACAAGGAGCTCATTCAGTTCTTCCTCGAGACCCTCATGTCAAACATCTTTCCCTCTGAATGCCATCTGCTCCTCAGCTCTGCTGGACTCCTGGTCTCAACTGCTCGTTGGCTGTCTTAAGCTGCTTGCACTGTGCTGTTTGCTCTGTGCTCATTGATTATATAGTTGAGATTTGAATAACAGTTTCAACTGTACAAGTTCACTTATATGCCTGTTTTTTCCTGAGGATTTCATATTCATGGATTCTATCAACCTCAGATGTTGGTTGTCTGAATTCATTGTTATGGAACCTAGGGATACAGAGGCCCAATAGAAGTTACACTTGAATCTTTAACTGCATAGGGGTGAGTATCCCTTACCACTGTGTTGCTCAAGGGTCAACTGTGCTTTTCTGTAGAAAGCCTATTATCGTATTCTCTACCTGACACTCCTATGCATCCTTAAGAACCTGAAGAATCTGAAAGGATTTTGCTAAAGAGGTCCAGGCAGTGTGATAATGCATGAACACATAATTTTGAACATAGCAAAAGAGATTTTTTAACATTTTGTGTTTAGAAAACATTCTGAAATCAGCTAGTTAGCTATATCCCTATCCATATTCTTCTAAAAGCCCCTTTATGAAAATGTTTTGGCATCATATAAAATGGCTTTCAATTAAGATGCAGGGGAATGCATTATGAAACTCAGGCTTAATATTAGTGACTTAGAAAATACTTATTGTACCTTATTCTTATGGAAAATCAGAATCACAGAATTGAACAGGAGGAAAAGAACTGGTAAGATTAATGTATTTTACTATTTTAGGGGCTGACCTATATTTTATTCTCCTAACTCCCACATGTCCTAGCACAATGCCTATGGGTCTATGGCATGAAAACAGAATGGTGGGGGCCAGGGGTAGTGGGACTTTCTTGTATTTTCAGTGCTGATAATGAAATGAGAGCCATTCTAGAAAAACAAGATTCTATTTCTAAAAGTTCCTCATTTTGAAGAGAGGCCTGAGTTCATTAGAGAACAGGTCTACACAATACTGCAGCCATCTTAGGTGACCAGATGCCCAGACTTATGGTAGCAGGGGATACAATTGAATTAGGGTTTCTGCCTGAAGAAGGTAGTACCATCAGCTAGCCAAGTGGCAGAGCTCAGTGCAGTGTAGTATTTGTGAAGATGCAAACTGGGAATGTGTGCTGGTGGTATTGCCTTGCTAGGGCAATCTGGCTCTTTTTCTCTGGAGCAGGTAGGCTCTCTGTTTATAGCTTGCCAGCTAGTGTGGTGCTCTGTATCCATAAGCATGATAGCCTGTTTCTGGTTTCCTTCTTCTGTGCACTAGTACTTGGTGCTTTCTTTCCCCTATACCTCTATTGGTTCTTAAAACAACCCCCTGTCATTATCATTTTCTTCCTACCAGCAATCCTACTTATCTGTCACCTGTGCTCCTATGTTGGAGTGTGTTAACTAAACATTCTGTATTTGTGTCATCATCTGAGTAAAGGCCTGAGTATACATATGGCAGTCAACAACATTATGAGGCTCTCTAGGCAGATTTCTGTCCTCTGAGAATAAAAAATTTTCTACTTACTGCTACTGCAGCCAGGGGTGCAGGTGAGTACATATAAGTTAGGTGTCCTGTGTGATAGAGGTTTCTCTACTGGTCCTTACACTTTGCCACCATGTTGGTTCTTGGAGATTGGGGAGAATCATGGTCAGAGTCTCTTGGCTAGTATGGTAAGTTATGTGCTTTGAGTATCTGATGCTGGGAAGAGATTAACCGTGCAAAAGATTTTGGGGGGAAACTCCTGTAAAGAAAAATGAGATGGAAGATTGAGGATACTAGGTTAGTTGTCAGACTTTGGTATATTCTTAGTCCCTGTGGAGAGAGGGAAGAAAGGAAGGTCAGGGAGGAAAAGGTTGAGGCTAAATGAAGTACAATTCTAAGAATATTTGGCAAGACTGATGGAATGTCCTTAAGCCATGATCACTCTTTAGAGGAGTCCTGTTTCCCTGTTTCAGTATCTCTGCTATGCTCAGGTATTGGCTTTGGACTCAATGTGAATGTAGTTCTGATGCCCATAGCTCAAAGGCTGAGGCCATAGGTCAGCTTCCGTCCTCACAGTGGGCAGAGGTGTGTTTTCATGGTCATCATGTCGGATCACCTCTGAGAGCAAGCAGATTACTCTGTTTACTCCAGAGCACATCAACTAGAAGGCTATTATCAGAGCTGGTGCATAGGGCCAGGCAGGGCCATTTAGATTTTATGAATTTAATCACAGGAGTCTAAGTACTAGCACTTGCTATTATGACAAATACTTGTTTTCCCTGTTTGGAAAAAAATGGTGGACCCTTCGTGTTTGCTTATTAGTATTGCATTAAAAAGCATTTTTCAAAATTAAGTGAATCACCCACTGGTAATTTCAGATGATTTTGATTCAGGTTCTTTCCATTCAGTCCCCATGCAGACAGTATCTTGGACTTCCCTCCTTTATATCTCTCTTGAGTAGAAAACAGAAGTCATAGTAGTTGTAGGTACCTTTTAGAAAAAGGAATTATTTCTTGGTGAAGAGTGCTGGAAAAGTGATGTTCTTGTATGGGCACCCTGAACCACTAGGAGTGTAGATGATGTATCTTCCTTTCTCTTTCCTGACTAGTCTTATTGTAGCTTCTTGACACTGTGTATAGATTGCCCACTATTCTGTGGCAGATTAAGCTCTCAGTGGCAATTAAATATCCACCACTTATTTTTTTTTACAAAGGTTAGGATACATTATTTTTCACTGTCACAAAGAAGTGGACCAAACACTGAAGCAGAAATAAGTAAGTTAAAAATATTCTTGAAAGAAATCTGTTTTCATTCTCATCTCTCACTCCATTTTGCTATTTTGTTGGCAAATCTATGGCTGTGATATGAAAATGATTGTTATGATTGTTTTCTACTCTCCTGCCTGAGGTCTTTTGTATAGTTATACACTGCCATTGAGTTAAAAATAAAAACTTCTTAACACAACAGAAATGCCTCTTTACCACCTGGCTCTGACCTATGATCTAGAGTCTAGATTCTCTCTCTGTCTCTGTCTCTCTGTCT